>JAUDYJ010000003.1:212344762-213032262 GCA_030761175.1 Masticophis lateralis | reverse complement strand
ATAAAAACCCATAATTTAAAATACCCCATCCAAATTATTCAGCCAGGCCAGCCTGTTGAAATAGCAGGATCTTAAGGGCGAAAGGTACAGAGATCGGGAATCATACATATCCCAGGGGATAGTTCATTCCAGAGGGCGGGTGCCCCCACAGAGAAGGCTCTCCCCCTGGGGGTCGCCAGTCTACATTGTTTAACCGACGGCACCCTGAGGAGTCCCTCTCTGTGAGAGCATGTTGGTCAGTGGGAGGCTATTGGTGGCAGAAGGCGATCCCATAAGTATCCGGGTCCTAAGCCATGGAGCGCTTTAAAGGTGGTAACCAACACCTTGAACTGCACCCAGAAGACCACTGGGAGCCAGTGCAGCTCGCGCAGGAGAGGTGTCACATGGGTGCATCGAGTTGATCCCATAATCACCCGCGTGGCTGCATTCTGGACCAGTTGGAGCCTCCAGGTGCACTCCAGGTTGGACTAGATGACCTACAAGGACCCTTTCAACTCTGCTAAACTGAAAAACTTAATTGTTTAATTGTCCTCACTGTCAGGAAATCTCTCCTTAATTCTAGGTTGCTTCTCTCCTTGGATTAGTTTCCATCCGTTGCTTCTTGTCCTGCCTTCGGGGGTTTTGGAGAATAGCTTGACCCCCCCCCCCCTTTCTTTGGGGCAGCCCTTCAAATCTTGGAAGACAGCTATCCTGTCATTCCCTAGTCTTCCTTTTCATTAAACGTGACATACCCAATTCCAGCAACCGTGCTTCGTACTTTTTAGCCTCCAGCCTTTTAATCGTCTTTTGATTGATTAGAAGAACACCTAAATGCACCAGTTGAGCCTTTCAAAGGAGGGGTTGAGGACCACCTACCCACAATGTTCATTTCGGCAGAGTAATCAAAGCACAGAATCCCCTTCCGCAAGACAATCAAAGCCGACCTGGGGAAACAGGAAGCAGCCTTGATTTAATTCAATCTTTAGAGGCATCTTTGGGTTTTTAAATTGCAATAAACCACCCTGTTATTTCTAGGATAGGATAGGATAGGATAGGATAGGATAGGATAGGATAGGATAGGATAGAATAGAATAGAATAGAATAGAATAGAATAGAATAGAATAGAATAGAATAGAATAGAATAGAATAGAATAGAATAGAAAATATGGAATGGAATAGAATAGAATAGAATAATGAAAGATGGGATAGGATAGGATAGGATAGGATAGGATAGGATAGGATAGGATAGGATAGGATAGGATAGGATAGGATAGGATAGGATAGGATAGGATTCTAGAATAGAATAGAATAGAATAGAATAGAATAGAATAGAATAGAATAGAATAGAATAGAATAGAATAGAATAGAATTTTTTTATTGGCCAAGTGTGATTGGACACCCAAGGAATTTGTCTTGGTGCATACGCTCTCAGTATAAAGTGTACATTGTATTTGTAAAACAAGGTGATTGGGGAAGCTCTTGAGGGTGAGCACCTTGAGTTATGTGTAAAGTAATAAAAGGAGGAAAGGAGGAATGGAAGGGAGGGAAGAGGAAGGAGGGAAGGAAGGAAGGAAGGAAGGAAGGAAGGAAGGAAGGAAGGAAGGAAGGAAGGAAGGAGAGTTGGGAGGGAGAGATGTAGAGAGGAAGGAAGAGAGGGAGGGAGGGGAGAGAGAGATGAGAGAAGAAATAAGGGAGGTAGCAATGAAGAAAACAAACGAGAAAGGAAGGAGAAACAGTGATTAGGAAAGGAGGGAGGGAGGGAGGGGGGGAGAGAGAGAGAGAGAGAGAGAGAGAGAGAGAAAGAAAGAAAGAAAGAAAGAAAGAAAGAAAGAAAGAAAGAAAGAAAGAAAGAAAGAAAGAGGAGGGAGAGAGGGAAGGAGGGAGGAAGATGAGAGAGAAGGAAGAAAGGGAGGAAGGGAGGAAAGAGAGAAAGAGATGAGAGAAGGAAGGGATGGAGGGAAAGAAAGAAAGAAAGAAAGAAAGAAAGAAAGAAAGAAAGAAAGAAAGAAAGAAAGAAAGAAAGAAAGAAAGAAAGAAAGAAAGAAAGAAAAAGAAAGATTCTATGATTCCATGCTCCATGTTCTAATTATACAATAAGCAACACTGCCACCTGCTGCCCAATCTCCCATATTGCAATGTGGGATTCTTGCAATTGGTAATATAACTTTTAATCTAAATGTATGAACTTGGCAATGCTGTAAGAATCCGGGGAGATACGATCTTAGGAGGAAAAAGGTCTGCTACTTGTGATGTCAGTGATTGCTCCCTCCACTTCCAGCAGAAGACATGGATGCTGTCTTCCGAAACCGAATTCCAGATCTCTCAAAGATGCATGAAATTGCAGGATGAAGGATTTAAATTACCCTGACTGACATCTGCTGAAAGACAAACCCAGCCACGCGTAGTCTGTTCAGGAAATAGCTCATTGTGGTGCTGATGAGTTTCTCCATCAAGAGTGGAAGAATACAGAATAACAGAGTTGGAAGGGGCCTTGGAGGTCCTCTAGTCCAACCCCCTGCTTAGGCAGGAAACCCTACAGCACTTCAGACAAATGGTTATCCAACATCTTCTTAAAAACTTCCAGTGTTGGAGCATTTACAACTTCTGCAGGGAAGTTGTGCCACTGATTAATTGTTCTCACTGTCAGGAAATTTCTCCATAGTTCTAAGTTCCTTTTCTCCTTGATTAGTTTCCATCTGTTGTTTCTTGTCCTGCCTTCAGGGGCTTTGGAGAATAGCTTGACCTCCTTTTCTCTGCGGCAACCCCTGAGATATTAGAAGACTGGTATCATGTCATCCTTAGTCCTTCTCTTCATTAAACTAGACATAACGCAATTACAGCAACCATTCTTCATATGTTTCAGCCTCCAGTCCCCTAATCCTCTTTGTTGCTTTTCTCTGCACTCTTTCTAGAGTCTCCACATCTATTTTACATCATGGCGACCAAAACTGGATGCAATATTCCAAGTGTGGCCTTCCCAAGGCCTTATAAAGTGGTATCAACACTTCACATGATCTGGATTCTATCCCTCTGTTGATGCAGCCTAGAACTGTGTTGGCTTTTTTGGCAGCTGCTGCACACGGCTGGCTCATATCTAAATGGCTGTCCACTAGGACTCCAAGATCCCTCTCACAGTCACCACTATTGATCAAGTTCCCACATATGCTGCACCTGTGCATTTTGGTTTTTCTTGCTTAAATGTAGAACCTTCCTTTTTTTTTTAAGCGATTGTCCACTAGGAGTCCAAGATCCCTCTCGCAGCTCTGCTTTGTGACCAAAGATAATTTTTTTTTTAAAAAGTTTCTTTCAACGGCTTTACAATTGCTTAACGCATTGTAAGCCGGCCTGAGTCTCCGGAGAAGGGCAGCATATAAATCAAATTACATTTTTTTTAGAAAAAGTATTAATAACAAGGAAAAAAAGTCAAGGAGACAGATGGTCCACTAAAGAGAGAAGATAGCAAGGAAGTAACAGGCAGTAGGGAGAAAGCAGAGTTGCTCAACTCATTCTTTGCATCGGTCTTCACGCAAAAAGAAATTAGAGCCTCTCTTACTGGATTTTTCCGATGTTATGCAGGGGGAGTGAGGTCAGCGCCATGGCAGACTTCTCAGCCGGTGTGCAGGAAGCAACCAAATTGAGCTGGGGGATGTACATCACCTGTTGACACCAGTCTCCATGGACAGCCTGCAGAAGTTGGGGAAGGGGAGAAGAGGGGAGTCAACTGTGCACCAGCAATGTCTAGACTAGGGGAGGACAATTCACAGAAACTGTGGGGTCAGTGGTGCGTTCAAATTATTTTACTACTGGTTCTGTGGGTGTGGCTTGGGGGTTATATGACTGAGTGGGCGTGGCCAACTCAACAGAGCGGGCGGGCGACCAGGCAACCGGGAGGGGGCGGGGCCAGCCAGAGGTGGCATTTGCCGGTTCGGCAAAGCAGTTAAAATTTCCGCTACCGATTCGCCCGAACCAGTTGAATGCCACCTCTGCATGGAGTCCTTGGTGCTCTCTGAGCTTGGTTCTTTGCTGCCATACGTTTCGTGACCCAACGAGGGAACATCATTGGTGCTGGAAGGAAATGGGATGTGTGATTTTTGCCATCTTGTCATTTTTCCAGGTTCTGGAAGTATCACCAATACCTCTGAAATTCTTTTATGGGAGACAAAACCACTGTAGAATAAATTGAGGGACAGTAAGCAACACCCCAAATCCAGCTGTCAAACTACAAGGTTTAATCAGGGCTGAATAGCGTGAGAATTCAGTGAATATTTAACGGGCTCCAACAATTTATACAGCAGTCCGTTGTCATAGCATCATAGAAATCTAGAGCTGGAAGAGACCTTGGAGGTCTTCTAGTCCAACCCCATGCCCAAGGCAGGAGACCTTAATCCATCCCAATAAATAGAAAGAGGTGGCATGATCATACTCCACTCAGTATCAAAGATGCAGCTGTAGAGGTGATGAACAGTATTAAGTATCTTGGGGGTTGAAATAACCAACAATCTGAACTTGTCTCTCCACAGGTCATCCTTAGTGAAGCATGCAAACCAGCATCCTGCATTGGATGAAGTTGCATTTTTCTCCTTCTGTCCTGGCCACTTTTTACAGAAAGCATTTTAACCAACTGCATCCCTGTTTGGTTTGCTGGCAGCAGCAGCGCCACAGATAGAAAGTCCCTACAGAGAGTGGTGAGGGCAGTGGAGAGGATCATAGGAAGCTTGTTTCCATTTAGTCAGGATGCTGCTTACAAGCTCTACGTGCTTAGAGCTCAAAGCCTTGTTAGAGACCCCACACACCCACTTTACGGTCTGTTCCTGTTGCTCCCCTCTGGGAGCAATGAATGCCGATTAGCATACAAGTTATTATTCTACTCCATTCTATTCCATTCCACTTCAATCCATATACTAATATTCTGTTCTGTTCTGTTCTGTTCTGTTCTGTTCTGTTCTGTTCTGTTATTCTGTTCTGTTCTGTTCTGTTCTGTTCTATTCTATTGCACTTTACTCTACTGTATTCATATTTTTATGTATTCATTTATTTTGTCACGGTTATGTAGTGTATATTGGAGGTGTGACCCTTTGAGAGCCGTATGCAACAAAATTTCATTTTAATGTATGCCGATTAGTGTGTATTCGAAGTGTCAATAAAGTTTATTCTATTATTCTATTATTCTATTAAATGGCTGTCCAATCTCTTTTGAAAACCCTCCAGTGAGGGAGCATCCACAACTTTTGAAGGCAAGTCGTTCCACTGATTCATGGCAAGGCACACAAAAAATGAAAAGCAGATAATCGTGAACTGCCCCACCTCATTGTCACCTGCACAAGCAAGAAACGGGTCCCTGCACACAGTTGGGGCCTCTGAACTGGTCTTTAGGACCCCATAAAAGCCCAGCAGGATTGGGGCCACCCTGATCTCTGGAAGGGGAATGCTTTGCAAGTTCTGAACAGAATTTGGCCATTGCGATGGGAACACCATGTTAAGAAGCGACACCGTAAGGTCTCCAGAGACTGGTTGATGCTGGATTACCTCTTCCTAGGAATTTAGTAAAGAGAATTGTGGGTTTTTGTGAGAGCAACAATACTCATCCTAACTCCAGACTGGACCAGGAGAGAGGGAGGGAGAGGGGGGAGAAAGAGAGGGGGATAGAGAAAAAGGGGGAGGGAGAAAGAGCGGGAGAAAGAGAGAAAGAGGAAGAGGGAGAGGGAGAAAGATGGAGAAAGAGAGGGGGAGAGAGAGAAAGAGAGAGGGAGAGAGGGAGAGGGAGAGAGAGAAAGAGGGAAAGAGAAAGAGGGAGAGGGAGAAAGAGGAGAAAGAGAGAGGGAGAGAAAGAGAGACGGGGAGAATGACAAGAGAGATAGAAAGACAGAGGAGGAGGGAAAGAAAGAGAGGTGGAAGACAGGGGGAGAGGGAAAGAGGGAGAGAGAAAGAGGGGGAGAGAGAAAGAGAAAGAGGGGGAGAGAGAGAAAGGGGGAGAGAGGGAGAGAGAAAGAGAGGGGGAGAGAGAGGGAGAGGGAGAGAGAGGGAGAGAGAGAGAAAAAGAGGGAGAGAAAGTGAGGGGGAGGGAGAGAAAGACAGAGGGGGAGAGAGAGGGAAAGGGAGAAAGAGAGCGGGAAGGAGAGAGAAAGAGGGAAAGGGAGAATGATGAGAGATAGAAAGACAGAGGGAGAGGGAGAGAGAAGGGGGAGAGAGAGAAACGGGGAGAGAGAGAAAGAGAAAAGGGGAGAGAGAGAAAGAGGGGGAGAGAGGGAGAGAAAGAGAGAGGGAGAAAGAGAAAGAGAGGGAGAGAGAAAGTGAAGGAGAGGGAGAGGGAGAGGGAGAGAAAGACAGAGAGAGAGGGAGAGAGAAAGTGAGGGAGAGGGAGAGGGAGAGAAAGACAGAGAGAGAGGGAGAGAAAAAGAGATGGGGAGAGAGAGAGAAAGGGAGAAAGAGAGTGGGATGGAGAGACAAAGAGAGAGAGAGAGAATGACAAGAGAGACAGAAAGAAAGAGGGAGAGGAAACTCACTGATACGTTGAAATTTCGGTACAGCAGGGTCTTCCCCTTCATCAGCAGATGGACGGGCACTCTGGCTAAGCCCCCTGCGAGGACAAAATCCAGGGAATCATTGGTGAGCCAGTATATCCCACCTTCTCTAGCTCCAAATAGTGTCGCATTGGCTAATTCAGCCATTCTGGGAACTGATCCCAGACTACCAAATACAGGTAGTCCTCGGCTTACGACCACAATGGAGCCCAACATTTCCGTCGTTAAGCAAAACATCCGTTAAGTGAGTTTTGCCCCATTTCACGACCTTTCTTGCCACCGTTGTTAAGTGAATAATTCAGTCATTGAGAGAATCTGGCTTCCCCCATTGACCTTGCTTGTCAGAAGGTCGCAAAAGGGACCACGTGACCCCGGGACTCTGCAACCGTCATAAATACGAGTCAGTTGCCAAGCATCTGAATTTTGATCCCGTGACCCTGCGGAATGTAGCAACGGTCATAAGTGTGAGGCATGACCCTAAGTCACTTTTTGGGGGGCCGTTGTAACTTTGAATGGTCACTAAATGAACCGCCGTAAGTGGAGGACTGCCTGTAAAAGTAGCCTGGGTGTGGAGTTACTTTTTCTGGCCCAGCTTGCTAGCCAAGGGGGAACCCTCCGATCCAGTTCCCGGCTTCCTCTCCCTCCCTGCTGCCCAACCGGCGTCTCACCTATGTAGCCACGGATGTTGAAGAGGCCGTTGGTGACCACATCCGTGGAGGTGAAAATCAGGACGTTGCCCTTCAAGTCGCCAACACAGAAAACCCCTTTACACCCATCTGTCCTACTTCAAAAAGGGAGGGAGGGAGGGAGGAAAGGAAAAGAAAGATGTTGCCATGGGCACCGAGCCTGGCAAGGCGTGACGGAGACTGGCAGCTTCTTGGCAGCCTGCAGAAGGCCTATATGGGGTCCTTGGTGGCCTCCGAGCTTGGACATTTCCTTGAAGATGTTTCATTACCAAACTAGGTATTGTCATCAGTGCTAGTAAGGAGGGGGAGAGGAGGGAGGGGAGGGGGAGGAGGGGGAGGGGGAGGGAGAGGGAAGACTATGGGGTCCTTGGTGCTCTCTGAGCTTGGTGGTTTTCTTGCAGATGTTTCATGGCCCAACTAGGGAACATCATCAGGACTAGAAGGAAGTAGGGTTTGCAGAGAAGGAGAAGGAGAAGGAGAAGGAGAAGGAGAAGGAGAAGGAGAAGGAGGAGAAGGAAAGAAGATGGAGACAGCAGGAGGAGAAGGAGAAGGAGAAGGAGAAGGAGGAGAAGGAAAGAAGATGGAGACAGCAGGAGGAAGAGGAGAAGGAGAAGAAGGAGAAGGAGAAGGAGAAGGAGAAGGAGGAGAAGGAAAGAAGATGGAGACAGCAGGAGGAAGAGGAGAAGGAGAAGGAGAAGAAGGAGGAGAAGGAAAGAAGATGGAGACAGCAGAAGGAGGAGGAAGGAGAAGGAGAAGGAGAAGGAGAAGGAGAAGGAGAAGGAGAAGGAAAGAAGATGGAGACAGCAGGAAGAGAAGGAGAAGGAGAAGGAGAAAGGATTCCGTGGTCCTTGGTGCTCTCTGAGCTTGGTGCTTTTCTTGTAGATGTTTCATGACCCAACTAGGGAATGTCATCAGTGCTAGAAAAAAGAGGAGTTTGTGGAGAGGAGGAGGAGGAGGAGAACTGTGGCATCCTTGGTGTCTTCTGAGCTAGGACATTTCCTTGAAGATGTTTCATTACCAAACTAGGTATTGTCATCAGTGCTAGTAAGGAATGGGGAGAGGACTGTGGAGTCCCGGGTGCTCTCTGAGCTTGGTTGTTTTCTTCCAGACGTTCCATGACCCAACTAGGGAACATCATCAGTGGAAGATCTTCAACTTTGAACCACAATTGTGGAATCACGGAGTGGAAAGGGACCTCAGAGAACATCTAGTCCAGGCTACAAAGAGAATGGCTTGCCTTCTCAATGTGGGTGAGAAGAGCCGCCCTCCCCCAGGCCACCAATTCCCACCAACACTGAAAGAGCAAGAAGCCACGGCAGAGAAGCCGAGAGCCAACAAGCAGGACATTTACGTGGCTCTCGGTGGTTCTTCAACAGGGGCTCCTCTCGGTCCACAGATGCCCCCAGCAGGCGGAGATGGCCCAGCTGGGCCTTCCAACCCCCCCGGACCTACCAGTAGTCCATGGCAGTGGCACATCCATCCAGATCGACCAAGGAAAACAGGCGGTCACATTTGCTGCCTCCAATGTCAAAGAACTCTGGGAAAAAGAGAGAAGAAAGCTGTGTCAACCTCACACTTGTACACGGGACACGCCCAAGAAAGAGATGGATGGATGGATGGATTTAATGTAGAAAGAGGAAAAATACTGAGAAGGAAGGAACGATTTAATGTAGAAAGAGGAAAAATACTGAGAAGGAAAGAAGGAATGAAGGAAGGAAGGAAGGAAGGAAGGAAGGAAGGAAGGAAGGAAGGAAGGAAGGAAGGATTTAATGTAGAAAGAGGAAAAATACTGAGAAGGAAGGAAGGAAGGAAGGAAGGAAGGAAGGAAGGAAGGAAGGAAGGAAGGAAGGAAGGATTTAACGTAGAAAGAGGAAAAATACTGAGAAGGAAGGAAGGAAGGAAGGAAGGAAGGAAGGAAGGAAGGAAGGAAGGAAGGAAGGAAGGAAGGATTTAATGTAGAAAGAGGAAAAATACTGAGAAGGAAGGAAGGAAGGAAGGAAGGAAGGAAGGAAGGAAGGAAGGAAGGAAGGATTTAATGTAGAAAGAGGAAAAATACTGAGAAGGAAGGAACGATTTAATGTAGAAAGAGGAAAAATACTGAGAAGGAAGGAAGGAAGGAAGGAAGGAAGGAAGGAAGGAAGGAAGGAAGGAAGGAAGGAAGGAAGGAAGGATTTAATGTAGAAAGAGGAAAAATACTGAGAAGGAAGGAAGGAAGGAAGGAAGGAAGGAAGGAAGGAAGGAAGGAAGGAAGGAAGGATTTAATGTAGAAAGAGGAAAAATACTGAGAAGGAAGGAAGGAAGGAAGGAAGGAAGGAAGGAAGGATTTAACGTAGAAAGAGGAAAAATACTGAGAAGGAAAGAAGGAAGGAAGGAAGGAAGGAAGGAAGGAAGGAAGGAAGGAAGGAAGGAAGGAAGGAAGGATTTAATGTAGAAAGAGGAAAAATACTGAGAAGGAAGGAAGGAAGGAAGGAAGGAAGGAAGGAAGGAAGGAAGGAAGGAAGGAAGGAAGGATTTAATGTAGAAAGAGGAAAAATACTAGGAAGGTAGGAAGGAAGGAAGAAAGGAAGGATTTAATGTAGAAAGAGGAAAAATACTGAGAAGGAAGGAAGGATTTAACGTAGAAAGAGGAAAAATATTGAGAAGGAAGGAAGGAAGGAAGGAAGGAAGGAAGGAAGGAAGGAAGGAAGGAAGGAAGGAAGGATTTAATGTAGAAAGAGGAAAAATACTGAGAAGGAAGGAAGGAAGGAAGGAAGGAAGGAAGGAAGGAAGGAAGGAAGGAAGGATTTAATGTAGAAAGAGGAAAAATACTGAGAAGGAAGGAAGGATTTAACGTAGAAAGAGGAAAAATACTGAGAAGGAAGGAAGGAAGGAAGGATTTAATGTAGAAAGAGGAAAAATACTGAGAAGGAAAGAAGGAAGGATGGATTTAATGTAGAAAGAGGAAAAATACTGAGAAGAAAAGAAGGAAGGAAGGAAGGAAGGAAGGAGAGGAGAAGAGAGGAGAGGCAATGGGTGGAAGCTCCTCAAAGGGAGATCCTATCTACCTAAAACTAAGGAGAAATTTCATATCAGTGAGAACAGTTCATCAGCGAAACAACTTTCCTCCAGAAGCTGTGGATGCTCCATCACTGGAGGTTTTCAAAAGTAGACCAGACGACCCGGATGATACAAAGTCTTCTGCCTTGGGCTGGGGGTTGGACTAGAGGACCTCCAAGGTCCCTTCCAGCCTCAGCTTTCTGATTTATGTCAGACCTTAACCGTCCTTCCCACAAGGTGGAGGAGGGAGTTGCATTCCTCTTCTCTGGCATTAGCAATTAAAAGAAAGAAGAATTTCTCACTTCCCTGACTTGGGAAATGGGTCTTCAGAGGCGACCTCCCCCTCCATCTCCCCCTATAGCCCCCAGCCCCACCACTGGGAGGAAGGCTTTTGTTTTGAGGTCAATAGTTCCCCCCTTCCTAAGCCTTCCTTAATGGGGGGAAGCCATCCACAAAAGGCCCCCAGCAGGATATGAGAAACTTAAAATTGTAAAATTGCAACTGGCAAGAAACTTTGGATGCAATAGAAGGCTTGAACGTTTACACCAAATTAGAAACTGAAAGAAAACATTTATAAGAGTGAGGTATCTGTTGGACCTTGACACCTGAACAACTTAACCTAATTTCACCTAATCTTGTTAACCTAATTTTGCCTAGCTTCTTCTCTGGTAATATTGCACTGCTAATTATAGTATACAAAACATTTGCTAGACCAATTCTTGAATAAAAGCTCATCTGTCTGGAACCGGCACTGCATATCGGACATAAATACAATCGAGAGAGTCCAGAGATATTTTACGAGAAGAGTCCCCCATTCCTCTAACTGCGATAAAACACCTGATGCTACCAGACTCCAAATTTTGGGCTTAGACAAGTTAGAACTACTCCAACTTCGGTCTGATCTAAGCATAGAACATAAAATTATCTGCCACAATGTCCTTCCTGTCAACGATTACTTCAGCTTCAACCGCAACAAATACACAACCAAATAATAGATACAAACTCAAGGTAAACCATTCCAAACTCGACTGCAGAAAATACGACTTCAGCAACAGAGTGGTCAATGCCTGGAATGCACTCCCTGACTCTATAGTTTCTTCCCCAAACCCCCAAAACTTTAACCTTAGACTGTCTACTATTGACCTCACCCCATTCCTAAGAGGTCTGTAAGGGGCGTGCATAAGCCCACCAGCTTGCCTTCCGTCCCTGTCCTAATATTCCTTTTTACTTACTCTTTTCATGTGTTCAAATTACGTTTATACTTCTAAGTTTATACTTCTTTCATGTATTCAAATTATGTTTATACTTATACTAGGATATAGTAGGAATAAATTACTGTGTGTATGTATATATGTATATGTATATAAAAAAATAGAAATTAGTTAATATGTGAAGTTGAGTATAGTATATGTAAATTTGTCTTTTGTTTCTTTTTTTTGTTTGACTAAGAAATTTGTATATTTTAAATGTTTTTTTTTAAAGTCTTAATAAAGGTTTGTTTTAAAATTTTAAAAAAATTATGTTTATACTTCTATCGGTTATCTTATATATGCTTGACAAATAAAACTTATGACCTATGAAACTTACGACTTAACTGTCAAAAATGAATAAAAGTTTTCTCAAAAGGAATGTAATTTTTGGGTGGACTTGTGAGAAAGCAAAGAAATATTTGGACTCCTGCTAGTGTTGCAGTGCAGAAGCTTCTTATGATGAACATAAAATTGAAAAATTGATCTGTATTTTTTTTACAGGGCCACAGATTGTCTTTGACCTACAATTCATTTAGTGACCATCTGAAGTTAACGACGGCACTGGAAAAAAATGACACATGACCATTTTTCACACTTCTGACCGTAGCCATATCCCCGTGGTCACCTGATCAAAATTGGTTAGATGCATACTTCATACATGGCAAGGGTGAGAATCAGCAAATACCACCTCTGGCTGGCCCCAGAGTAGGGAGGGAATGGAGATTTTGCAGTATCCTTCCCCTGCCACACCTACCAAGCCACTTCCACAAAAGTGGTAGTAAAAATAATTGGATTTCACCATTGATACATGTTAAAGCAGAGATCTTCAAACTTGGCAGCTTTAAGACTTGTGGACTTCAACTCCCAGAATTCTCCAACCAGCTGGCTGGAGAATTCTGGGAGTTGAAGTCCACAAGTCTTAAAGCTGCCAAGTTTGAAGACCTCTGTGTTAGAGAAATTGATCAAGCAACACATAGATTGAAAGCCAGAGATATTTCTGTCGTCAGAAAAATATGACAAAGGGAATGTATATTTAATGCTACATGTTTTGACGGCAGGGAGAATTGTATTTGCACAATACTGAGAAAATGAGGAAACTCCTACAGGTGAAAATATAATTTTAAAAATACTACATTGTGCGGAAATGGATAGGTTAACATTAAAGATAAAGGACAAAGAAGATACAGAACATTTTCTAACTTGGGATTTGTTTTATCAATGGTTAGATAATAAAAGTAGAAATTGGAAGTTGGAAGAACATTATTATACACAAGTAAAGAATATTATTATAACTAGAATTAGGTATATGTAAAATGACCCAGAAAATTAAATACTTATATATGTTAAAGAAAAAATGTATAAATAAAATTGGGGGAAAAAATTCAGATGCTTGGCAATTGGTTCCTATTTATGACGGTTGCAGCCTGCTGAGGTCATGTGATTTGCTTTTGCGACCTTCAGACAAGCAAACTCAAAAGGAAAGCCATTTGCACGGCTGGCTGGGGAATTCTGAGAGTTGAAGTCCCCAAGTCTTAAAATGGCCAAGTTTGGAGACCCCTGTCCATGGTGTATTTCATCCTGATTTCTAATTTTCCCTTCCTTGTGGATTTGGGCGAAGGCAAGTTGTAGGCTTTCTGCTAAAGAGAATCTGCAATGTTCAAAGTACTTGTCCAGAGGAAAGGGACATTTAGAAGACAAAAGGGACACACAAGGTTGTCTTCTCCAGGCTTAGAGGGTCAAAAGGCCTCCAGGAAACCTACTTAATCCTCTCAAAGATCAGCTGTCTGTTTGACAAAAGAAGAGAGTTTACAGGTGCTTCATAACCATGGAAACCTGGAAGTTTGCTCACAGGAATCAACACACAGACCATGTTGAGAAGTAAAAGAGAAGGAAGGATGGAAACTCAATTCTAGGAGACTTCAGTTGTCCGCCACAAAAAAAAAACACAGATTGACCATTCATTCAGAGCTGGAAGGGACTTCGGAGATCTTCTAGTCCAACCTATACTATTTCAGACAAAGGGTTGTCCAATCTCATCTTAAACACCTCCAGGGATGGAGCACTCACAACTTCTGAAGGCAAGCCATCCCACCAGTTAATTGTTCGCACCGTCAGGAAGTTTCTCCTGAATTCTTGGAGGCTGTCCAGTTAGAGCCTGACCCACCACATCCTGTTTCTGACAGGCACATGGATGACCACTTCAGAAGACTAGCATGTCCTACATGGTCCCACAGCCTGTTCATCTAGCAAAGTCTTTTTCAAATGTGGCAACTTTAAGGTTGGTGAACTTCAGCAACGCCAAAGAATTCCCCAGCCAGCATATTCAGAGTTGAAATCTGGAAGTGGAATTCTGGGAGCTGAACTCCACCTTTCTGGGAGTGGAATTCTGGGAGCTGAAGTCCATAGCTGCGAGAAATAGAATTCTGGAAGTTGAAGTCCACCCTTCTGGGAGTGGAATTCTGGGAGTTGTAGTCCACCCGTCTTAAAATTGAGAACTTTCACAAACAATGGTCTATTACAGGGGTGTCTAACTTTGGTAACTTTAAGCCTTGTGGACTTCAACTCCACTTCAACCATGCTGGCTGAGGAATTCTGGGAGTTGAAGTCTCAAAGTTGCCAAGATTGGAGACCCTTAGTCTATTAGAAGAAACACCATCATTCTTCAAAGGGAGAGTCTGGTATTTTTAGCACATGGAGACACACACACACCCAAGAGACCCAAATCAAGGGGTCATCGTGGCAATTAGCTTACCAATATCCTGGTCTGTGGTGGAAACCGCCAAAAGGTTAAGGTTGGGCAGGCATAACATGTCAATCACCCAGAGCTTCAAACTGTGACGTCGTTTAGTCTGGTCCAGCTATGATGAGGAACGAGAAGATAGAGCAGAGAATAAATGGAGTTGGAAGAGACCTTGGAGGTCTTCTAGTCCAACCTCCTGCCCAAGCAGGAGAGCCTGTATCATTTTGGACAAATGGTGGTCCAATCTCTTTTTAAAAACCTCCAGTGATGGATGTCTATGGAGATTCTCCATCATCCAGGGCATGGTTGTCTCAAAGGAGTTTTTTCAGGAGGCAACTGGGCTTTCTGGTTTTTCTTTGAAGACGTTTCACTTCTCATCCAAGAAGCTTCTTCAGCTCTGACTGGACGGTGGAGAACGGAAGGATTTATTGAGCTATCTGAAAGGAATATAAATCCTTCCATTTCCCACCATTGAGCCAGAGCTGAAGAAGTTTCTTGGATGAGAAGTGAAACGTCTTCAAAGAAAAACTGGAAAATCCAGTTGCCTCTTGAAAAAGCACCTTTGGGACAACCATGATGGAGCACCAAAAACTTCTGGAGGCCAGCTGTTCCACTGATTAATTGTTCCAACTGTCAGGAAATTTCTCCTTAGTTCTCGGTTGTTTCTCTCCTTGATTAGTTTCCACCCGTTGCCTCTTAACCTGCCTGCAGGTGTTTTGGAGAACCTGTAAACAGAGTAACAGTATAACAGAGTTGGAAGGGTCCTGGGAGGTCATCTAGTCCAGCCCCCGGCTCAAGTATGAGGCCCTCCACCATTTCAGACCAATGGCCTTTGTGTCTCTTCCTAAAAACTTCTAGTGATGGAGCAGCCACAACTTCTTGTGGCAAGCAGTTCCACTGGTTAATTGTCCTCACTGTTAGGAAGTTTCTCTGTAATTCCAGGTTGCTTCTCTCCTTGGATACCACCCCCACCTACCCCCATAAGAAACTGAGCCACCTACATAGACTGTCCGGAGCATCTTAAAGGCGTCGCTCCAGTAATGCAAGATGCCGTCTCTGCTCACGGTCAGGAATCGTCCCGAGGGAGGCCGACTGCTACTTTTCCATGATTTCTCCCTGTGGTCCATGACGCCCCGAGTCTGGCTCGGAAAAAACTGGATCCGGACAATGTCCTCCGAGTGGGACCTGCAGGGAGGACAGGAAGGAAGGTGCGGAGGGGAGGGTGGCAGCCCATAAATGGGGCGTCTCTTTGGGTGCTTTTCAATTGTCATCATAGAATGCCAGGTTGGGGGGCAGGAAGGGACAGCTAGATGAAGATTCCCACATTGCTAGTAAGGTGGGAAAGGAGGAGGAGGAGGGGGAGGAGGAAAGGAACAAGAAACAAGGAAAATGAAGAGGAAGACGAAGAGAAGAGGGGGAGGAGGAGTACAAAGAGAAGAGGAGGAAGAGAAAGAAGAGGAAGAGGGAGAGGAAGAAGAAGAGGAGGAGGGGAGGAGGAAGAGGAGGAGGAGAAGGAGGAAGGAGGAAGAAAAGGAGGAAGAGAAGGAGGAGGAGGAGAAGGAAGAAGAGAAGGAGAAGAAGGAGGAGGAGGAGGAGGAGGAAGAAGAAGAGAAGGAGGAGGAGGAGGAGGAGGACGGGGAGGAGGAGGAGGAGGAGAAGGAGCAGAAGGGGGAAAAGCAGAAGGAGGAGGAGGAAAGGAAGAGAAAGAGGAGGAGGAGAGAAAGAGAATAGGAGGAGGAGGAAGAGGAAGAGGAAGAGAAGGAGGAGGAGGAGGAGGAGGAGGAGGAGGAGGAGGAGGAGGAGGAGGAGGAGAAGAAGAAGAAGAAGAAGAAGAAGAAGAAGAAGAAGAAGAAGAAGAAGAAGAAGAAGAAGAAGACGACTCCACCCTGAGTCCAATATGAGAAGGGCGGTATAAAAATCTAATAAAACAAAAAATAAATAAAATAAAGAAGAAGAATTGTTGTTATTTATGGAGGCCACCCTCAAGGAGTCCCTTACACTGAGATGCTTTTCATGTTTGTCTGGAACTCTGGAAGCCACTTGCTCTTCAGCATGTCGTCCTTCCCCCGATATTCCCGGAGCATGTAATTCAAGTACTCCTCCTGCAAGGAGATGCTCCCTCTGGTTAGTCCACCTCTGCTCTTCCAAGGGAAGACTAAGTCAAAAGTATATTTGACTGGAAAGAGCCCTTAAGCTGCCATTCCAAGCCTAGGGAGATGGGCCTGAGAAATGGGAGGGAAATGATGAAAGATGGAACCAAGAAACAACCCCAAAACCAAGACGAGGGGCTTTGTAGTCCAACACACCTGGTGGGCCTCCCTTTGGAGGAGATAATGGCAACCTATTGGGATGGTCCATCCCTTTTTATTAGAAAGTAGAGGTGGATGCAGCCTCTTTGCAAGGGCTGGGGGAAAATGGGGAAGGGGATTTGTAGTCAAAAGAAGGCCCCCTACCCAGTCCACAGAGCCATCACAGTTGGCGTCCACCTTCATGAAAATGACGTCCACATCTTCATCAGAAAGTTCTCCCAGGATCTTCTTGATGGCTTTGCGGAACCGCTCCATGTCAAGTCCTAACAAGAACCACAAAGGGAAGCCAATCGTTGGTGAGATCTCATCCCAGGTCCTGGAGATACCAAGAATGTTCCGCCCCACCCTTGGTGTTTCCAGGACTGGGAGAAGATCTCAAGGGGTGACAAGTTTGTAGAGATTCTCAGTCAACCAAGTCATGGTTGTCCCCAAGGTGCTTTTTGAGGAGGCAACTGGACTTTTCCAGTTTTGAAGAATACACTTCAAATGGTGTGGGAGTATGAACGGATTTTGAGAAAAATTGTAGACTACAGGAACCATTTGCACCACTCAGGTGACCCTGAGGATATAGATAAACCACCAAGTGGCCTCAATGATTCTCTAAAGCAGTGTTTCTCAACCTTGGAAGCTGGAAGATGGGTGGACTTCAACTCCCAGAATCCCCCAGCCGGCTGGGGGATTCTGGGAGTTGAAGTCCACCCATCTTCCAGCTTCCAAGGTTGAGAAACACTGCTCTAAAGGGATGCCAATGACCAACTGTCTGCAAGAAATATATATCCTTCCATTCTCCACCATCCACTCAGAGCTGAAGCAGCTACCAAGGTTGAGAAACAAGGAAGCCCTGAAAAAAAAAGCACCTTTGGGAGGATCTCAAGAGGTTGTGTGGTCTTCAAAGCTCAGGGCGAGTACCACTCTTTCCACCCACCAGGCAAGGGCCGTGGTAGGATCGGGGGGCCCTTCCTCACCTTCTCCGTCCACATCTGCTTCCCGGAACGTCCGCTCCAGTTTCTGCAAGTGGTCGTAGTTGATCTGTTCTTCCAGCTGTTTGCAACGGGCTTCATCGTAGGCATCTGCAAACTTCATCAGGTGCCGGTGGGATGAACACAGGCGTCCGGCCTTGCTCAGGATTCCCGGGAGCTTCATCTGGGTGAAGGACCAGAACATCTCTTGCCCTCGGGACTACAGACGGTCCTCGACTTACGACCACAACGGTGAGCCCAACATTTCTGTCGCTAATCGAGAAAATCGGTTCACTGCCCATTTGACAAACTTCCTTGCTGCACTTCTTAAGTGAGTAACACAATCATTAAGTGACTTTGACTTTGCTGGTCAGGTGGTCGTGAAAGGGGATGACGTGACCCACCCACCCCCACCCCGCGACCGTCATAAACACGAGTCAGTTGCCAGGCGTCCGAATTTTGATCGTGTGACCAAAGGGACACTGCAACGGTCGTAAGTGTGAAAAACAGGTTATAAGTCACTCTTTTCACTGCCGTTGTAACTTTGAGCGGTCACTAAAAGAATTGTTGCAAGTCGAGGACTATCTGTATAGCTGAAGGGAATGGAGAATACAGGTAGTCCTCGACTTACAACAGTTGAAAAAAGTGACTCATGGCCGTTTTTCACACTTACAACCGTGATCCAAAGTCAGACTCTTGACAACTGACTTGTATTTATGACGGTCGCAGTGTCACAGAATCCCCTCTTGCAACCCTCTGATGAGCAAAGTTGATGGGGGGAGCCAGATTCACTTAATGACCATCTTACTCACTTATCCACTGCAGGGATTCACTTAACGACGGTGGCAAGAAAAGTGGTAAAACGGGGCAAAACTTCACTTAACAAAGGTCTCACTTAGCAACAGGAATTCTGTTGTGGTCGTAAAGTCGAGGGCGACCTGTAGTCTTTAAAGAAAACCCAGGCTCCGTGTGGGAGGAGGGTTGCAGGCCAAGTCAGACACTTGGAGCTGATCTGGATATGGAGCAAAGCTTGAGGAGAAAAGCAACCCCAGAGGAGATGACCACTAGGCCTCCTCAACACTGGACTGCAGCCCTTTTTCCAGGAGCTCCTTGTGAACTTGTGGGAAGCTCGAGATACTTACTGCAGGGTGTGGAGCCTGTGCTGCTTGTTTAAAGGCCAAATCTCCCTCGGAATCTACACCTCCCCTGAAAAAAGAGAGACAAGCCAACATCAGCTATAAGACCATCAATGGTAGCCTGTGGCCAGCGGAGCCCAAGGTCCCCATCCAGATGCTGGATTCGGTCCAGGACTGAAAAAAGGAGAGAAGGATTTGTAGCTCAGGGTTGATCTCTCAGGTCTTTGGTTCTTCTCTTGCAGAAGGAGGAGGAGGAGGAGGAGGAAGAGGAGGAGGAGGAGGAGGAGGAGGAGGAGGAGAACCAGGGTGAGGTGGGAAAAGAGGAGGTACGAGGAAGAAGAGGGCTACTGTGGGGTCCTTAGTATTCTCTGAACTGATTTGTTTTCTTGCAGATGTCTCATTACCCAACTAGGGAACATCATCAGTATTAGAAGGGAGTGGGGTTTGTGGAGAGGAGGAGGAGGACGACAACAGTGGGGTCTGAGGTGTCTTCTGAGTTGTTTTCTTGTAGACATTTCATGACCCAACTAGGGAACATCTTCAGTGCTACAAGGGAATTGGGTTGGGGGGAGGAGGAGGAGGAGGAAGAGGAGGAGGAGGAGGAGGAGGAGGAGGTCCAAGTGCCTTCTGAGCTGAGTTCTTTTCTTGAAGATGTTTCATGTCCCAACTAGGGAACATCTTCAGTGCTAGAAGTGGGGAGGGCGGACGAAGAAGAGGAAGAGAGCTGTGGGGTCCTTGTTGCTGAGTTTGGTTCTTCTCTTCTGTATCTTTCATGACCCAACGAGGGGACATCAGTGCTAGTGTTAGTAGTAGTGATTAGCACTGATGAAGTGACCTAGTTTGGGTATTGAAATGTCTGTTCAGAAAGCAACCACGTTCAGGGAGCACCAAGGAGCCCTCAAGATAATCTACCAATTGCGTACCCTTACTCCTTCTATGCCATCCCTGTTCATGGGTAACATAAAGGGGACTTCCAGGCAAGATCATTTGGAACAGGGGTCTCCAACCTTGGCAACTTTAAGACCTGTAGACTTCAACTCCCAGTGTTCCTCAGCCAGCAAAGCTGGCTGAGGAACACTGGGAGTTGAAGTCCACAGGTCTAAAAGTTGCCAAGGTTGGAGATTCCTGATTCGGAAGGTCCACCCCCAATCAAGGTCAATCCTGAGGACCATTAAAAAGGAGCCGAGTTCATGAACGTAACTCTCAATCCCGAGCAGTTTCTCAACCTTAACAAGGTTAAGATACGTGGACTTCAGCATGGCTGGTTGTGGAATTCTGGGAATTGATGTCCGCTCAACTTCCAAGTTGATGAACGCCTCTATAATCATGGTTGGATGCCCACAACACCTTGAACCCCTAAGCTACCCAAAGCTCATTTCAGCCTTCCATACAACATATCGTGTGAATGTAACCAAAGCAGCATTCGTCTCACATCTTCAGGTGTTGCGGTTGGCTGACCATGTAGCCTTGTGCAGTTGCTCACGCCAACTGCAATTTATGGAAGAAGCTGGGATTAAAGAAATGAATGAGTGAACTCAACTTTAGCCATGGATAACAAGCAGAGAGGGAAATCTTCTACTTCTTTTCAACAGAAGGGACCTTGGAGGTCTTCTAACCCAACCTCCTTCTCAGGCAGGAGAGCCTATTACATTTCAGACAAGTGGCTGTCCAGTCTCTTCTTAAAAACTCCAGGGATGGAGCACTTACAACTTCTGGAGGCAAGTTGTCCCACTGGTTAATTGTCCTCACTGTTAGGAAGTTTCTCTCCGTGATGAAATTCCATCCATTGCTCCTTATCCTGCCCTCAGGGGCTTTGAAGAATAGATAGACACCATCACCCCTTCCAGATATTGGAAGACTGCTATCCTGTCTCCCCTGGTCCTTCTCTTCACTAGACTACCCAAGCCGAGTTCTTGCAACCATTCTTTGTATGTTTGAGCCTCCAGTTTCCTAACCATCTTGGTGGCTCTTCTCTGCACTCTTTCTAGACTCTCAACGTCTTTTCATCTGCTGGCCCTGGTAAAAGGACCACCCCCAGAGAGCTCCACTCACCATGTGACAGAGGCATAGAGACTCAGCTTTCCTAGAGTGCTGATTTGAGACTCGTTCCCCGAACTCCTGTCAGAGAAGACTCCTGTCCTCCCTAACGAAGAGGCATGGGTTCGAGGGTAGGACTCCTGTTGCATGTTTAGGCACCGATTCAGGAGGTCCAACGTGAACTTTCTCCACTTCTTGGCTCCCCACAAACTCAACTGTGATGTCAAACTTTGGAACTGTGATCTCACTTCCCAGAACATCTGGAGTTCCCGATGCTGGGCTTCCCCAGTCAAGTTTTCTAGTCACGATGGTGTCTTTCACTCATGTCATCATCCTACCTCTTTTGGGACAGCGGCCATCTTTTCGTCCTTTGGGAACCCACCGTTGGGACAACCTGAACCCTGCTGCAAAGACTGAAGGCTACTTTACAAGGCACACCTTCTACACATCCTACATTGCAAGCCAACTCTAACCAAGGATCCATATTCCAGGTCCATCAGTCCTACCAATGCTTGCCAGGATGAGATAGTTCTCAGAACTTGGCAGAAAGCAAGGAAAGGACCCTCAAAACATGGAAGTTGGAGCTCCATGAAGTGGTTTCTCATCTCTAGACCCTCCCAATCCTTTCACCTCTTCTGGGGGGGAGAACTTCTGCAACCACTCTTAGGTTGAACAAAGAGAATTGGCTAATTCTGGAGGAGCGAGAAGAAGCATGTAGGACCATCATGTCCTAAAGATGTTTTTTTTTTCCAAGAGGAAATCAACTGGATCTTCTGGTTTTTCTTAGAAGACATTTTGCTTCTCATCCAAGAAGCTTCTTCAGCTCTGACTGGATGGTGGGAAAGGGAAGGGTTTATACTCCTTGAAGACACCTGGTCATTTGCATCCTTTTTAGAGGGTCATCAAAACCTCTCAGGGTCACAAAAGGGTGGAGCCTTCGTGGAATTGCTGAACGGACCGTGTTGTAGATTGGAGATAGGCGATGTCACAACACATGGCACAACAGAGGAGAACAAACGCATCAGGGCTAGATCCAGCAGTCCATCTGCACCTCAAAGACAAAGGCCACTCTTTTGAAGACAACAAATTCCACATTTTGGACAGAGAGGACCACTGGTTTGAAAGAGGGGTCAAAGAGGCCATATATGTCCAAATTGAAAAGTCCACAGTCCACTAGATGGTGACTGGGAAAAGATGGTCCTTCAAATAACTTGGTCCAAAGCCCTGTAATGAGCAACCTCGTATATGCAGTACAATGCAGTGAGACATGTGCAGATCTGTACATTGGGGAAACAAAACAACCACTTCACAAACGCATGGCACAACATAGGAGAACAAACGCATCAGGACAAGATTCAGCAGTCCATCTGCATTAAAAAGGCCGCTCTTTTGACGACAGCAAAGTCCACATTTTGGACAGAGAGGGATGCTGGCTTGAAAGAGGGGTCAAAGAGGCCATCTATGTCCAAACAACCCCTCACTCAACAGAGGGGGAGGGATAAGATATTACCTACCTCGTCTACAATAGTCCTTTCAGCAGTTCTGAAGGCTCCACACCCATTTGCACCACTCAGGTGACCCTGAGGACACAGATCAACCTTCAGGTGACATCAAGGACTCTCTCAAAGGATGCAAATGACCAGCTGTCTGCAAGGAGTATAAATCCTTCCCTTCCCCACCATCCGGTCAGAACTGAAGAAGCTTCTTGGACGAGAAGCAAAACATCTTCAAAGGAAAAAAACCAAGGAAGTTCAGTTGCCTTCTGAAAAAGCATCTTTAGGACCTGGATGATGGAGAACCTCCACAGACACGTAAGGCCATCATGCCTTTCTTTCATTAGGACCATAGGTGAGTAACCGCCACCATCACTGTGGTGGTCTTATCTCGGGGCTTCAAGCTTTACTTGTGTCTCACTTTGAAGAGCAGTTACTTCATCAACTGACCCGTATCCTACAACCTTTCAGCTTCTCCTGTGAATCTCCACCTCTTCTCCACTCTTCTCTTCTTCTCTGTGCGGTGCTGTTGGATCAAGTAGCAACTCTGGTAGCTTTCCAGTTTTTAGCCTTTTGGCCACCAAGATCTTTTTTTTCTTTTTTAAAAAGTTTTTCAGCTTTATTTCTTATACACATAACATAAAATGTACATTTTCTTACACATAATTAATCCTACATATACATGTTTTCCTTAAAGAAAGCATTAAAATAAGGCATTTTAATTACATTCGGAGTTGCTCTTCTACTCTTTCTTCCCTCAACCCTTTTTCTTCTTCTCCTCTTTCCCTTCCCTCCCTCCTCTACTTTCTCCTTCCTCCTCTCCTACCTCATCCTACTTCCCCCTTCCTTTCCTCCACTCTTCTTTTCCCTTCTCACCTTCTCTTCTACTCCTGTCCCCTACCCTTCCTTCCTCTCCTTTTCCCTTTCTTCCGTTCCTTTCCTTCCCTCCCTCTTCTCTTCCTATATTCCTCTATTCCTCTCTCCTTTCTATCTTCTTTGCTGGGAATATTCTCATTTGGTATCTGAGCAACTCCTGTATTCTAATAGTATATACTTTCTTTCAATTTCTTTTCAGATTTATTCTATCATGATTATCATAATCGTACATTTATTCTTAATATCATCATTCTTTTCCCCTCTCCCATCCCTTTTTCATTTACTCTGTCATCTGGGTTTCTATTTTTATATCCTCTCCCTCATTTAACTTTATATTATCTAAATCATTTATCTATCCTCTTATCTTCATATTTCTTTTCTAACCATATATAAAATCTTCCCCATGTCTTGAAGTACACTGATTCCTCTTTATCTCTTATTCTTAAAGTTAATCTATTCATTTCCGCAGTCTAAAATCTTTTTTACTACACTTTCACCTTCTGACGGAATTTTTTCTGTCTTCCAATTTTGTGCAAATACAATTCTTGCTGCTGTTATTATATGTATAGTTAAAGACACATCTTCT
Source organism: Masticophis lateralis (assembly GCA_030761175.1). NCBI lineage: Eukaryota > Metazoa > Chordata > Lepidosauria > Squamata > Colubridae > Masticophis > Masticophis lateralis. The sequence continues at coordinate 213,008,654 of JAUDYJ010000003.1, read as the reverse complement.
TTACTATATACCTCTGGGAGAATATCCAATTAAAAAAGCCTCTGGTTTTAATTCTATAGATTTATGTAATATTACTTCCATTTCTGTATTCTAGATCAATAATTTTTTGCTTCTAAACATGACCGCCACATATGATAGTATGATCTGGTCACCAGGATCTCAGGGTGGCCGGTAGATCCCCGTCCCTATCTCTAGGGGCTTCAGAGATTTAGTTGCTGGTCTTGATTTCCATTTCCAATTCATTGTTGTCTTTATTAATCAGAACATTGGACCTCCTTCTCCATCGTGATACCAGTTTCTCCTGTCTTCTCACTTTATTGTCATCGCACCTCGTACAATGAAATGAAATGCCATCTTCAGTGTACATTATACTTAAAAAATTCACCATGTACGACGACTTACAACATCTGGTAACGGCACTGGAAAAAAATGGATTTACGGCAGTTTTTCCACACTTACGACCATCGCATCTTCCCCATGGTCATGTGATCAAATTCGGAGACATGGCAACTGGCGTGTACTTATGACGGTTGCAGTGTCCCAGGGATCACGCCATCCCCTTTTGCAACCCTCTCCCCCCCCCCCACAAAAAGCAAAATCAGATTCATTTAGCAAGCATGTTACTAACTTCCCAACTGCCATGATTCACTTAATAACTGTGGCAAGCAAGGTCGTAAAATGTGGCAAAATTCACTTTCACTGTCTCACTTAGCAACAGAAATTTGGGGCTCTATTGTGGCCATAAGTCGAGGACTGGTAGTAGCTCTGCTTGACCTATTTACATGTTGCTGCCATTACAAATCTTGATGTGCGTAGATCAGCGATGCAAGACATGGATTAGATTATTCGGAGCCTGTCCCTGGATGATCTCTACAACTGAACTTGCCCTAAATTGTAACGGGTTTTTCGTCTTACTCCAGACCAGCGCTGGCTTTTAACTATTTTCTTCTGCTGATGTGGGTGAAGATAGAAGATGGAACTTTCTCAATGGGTTGGTCCACAATCGCCACCATTCCCAGATGTTGGTTGAAGACCAGGCAACACAGGAGTCGTGAAAACCACGATCAACTCTTCCCTGGAGCGTCGTGAGCTCACTCAGCCAAACAGGTGACCTAGCCAGACTTCCTGCCTAAGGCGGGACTGGAACTCACCGTCTCCTGGTGACTGGCCCAAAGTCACCCAGCCAGCTTTCTTGCCTAAGGCGGGACTAGAACTCACCGTCTCCAGGTGATTCACCCCAAATCTCCTGGTGTTTAGCCTAAAGACACCCAGGAGACTTTCATTAAGGCTAAACTAGAACTCCCAGGCTCTGGCAGCTGCCTTTTTGTGCCTAAGACAGGACTAGAACTCACCGTCTCCTGGTGACTGGCCCAAAGTCACCCAGCCAGCTTTCTTGCCTAAGGCGGGACTAGAACTCACCGTCTCCAGGTGATTCACCCCAAATCTCCTGGTGTTTAGCCTAAAGACACCCAGGAGACTTTCATAAAAGCAGAACTAGAACTCCCAGGCTCTGACAGGTGCCTTTTTGTGCCTAAGGCAGGACTAGAACTCACCTTCTCCCACTTTCTAGCCTGGTGCCTTTAAGAGTAAACCAAATCTTTGGGCTTCGAATTCACCCCAAAGATGCTGGACCAGAGATCCGATGGTAACTATAACCCAGATGGTGCGATGCACAGCAAACCAAGGATGACGGGAACAAAAAGGAAGAGAGAACTTGGACGTCAAAAGAAATGGACCCGGAGGACAAAGGAAATACCCCTTGCAAGGACACACCACTCCAGAAGACGCCACGTTCTTGAAATAACAGAACTTTATTTAGAAATTGTTTAAAAGTAGAAAAAAACCCTGTCAAAAGGAGTCTGGTTTTGAATATCGTTCTAGGGCAAACAGGTATTTTAGAAGGCCACGAGAGAAACAGCACCTCGGATGGTTTAAATAATGGCTTTCTTTTTTTCTTTTTCTTTCTTTCTTTCTTTCCCTTCTTTCGTTTTTTTTCTTTTCTTTTCTTTTTGGCATTCGTCCAAAACGTGGGTCTCCCGCCGAATTGTCATAAGGAAATCATGCACTACACAACAAGTTACTGTAACTCTGCTTTCTACACACATCGAGACACACAACCACCGGAAGCAAACGGACAAAAGGAACACACCAAGCCGGAAGCTTAGTCTTTGCTGTGGCGAGGGGGCCTGAGGAAAGGGGGGGGGGGGAAGAGTCCCAAACCTCCGAAAGCCCCCTCCCCAAGGAGCAGCCATTGAGGAGAGGAGGGGAGGGGAGGGAGGGAGGGAGGGAAGGGGGAGAGGGTCAAACACAGAATACTGCAATAATCAAAATTCACCGGAACGCTCTTATTATCTCCGGCAACCTCGGCTCGCCTATTTCATACGCAATTTTTCTCTTCTTCTTTCCCCCCCCCCCCCACCAGTCCTTTGGAGCACCTGCGCAGGTAACTCAAGAGGCAGGGTGAGGGGAGGCCCTGCAACGGAGGCGTGAGTGGTGCCCACCGAGGTGTCTCTTGGCGCAGGCTGCAAAAAAGCCAACTAGCAAGTCCAGTTCGAGCAAGAGCGGAGCGTTTACAACCAACTGCCCTCTCCAGTTGTTACAACGACCCTATCCTAGTTTGGTGAGAAAGGAGGGCAGCTGCCATCCAAAACAGAGTTTGTTGGTTTGTTTGAAGGTAACAGGGTTAGTTTGGAAGCAGAGGGAGGGGGCAGAGAGGAAGAGAAGGGCCCCCTATTGAGGGGAGTAGAGGTGGAGCAGCAGGGGCTAGGGGGGAGGAGGTGAGGAGTCAGGATCTTATTTGGAAGTGTCCAATGTTTGCAACTTTTAAGACTTGTGGGACTTCAACTCCCAGAATTCCCCAGCCAGCGCATGAAGCGCTGGCTGGGGAATTCTGGGAGTTGAAGTCTCACCAGGGTGGAAAAGTTGCCGAGAATGGACAACCCTGGTCTTATTGGAGGTGACACCAAACCATAGAAGCCAATTTCGGACACCTGCTTCACACCTTTCTTGCAACTGAGCCTACTACAAACTCCACACTCCTGCCACATCCTCAGCCAATTCCACACGGCCCCTGACACGCACCCCTGAACTCCCAGCCCCGAACAATCTAAGTGAGGAAAGTTCTAATATCCCTCTTCTCCCCCTGCCCCCCGCCCCTCCCCGAGCATCTCAAATCCTCCGTCGCTTTCCGGTTCTCTCGACGCCCCAAATTCATCCCCCCCTTCCTCTCTCCCTACATGGCACCTGGCGGAAAGACCACCCTTCCGCTCCGTAGGCAGCCTCTCCTGCTTACCCCACCCCGCCCTCTCCCCAAACACGCCGCACTGCCAATCCGCCGCCCATGAAGGGCCCCCGCGTATCCCAAGCCTGCGACCTCCTGCTTCCAAACGACACCAAAAGGATGTTGATAATATCTTTCTGCGACAAAAGAGTGACAAAAGAGCTCTCCAAAAAAAAAAAAAAAAAAAACCCCAAAACAAAACGCACACCCATCGGAAGCGGAAGGGTGGGGGGGTGGGGGAGTGGGAAAGTAGTAGTAAAACTTACGCAAAGTGCACTTGAAGAGGTACTCTTTTTGTTTTTTTTGTTTTGTTCTGTTTTACTTTCGAAAAGAAACCAGTTAAAGTCCTCTAAGAATAAAACGAAGAGTATTTTACAGATAACCACATGATTGGGGCAAAAGATTTTTCGGACTTCTGACTCTGCTGCTCGGCTGGTAAATGTCGGTGAGGCCGTTAATACTCCTCTTGGTCCTCCGGAGGGGCTCCCTCGTCGGGTATCACGAAGCCTTCCTACGAGAGAATCAGAATCGGGATCGGAAAATTAAGAAGGGCGACGGCACAGGAGGTGCTGATGTGGGTAGCTGCACGTTCTCCGAGAGGGTGGGATTTTGGGATGGAAACAAGGCATATAAACGATCAGTGGAACGGCTTCCCTCCAGAAGTTGTGGGCAGCCCATCACTGGAGGCTTTCAAGAAGAGGCTGGACAGCCACTTGTCTGGAGTGGGCAACCCGTCTTTACAAGCTGTGACTGTTAGGATCTAGCCATAATGAGGGGAGAAGAGAAGAGAAGAGAAGAGAAGAGAAGAGAAGAGAAGAGAAGAGAAGAGAAGAGAAGAGAAGAGAAGAGAAGAGAAGAGAAAATATGAAAGGGAAGAGAATGCAGAATACTGTATAATACAGAATGGAATGGAATGGAATGGAATGGAATGGAATGGAATGGAATGGGAGAGGAGAGGAGAGGAGAGGAGAGGAGAGGAGAGGAGAGGAGAGGAGAGGAGAGGAGAGGAGAGGAGAGGAGAGGAGAGGAGAGGAGAGGAGAGAAGAGAAGAGAAGAGAAGAGAAGAGAAGAGAAGAGAAGAGAAGAGAAGAGAAGAGAAGAGAAGAGAAGAGAAGAGAAGAGAAGAGAAGAGAAAATATGGAAGGGAAGAGAATGCAGAATACTGTATAATACAGAATAGAACATGGAATGGAATGGAATGGAATGGAATGGAATGGAATGGAATGGAATGGAATGGAATGGAATGGGAGAGGAGAGGAGATTCGCTTCTCATTCAAGAACCTTCTGTTCTCATTCAAGAACAGTTCTTCTGGTGCTGTTATATTATTGTTATTATTGTTATTATTGCAATCATGATTGTCATTATCATTCCGTAGAGATTCTCAGCCAATAGAAGGATTGATGCTCCTTGCAGACAGCTGGTCGTTTGCATCCCTTTAGAGCAGTGTTTCTCAACCTTGGAAGCTGGAAGATGGGTGGACTTCAACTCCCAGAATGGCTGGGGGATTCTGGGAGTTGAAGTCCACCCATCTTCCACCTTCCAAGGTTGAGAAACACTGTTTTAGAGGGTCGTTGAGGCCACTTGCGGGTTTCTCTGTGTCCTCAGGGTCACCTGAGTGGTGCAAATGGTTCCTGTAGTCTGCAATTTTTTTCTCTGGAAATCCATTCCTATTCCTGGATGACTGAGAATCTCTACAGGCATTTAGCTCTACAATTTGGGATGAACACCCTTTGAATGGCCTGGGAGTAGGAATGGATTTCCAGAGGAAAACAACTGCAGACTACAGGAACCAGGAGCAATACTCAGGGAAATCACAAATAAATCTCCAAGTGGCCTCAATGGCTCTCTCTAAAGTAAAGGTAAAAGTTCCCCTCTCACATATGGGCTGGTTAATCCTGCCTCTAGGGAGCGGTGCTCATCTCCATTTCAAAGCTGAAGAGCCAGCGCTGTCCGAAGACAACTCCGTGGTCATGTGGCCAGCATGACTCAACGCCAAAGGCGGACGGAACGCTGTTCCCTTCCCACCAAAAGTGGTCCCTGTTTTTCTACTTGCATTTTTCACCTGCTTTCGAACTGCTAGGTTTGCAGAAGCTGGGACAAGCCAGGGGGGCTCACCCCGTTACGTGGCACTCGGGATTTGAACCGCTGAACTGCTGACCTTTCGATCGACCAGCTCAGAGCCTTAGCCACTGAGCCACCGCGTCCCTCTGACGGCTCTCTCTAAAAAGGATGCAAATGACCAGCTGTCTGCAAGGAGTATAAATCCTGCCCTTGCCCGCCAGAGTTGAAGAAGCTTCTTCGATGAGAAGCGAAACGTCTTCAAAGCAAAAACAAGTAAGTTCAGTTGCCTCCTGAAAAAGCACTTTTGGTACATTATTTATTTATTTATTTATTTATCAAATTTATATACCGCCCTACTCCCAAAAGGGACTCACAGCCAAAATAAAATGTAATAACATATAAAAGTTGAGAGCTATTAAAATAAATTAAATAAGTTGGGCTCAGATATCATCATCATGATTGGGTGGTGGGGTTTTTTGTCTCTTTTGGGAGAAGTGCATCAGAATTTCCTTTGAATGTGTGCGATTGTGTGTACAGAAAAATGATCATAAAGGTTATTCAATTCAGTTCAATTCAATTCGTGCAGGTGAACATCCTGGGAAATGGGGCACAGAAGGAAAAGCTAGAGCCACAGTTATGCCCGAGCCGCTGCCAGATTACATCTACTTACATCTGTAGCATAAAGTATTTCCACGATTCTCTGGAGGACCGGATCACTTTCGCCTTCGTTCTCCTGGCAGATCAGCTCAATGTTCCTCAGCTTCCCGAAGTAGAAATCTCGTTCCTTTTCTAAATCTTCCACGGTCATCTTTAATGCATTGATCTGACAAAAAAAATAGCTCATCTCAGAGCAAGTTGCTGAAGAGACTTGGTAGGGCTGCTACAAAGAAGGCTGGTGGAGCAGGGGTGAGAATGCAGGATTGCAGGCTGAGTCTGCTCACTGCCAGCAGTTCGACGATCACTTATACTGTACTGTAAAGCACTGTGAAGCAGTATGCAAGTGCTATTGCTATTGAAATTCCTTTCCTTCCTTCCTTCCTCCCTCCTTCCCTCCCTCCCCCTCCCAGTGCTTAGAATGCAGGATTGCAGGCTGACTCTGCTCACAGCCAGCAGTTCAATCCTGACCAGCTCAAGATTGACTCAGACGGTAAAATGAGGATCCATATGGTTGGCGGGTGATATGCTGACTCTTTAAAACCACTACTGTAAAGCACTGTGAAGGGGCATATAAGTGCTATTGAAATATTCTTCCTTCCTTCCTTCCTTCCTTCCTTCCTTCCTTCCTCCCTCCCTCCCTCCCTCCCTCCCTCCTTCCCTCCTTCCTTCCTTCTTCTCTCTTTTTCCTTTCTCTGAGCTCTGGTGGTGCAGTGGTTAGAATGCAGGCAAGGGGGGAGGGAAGTGATGTTTGTGTTTCTGTGTGTGGCAGGCACCCACGTAAGCGTGCACACTCCATTCCCGTACTCCCCCTGGACCCCTTTGGAGACCTGCCTGGTTTAAATCCAGCATGAAGGGATTCGAAATTCCCATGAAGAAAAATCACAATCAACCGATGGAACAGAAGTTGCCTTCGGAAGTTGTGGGAGCTTCATCCCTGGAGGCTTTCAAGGGGAGACTGGACTGCCATCGGCCAGAAATGCTATAGGGTCTCCTGCCTGGGCAAGGGGTTGGACTAGATGACCTCCAAGGTCCCTCCCAACTCTATTAATCTGTTTAAATTAAATGTATCGCTGCAGACAGACACCCCACACGCACTCCCGAAACCCACCTGCTGTATCAATTCGGCCGATTCATCCTCTCCGATTCCCCCAGGAGCCTTTTTGATCATTGGAGGCCCGGATTTATTCGCCACTGTTGTTCGCTGTGCCACCAGAGGCCTCGTTGGGGCTGCAAGAGAGGAAGCGCGTTAGCCGTGCTCTGCAGTGGGGCGCAAGGACTCGGCACCGCTGCCAACCGAAGTGAACGACACCCGAAGCGTGCAAGCCCATGTGCTACAAAGCCCAACAGAAGAGAAGAGAGTTAAGGCACGAGAGTTGCTCCTTCCACCCACTTAGTACCAATTGCAGCGGTTTTCTTTAAGGAAAGAGGAGACTCTGCTCTTGCTGCCTTCAGGTCCGAAGTTCCCACAAAACTGTTATCTACAAAGAGAGAAGGTTTCTTCTCACTAGGACGCACAAACACAAAAGCACTTCGCAATTGCAAGATCTTGCATCATCATCATCATCATCATTATTTAATGACCCCATAATCCCTTGCATTGGGGTGGAGTCTGGGCAACTGAATGGAGCTGAGCTGTTTACTGGCTGGAGGCCTTTCCTGTCGCCAATGCAGAGTTTTGTTCAGCAGATATATTCTCATGGTGCTCAGAGAGAGAAATATCTCCCTCTACCTAGGATCGAACTCACAGCCTCCTGATCGTGAGGCGAGAGCTCCGCCTCTAGGCCACCGCACCATTCAATTACAAGATCTCGGATGAAACGCTGAAAATGCAAAGCCTCCCCATACTGTCAGCGTGGCTGAGAAAGAGCAGAATGAATGGGCAACTTCCAAAAAAAAGGCCATTTCCTCCTACCTTCACCCCCATTTGGGGGAAAAATGTGAACCCTTGCAAAATTTAGTATCGGGCAAGGGTCCATAAGCACCCAGAATTTTAAGAGGGCTGCACTGGGGCTAGATTGTGAAAGAACTGCACAGCTTGATTGTTGGTCTAGTGTTAATCTTGATGTTAAGGAACAAACAAGACCGCTCCCACTGACAAGGCAAGCCACAAGTTTATAAACAAAGAGCAAACCCCACTCCCTTCCAGCACTGATGATGTTACCTATCTGGGTCATGAAACATCTGCAAGAAAACGACCGAGCTCAGAGAGCAGCAAGGACCCCATGAGCCCTCCTCCTCTCCTCTTCCTCCTCCACCACTAACCTCACTCCCTTCTAGTACAGATGATATATCCTGGTGATATAAATAGCTTAGGGCCTGGGTATCTATGAGACCGCCTTCTGCCACCGATAGCCTCCCACCGGCCAGTACGCTCTCACAGAGAGGGACTCCTCAGGGTGCCGTCAGTCAAATTATGCCGACTGACCCTCGCCAGGGGGAGGGTCTTCTCTGTGAGGGCTCCTGCCCTTTGGAATGAATTGCCCCCGGAGATACGTAGGATCCCCGATCTCCGTGCTTTCCACCATGCCCTCAAGACCCTGATGTTCCAACAGGCTGACCATTTAAATAATTTTTAATTTGTTATTTTAATTCTGGGTTTTTTATTCAAGTGGGCCAAACTGTTCAATAATTTTAAATTGTATTTTATAATGTTTGTAGGTTTGTGTTTTTACCTTGGCTGTACACCGCCCTGAATCGTACAGGAAAAGGGCGGTATAGAAATATAATTAATTAATTATATCCCAAGAGGGTGCTTCAAGGTCATTTGGCTGGGAGAAGGTGGTAGCTGCATATCTATCTATCTATCTATCTATCTATCTATCTATCTATCTATCTATCTATCTATTTATTGGTTCGATTTATATGCTGCCCTTCTCCGGAGACTCAGGGCGGCTTACAATGCGTTAAGCAATAGCCTTCTTACTTTTGTATATACCTGCTTAGTAGGGCTTTCTATACCCACCTAAGCGGTGTTCTTTTTTATATATATACAAAGTCTGCTTACTGCCCTCACAATCCGGGTCTTCATTTTACCTACCTTGGAAGGATGAAAGGCTGAGTCAACCTTGAGCCTGGTGAGATTTGAACTCGCAGTAATTGCAGGCAGCTGGGAGCTAAGTGCTACTTTAACAGCGCTTTAAGTACCGCTGCACCACCAAGGCTCATTTAAACTACGCTTGAAGTGGCTTCTGAACACATGTTGCCTGAATCTGACTGGGCATGGAAGGGCCGGCGACAGGAGGCAGTTAAGGGAGGGAAAAGTTGAATTTAGGGATTTTGGCGGGCGATGCTCAATCCTGGCTATGCGTTACTGCAATAAACTTGAGTTCTGATAAAACGATGCCTTTCTCAACAAACAGGAGCCGAGGATCATTTCTATGGAGAGGTTTAAGCGGTGGCAAGTCTGACAGCCTTTCAATCAAATCACTTCCTCACCTCTGCCAGGTTAACCTGGTACATTTTGCCATCTTAAGTGTAACTTCAAATCTGTCTTGGGACGCCACCAAACACATGCCAAGGCACAAAGAAGGCCTGAGACGCTGCCTCTGCCGACAGGGATGTCCCCTTCCTGGGCCTTCCCGGATGTTGGGACTGCTTCTCCCATCATCCCCAAACAGCAAAGCTTCCAAGCACCCACGGTACCTGACGCAAAGCCTCTCTTACCTGTGCCACCAGAACCAAGGTTCTTCTTAGGTTTGTTCAGCAGCGGGACCACCAGAGCGGGGGCGGGGCACGTCTCCTGGCCTTGCCGAGCTGCCACGGGGTCGTAGTCCTTTCCGTCGTAATTGGCATCGAAGAATTTCTTGAACCACTGAACAAATTCAAAATTGTCTTGGAATTTCCCTTTCACTAATTTGTCCACGGGTATTATCTGAGGAGAGAGGTTAAGGACGTTTAGCCCAGACGAGAAATGTCTTCTAGAACTCTAGCAGAGAGGTTTCTAAAAGCAAAACAGTTAGTCCTCGTCTTACGACTGTCTGCTTAGTGACCATTCGAAACGCCGACTGACGTACCGGAGAGAGTACTTATGACCCAAAATTCAAAGTTCTTATGGTCTCAGTCACGTGACCACACATCGGGCCACATTTATATTCATTTGCAGTGTCCTGAATTCGTGTGTCTCTGTTTTACGACGGCTTTGCAAAAAAAACCCCCTGGCATTTAAATCAGGTTTACAGCAAAACCACACCGTGACAAAAACCACTGGTCTGTTTAACAACGGCCAGAAAAAAAGGTCATAAAATCGACGACCGTCACAAGTTACAACTGTGATAGGCAGGCTCCGTTGCCGTCGTAACTTGAAGACTAGAGAAAATTCCTCGGCTCGTGCAGAAATGGGTTAGGTGTTTACTTTTATTTCTGCACTAAAATAGCTTTGTTGACCTGACACCAGGAGCTGGCCCAAAATCCCCACCCCCACCCCAGATGGTTTTAAAACATCACAAAATATTTGAGGGTTTTTACACACACACACACACACACAGAAAACGGCACAAAAAAAGTGTGATTGTGATGTGTTTAAGTTATTCTTTTGAAATGAAGCACAAAATGTTTAAAAGTCAGTATTTCGTTTTTACAGGCTTTCCTGCCAGGCCTGATTATTTAAAACTTAAGCATTAAGAAAAGCTTTACAGAAGATTATTTATATGGCATAATCATTGTAATTCATGGAATCTGAAGAGTGGGAAGTGGATGTCCCAGCCCTCCCAGCACCCACCCACCCCCTGCTCAGGGCAGGAATCCAAAGCAAAGCAGGCTGACCGATGTCTGTTCAAACCCAGCTCAAAAAATTTGCCACAGCAGCAACAATTCTGCTGCTGAACCATCAGCAAAGCTCTTTTTCTCTCCAAACTGTACTGTTAGAATATACAGTAAATTCTGGACTTACCACCATTTGTTTAGTGACCGTTTCAAGTTCCTCAATCAGAATAGAGCTGGGAGGGGCCTTGGAAGTCTCCTAGTCCAGCCCTCTGCTAAAACAGGAGGCCCTATAATGCCATTTCAGACAGGTGGCTGTCCAGTCCCTTCTTAAAACCTCCAGGGATGGAGCATTCACAACTTCTGGAGGCCAGCAGTTCCACTGGTTAATTGTCCTCACTCTCAGGAAGTTTCTCCTTAATTCCAGGCTGCTTCTCTCCTTGATTAGTTTCCATCCATTGCTTCTTCTCCTGCCTTCAGGGGCTTTGGAGAATAAAGTTGACCCCCTCTTCTTTGTGGCAGTCCCTCAAATCTTGAAAGACTTCTACCTTGTCACCCCTGGTCTGTCTTTTCATTAAACTCGACATACCTCATTCCAGCAACCGTTTTTCATTCTTCGTATGTTTTAGCCACCAGTCCTCCCAAATTAATTGTTCTCATTGTCAGGAAGTTTCTCCAGAGTTCCAGGTTGCTTCTCTCCTTGATCAGTTTCCATCTGTTGTTTCTTGTCCTGCCTTTGGGTGCTTTGGAGAATAAACTGACCCCCTCTTCTTCATGGCAGCCCCTCAAATATTGGAATTCTGCTATCATGTCCACCCTAGTCCTTCTTTTCTCTAGACTGGCCAAACCCAATTCTTGCAGCCGTTCTTCACATGTTTTAGTCTCCAGGCCTTTGCTCATCTTAGTTGCTCTTTGAACTTTTTCCAAAGTCTCAAACTCTTTTTTATAATGTGGGGACCAAAACTGGATGAAGGATTCCAGGTGGGGTCTTATTAAGGCTTTACAAAGCGGGACTAACACTTCACCTGATTTTAGCTCTGTTTATACCACCCAGAGTTATATAATAATATATAAATTATATATTTATATATAATTTATATGAATTTATTTATTGTATTAGTAAAGTTACAATGGTACTGAAAAAGTGAGTTAGCGTAGGTGACTTATGACCGTTTTTATTTATTTATTTTAGAAAATTTATATTGCTGCCAACTCGCACAGGCCGACTCAAGGCAGCTTACAAGGGTGTGAGTCGTTTTTCACACGGCCGTCATAGCATCCCCGTGGACACGTGATGCACTTCGGACGCTTGGCAACCGACTCATATTTATGACGGTTGCAGTAACTCAGAGTCCTGTGATCACCCCTTCTGACAAGCAAAGTTAATGAGGAAGTTAGATTCACATAGCAACTGGGGCAAGGAAGACTGTCAAATGGGGCGAAACTCACTTAACAACCATCACGGAAATTTTGGGCTTAAATGTGGTCCTAGGTCAAGGACTACCTATATAGCTTCCCGATTCTTAAAACTCATTATTCTACGCCGCGCATGACAGGATCCTAAAGAAGGTTCTGAAACCCTGTTTTGAATTCCTTGCCAATATTTAAGAGTGCTCTCCTATCTCTCTTAAGTTGAAGTAAAAGACACTTAAATCTTTTAATCTTTCTTCCTACAGCTTAGTTCTTAATTCTCTGATCGTCCTTGTTGTCCTTCTCTGAACCTTCTTTTAAGTGGGATAGAAATAGGCATAGAATTATGGGGCTGGAAGGGACCTAGGAGGTCTTCCAGTCCACCACTCTGCCCTTAGCCAGAGGGAGGGAGGGAGGGAGGGAGGGAGAGAGAGAGAGAGAGAGAGAGAGGTTGGATCTCCCCAAAGCAGAACAGAGTAGATGATTTGGGAATTATATATTCCTCCAGAAAAAAGGGAATTTTTACAACACACCACTGAAAGGCCAAATTGCATTTCTTCCCTCAGGACCTTGGCATTTGTTTAGCCAAGAAAAGGTAGAATGATGATGATCTATTCTCCGAGCACCAGAAGGCAGGACAAGAAGCAACGGGTGGAAACTAACCAAGGAGAGAAACAACTTGGAATTGAGGAGGAATTTCCTGACACTGAGAACAATTAATCAGTGGAACAGCTTGCCACCCGAAGTTGTAAATACTCCATCGCTGGAAGTTTTTAAGAAGAGATTGGACAGCCATTAGTATGGAATGGCATAGTGTTTCCCGCTTCAGCGGGGGGTTGGACTAGAGGACCTTCGGGGTCCCTTCCAGCTCTATATTGATTGATTGACCTTGGTAGAGGCCAGATCACGTGGTGGAAACTCAATGGGACAGTATTTCTCAATTTCAGCCATTTTAAGGCCCCTTCCAACTCTTTCATTCTGTAATTTTCTTTACACGATCTGCTTCTTCATTTCCTACGGTGTCAAAATACTGGAAACGATTCAGACACTGAACAGAGAATGACAGAGTTGGAAAGCACCTTGGAGGTCATCTAGTCCAACCCTCTGCTCGAGCAGGAAACCCTAAATCATTTCAGACAAATGGTTATCCGTTTTCCTTCCCTGTCATCTGTATTTGTGGGAAGGACCACCAAAACAAAAACCAAAAAAACCAAAAAAACCCCAGAGGTATTGCGTAAGTTCCAAGGTTTGCCCAAACTTCCTGTTACTTTATTCAATCTTCAATTGCTACAAACTTCCTTAGAACCGAGAAAGCTAAACTTTGTATTTCCTCAGACCAAGGTCTCGTAATCCACTGATGGCCAGCTGCTGTTTAGAAACACACACGTTTTTTGTAACATCTAGCCTACAAAAACTTCCTTTCAGAACGTGAACGCATGCACATTCTTTTCTTGGGTGCAAATAAAGTTTTTTGCCTGTTAGAGGTTTGGGGTGTTATTCCTACAAAGCAAAACAGCTAGAAGTCGTCTGCATTTTGTTTGTTTTTTTTACAGAAATTCATGTTACTTTTGGGGGGGAAAAATTAAGATCTTTTATTAGCGTGCATCAAAAGCACTGGTCTTTCAGAGCAAAATAACTGGGCCCAACTAAACCAAGGGGATTAGCTCACATCATCCTTGTTTTCCCAAACTAACTTGGAAAGACAGTTACAAGGCTGCTATTTGCTTGGTAACTTCTCCCACGTAGCCATGAAATGAGGTGGAACCACTTAAAGCAGCGTGTGTCTCAACCTTGGCAGCTTTTAAGACGGGTGAAAGTCTATGGAGATTCTCCGTCATCCATGGTTGTCCCAAAGATGCTTTTTCAGGAAGCAATTGGACTTTGTTTTTTCTTTGAAGACTTTTTGCTTCTCATCTAAGAAGCTTCTTCCGCTCTGGACTGGATGGTGAGGAAGGGAAGGATTTATACTCCTTGCAGACAGCCGGTCATTTGCATCCTTTCTGAGAGATGTTGAGGCCACTTGGAGATTTATCTATGTCCTTAGGGTCACCTGAGTGGTGCTCCTGGTTCCTGTGGTCTGCGATTTTTCTCTGCAACCATCCCTACTCCCACACTATTTGAAGGGTGTTCATCCCAAATTGTACGGCTAAAGAAGTGGAAATCAAGCCCAGCAGCTAAAATCTCTGAAGCCCCTGGAAGTAGGGATGGGGATCTACCGACCACCCTGAGATCCTGGTGGCCAAAAGGCTAAAAAATGGAAAGCTGCCACAGTTGCTACTTGATCCAACAGCACAGCACAGAGGAGAAGAGTGGAGAAGAGTGGGGAGGGGAGGGGAGGGGAGGGGAGGGGAGGGGAGAGAAGAGAAGAGAAGAGAAGAGAAGAGAAGAGAAGAGAAGAGAAGAGAAGAGAAGAGAATAGGAGAATAGAAGGGAAGGGAAGGGAAGGGAAGGGAAGAGAAGAGAAGAGAGGAGAAGAGAAGAGAAGAGAGGAGAAGAGAAGAGAAGAGAGGAGAAGAGAAGAATGGAGAAGAGGTGGAGATTCACAGGAAAAGCTGAAAGGTTGTAGGATATGGGTCAGTTGACAAAATAACTGCTCTCCAAAGTGAGACACAAGTAAGGCTTGATGCCCCAAGATAAGACCACCACGGTGATGGTGGCGGTTACTCACCTATGGTACTAATGAAAGAAAGGCATGATGGCCTTACGTGTCTGTGGAGGTTCTCCATCATCCAGGTCCTAAAGATGCTTTTTCAGAAGGCAACTGAACTTCCTTGTTTTTTTTCCTTTTGAAGACCTAGCTTTCTGGAAATCGAAGTCCATTCATCTTAAAGCTGCCAAGGCTTATTAAAACTGACTTAAGGCCTACACAAAAGGTGGAACTTCCAATGAATAGAATCAATATGATCCAGTCCTGGCCTACACGGTTATGTCTGGACAAAATTCAGATGGTGGACATCTGCAGATTTGAATATTCTTCCCCTTTGCTCTTCTTTAGCCAGAGGGACGGTGGGATATTCAGAAAGCAGCCTGCTTCTCCAACGGCTGAGCCCACCCCTTTCAGCTCAACCTGATTTGGGTCCTCACCTGTGCCTCACCACAACAATCTCCTCCCAGGAGAGAGAGAGAAAAAAAGACCCACAAAAGAAGGCAAAACATCGCCTGATATAGAATTGAGCCCCTGGTCCTTTTATCTCAATACGGTCAAGAAGCATAAGGGAGAGAGTTATTCTGCAGTTTCTTGCAGCTTTGATATCCTGGTTTAGGAACGAAAGGTTTCTACAGATAGTCCTCGACTTACAACAGTTCATTTAGTGACCGTTTAAAATTACAACAGTGCTGAAAAAAGTGACTTGGGACCACTTTTCACACCTACAGCCACTGCTCCATGCTTGAATTGTATGAATTTTGATTTCATGTTCAAAATTCAGAGGCTTGGCAACTGACATGTACGTATGACGGTTGCAGTGTCCCAAGGTCAGGTGATCGACCTTTCGCGGCCTTCTGATAAGCAAAAGTCAACGGGGAGACAGATTCACTTAACAATCACCTGACTAACTTAACTGCAAGGATTCACTTAACAGCTGTGGGCAGAATTTATTTAACCACTGTCTTTTTCACCAACAGAAATTTCCGGGCTCAATTGTGAACTACCTGAATTTGCAATATCACCGCTGAATCCTGATGACCGGACCCGTGTTTCTCAACCTTGGGCAATTCTAAGATCCTGGCTGGGGAATTCTGGGAGTTGAAATCTGCCCATCTTCCAGGGGCCAAGTTTGAGAAGCAATGCACCGGACTTGCAGAAATCCCAAATCCGATTTGCATTTGAAAGGCAGCAGTGAGTCAAAAACTATTCATGGGAAAATTAGCATATGAAAACCCACATTCCTTCTGCCTTTCCAGTAATTCAAGGGCAGCAATATAAGCATTCTTTTACTCCCACAATTTGAGAAAGTCAGATGTTTTTCTATTGATTTGTATTTCACATTTTTGAACCACACAGAGGGACAACTCTAGGCGGTGTACAATAAAACGTGGGACTATATAAAAAGAGTACATGAAATTTAAAATTTATATGCTATAAACCTTCTGAAAATTCAGATAAATATCGTTCCACAGAAAAAAAGACAAGCCAAACAGAAGCATCTGGAGCCCTAACTCTAACAAAATATCCCGGAATAGAAAAGTCTTTCATGAGGTTTATGTTAGTCGTATCTTGACAAAGATTAAAACCTCCCCCCCTCCCAAAAAAAAACCCACCAAAAAACCTCTGGTTTTGAGCCACAAGTCAATGCAGGCAGAAATGGCACAAACTCCAACTTGACAAGACAAGAAAAATACCTTCCTACTTGATAAAATAAAAATCCCACCTTATTATATTCAGCAGTATGTTAACAGGTGATTGGCACCTCACAGCTACACAATGTTAAAAAACAAAATACCAAGTGCTGCTTTTCCTGGAAAAGGTACATCATAAAGCTGAAAAATGATTCGAGTTTTGTCAAAAGAAATATATCTGGTTTAAATTGAACAAGACTGGGTGGAAAGACCCCTCCAATATGACTGAATATTAATTTCAAAACTGAGAATGGGGAATGCTAGCCTCTGGCAAATATTCTAAGTAAATGAATAAATAAATATTCAGAATCAATCAACGTGAACATCTTAGGCCGCAGCCAAAGGAGCCAATTATGCCAGTTCTCCAAGCTGCATCATTCCCTCAAAATGACACCTGAGAAACGACTGAAGCTCTTACTTTGTCAACACCCATTCGCTTAAAACCTGCTTGTAGGACCTTGAAATTCTGAATGTATTCGTGTTCCAGCTTTGCTTGGAATTTCACTTTCTTGAGCGTGACCGAACCTGGGAAGAGCATGTCCATAAACTGACAATAAGCAGCACCTGGCCAAGAAAGAGAGAGAGAGAGAGAGAGAAACATCTTGGTGAAAATTAGATCTTAGCAAAGGTATTTAGGGTAAAAGATCAGAAAAATCTGCATTCCTTTGTGGCTGCCAATCCTGTTTTCTGTGGGAGGCTGCATTGCAGGAAAACTTTGTGGGAGGAACTGGATTCAAACAGTTGGGTGGGAGAAGAGATACCATTCCTTCTTTAGTTCTTCAGACCGTTCTTTTATCTACCTTGCTCTTCACACACCAGGGAACGGACTAGTTGAAGGTTATTTGAAGGACCATCTTTTCCCAGCCACATCTACCACCCACCTGAGTAGGGAGACAACGGATGCTATGGGTTCCCTCACTTAAGGGAGGTCCATCTCCTGGGACCAAAAAGAAGGGCCTTCTCCGCAATGGCTCCCTCCCAGTTATTTGAAGGATCCTCTTTTCCCAGTTACATCTACCAGGCCCACTTGAGGGTGGTGTGGTGGCCTAGAGGCGGAGCTCTTGCCTGACAATCAGGAGGCTGTGAGTTCGATCCTAGGTAGAGGCAGATATTTCTCTCTCTGGACACACTGAGAATATATCTGCTGAATAAAACTCCGCATTGGAGACAGGAAGGGCAGCCGGCCAGTAAACACTCAGCTCTATTCAGTTGCCCAGATTCCACCCCGCAAGCAATTGTGGGGTCGTTAAAAGAGGATGATGATTATCTACCAGGCCCACTTGAGTGGGGAGACAAAGGATATTATGGGTGCTCTCTCTTAAGGAGGTCCATCTCCCTGGTGGCTCCCTCCCAGTTATTTGAAGGACCATCTTTTCCAGTTATAGCTACCAGGCCCACCTGAATGGAAAGGCAGGGGATGTTGCAAGTCCCCTCCATTAATGAGGTCCATCTCTTAAGGAGGACCTTCTCTGTGGTGGCTCCCTCCCTGTGGAACATCCATCCCCGTGGACATAAGATATCCTTCCCTTTGACGCTCATTCGAACGGCTCTGAAGACGTGGTTTTGCCAGCAGGTCTGGGGACCCCACAGAGCTCATCAGGTGGTTGGTCCGATTTTCATCACAGCGGGGGTGGGGATGGGGGTGAGGGGGTTAATGCTTACCTGGGTTCACCATGAGTGAGTTGAGTGGGCTATATAAATTTTCTTGATAAATTTGCCAGAAAACTAAATGAGTCACCCAGACTCCTAACTGTCTGAGTCACCAAACAGTCCCCATTGGCTGACCTGTTGCCATGTCTATTCCAATTCATGAACTCTTATACACTGACAAGAACCACATTTTTGCTGTTTGCAACCATTATCATTTCTCTGCTTGCCAAAGCACCAGGGGGAAGGGAAGGGTGAGATGGAATGTATGTTCCAGACATCAAGAAGCTGAGCCATGAGAGCCAAGGACACTTTAGCAGGTGTTTGCCAAAGCCTAAGAGTTTTTCTCATAACAATACAGAGAGACTCAATTGGACCATGTGACCTGCTTTAATAAGGGGAGGGAGAATTCTATATTTTAATTATGTGGGTTTGCGTGGGAATTAACTAGATTTGGTTTTGTCCTCATCGGTGTCAGAATGATGTACTCAATAAAGCTTTGCATTCAGAGATTGGATCGTCTCGACTGTGCTTGCTTCGGTTGGGTTTGTCAGTTGGAATATTGACAACTGCATCCAATGATCAGCAAGGAAATTCCTGCTGGCTGATCCCAATTTCCTCAACAGACGCTGAAGAGCATAAATCTAACACGCTGGCCTGATTTTGCTCATCAAAAGGTCCCAAAAGAGGATCACATGGCCCTGGGAAGCTGCAAGGGTCATGTGAATTAGCTGTCAAGCATCTGAATTTTGATCACATGACCATGGGAATGCTGCAACAGTTGTAATTGTGACAAACAGTCGTAAGTCGCTTTTTACAATGATGTTGTAACTTTGAGCGGTCACTAAATGAATTGTTGTAATTCAAGGACTACTTGTATTAGGTTTCTCCAAGGCTGAAATGTCAGTCCTTGGCCTTATGCAAAGGGTTAGGTGTCTTTTTTTAAAAAAATAGCTCCTGGGATGGAACAGATGATTTGAAACAGTCAAGATCTTTAATTAAAAGGAAGCTGATTACAAGGGCAGATCAGGGATCTGGTCACTCAAGATTTAACTGCTGAAAGGAACCAGAAAGAGTTCGGAAACTTCCAAAGGCAACTTCTGTCCCATCACTTGATTGTTCTCCCTGTTTCTCCTTTTTTCTAGGTTGAATCTCTCCTTGATCAGTTTCCATCCATTATTCCTTGTCTGGCCTTCAAAGGTGCCTTAGAAAATAGCTTGACTCCCTTCCTCCTCTCTGGGGCAGCCCCTCAAATATTGGAAGATGCTCTCCTGTCTCCCCTGGTCCTTCTCTTCACTAGACCAGCCAGGCCCAGTTCCTGCAACCGTTCATCGTATATTTCATCCTCCAGTCCCCTCATCATCTTGGTTGCTCTTCTCTGCACTTTTTCTAGAGTCTCAACTACTTCTTCTTCCTTCTTCCTTCTTCCTTCTTCTTCTTCTTCTTGCAAATCAGGCTGTTTTGAGCAGGTGTCGGAAGAGTTTTTAGCTTAAACACTTTCAAAATGCTTGAAATGGCAAGTGCGGAACCCGAAAGACCAGTTTCACAATGAGGGACGATGCTTCATTGAAAAGTGAAGCTCCAGGGTTGCACACTCATTTCCACTCTGATTCAGGTGATCCTAAGGGCACAGATAAGCCCTCAGAGAAAGGGTTAGTGACCAGATGACCGTAAGGAATATAAACCCTTCCGTCCACCACCATTCAGGCAGAACTGAAGAAGCTTCTGGGATGAGAAGCGAAACGTCTTCAAGGAAAAACCTAGAAAGACCAGCTGCCTCTTGGAAAAAGCATCTTGGGGACAAACCGTGATCTGGAAGGTGAAGTGCTCAAAAGAGTTCAAGGCAACACAGTTTGCACATACAGGGAGTCCTTGACTTACAACCATTCATTTAGTCACCATTCACAGTTGGGAATGTTAATTTTTCGGCGGACTTGTGATAAAGCCAAGCAATATTTGGGATCTGATTCGTGTTGCGGTGCAGGAGCTCCTTACAGTGAACCTAAAACTGAAAACTGATTTTTTTCTTATAGGACTACGTTGTGTCTTTGACTTACAACCGTTCATTTAATGACCGTCTGAAGTTAACAACGGCAAAGGAAAAAGTGACTTATGACCATTTTTCACACCTATGACCGTTGCAGCATCCCTGGGGTCACGTGATCCAAATTCAGAGGATTGACAACTGACTCGCATTTATGACGTTTGCAGCGTCCCGGGGTCACATGATCCCCTTTTGCGACATTCTGACAAGCAAAGTCAAGGGGGGGGTGTGTGGAGCCGGATTCGTTTAACGACCGTGCCATTAATTTAACAGCTGCAGGGATTCACTTAACAAAGCTGGCAAGAAAGGTCGTAAAATGGGGCAAAGCTGATTTAACAATCGATTTGCTTGGGCTCAATTGTAGTTGTTAAGTCGAGGGCTACCTGTCATCCTGTCTGCATTATATTTTAAAACAATAGATTTTAATAGTCTGCAAAAGTTACTGCCGCTACTGCAGACTCATTTCCTCTGAGGCTTAATCACAAGGAAGACGTCTCCACCGGTGTGACAAACACTAACGGCCTTCCGCCGGGACCAGAAGGTATTAAACTGCAAAACAACAGCTCCCACAGCCTTTTCTTCCACCTAGTTTGATATTGTGTTTTATAAAGAGTTTCCAAATATTCAGATACAGGACAGAAATGAGAAGCACAGAGCAACAAAGATGTTTAGCCTCCAGGAGGAGACTGAAGACTAAAACATATGAAGAACGGTTGCAGGAATTGTTTATGGCCAGTCTAGAGAAAAAGGACTAGAGGGGACAGGATAGCAGTAGTCCAGTGTTTGAGGGACTGCCCCAAAGAGATGGGGGTCAAATTATTCCCCAAAGCACCAGAAAGCAAGAAACAACAGATGGAAACCAATCGAGGAGAGAAACAACTTGGAATTAAAGAGAAATTTTCTGACAATCAACCAGTGGAACAGCCTGCCACCAGAAGTTGTGAACGCTCCAACCCTGGAGGCTTTTAAGAAGAGGTTGGACAGTCATTTGTCTGGGATTGTAGAGGGTTTCCAGCCAGAGCAGGGAGTTGGACGAGGAGACGTCTCTTCCAACTCTGTTATTCTGTTAAAAGTATTGCAGACAAACTCTGTCAACTATCAGGAGTTCGATCCTGACTGGCTCAAGGTTGACTCAGCCTTCCATCTTTCCACAGTCACTAAAATGAGGACCCAGACTGTTGGGGGAAAGAGGCTGACTCTGTAACCTACTTAGGGAGGGCTGTAAAACACAGTGAAGCGGCATATAAGTGCAATATTGCTTTTGCAGTATCTTCCTTCCTTCCTTCCTTCTTCCCTTCCCATAGTGGCACAGTGGTTAGAATGCAGTATTGCAGGCAAACTCTGCCTACTGCCAGCAGTTCAATCCTGACCAGCTCAAGATTGACTCAGCCTTCCATCCTTCCCAGGTTGGTAAAATGAGGACCCAGATTGTTGTGGGGGCAGAGGCTGACTCTGTAAGCCGCTTAGAGAGGGCAATAAAGCACGGTGAGGCAGTGAGGAGCCTTGGTGGTGCAGCAGACTAAAGTGCTGTTACGTAGCACTTAGCTGCCAGTTGCCTGCAATTACTGCGAGTTTAAATCTCACCAGGCTCAAGGTTGACTCAGCCTTCCATCCTTCCGAGGGAGGTAAAATGAGGACCCGGATTGTGGGGGCAATAAGCTGACTTTGTATAAATATACAAAAGTATGAAGGCTACTGCTTAACGCATTGTAAGTCTCTGGAGAAGGGCGGCATATAAATCGAACCAATAAATAAATAAATATAGGTCTAAGAGCTGTTGCTATTCAGCTCTCCATCATTTTGCCCATATGAGACATTTCACGATACATCTAACACCACAGAACTGCATAGAACCTTAAGACACACTTAAGATACACCCATTGCCCAAAAAGTGGTGCAGGTAGAATCTCCTTCTTCCCCCCCAGGAAGGTAAGGTAAGCATTCCAAGTAGAAATTTCAAGAAGATTGGGCCAATGCTATAAGGCAGTACACTTTTATGTCACCTTTGGTGAGTTGGATAGACATAAGTTTGATAAAATTAATTTTCACTTAAGACAAAAGGCTAGCAACTACCCACCAGAGAGGGCCCGTTACCGTTTCCAACTGCTTAAAAGGAGAAATAGTCATGAGGAAAGGACGGTCTTCTGATCTCAGGGGTTTCTCTTACCTGAACAAAGTTGCTCTATCTTGGTTAAAGTTAGTTGTAACGACTCGTTGATCCAGGCGAGCATGTCATGTCGGCTTAAGTTATCACTCGTCACAGAGGTGGAATACACGTTCACGGCCATTTTCTAGAGAAAAATCAATCGAGAAAGGACACGGTTTTTACACAGAGTTCAGAGTCATAGCTTGTTCCTAGACATCATCTGAGTCATCATCAATTTAGGGCACTTGCTTAAGCTCACTTTACCAGAGAGTGTAGCTCAGGGTTTCTCAATCATGGCAACTTTAAGACAGATGGACTTCAATTCTCCAATTCCCAGAATTCGCCCTCACCAGCATACATTCAGCTAAAAGGTTTACTCCACTCTACAAGTGTGCATATATGTGGGTATATACTATACATATAATATATATGTATATGTGTCTGTGTGTGGGTATATGTGGGTATACACACACACATGTATGTATGTATGTATATGTATATAATTAGAGGACCCAGATCGTTGGGAGGCAATATGCTGACTCTGTACATCACTTAGAGAGGGCTGAAAAGCACTGTGAAGCGGTATATAAGCCTAAGTGCTATTGGTAGGTAGGCAGGTAGGTAGGTAGGTAGGTAGGAAGGAAGGGCCATGGTGGAGTAATGGTTAGAATGCAGCATTGCAGGCTGACTCTGCTCATTGCCAGGAGTTGGATCCTGACCAGCTCCAGGTTGATCCTTCCTTCCCTTCCCTTCCCTGATTGTTGGGAGCAAGAGGCTGACTCTGTAAACCACTTAGAGAGGGCTGTAAAGCACTGTGAATATACCAGTAAATCTAAGTGCTATTGCTATTACACACACACACACACACACACAATCTGTAGGCATAATGGCCTACTAGAAAAGATGAGGAAAATAGACTCATTAGCAACTGAGTCACATAACTTTTCTGTTATGAAGGATTTGGTGTCTCCTGCTTTGCTCACTTGCCTAGAAATCACTCCAGACGGAGGTGTTTTCTCACACGCACGCACAAAAAGGAACTGACAATTAGATCTGAGATTTAACACCCTTAGGCCCACAGGACTAGGAACTTAAGTTAAGGGGGAGGAAAAAAGAAAATTAATGGGGTCAGGTATAGTAGAAGGCAGTTGAAGGTACTATAGGATGAAAGGGTCGTAAGAAGGAAAAATTCCGCAGAACCGAAGGCATGACGATCAAAATGAAGGAAGCAATGATGGCCAATAACAGAGATTGAGGAGAATATTTGAAGCTCAGGGTTGAACTGAGGGGTCTTTGGGGCTCTCTGATCTTGGTGGTTTTCTTGCAGATGTTTCATTACCAAACTAGGCAACATCATCAGTGATACCGGTAGTAGGCAGTGGGGTTTGCTCTTTTTTATAAAAGCAATAAAACCACCAAGCTCAGGGAGCACCAAGGACCCCGCAGTCCTCCTCCTCCTCCAACTTACAAACCTCACTCCCTTCTAGCATTGATGATGTTACCTAGCTGGGTAACGAAACATCTGCAAGCTCTGAGAGCAGCAAGGACCCCTCGCAATCAGAGATTATTGGAAACAGAAGCCAGGGAAGGAAATCCTTTCAGCATCGACAGCGCTTGCAAGGCGCAGAAGCTGAAGGTATTGTCAACAGAATGGGAAGGGGCAGTCTACCTACGGAACTGTCTTCCTTCCATGACATCAGGTTGCCCCACCTGGTCAGGGAAGGTGGGCATGCTGCATAACTCATCAGCTAAATATCCCCAATTGGGAAGGGTTCAGGAAGAGGGCCTTCTCTGCTGCTGCTGCCCCTGCCCTGGGCAGTATCACCTCCCCCTCCCCAAAGGTGGGCCAGGCCACAACTCTCCTGTCCTTCTGGAAAGGCATGAATTGGACGGAAAGCTCAGAGAAGCACCCAGCCAGGGGCTGCTTAGTATCCTGAAAGCCCTCCCTTCAAATTTTAATTAGATTGAACATCATCCTTGCCTCCCTTCTTACAGTCTGTTTTTAATACAGGTATCCCTTGACTTACAATAGTTCATTTAGTGACCATTCAAAGTTACAGCGGCACAGGAAAAAAAAGGGACTTGTTGTCACACCTACAACGGTTGCAGCATCTCCTTGGTCACATGATCAAAACTTAAAAAGACATTCAGACATCCGATTCGTATTTATGACAGTTGCAGCATTCCGGGGTCACTTGATTCTCCCTTTTGCAACCTTCTGACAAGCCAAGTCACTGGGGAAGCCAGATTCGCTTAACCACCATGTGGCTAACTTAACAATGATTCACCTAATGGTGGCAAGAAAAGTGGGGCAAAATTCACTGAACCACTGTCTCACTTAGCAACAGACATTTTGGGCTCCATTATGGTCGTAAGTCGAGGGCTACCTGTATATTTTTATATTGTAATACTTTACTGTACACACAAGGGAAATGAGCGGTTCAGATATGTGACAAATTAATATTAAAAAAAAGAAAGAAAGGATTTAAAAGCAGGGTGTTTTTCACACTCAAGTCACTTGAAGATTGTCTGCTTCAATTCAGGGGTAACAGAATAACAGAGTTGGAAGGGACCCTGGAGGTCCTCTAGTCCAACATTCCTCACCCCCACCCCCCTTGCTCAAACATGGGAATTCTGGATGTTGAAGTCCAGGCGTTTTTCGAGTTGCTGAATTTGAAAAACAGTGCAACAGAAGAGCGCAGAGAGGATTTGAAAGATTCGGTATTCTGGCGACTGAAGCAGTTTTACGATGCCTTGTTACGAAGTCTAAGGAAACCCATTGACATTCCTACAGCCGCCCCAAGCAATGAGATGGCAGTATATAAATTTTATTATAAATAGTAACAGATAAATAAAAGTCCTTGCGCAAGGAGATTATAGGAGAGGGAGGCACACAACTGGGCATATAACTGCAGTCCTCCAAATGATGCCAGATTACGGCCCCACTCCCAGCCGGCAGCCAGCGGTGAGAGAAAAAAATGGAAACCAAACTCAGCAATTTCCAGGGAGAGCCAGCTTTCCTCAGCTCAGGGGCACGCATTGGGAATACTCGAGAGGAAATATGGCCTCCCCCAACAGTATCAAGGAGGATGCAAAGAGTCCCTTAAAATAAATGGGCGGTATAAAAATGCCCCAAAAATGAAGAAAAAAATAAATGGAATATAATAAATATGAAATACAATAAATAAATTCTAAATACAAGCTGAGTTTGGGGAGCCAGGCACTCTCTCTCAGTGGGCTTAGGGGAGGGGGGGAACAGGAGGAGGGAGAACTCTGCACATGCCCAGAGCAAGTCATTAAAAAGCAGGGGTGGAAATTTAAGAGTAAGACAATGTGAAGGAGGGAAAAAAGGCAGCCCTTCTTCCCCACCAGCAGGAAGGACTCTGCACATGCCTGGAGCAAGTCGAGGAAAGGCAAAGTGGAAATTTAAGAATAAAATAAAAATAAATATGTTGAAGGGGGAAAAAAGCAGCTGCCACACCCCATCCAGGAGAGAGGACTCTGCACATGCCCAGAGCAAGTCAGTTAAAGAAATCTAAGACTAAAACAAATAAAATAAAATAAGTCAGAAGAAAAAAAAGCAGCCCCAAGCCCCTCCCCCCCCAAGCCCCAAACCAGCAAGGAATCTCTGCACATGCCCAGAGCAACTCCTTGAAAGGCAGAGTGGAAATGTATGAATAAAATAAAATAAAATAGGAAAAAGCCCCCACCCCACCCCGCAAAGCAGGGAGCACTCTGCACATACCCAGAGCAACTCCCTGAAAGGAAGGGTGGAAATTTATGAAATAAAATAAAATAAAATAGGAAAAAGCCGGGTGTGTGTGTGTGCGGAGGGGCCCACAGAGCAAAGACGACTCTGCACGTGCCCAGAACAATTCTCTGAAAAGCAGAGTGGAAATAAAATAAAGAAAAAAGAATAAAATAAGAAAATAAAATAAGAAAAAAGCAGCACCTCCCCTACCCCCCCTCCAAAGCAGAGAGGACTCTGCACTTGCAGAGAGGAGAAAGTCATTGAAAGGCAGGGTGGAAATTTCATAAAATAAATTATATATATATATATATATATATATATATATATATATATATATATATATATATATATATATATATATATATATAAAAATAAATTTATATTATAAATTATAATACACAGACACACTATATTCTTACTTTTTATATATAAATAGTATATATAGTAGCCCCCTCCCCACCCTTTTCTACAGGCAAGGACCCCCCCGCCCCCCACATGGTGAGGGGGCTCTGGGTGACACCCACCCACAGGCCCCACGGAGTAACCTTGGGGGCAGGGAAGCCCCCCCCAGGGCAGGGCCAGACCCCACCCCAAGAAAGGAGGGGTGGGATAGCAGGGCCTTGTGGGGGGGGGGGGCAGAGGAGCAGACCACTCCTCAAAAGCAGCGCCTTAGGAGTCAAAGGGTGGGGATGGGGGGGAGGAGGGAGAGAGCCCATACGCAGCCCCCCCAACCCATAAGGAGGAAGGGCAGCCACCTTATTGGGGGGGGCAAGCCCCTTCCCCGCATTGGGAGGCTAAAGTGGGGCGGGGGGGACGGGTGGTGGGCCCTCCCCATCCTTTTTAACCACCCCCCAGGCCCACTAACCAGGTTAATTGCGGGAAGCCAGGCCGGGTAGGCCCACGACCCCCCTCACCCCGCCCCCAACCGACCCTCTCTCCTTTCCCCCCCCCCCCGCGCAACGAGGCGAGGGGGGCCGCAATTGGCATGAACCCCCCCCCGTAGCCCTTAGGCTAGGCCAAGGCGGGGGAAAGGGGAAGAAGGGCCGAGCGAGGAGCCGCCGCCTCGGTTTGGGGCCTCCCGCCCGGCCGCCTCGCCCGCGCCTCCCGTTACCTCAGCGGTTCAGCCGTTCCGCCCGGCCCCGCCCGCCTCGCCCGGGATCTGACGTCACGCGCAGGCCGGCAGGCGCGCTGACGTCACCCGCGGGAAAACGGAAGGGGAAGAAGCGTCGATGCCGGACACGCCCTCTAGAGGGCGGGGCTAAGAGCCCGCCTTGCGGCTGAGGCGACGGAGGCCACGCCCCCCTCTCTTTGAGGCGATGGCTTCCAGCTTCTTTTAATAGGCCCGCTTCACTTTTTACTCGACCTTAGCCGCTTTAATATATGCAGGCGTCCGCTCTATTTATTTATACAAAAAAAATGATAAAAATCTGTTTTATTCATTAAATGAAATAAAGTATTATGATTGTAAATTATTATTAATGTTAACGCTGGCCGCCCCTCAGCACGTCTTGCCCACATCTCGGCCCTTTGGCCGGAAGAGGCCGGGCAACGCTTGAGTAGCTCCCGTTCCCCATTGGCGGCGCTCTGGCAGGAGTGGGCGTGGCCTGGCCTTAGCAGCCAATCGAGGTTTAGGAGCTTCCGCTGGGCTGCCGCTGCCGGGGCAGTGAGTTCTGTACTAGAGCGGCTTTACCTTCCCAAGGCGCTCTTTCCCTCCGGCTCGTTTTCTTGGAGGCTGAAAGGGCAGGGAAGGCTATTTGATTGCAAAGATGCTTTTAACGCTTTGCAAGAGGGTTAAATCTGGGCTTTAAATCCAAATCCTTTGGGTTATTCACTCTTACTTATCCTCCTGCCACATATTAAGCTCTTTGGCCATGGTGTGGAAATAAACCCCGCAATTTAAACCAAACCAACTCTGCATAATTTTTTTCCAAGGGTGATTTTGCTTAATATTCTATAAAGAGAAATTGCCTTATTTTGAATTTATTTTGAAGTTCATTTTGATTAGATTCAGCATGTTGAACAAACGCAGCTCTTTCGAATTTTTCCATCTATGGCTTAGTAATAGGTATGAACTAGTTCATGTAGGTTTTGTGGGAAGCCCTTTTCCCCCCTCAAAAAAAATATTTTAGGGGAATATTAAAAAGGCAGAATATTATATTACCCCAAAGGGAAAAATATTTTTTTGAGGAAGAAAGCAGCCCCCAGGTCTTTCTTAATAGCCCACAGCAGATGCCAACACTTGAGAGAGAAAGAGCTTATTGAAAGAGAAAGACGGGTATCTAGATAGCTCTATTCATAAGCAAAGCAAATACTGCAGGCAGCCATCCATTCAAGACAGGATATTTTGAAACTCCCTACAGCAAAGTCTGAACGAAGGCAGAGTGGTAGCATTAGAAACAGCACCACACCCAAGAAGCCTGGATAGCTCAGCAGACTAATGCATTGTAATTTAACTCCAGCTGTCTGCAATTAGTAAGATTGAATCTCACCAGGCTGAAGGTTGACTCAGCCTTCCATCCTTTCTAAGGTAGGTCAATTGAGGACCCAGTTTGTGGGGGCCATAAGCTGACTTTGTAAAATATACAAAAGTAGGAAGGCTATTGCTTAATGCATTGTAAGCTGCCCTGAGTTTCCGGAGAAGGGCGGCATATAAATCAAATTTTTTTAAAAAAGCCAGAGGTTGACCAGATTAGCTCAGATAAGCACCTGGGATTTGCATTTCCTCTTTTGCCTATAGACCCAGCTATGACCCCTACATAACTCCATAGGAATCTGACAACAGCCAATAGAATATTAAAGGGCATGTTCTGGAACAGGAAGCTCAAATAAGGAGCCTAAAGATGGTATAAAAAAAACCCCCACTCTCAACTCCCATTTTGTCACATATTTGTGACAAATACATATACACATATATGTATAAATATGTGATGAGTAGAATATTATGTTAGTGACGAATTGATATTATGGAGTGGATAAGGATCAAGATAGAAGAAATGACAACTATACAGAAGAAGAAACAACACTGAGATGTCACAGGAAAGAGAAAAATGATGTATTAAATGTTTGTTTAAAAAATAAAAACCTTTTTTTTAAAAAGATTATATTAAAAAACCCCACTCTCAACTCCCATTTTGTCAGCTGCCCAGAATCACATGTGCTTCGTCAATGAACCATCCTTCCAATTAGCCCCCATGTTTCAGTACTTTTTTGAACTGAGTCAGAGGGATACTTCTCCCCAGTTTGTTTAGCAAACCATGATCTGAGAATTGAGGGATTCCTTTGCAATTAATCTAAAACCGCTTTGAACATCACACAACTGACTGAAGCTAATTGCATGGTTTTTATGCACTCCATCAATATTTTTCAGCCTGGCGGCTTTAAGATATGTCGAAGTCCGCACATCTTAAAGCTGCCCAGGTTGAAAAATACTGCACTACAAAGACTTAAAACTAAACAGGCCTGGAGGCTGCATCTTACAAAGCCACAGAATTAATTGATCCAGATTACACAAGTTTAGCATCCTATTCAAAATGCAGCTCAGAGGCTTTGATCTGTGCTGGTTTAGCATGTTATGTCAATGCCTACATCAGACTGGGCCGTCCCCAAGTCTGGAACAGACAGAGGAAATTGGTGGAGACTAGTTATCTCTCGTGCACGGAGATACAGCTTTTGAAGAAGAGTCAAATAATGGCAGAAATATTTTTAATACTCTGTGGTGAGCAGGGCAGGGGTGGGTTCTAAAATTCTTTACTACCAGTTCTGTGGGCATGGCTTATTTTGTGGGCGTGGCTTGATAGGGGGTAATGTGACTGGGTGGGCATAGTCAACTTTTTTTTTTACTTTTAAAAGCATTTTTTTCTACAACCTTAAGAGGTTGCAGAAAAAGATGCTTTTAAAAGCCTCTGACGATCAGGCAACTCAGCTGGGATCGTCAGAGGCTTTTAAAGGCATTTTTCCCCTCTACAACCTCTTCAGCAGTAGAAAAAATGCTTTTAAAAGTCTCTGACGATCCCAGCTGAGTTGCCTGATCATCAGAGGCTTTTTAAAAAAACTTTCAAAAGCATTTTTTCAGCTGAAGAGGTTGTAGAAAAAATGCTTTTAAAAGTTAAAAAAAAAAGCCTGTAATGAGGTAGGTGGGGTAAGCGAGCGGTGACCAGGCTGGGGACCAGTTCAGGGGCATGGCCAGCCAATGTTATTACCGGTTCTCCGAACTACTACATATTTTTACTACCGGTTTGTACGAACTGGGAGCAACCCACCACTGGAGCAGGGGGTTGGACTAGAAGACCTCCAAGGTCCCTTCCAACTTCTATTCTAATTCTAATTCATTCTATTCTTCCCTTCACTTTCCAGACTGTTGTCTATTCTACCCAATTTTTCATGCAATGTAACTTATCTAGTAGAAAGTGGGAATGCGGTAGATGTAATATAACTTAACTTCAGGAAAGCAGTCATAGAAGAATCCCAGGATATCAGCCAGGTGGCACGTTCATCCATCCCAATTGGAAGACTCAAAAAATGGCTCTTCCTCAATTTATTTATTTTGATTCTGGTACACACACACACTCTGGCCCCCCAGGCTAAAGAATTCCTCACTCCCACCCCTAATTCTTTCCTCTTTCCTGTCGTGACTAACTTGGTGTCATCTATGACTTGGGCATTGCACGCCAAAACAACCAGAAACAATTTTTTCCCCTCGTGCCATCACTCTGTGAACACCTAATTCCCAAAGCACTGTCTTATTCCCAAGGATATTTACCGATGTGGCAGGACTCTATTACTATAATCCTTCTCATTTTTCCTACTACTTTCTCTTATTGGCACTGTACCATTAGAATCAGAATCGAGCTGGAAGGCACCTTGGAGGTCTTCTAGTCCAGCCCCCTTTTCAAGCAGGAGATCCTGTACCCGTGATGGCGAACCTATGGCATGCATGCCACATGTAGCACATGGAGCCATATCTGTGGGCATGTGCGTTGCCCTAGCTCAGCTCCAGCGCGCATGTGCGTGCCAGCCAGCTGATTTTTGGGCCTTCCAGGCCCACCAGAAGTTGGGAAACGGGCTGTTTCCAGCCTCCGGAGGGCCTCAGGAGGAGGAAGGCCGTTTTCACCCTCCCCAGTCTCCAAGAAAGGCTCTGGAGCCTGGGGAGGGCGAAAAATGGGCCTACCAGTCCCACCGTGCCAAAAGCGGGGAGCACGGGGGATCACATGCACATCTGGAGGGAGGGCGCATTGAATTATGGGTGTGGGCATGTACACGTGTGACACACACACACACCCCACGCTCCCCCCGGTTTTGTCACACGACGGCCATCACTGTCCTATACCATTTCAGTCAAGTGACTGCTCAGTCTCTTCTTGAAAACCTCCAGTGTTAAGAGTAGCCACAACATCTGGAGGCAAGCTGTTCCATTGGTTAATTGTGCCCACCGTTAGGAGTGTTTCTCCTGAATTCCAGGTTGCTTCTTTCCTTGGTGAGTTTCCATCCATTGCTTCGTCCTGCCTTCAGGTGCTATGGAGAATAATTTGACCCCTTCCTCCTCTTTGGGGCAGCCCCCTCAAATAATGGAATATTGCTATCCTGTCCCTCCTAGATTAGCCAAAGTTATAGTCTCCAGGCCTTTAAATCATCTTAGTTGCTCTTCTTTACGCTTCTTCCGAAGTCTCAACATCTGAAATGTATTTGAATATTAGTAGCTCGGCTGTTGGTTTGAGCTCCCAGCTTGGCAATGTGGTGCAAATGTTTCCTCACCATTGGAGGAGACAGTTGGGTTTGTCAACTCAAAATGCACTGAGGATGTCTCCTCCAATGGTGACGAAACGTTTGCAACCATATTGCCAAGCTCGGAGCTCAAACCATCAGCCTCTCAACATCTTTTTTTGGAATCTGACCAAAACTGGATGCAGTATCCCAGGTGTGGAATTTCAGTGGATTTCTACCGGTTCACTCCAGTTTGGGAGAACTAATAGCAGCAGCAGGAGGCTCCCCCTGCCCACCCGGATGTCATCCGAGACGCTCACAGTTCAGAACCCGCGGCGAAATTAAGTGGAACCCACTACTGGTGGAATTACTCTGTTGTTTTTTTGCAAACAGCTAATGCACCGGAATCAACTTCCTTGTATTGTCTAATCCCGCTTGGCCAATATTCTATATTCCTATGATGGCGAACCTATGGTGGCACGTGGAGCCATATCTGGGCACGCGGGCTGTTTCTGGCCTCCAGAGGGCCTGGGGGAGGGGGGGGGAAGAAGGCTGCTTTTGCCCTCTCCAGGCTCCTAGAAAGGCTCTGGAGCCTGGGGAGGGTGAAAAACAGGCCTGCCTGGCCCCGTGCCATAAACTGGGGGAGCGCAATGGCAAAAGGATTAGCCCTCAGTGCTGTATTCTAATCTATATTCAACATGCAACCCCTCTCAAACCTCTGCAGGGGTTTATGTTCAATTCACACTCCCGCTCAAACCCCTAAAATGGACCGGAGGCCCTTCAAAGCTGCAAATCATAGAGGGGGAGAGACCTCATCCCACCCCAATTGCACCCTTTCCCACCCATTGAAGGAAAAAGCCTGGTTTAGCTCTGCAGACTAAGCACCGTAATTAACATCCAGCTGTCTGCAATTACACCAGTTCGAATCTCCCCAGGCTCAAGGTTGACTCAGCCTTCCATCCTTTCTAAGGGAGGTCAATTGAGGACCCAGTTTGTGGGGGCAATAAGCTGACTTTGTATAAATATACAAAAGCATGAAGGCTATTGCTTAACACATTGTAAGCCGCCCTGAGTCGTCGGAGAAGGGAGGCATATAAATGAAATTTAAAAAAAAAAGTGGAACTTCATAAAGATCTCATGGCTCAAATTTAGGAAGGACAGAATCGGGCAATACCTTCCCCTAAGAAAGGGATGAACAGTTATGGCAATTTTACGAGTTGTGGACTTCGACTCCCAGAATTCTCGAGCCAGCCATGTATGGCTGCCTTGGGAATTCTGGGAGTTGAAGTCCACAACACTTAAAGTTGCCACCATTTTATATCATTCCCGCCCTTAAGACTTTGACCTCATCTATCTTCAACAGTGGATGCCCATTGCACAACCCACCTTCTGTATCTGCTGGGCCATTTACAAACACACGCACCCCAAATAAAAACAACGGGCCACGCTCTGTTATAGAACAACACTGACTTTTATTAAACCGTGATAAATGTTTAAGGCAAAAGTGTGTCAAAAACGTTTCGTTTCCAGCACTAAGAAACACCAAAGAAAAAAATTGGGGGGTGGGATTTCCCCCACCCTTGCTGAGGCTCACTTGCAGCCATCCTTTTTGGGGTTGAGCTTCTGTCCCCCAAAAAAGAAAGGGAAGAAAAAAAGAGTTTTGTATATAAAAGCACACACACTGTTTTGACGTTAGAAAAGTATAAAAAAAGATAGCACCAATGTAAGAGGTCCTTCGAACATCTTGGAAATGTCCTTTCTGTAATGTTTAAAATGCTGTAAAAAGGTGGTTTTATTATGCTATTTTGGGGAGGGTAAATTCTTTTGTTGTTGTTGTTGATTTTTAATATTCTCTTACAAACCAGAAAGGGATCCAATAGAAATATTCCCGGAGACTGAAGATGAAAGATTAGCTATACTCTTCAAAGGGGGTCAAAGGAGGAGAGACAAGCAGAAGGCCCAGCAAATGGCTAATTCCAAGCACCCATGCTTTCACCCCCATCCCCTGAACAGCCCCCAAGTCGGGGGGCTACAGGATTCCCCGCTGACCCTCATTCCTTTCGCCTGTGGCATGCAAGCTTCATTCACGAGACCAAGGATTCAGTTCACACACCAGCAAACGCACCTAAAACATATAATACAGTAATGATTGTCCCACGCCCGGAGGTATCACCACGGCATTCGCACGGATTCACAGGCACACACTTCACCCAATTCGGGCAGGGATTTCAGTGGCTCAGGAACGCGACACACACAAGTCCAAGGAATCTCTACTTCTGGCCTTAAATTACTGGCATCCGTTTTCAATGGCACTTGCCCGTCCCTGAGACTCATCACTCCTACCGGCGTAGGATCCATTGGGATGCCAGCAGCAGCTGGAGGATTGCCAGCAGGCGTTGGGCAAAGAGGTGGGCAGAGAGTCAGATGTGGGCAATCTCTTGGCACAGATCCGACTATAGCCGGATGCCTTTTGCACGTTCCCCATTGAGGCAACGCCTTCCGGAGTGTGCAGAAGCTGCGTCACCGGATAATGTGAAGTGGTATTCCTTTGGCAACATCAAATACTGACAAGGAAAAGGAAGGAGAGACCCCAACAGCTCCCGTTTGCCCTCAGGGGGAAAAATGTACCAAAGTGGAGCAGTGATGTTCTCTCGACAATATTCCCATGACTCGAGAAAACTTTCCTAACAGATTGACCATCTGCAATCCAAGAGTTTTGTTTCCTGAGGGATTTTGGCAATCTTGACATCCAAGCCCAGCCTTCACCCCACACCACCCCTGCCCCCCCACCCCCCAATCTCTGATGACAAGTTGGAAGTTGGTTCAAGAGTAACACAGGCACCCCACTCCCCCATTTTTGCCAATGTGTCAAAAGAGGTTTTGCTTCATCTGGAGAAAATATAGACAGATATCTCTGATTTTGGACAG
This sequence comes from Masticophis lateralis, assembly GCA_030761175.1. Classification (NCBI taxonomy): domain Eukaryota; kingdom Metazoa; phylum Chordata; class Lepidosauria; order Squamata; family Colubridae; genus Masticophis; species Masticophis lateralis. The sequence continues at coordinate 212,973,993 of JAUDYJ010000003.1, read as the reverse complement.
GCATCCCAATTGCAGAGAACGCAAAGGATCGTTAACTTGTCTCCCCCAATGATTTTCGTGGTTTGGTTCATACAAACATCGGGAAGTCCAGAGTAAGGGATCAATATGTAGCCCACCTACTTGCCCGCCAAGGCAAACGTGGGATTGCCGATTGCCAAAAACCATGGTAAATTTCGGATTAGAAACGAGCAAGCAGAAAGACTACAAAATCTCACGGTGTCTTTATCCCCCAGGGGGTGGCGTCCATCCCACTCAATCCTGGTCTATTGAAATCAGGGTTTGAAGAACGGACAGTCAAGGAAAACGATCCAACGGATGAAAATAGCAGCATCGGTGAGGACTGAAGTCCACTGAGGTCCAAACACGGAAAGGCAGCTACAGGGTTTGAGAATCTCGATGTAGCAGCTTTTAAACTCTTTTTCTCTCTGCAAAGGGTTGGATTCTTCAAAGAGTGAAGGCCAAACCATAGTAAACATTTGTAGATTGTCTTTTTTGGGGGGGGGAATGCAGTCGGTTTCCTGTTTTCCTCCGCTGCCTGCTGGGAATTTTCCTGCCTCTGAAAGGACCACAGTTGTGCAAATGCTCTGCACAGCTCTTTAAAAAATAAGAAACACCCAGCGAAAATTGAAACAGGGTTGAAGAAGAGTTCTTTGCACTAAAATACCCCCCCACACACAATGCATTTTTCTCCGCATTAAAGGCATCGTGTAATTTAAAAGTATAACAGCGTATGGCACAGTTCTTTTTTTTTTTTTTTAAAGCTTCTCATTTTGGCTCCCTGTTGTAAGATTATCGCCCGGTTTGCATCTAGCCCAAATTCCTCTCTAGGAATTTTCAAATCCGGCTGCAAAATGGCTGTAAAAGTCTCTCCGCAATCCCACCCACCTCCATCCCCCAAAGTTTTACGTTCTTTTTAAAAAAAAAAAAAACTTGAAAAAGAAAAAAAGAAAAGGAAAATTTTCCTGTTTTTTTCCCCAGCACAAACAGTGGGGAAAAAACCCAAAGTCAAGCTGGCTCATTGCTACAGACAGACGGGCGTCCTTGGGAGTTACATCATGCAGTTTTCCCATTTTCAAGTTATCGCTTTGGTTCTCACGGCCGGTCGAAAAACAGCTCTTCGTTCGAGCAGCCTCAGTTTCCCCGTCCGCACGAGAGACGAGGGGTGAATGCTACCTCTCTGCAGTTCCCCCAAAAATCTGTTTGCTTGGTTGTTTTTTTTGGCACAGCGGGAACGCAAAGATCTGGCGAGCTTGGAAGAAAGTCGTGGATGGAAAGAATTTTTCTGCGGAGGAGGTCTCCTTTAAGGGGGGCATGTCGAGGGGGGTCTCGGCACTTCTCCTTCCACCCGGGAGACCACAGGACCCCTGCAGGCTAATCACAGGAAAAATAATCCTTCAGGGGGGCAAAGAGGTGGCGGATGACGGGGACGCTCCACGACCTCCCAAGCAGCTTCTGACGCGCCTGACGACCCATATTAGACACGTCGGTGTAGTGGAGGGGGAAGCCAAAGATCCTGGGGGGGGGGAGAAGAGACCATTAGCCCAGCCCCTCTGCCCGATCCTCAAGGAGAGGGGTTAGGACCCACACACACACACACACAAAAAGAAGGGGACCCTTTTTTGATCCCATCAGTGAACCCAAAAGATGAATATAGCTCCCCTCGACTTACGACCAAAGTTTCTATTGCTAAACAGGACGATCATTAATAAATTGTGCCCAATTTTTCCCCTCTTCTTCCCCCATGGTCACAGCAGTCGTTAAGCGAGTCATGCAGTCATTAAAAGAGAATCCAGTTTCTCTCATTGACGTTGCTTGTCCGAAACCGGCTGGGAAGGGTTTAGTGAGCTGGGCTCCCATTTTTACAACTTTTCTTGGAATAGTCGTTAAGTGAATCACTGCGGTTGTGAAAGTTAGGAACATGGTTGTTAAGTGAATCCGGCCTCCCCATGGACTTGGCTTGCCAGAAGGTCGCAAAAGGGGAGGACGGGACCCCAGGACATTGCAATCATCATAAATATGAATTTTGATCTCGTGAAGCTGCAACAGTCATAAGTGTGAAAAACGGTCATTTGGGGGCATTTCATACTGGGAAATGAGAGCATTTACTCACAGAGTCACAGAGATATGGGTTGCCCTCTGCAGGCTGTAAAACAACACCGAGAAATTGCCAAGGAAATACTCAAACATCTCAAGAACACGAGAGAGGGAGAACAACAGCAGAAGAAGGATGTCTTGCAAGACGAGAAAATTGCAAAGTGGGTCTCTTCGAACCTGGGGTCCCTAAATAAGGTTGGAAGAGAAGCATGGCCTCCCCCCACCCCCAATTAGCAGGACAACACCCAGGTCTGCATGAGAATGTGTGAACACCAATATATCTGAGCAACGGGTTGGGGAAAATGCATTTTATTCGTAGAATAAATGCAGAATAATTGATTCATCCTCTTTGCCAAGTACAAGGCACAGACTCAAGGACTCCTGGATATATGGCGGTCATTGAGCCAGCAATTTCGTTCATAAGTTGTGAAGATCATTGAGCAGGACCGTGCCTGATTTTGCAACCATTTTTGCAAGGTTGTTAAGTGAATGCAGTGGTCATAAAACAAACACTCCTGTCCTTAAGCCAACCCTGGCTGGGCAATTCTGGAAGTCCACCCATCTTAAAGCATTCTGGCTGGAGAATTCTGGGCATCTTAAAGCAGTCTGGCTGGGGAATTCTGGGAGTTGAAGTCCACCCATCTTAAAGCGGCCCTAGTCTTCCCTATGGGAGCCATTCCAGGACTGACGTGTTTTCCCACCCCTTCCTTCCTTCCCACCCCCATATCACGGGTTCCCTCGCCCTGCCCACCCCTCACCTTTCCAACTCTGTGCACCATAAATCGTCATCCTTCCCGTTCATGGACACGGGCAGCATCTTGGACCTCCCCTGCCGAATGGAGTTACTCTTCGTCGTGATGGTCCGGACTTTCTTCATCTGCAGAAGAAAAGCAGAGAACGAAGAAGATCATTTGGAGAAGTGGGGGCGGAGGGAGGCAGCAGATTCCCGACCAAGCGACCAAGGACGTTGGCGCAGGCAGCATTCCTAATGGGGATTGGGAGCTGCTGGTTTTTGTTCATGGCCAGCTGGAACGGTCCCAAGTATGAAAAATGATCCCAAGTTGGTTTTTTCCGGGTCCTTGTAACTTCAAACAAACTGTTATAAGTCAAGGACTGCCTCTTGCTGTCTCCTTTGGCCATCGGGATGACCGAGGAACCTTGGCTCGGTCCCTTTCCTCAGTCTCGGAAAGAAGGGAGGACCAACACCTCCCCAAAAACCACTCCTCCCCACATTTTGCAATCACGACATCCGGATGAAGCTGGCATGCACAAACAAGAGCTACTCTGCACCCTCCTTTATCCCAGGCGAGAATAATGGGGGACAGTTGGGGTTACCTTGGCCCTCCGACTGTACTCCAAGCAATCCTGAAGCTCCAGCTTGTCTCCCTTGGAGGCCACCAGGGGCCTGGAAAGAGAAAAGGTTTATGAGACTCTGTGATCCGCACTCGCCCCACGCCTTCCCAAAAGTCACGCTGTTTCGTTTGTAGGGTGCAAGAAACGCTCCCCAGGAAAAGAGATCACAAGACACCAATAGAGGAGAGCATTTGTGGCTCAGGGTTGAAATGAAGGGGTCCTTGGTGATCTCTGAGCTTGGGGGTTTTCTTTGCAGATGTTTCGTGACCGAATTAGGTAATGTCATTAGCGGTAGAAAAGGTGGAGGGTTGGAGGAAGAGGATTGGGCAATCTTTCGTCCTCCTTAAGTTTCTCCTCCTTGTCCTCCTCCTCCTCCCCCTCCCTCCTCCTCCTCCCCCTCCCTCCTCCTCCTCTCCACACACAACCCTCCTTTCTAATACTGATAATGTTATCTAGTTGGGTCATGAAACATCTAGAAGTCCACAATTTACAGATAGGATGGCATGCTATTTTATGGGAGGAAAAGCATAAAGTCCCTCAGTACTTCTGGAGGCATTGCATCAGGAGGGCTCTATTAGATATCTGGATTAAGACAAGAAGAAGTAATTATATGGAAATTCCCAACTGGGTGTCAACTTTGGAAACGTGTACTCATCCAAATTTTACTAAATTAGGGAGGGTTGTCATCTATAAAGATATTCTGAATGAGAGGGAAGAATTGAACACGAGAAACATTTTAAAGGAAGAAGGAATCGAATTGGAACGATGGGCATACAATCTAAATTTATACAATCTAAATTTAGCAAAGACAAAAAGAAATGGGGTATTGTTTAAATACTGATAACAACTGTAATAATTCGAACAGTTTCTACTCAAGCAAAACAGAAAATTGAAATAATATATGATTATGATCTACAAATAAGAATTATTTAATTGGTGTTTATATAAATGGTATGATTAAATAGATAGAATTTAGGGAAATAATTGGACATAATGAATCAATTTTTATTAAGATGTTAGATGGTATCATTTGGGAAAATTGATGGCTATAATAATTGGGATATTGTTTCAATACTGATAACAGTTGTAATAATTTGAACATTTTCTACTTAAGCAAAAAAGAAAAAAATTGAAATAATATAATTATGATCTACAAGCAAGGTATTTAATTGGTATTTATTTAAATGGTATGGTTAAATATATAGAATTCAGGGAAATAATTGGGAAATAATATTATGTAGCATTATTTGAATTAAGAACTATGTTTAAATGATAAATTGCTATATTTTTAAGATTAGAAATAAGATTTAAATTTGATAAAGTAATAATGGAATAAAGATTTAATGAGCATTATATGAAGTAATAAATAAATGTACGGAAGTTTTTAGAAATGGCAATAATTTTGAAATATAAACATGTTTGAACTGTATTGTTAATAATGAGGATTTAGGGTAAGAATTGTGAAATGTATTATGAGGTATTAATTGAATTAAGATTTAAGGTGGGTTATTGGAGGGTAATTGTTTTGATTAGATAAATATGAGTAAACTTTTTATAAGATGGTATTAGTTGAGATATGTGATTTAAGATTAAGTCATAAGTGTTATGGCAAAATAGAATGTATAAAATTTTGTTAAAGATGACAAAAAATTGAACAAATTGATGACCGAATCAAAGCTCTGTTCCGAAAAGATGTATTTGTGTGTTTGAAAAAAGAAAAAAAAAACTTTTTTACAAAAAAAACAAAAAAGGAAGGGGGTATAAAGCAACAATTATCACAATTAGAGGGAGGGAGAGGCAGGCAGACACAGACAGACAGAGAGAGGGTATATTACATCTGTTTCCCCCAAAACCTCACAGGCTTTCTTTGGGGTGGGGGGATTAACCACTGAAAGCCGTTCCCACCTAACGTTTTAATCAGAAGCATTCTCAGTTCAACAAAAAGAAAAACGACACAGGAAGACACCCACACATCCACCCCCCTGTCTGGGTGAAGTACTAGAAAAGACGTCACGGACATCCTCTGCATCTTCGGTCGAGCCCCGCTTAGGAGCCATTTTGTGAGTGTGCAAATCCTCCTCCTTTTCCCACGATGGCACGTCTTTCCTGAAAGGGTCCCTGCTCTCTCTCTCGCTCTCTCCAAATTTATTTATTTATTTATTGGTTCGATTTATACGCCGTCCTTCTCCGGAGACTCAGGCCGGCTTACAATGCATTAAGCAATCGTCTTCATCCTTTTGTATATACCTGCTTAGTAGGGCTTTCGCCACCCCCCCCCAAGCGCTGTTCTTTTTTATACAAAGTCAGCTTATTGCCCCCACAATCCAGGTCCTCATTTTACCTCCCTCGGAAGGATGGAAGGCTGAGTCAACCTTGAGCCTGGTGAGATTTGAACTCGCGGTAATTGCAGGCAGCTGGCAGCTAAGTGCTATTTAACAGTGCTTTAGTCTGCTGCGCCACCAAGGCTCCCTACACAAGTGTACAGGTAATCCTCCATTTACAACCGCTGTTTAGTGACCATTCAAAGTGAGTCCGCGAAGAGAAGGGCGGTTTATAAATTGAAATAAATAAATAAACAAACAAATAAAGAAAGAAAGAAAGAAAGAAACAAATAAAACAGCAGTGAAAAAAAGTGACGGAGGACCGTTTTCCACACTTGAGGACCACTGCTGCAATCCCCAGGGTCACCTCATCCAAATCCAGATGCTCGGCCACTGGCATGGACTTAGCACAGTTGCAACGTCCCGGGCAGTGGCGGATGCCCTCATGACCTGCTGGGTGGGCGTGGCCATGGTGGGCGTGGCCATGGAGTTTGACAGGCAGCACTCGGCCTCCTGTACCCCCCTGGGAGCATAAACGGGCTGCCGGTGGGGTGGGGGGGAACGCCCAGCCCACCCCGTGCCCCGTTTTGGGCCTTATAGGCTCCCTGAAGCCTCCTGGCAGAGAAAACGGGTTACGGGGGATGTGCCATACCCCCTCCAAACTAAAATGGGGCACATGGGGACTCTTGGAAGGGGGGAGGGGGGAGGGGGAGGGGCCAGCCAGCAATTCAACTACCGCTTCGTCTGAATGGCTGAATCCCACCACTGATTCCCCTTTTGCGTCATTCTGACAAGCCAAGTCACTAGGGCTGTGATGGTGAACCTATGGCACGCAGGTGGCACACGGAGCCATATCTGTGGGCACGTGAGTGTCCCCCTAGCTCAGCTCCAGCGTGCATGCGCATGCCAGTCAGCTGGTTTTCGGGCCTTTCGGGCCCATTGGAAATTGGGAAACGGGCTGTTTCTGGCCTCCGGGGGGTTGGGGAAGGCCGTTTTCGTCCTCCCCAGGCTCCTAGGAAGCCTCTGGAGCCTGGGGAGGGCAAAAAACAGGCCACCTAGGCCCACTGGGCCATCGCAGGCCAAAAGCAATGGGAGTGTGGGGGGGGGTCGCGTGTGCATGCACGAGGGGGCGGGGCACATTGAATTATGGGTGTGGACACACACGTGCTCCACCCCCTGCAGTCCCCCCCTCCGCTTTTGGCACACGACGGCAAAAAGGTTAGCCATCCCTGCACAGGATGCGTTTAGCAACCACGTCACAAACTGAAGGACTGCCATGATTCGTTTAAGAACGGCGGCAAGAAAAGTCATCAAATGGGGCAAAACTCACTTTACAAAAGTTTCACCTAGCGACAGGAACTCGGGGCTCAATGTATTCCTCCGTGTATTCCGCTGTGCCCTCAAAACCTTTTTGTTCCGTCAGGCCAGGCTATCGATGTGAAGATTTTTAAATTGGTTTTAATCTGGGATTTTTAAATTTGGGGTTTTATATTGAGCCAAATTATTTAATATTTTTAATTTTTAAATGGTTGTTTGTCTTGTGCTTTTAATTAGGCTGTGTACCGCCCCGAGTCCTTCGAGAGAGGGGCGGTATAGAAATAAAATTATTATTATTATTATTATTATTATTAATTTTGGCCGTTAAGCCGAGGACCGCCTGTACAACGGTGCACCCACCCATCACCCAGCCTCTCCAATCTGCTATGGGCAACACGGGGTTGCAAATCAGGAAGCTTCTTCACCCTGTAACTTCTTCGGCAGGTCAAGGGCTCCGTGGTGCCCACTTCTTTCTTACCTGTTCATTCCTGGCAGGTTGCCCCAAAAATATCTGGCTCTGTGCGCGGCAGATACTTTGACTGCATCGATCATCACCGGGTTGCACTGCAGAGAAAAGAAAAGGGGTTCAGCATTGATGACATTGCCTAGCTGGGTTATGAAATGCCTGGAAGAAAACTATTCAGTTCAGAGAGCACCGTTCTATTCTATTCTGTTCCTTCCTTCTAGCACGGATGGTGTTACCGAGTCATGTAATAAAACGTCTGCAAGAAAAGAACCAAGGTCAAAGAGCACCAAGGACCACATAAAAGCCACCAAGATTGGCAGGAAGAGCTGGGCACGACGGCCTAAAGCAGGGGTGGGCAAATGTGGCTCTTTTACAACCTGTGGACTTCAACTCCCAGAATTCCTGAGATAGCTTTGCTGTTTCAGGAATTCTGGGAGTTGAAGTCCACAGGTTGTAAAAGAGCCATATTGGCCCACAGCTTCGCTGCCTCAGGAATTCTGGGAGTTGAAGTCCACAGGTTGTAAAAGAGCCACATTGGCCCACAGCTTTGCTGCCTCAGGAATTCTGGGAGTTGAAGTCCACAGGTTGTAAAAGAGCCACATTGGCCCACAGCTTCGCTGTCTCAGGAATTCTGGGAGTTGAAGTCCACAGGTTGTAAAAGAGCCACATTTGCCCACAGCTTTGCTGTCTCAGGAATTCTGGGAGTTGAAGTCCATAGGTTGTAAAAGAGCCACATTGGCCCACAGCTTTGCTGCCTCAGGAATTCTGGGAGTTGAAGTCCACAGGTTGTAAAAGAGCCACATTGGCCCACAGCTTCGCTGTCTCAGGAATTCTGGGAGTTGAAGTCCACAGGTTGTAAAAGAGCCACATTTGCCCACAGCTTTGCTGTCTCAGGAATTCTGGGAGTTGAAGTCCATAGGTTGTAAAAGAGCCACATTTGCCCACAGCTTCGCTGCCTCAGGAATTCTGGGAGTTGAAGTCCATAGGTTGTAAAAGAGCCACATTTGCCCACAGCTTCGCTGCCTCAGGAATTCTGGGAGTTGAAGTCCATAGGTTGTAAAAGAGCCACATTTGCCCATCCTTGGCCTAAAGCATCTTTCTCCATCTTGGCCACTCCTAAGCTGCCTGGACCACAGCTTCCAAAATTGCCCGGCTAACCCTGGTTTACCAGCGGCTGATGTTTCCAGTCTCAGAAGGACGTCTCCCGGCTGCAAATAACTAAGAGTTCGTGGCAGCCCCTAAAAGCCCCCCCCCCTTTCTTGGTCTCTGAGCCGCGTGGACCCCAAAGCAATATTTACCTCCAAGAAACGGGAGATGTCTCTCTTGTCGTTGACCCGCATGGAAACCACGTTTTCGAAGAGCCAGAAGAACGGACGGTCTTCTCCAACTTTGGGACGGGTGTAATTCAGAAGATGGTAGAACTCAAAGAAAAGTCGGCCGGTCCCCTCTGCCAAACAGAAGGGGTCAAAGGAAGGGGGTCAAAGGAGAGAGCTCAGCGCCCCGAATCCGATCAAAGTCGACTCAAAACGGATCTCAAATTCCTCAGCTTACCATACAAACCTTTTCTGGCGGGATTTACCATGGAGAGGTCGTTGCACGGGCTTCCGCCGATCACCAAATCGAAGGGACCCCATTTGTCAATCTGCAAGAGAGACCCTCGTTACGGCACGGTCTCCGTCCCAGCTTCCTTCTTTTAAGGAACTAGTCCTCATGTTACAAACATAACCGTATCACGGCTGTGAGTCTTTGGGCTCTAAATTGGGTCGTCGCCCATACAGACGACCCAATGTTATGACCTGTTTTGGGGGCCAACGCAACGTCGTTATGTGAACCACGGGTTCGATAGGGGCCGAGTTTTTTGCCGAAAATTGGAAGGTAGTTCCAGGTTTTGGCAAAACCTTCATAAAATCAGAGTCACATGAGTGCAGCATGGTGCAGTTCAGTCGTGAAACGAGTGTGAGGAAATAAGCAAACTCTGAGAGCAACAAAGACCTCTGAGTTCTCCCCCTTCTCCACTCCCTCCTAGTACAGATGATGTTACCTAGTTGGGTCATGAAACGTCTGGGAGAAAACCACCAAGCTCAGAGATGCACCAAGAACCCCAATTTTTTCCCTCCTCCCTTCTAGCACTGATGATATTCCCTAATTGGGTCATGAAATGTCTCTGAAAGTTCAGAGAGCATCAAGGACCCCTCAAGGCCTCCTTCTTCTCCTCCTCCTCCTCTTCCTCCCTTCTAGCACTGATGATATTCCCTATTTGGGTCATGAAACGTTTGCAAGAAAACCAAGTTCTTCCTCCTCCTCCTCCTTTTCCACTCCACAAATCCCACTCCTTCTAGCACTGATGATGTTAGATAGTTTGGTCATGTAACGTCTACAAGAACACAACCAACCTCAGAGAGCACCAAGGACCCTAAAGTCACCCTCCTCTTCTCCTGTTGCCTACACGAGGGAATTCCGTTGAAATTTTTGAGAATATTAAGGTCAACTGGTTTATTATTATTCCCTGTGCCTAAGCACAGGAAACTTCTCAGCTCACAGTGAGCCCCTGCTTGGGGCTTTCTGAGCTGATGTTACTAAAGTAGGTAACATCATCAGTGCAAATAAGGGTCCAAAGCAGGGGTGAAATGCTCCCGGTTCGGACTGGATCATCCGATCCAGTAGCGATGGCAGTGGTTTGGAGAACCGGTAGCAAAAATCCCTCCCCCCTGCGATGCCCAGCTGAGCCACGCGATCTTCAGAGGCTTTTTTTTTTACTTTTAAAAGCATTTTTTCTACAACCTCTTCCAACGAAAAAATGCTTTTAAAAGTTTTTTTAAAAGCCTCTGATGATCACGCGGCTCTGCTGGGCTCATCAGAGGCTTTTAAAAGCATTTTTTCTACTACTTCTTCAGCCCAAGAGGTTTTTTTTAAAAAAAAATGCTTTTAAAAGCCTCTGACGATCAGGCAACTCAGCTGGGATCGTCAGAGGCTTTTAAAAGAATTTTTAAAGAGGTTGTAGAAAAAATGGTTTTAAAAGTTTTTTTTTTAAAGTTGGCCACACCCGCTCAGTCACATTACCCACCACCACCACTATGCCACATCCACAGAATCGGTAGTAACAAATTTTACATTTCACCCCTGGTCCACGGAATTAAAGCTCCGTGGAAATCGAGAATGATTTGACTTCGTCTGCTTGTCCCAAAAGTGTATTTTTTTCCCCAAAGAGGCAACTGGACGTTCTGTTTTTCTTTGAAGACGTTTTGCTTCTTATCCAAGAAGCTTCTGAAGGACATTCTGGATGAGAGAAGAAACGTCTTCAAAGAAAAACCAGAAAGCACCTTTGGGACCACCGTGGCCTGGATAGCTGAGAATCTCCACAGAGACTTTTAGCCTGCTTGTGACTATGAAGGGATTCTAGGCTGCTGCCTCTTTTGACTCCACCAGTAACCGACGCCGGATTCCTTACCTGTCTCTTGGTGATGTTCCTCACATCATGTACATATTTGATGTTTCCTTCATGCCGCACGGTCCCCACCGAGATGGAGTCTTCGCAGATCTCCGAAGCGATGTATTTCTCCACCTGGATGCCAAGATCCCGTAGAACCAGATAACCTAGGAAGGCGGGAAAGTCTGGGGTGAGAAAAGGATCCCTTGGGAGCGGTTGGTGAGGACCTACCGAGGAGCACCCAGCCCAGGAAAAATCCACCTTGTGCTGCAGGGAAAAAAGGATGTGCAACCTTCACATTCTTGTGGTGACCCTGTAATATTTGTGCCCATTAGATGCCATCAAAGGATTTCTCCAGTACACAAGTGTGCAAGTAGTCCTCAGTTTACGACCACAATTGAGCCCAAAATTTATGTCGCCAGGCGAGATGGTTGTTAAGTGAATTTTGTCCCCATTTTACATCCTTTCTTGCTTCAGTTGCTAAGTGAATCACTGCTATGGTTAGGTTAATTACGCAGTTGTTAAGTGAATTTGGATTCCCCATTGGCTTTGCTGGTCAGAAGGTCGTAAAAGGGGATCATGTGACACACACACACCCCGGGACACTATGACTGTCATAAATGTGAGTCAGCTGTCAATGCCTGAATTTTTAAAATGTGGATGCTGCAATGGTCATAAGTGTGAAAAACGGTCATAAGTCGCTTTTTTTCATTGCTGTTGTAACTTTGAACGGTCATTAAATGAATCATTGTTAGTCCGAGGACTACCTGGAGATGGAAGGAGACATACAGCTAGTCCTCGACTTACGACAATTGAGCCCAAAATGTCCACTGCTAACAAGACAGTTGTTAAGTGTCCTGTTTTACGATTTTTCTTGCCATCACTGCGGTTGTTCAGTTAGTCACACAGTTGTTAAAATAAATCTGGCTTCCCCGTTGACTTTGCTTGTCAGAAGGTCGCAAAATGGGATGACGTGACCCTGGGACACCGTCATAAATATGAGTCAGTTGCCAACTTCAAACGGTCACTAACAGTGGTAAAATTCAAAAATTTTCCCTACCGGTTCTGTTGGCATGCCTTGGAGATCATGTGACTGGGTGGGTGCGGCTTGGTCATGTGACTGGGTGGGCATGGCTTGGTGGTCATGCGACTGGGTGGGCGCGGCTTGGTGGTCATGTGACTGGGTGGGGCGTGGCTTGTTGGTCATGTGACTGGGCGGGCGTGGCTTGGTCATGTGACTGGGTGGGCGCGGCTTGGTGGTCACGTGACTGGGTGGGCGTGGCTTGGTTATGTGACTGGGTGGGCGCGGCTTGGTGGTCATGTGACTGGGTGGGCGTGGCTTGGTCGTGTGACTGGGTGGGCGTGGCTTGGTGGTCACGTGACTGGGAAAACAAAACTATCACACTTTACCCAAAAATAATACAAAAGCTACACAACAGAGTCACACACAATGCAAAAGCAGCTGGACCTCTCACAAAATGGCCCCTGCAACAAGCAGGAACCCCACACTTAACATAAAAATACCGGTTCAGGCAATACGTAGTAACGAAATGCTTTAAAAATTAAAACAAGAAAGTTTGCGGGACACAGCTGATTATCACAGCTGATCGTCGGAACCTATTTTTTTTTACTTTTTTAAAGCATTTTTTACAACCGGTTCGGGCGAATCTTCCCGAACTGGTAGCATTTCACCTCAGTAACTGAGCAAACAATTGTAAATTGAGGACTACCTGTCACACACCAGGTGGAATGATTGACAACCGAACATAGTGAGTTACAGGAAGGAAAAATGTCTTTGATTAAAAGAATGAGAAGGAAGAAGAAACGATATATAGACTGGTTTTAAAGAAGGAACCGGATTCTCCCCAACTTTCCGCCAAGACTGAAACTTTGTGGAGGAAGATTGTGGTAGAAATTACGGTGGGCCTTGCCATTTTCCTCACAGCGGCTTGACGTGGTAGAGTCGTACATGTCTCCATGCTTTACAACACACCCAGTTTCCTGAAGGCATCGGTGCTAAAGGGACCTTTATTTAGCATGTGGCAAAAAAAAAAGTTAAACAGCACATCACCAACACATTCTCCATGAGCAGATGTGAAAATATTCCCCTCTATTGACCAATCCATCAAAGGTCGAAGGAGCCCCTGACGTACAGCCACAATGAAATTTCTGTGACAGAAGACGGTTGTTAAGTAAGTTTTGCCTCCCTTGAACAGCCTTTCTTTTCATCGTTCTTAAGTGAGTCGCTGCCATTATGTAGTCGGTACGTGCCTCAATCAGAATAGAGTTGGAAGGGACCTCGGAGGTCTTCTAGTCCAATCATTTCAATCAATCAATCAATCAATCAATCAATCAATCAATCAATCAGAATAAAGTTGGAAGGTACCTTGGAGGTCTTCTAGTCCAACCACTTCAATCAATCAATCACTCAGAGTAGAGTTGGAAGGTACCTTGGAGGTCTTCTAGTCCAACCACTTCAATCACTCAATCAATCAATCAATCAATCAGAATAGAGTTGGAAAGGACTTGGAGGTCTTCTAGTCCAACCACTTCAATCAATCAATCAATCAATCAATCAGAATAGAGTTGGAAGGGACCTTGGAGGTCTTCTAGTCCAACCACTTCAATCAATCAATCAATCAATCAATCAGAATAGAGTTGGAAGGTACCTTGGAGGTCTTCTAGTCCAACCACTTCAATCAATCAATCAATCAATCAACCAATCAATCAGAATAGAGTTGGAAGGGAAGGAGGTCTTCTAGTCCAACCACTTCAATCAATCAATCAATCAATCAATCAGAATAGAGTTGGAAGGGACCTCAGAGGTCTTCTAGTCCAATCATTTCAATCAATCAATCAATCAATCAATCAATCAGAATAAAGTTGGAAGGGACCTTGGAGGTCTTCTAGTCCAACCATTTCAATCAATCAATCAATCAATCAACCAATCAATCAGAACAGAGTTGGAAGGGAAGGAGGTCTTCTAGTCCAACCACATCAATCAATCAATCAATCAACCAATCAATCAGAACAGAGTTGGAAGGGACCTCGGAGGCCTTATAGTCCACTCCCTGCTCAAATCATTCAATCAATCAATCAATCAATCAGAATAGAATTGGAAGGGACCTTGGAGGCCTTATAGTCCACTCCCTGCTCAAATCAATCAATCAATAAATCAGAATAGAGTTGGAAGGGAAGGAGGTCTTCTAGTCCAACCACTTCAATCAATCAATCAATCAGTTGGAAGGGACCTCGGAGGGTCTTCTAGTCCAGCCCCCTGCTCAAACAGGAGTCCCTATATACCATATCGGACGAATGGCTGTCCAATCTTTTCCTAAAAACCTCCAGTGATGGGGCAGCCACGACTTCCGGTGGCAAGTTCTATTGGTTGATGAAGAAGTGTCTCCTTCATTCCAGGTTGCTTCTCTCCTTGATGAGTTTCCATCCGTTGCTTCTTGTCCTGCCTTCAGGCACTTTGGAGAATAGATTGAACCCCCCTTCTTGGTGGCAGCCCCCCCCCCAAACACTGGAAGACTGCTATCCTGTCACCCCTAGTCCTTCTCTTAACACACCCCAATCCCTGCAACCATTCTTCATGTTTTAGTATCCAGCCCCCTAATCATAGAACATAGAATAATAAGAGTTGGAAGGGACCTTGGAGGTCCTCTAGTCCAACCCCCTATTCAAGCAGAAAGCCCTATACCAGAGCTGTCAAACTAGTGGCCCATAGGCCAGATGTGTCATGTACTGCCCGCCCCCACCAGGTTTAGCGAAGGGGGAAAATGTCACATGACACCGCCGTCACGACGCGAGTTTGACACCCCTGCCCTATACCATTTCAAAAAAAATGGCCACCCAGTCTCTTCTTAAAGACCTCCAGGCAGGGGGGGGCTCCACTGTCAAAAACTTCTAGGTTGCTTCTCTCCTTGATGAGTTTCCATCCGTTGCTTCTACTCTTGCCTTCTGGTGCTTCTGGGGCAGCCCCTCGAATATCGGACTACTGCTATCCTGTCCCGTCCCGTCCCCCAGTCCTTCTTTTCTCTAGACTGGCCAAACTCAAATCCTGCAACTGTTCTTCCTTTCTGGTTTTTCTCTCCGGGCCTTTAATCAAACGGAATTCCCTGTCTGGAGAGCACTAACCTGCCTCTCTCTTCATGATGCTCTTCATGAAAGAGCCTTGGTGGCGCAGCGGACTAAAGTGCTGTTAATTAGCACTTAGCTGCCAGCTGCCTGCAATTACTGCGAGTTCAAATCTCACCAGGCTCAAGGTTGACTCAGCCTTCCATCCTTCCGAGGGAGGTAAAATGAGGACCCGGATTGTGGGGGCAATAAGCTGACTTTGTATAAAAAAAGAACACCATTTAGGGGGGCCCGAAAGCCCTACTAAGCAGGTATATACAAAAGTATGAAGGCTATTGCTTAACGCATTGTAAGCCGCCCTGAGTCTCCGGAGAAGAGCGGCATATAAATCGAACCAATGAATGAATGAATGAATGAATGAATGAATGAATGACCTCCTAATCTACCTGGGCCTTGATACCTTAGACCCGAACAAGGACTCACCTGTAGCGATGCCGTCGAAGAGAGACAATACTCGGATGGCCTTCCGTTTTGCGGCTGGGATAGCAGGGTAGATTTTGGGTGCCTTCTGTGATGGGGTGAGAGGCCAAAAAAAAAAAAAAAAAAAAAACACCACACCATTTGTGAGACACATAAAAAGCCACATCTGCAATTGTTAGACAAGTGAGTTTGGTACCACCATAGTTAGCCTCTGTCCCTCTCATGAGTCTGGAAAATTATTCATTTCTGACACTGCTCCAATTTAGGAGGGGGGGGAGGAATAGAATATGGGTAGTCCTCGCTTTACGGACATAACTGAGCCTGGAATTTAGATCGTAAGGCATTGCCGTCATTAGGCAAGACCCCTAGGCGGCCGTCAAATAACCACAATGCCCACTGACTGCCTGTTGCAGTCATTAAGTGGCGCGAAGCAGTCGTTAAGCACACGGAGCAATAAGAACTACAACTTGTAAAACTGACAACCACAATTCTGCCCAAAATGTATGTTTGCTAAGCGAGAGAGTGGTTTAGTGAGTTTTGCCCCATTTTGCGACCATTCCTGCCACATTTGTTAAGTGAATTCACTGCAGTTGTTAAGTGAGTCACACGGTTGTTAAGTGAATCTGCCTCCCCCCGCCCAATTAACTTTGCTGGTCAGGAGGTCGCAAAAGGGGGACCGTCATAAATAGGAATCAGATGACAAGCGTCAGAATTTTGATCCTGGGGATGCTGCAACGGTCATAAGTATGAAGCAGGGTTGTAAGTTATTTTTTTTTCCAGTAGTTGTAATTTTGAACGGTCACTAAATGAATGGCCGTAACTCAAGGGCTATCTGTACCTGCTGAAATGGGGGGGGAGGGCAGGCAGCTCCCCTCTTCAAAGGGGAAAGGCAGGCTGGGCTGGAAAAATAAAGCTGCAATAAACCAAATACACTTCCTGCGTTTTTGACGGAAAAAAATAATAAAACAGGAGAGAAGTTTTCACCAGCCTTCAGAGCCCCAAAGCTGCCGGATGGTTTAATTTTGTACAGATCTCTCTAACAAGAAAATGATTTCTTCTTAAGGAGGCTGGGTGAAGACGGTCCCTTAGGATTCCCTGCATGGATTTTTGTGACGGACCTAGAATAACAGAATTGGAAGGGGCCTTGGAGGTCTTCTAGTCCAACCCCCGGCTCAGGCAGGAAACCCTATTCCATTTCAGACAAATGGTTGTCCAATCTCTTCTTAAAAGCTTCCAGTGTTGAATCATTTACAACTTCTGGAGGCAAGCTGTTCCACCGATTAATTGTTCTGTCAGGAAATTTCCTGTGCCCTCAAAACCTTGTTGTTCTGCCAGGCTGGGCTATCAATGTAATGATTTTAACTGGATGTTTTAAATTTGGGGTGTTATATTTGAGCCAAAATTATTTAATAATTTTAATTATTTTTAATTTATGTTTGTCTTTATGCTTTTAATAGGCTGTACACCTCCCTGAGTCCTTCGGGAGAAGGGCGGTATAGAAATAAAATTATTATTATTATTATTATTACTATTATTATTATTATTATTTAATCTGTAGTGAGATTCACAGCCTTTGAGGCTGGTTAATAGCTCAGCAGCTCGAGTCCTACCTTTATTATTATTAACTTATTATTATTATTATTAACTTATTATTATTATTATTATTATTATTATTATTATTATTATTATTATTATTGGTTAATCTGTAGTGAGATTCACAGCCTTTGAGACTGGTTAATAGCTCGAGTCCTAACCAAGGACCTAGGAACTGTTAAGGTATCATCGGAGGATGTAAGCTGTTCCGAGTAAGGTGGTTTTTTGTAGTCAAAATGTTCAAGTCCGGTAAATTTAGAATTTCTAAATAGCGGGGTAGCCCTTTGGGTATTGCTCCAAGGGCTCCAATTACAATCGGAACAACACATGATTTCTTTTTCCACAGTCGCTCAACTTCAATTTGCAAGTCTCGGTATTTTGTGATTTTTTTCTTGCTGCTTATCTTCAATCCGTGCATCACCAGGTGGTATTATTATTATTATTGGTATTATTATTATTATTATTATTATTATTATTATTATTATCTCCCCTCCCCACGCCATTCCTTACATATTCCTGCCCTTCCTCGCTGGTGAAAAACTCCTTCAAGCGTGTATTCCAATCCCGTCGTCGAAGCAGAACGCCGTAACGCTGTTGTGGCCGGCACATGTAACAGCTCCAGGGCTCTTCCTTCCGGGCGGCTTCCGCCGAGCCCCGACCCACCAAGGTGTTCAAACAATCCACGCAAAAGCAGCTGCAAAAGACGGAGGAAATCTTAGAAGCCACAATGAAGCCACGATGTCATAGCCTCTCCCCCATCCCAATTGCACGACCGCAGCGGTCCTTGGCTGATGACAGCAATTGAGCCCACCAATCTCCATTGCCGAGGGAGACGGTCGTTAAGGGAGCTTTGGCCTGTTTTACAACCTCCCTTGCCACCGTCGTTAAAAGAGAATCACGGCAGTTGTTAAGGGAGTAACATGGTTCCTAAGCGAATCTGAGATCACCCACTGACTTGGCTTGTCAGAAGGTCCCAGGAGCCTTGGTGGCGCAGCAGACTAAAGTGCTGTTAAGTAGCACCAGCTGCCTGCAATTACTGCGAGTTCGAATCTCACCAGGCTCAAGGTTGACTCAGCCTTCCATCCTTCCGAGGTAGGTAAAATGAAGACCCAGATTGTGGGGGCAATAAAGTGACTTTGTATTAAAAAAAAAGAACACCGCTTAGGGGGGCCCGAAAGCCCTACTAAGCAGGTATATACAAAAGTATGAAGGCTATTGCTTAATGCATTGTAAGCCACCCTGAGTCTCCGGAGAAGGGCGGCATATAAATCGAATCAATCAATCAATAAAAGAGAATCCCATAACCCTGGGACATTGCAACCGTCATAAATGCGAGCCTAATTACCGGTTTCCAAGCTAACTCCAATAGCGAAGTCTGTCTGTCTGTCTGTCTTATTTTAGCAACTATTATCAAGCTGTCTGTCTGTATATCCAACCATCTATATCAGGGGTGTCGAACTTTATTTCCCTGAGGGCCACATCAGGGTTGTGTTTGATCATGGGCGGGGAGGGGATAGCCATGATGGGCGTGGCTAACTCAACGTCACTCATGTCGGGGCGCCCGAGCGCTCTCCTAGCGAAAATGGGCTCCCGAGCTCTGTTTTTGGCTGTGGCGGCCTCCTGCAACCCTCTGCCAATGAAAATGGAGGCCCCACCCAGGCCCCACCCAGCCCTCCCGAGCTCCGTTTTCATTGGCAGAGACATTGTGGGCTGGTCTTTCGCTGTTTGCAGGGTGGCCCCGCGGGCGAGTTCTAAGCGCCCCGTGGGCCGGATCTGGCTCTCAGGCTTCGAGTTTCACACCCCTAATCTATATCTACCTACCTATTCTACACAATGTACCTCTCTATCTCTCTATCTATTATCTATCCATTATGTATATAGCCATATCTCTACCCGCGTTTCCCCGAAAATAAGACCGTGTCTTATATTTTTTTGAACCCCAAAATAAGCGCTTGGCCTTATTTACGGGGAGGTCTTATTATTTTGTGGCGCAAGGAGCAAGACGGGGCTCCTCTTGCCGCCTTACCTGATTTCCAGCTGTGTCTTCCTTACCCTTAGCAGAGGAAATGGTGGGGACCAGCTGCGCGTGTGTTTAAATATTTTCGGTGAGGGCTTATTTTAGCACATGCGCTCAAAAGCCCAACTGGGCTTATTATCAGGGGAGGTCTTATTTTCGGGGAAACAGGGTATATTTATCATCACATCATGAATCCATTTAGCTATCTGTCTATCTTATCCTATCAACTATTATCAATCTGTCTGTCTGATCATCTACCTATCTATTCTATATCATGTATCTCTTCTTCTCTATCATCTATCCATTATCTATCATCTATCCATATCTCTATATATGTCTATATGTATCATCACATCATCTTTCTATCCATCCATCCATCTTTCTCTCTCTCTCTCTATCTACTCTGTTTCCCCCAAAATAAGACATCCCCTGATAATAAGCCCAATCGGACTTTTGGGCACATGGCAATAAGGCCAAGCGCTTATTTCAGGGTTCATAAAAATATAAGACAGGGTCTTATTTTGGGGGAAACGCGACATCTATCTATCTATCTATCTATCTATCTATCTATCTATCTATCTATCTATCCATCTGTCCATCTATCCATCTATCTACTATCTACCTACCTACCTCCCTATCTACTATCTATCTACTATCTATCTTTCTTTCTATATCTATCTATCTATCTATCTATCTATCTATCTATCTATCTATCTATCTATCTATCTATTATCTATCTATCTACTATCTATCTATCTTTCTATATCTATCTTTCTATCTATCTATCTATCTATCTACTATCTTTCTATCTTTCTATCTTTCTATCTATCTTATCATATCATATCATATCATATCATATCATATCATATCATATCATATCATATCATATCATATCAACTATCTATCCATCCATTATCCAGCTACCTATCTTCTTTCTTAATGGCCAGTGCCCAGTGGAGGAATTGCCCACCTGAAGCAACTGGCACTGTCACAGAGAAGTAACTCGCTTCCTTCACAGCAGATGGTGCAGTACGTCTGGTACCCGTCTTCATCATACATGTAGAAAAGCTCCAGAAACCGATCCTAGGAGACAAACAGGACACATATGTAATGAGTGTCATTTTCTGCCCAGGTTTACCCGTGGCACTGCAGAGCAGTCTTGAGATGGACAGCGAAGTAGATTGAAATAACAATCAAACAAGCTGCAAGATGCCAGCCCCTGGGCTTCTAAAAGCCGAGACCTTAGGAAAGGATTCTTGGTTATTTTGAATTTTCCTACCAAAGAAGCATCCTAATCCTATTGAGCTGAGCTGCATGGAACGAAAGTTGCAAGTCTCGGCCAAGCGAAGGGATTTACCTGAGGCCAGGGGGAAGCAGAGCCCTTGCCCGGCCTGTGCCCAACTCACCTGGCACGTCCTGCAGAGCCCCCCTTCAAACAGTGGGTGGCCAGTCACCGGGTTCTTCCTCCCACAGGACAGGCAGCTGTCTGTGCAAAGAGAGTTCAGGATAAAAGGGAAAGGTTCCCCTCACACATACTGCATGTGCTAGTCATTCACGACTCTAGGGGGCGGTGCTCATTTCCACTTCTAAGCCAAAGACCCACCACTGTCCAAAGATGTCTCCATGGCCATGTGGCTGGCATGACTCAATGCCAAACGAACGGCTGCAAATGGGCAGACTAACTGTACGCTTTGAAGGGCAAAGGAGCTCCTTACCTTCTAAGCTCTTTTTGTTATTTTTGGCTTCAGATACCATCCGTTCTGCAAAAGGATCACGAAAATCGTTTCGTAAGCAACTGATGGGAGATATGCACAGAAAGGACTCTTCCCCCAAAGGGGCAGCTTTAAAAAAGTTTCCCAGAATTTCTGGGTGCAACACACATGGGATCCTTCCCCCATAGATCCCAAAAATGCCAGGCCCCCATCCCAGCCTCTCCCCACCCCACGGTCCTTGCTGAAGTGACACACACAAACACACATACCTCTGGATCGGTTCTCCGGCGTCTCCTTACTGCTGGTACTGCTAGACCCACTGGTCTTAGGTCGCTTGGGTGGGGGCTCAGGATCTGGAGGGCTCGAGTCCTCTATGATGATAGCGGGAAACGGTTTAACATCTGCAAGATTTAGAGAGAGAGAGAGATGGATGGGAGGGAGAGAGGGAGGGAGGGAGGCGGGTGGGTGGGTGATAAGAAAGGAAGGAAGGAAGGGAAGGAAGGAAGGAGACGCGAGATAAAGAAAGAGAGAAAGAAAGAAAGACAAAGAAAGAAAAAGAAAGAAAGAGCGAAAGGAAGCAAGGAGGGAGGGAAGGAGGGAGGGAAGGAGGGAGGGAGGAGAGAAAGAGAGAGAAAGAAAGAAAAAGAGAGAGAGAAAGAAAAAAGAATGAAAGGAAGGAGGGACAGAGGGGGAGATAAACAAAGAAAAAGAGAAGGAAAGAAAGAAAGAAAAAGAAAAAGAAAGAGAGAGAAAAAAGAAAAAGAAAGGAAGGAAGGAAAGGATAAAGAAAGAGAGAGAGAGAAAGTAAGAGAGAAAAAAGAGAGAGAGAAACAAAGAAAGGAAGGAAGTAGAGAGAGGGAGGTGGGAAATAGAGAAAGAAAGAAAAAGAGAAAGAAAGAATGGAAGAATGGAAGGAAGGAGAGGGAGATAAACAAAGAAAAAGAGAAAGAAAGAAAGAGGGAAAGAAAGAAAGAAAGAGGAAGAAAGAAAGAGAAAGAAAGAGAGAAAGGAAGGAAGTAGGTAGGAGATATAGAAAGAAAGAGAAAGAGAGAAAAAGGAAGGAAGCAGGGAGGGAGGGAGGGAGGGAGGGAGGGAGGGAGGGAGGAAGGAAAGAAAGAAAGAAAGAAAGAAAGAAAGAAAGAAAGAAAGAAAGACAGCAGAGATCAGAGAGTTCAGGCCATTTTCCCCAAAGGAGATGGCAGAGGTGAGGGATCGCTGGCAAAGCCCCCACCCCCATCTGCCATTTGGGACAGGCACCCATGCTATTAGCAAGGGAAAGAGACCAGCTCAACCCACCCACCCACCCACCCCTAAGCCACAGCCACCATCGGATTCCCCGAAAGTCCAATTCCATGCAAAATTGAAGTCCTGACAAAGCTGAAGAAGCTTCTTGGATGAGAAGTGAAATTTCTTCAAAGAAGAAAATAAGAAGAAGAAAAAACCCAGCCCGTGTGGTCATGGCCAAAAACCCCACTGCCCTTTGCTGGTGAAGCCCGGGGTGGGAGGGGGGTGGGGGGTCTTACCCAAAGTCTTGGGGGGCCTTAGCCCCTTCTCTCCAGCGGGTTTGAATCCATGGTTGGCCCAATCCAGCATAGGTTTCAATTTCTCATCCAGAGTTTCCCCAGCCACGGTGGAGAAAGTCTTCCCAGCTCGGCTACTCGCAACCTGCCATCCACAAGAAGTTTGGTCACCAACAGGATTGGGGCTGGGGGGCACTGAGCTGGAGGAAATGCCCAGAAGCCCCCTCCCCACTCACCAGGCCATTGACAGTGCAAAGATTCTGCCCAAAAACTCATTCAGTGAAGGCTCCCAGCCTCTTCTTTTAAGAGGAGGGGGCCAGCATGGATGGGTTTTGAAGCATTGCTTTGTAGCCCACCTGGAGTGGTTTGGATTTGGGAGCGTACACAAAAAATCTCACAAAAATATATCAGCTTTCTGAGCTTGGATGCTTTCTGGCAGACGTTTCATGACCCAACTAGGGAACATCATCAGTGCTAAAAGAGAGGGGAGTTTGCAGGGAAGAAGAGGAGGAGCAGGGTGGGGCGGCTGTGGAATGATTAGTGGTCTCCTGTTTTCTTTCCACCCAGCCCCTTACCTCCAAAACATGGAGAATGGATTGTTGATAGGACACCAACTTCTGAAACGTGGCGGGGTTGAAATGTTCCCGGAAATATACCAGACCCACCAGTTTGTCAGCGGAGATCTGCAACAATAACATTAGCCCTTAGACTTATATACCGCTTCACAGTGCTTTCCAGCCCTCTCTAAGCAGTTTACAGAGTCAGCCTCTTGTCCCTACCCCCCCCCCCACAACAATTTGGGTCCTCATTTTACCCATCTCAGAAGGACGGAAGGCTGAGCCTGGTGAGATTCGAACTGCCAAATTGCAGAATTAGGCTGCAGTACTGCACTCTAACCACTGCACCACCCCAGAAGGATGGAAGGCTGAGTCAATCTTGAGCCAGTCAAGATCGAACTGCTGACAGCCGGCAGAGTTAACTTGCAATACTGCATTCTAACCACTGGGTCACCATGCCTTCCTTCCTTCCTTCCTTCCTTCCCCCCTTCCTTCCCTCCTTCCTTCCTTCATTTTTCTTTCCTTCACAAGCAATAGCCCTTACACTTATATATCGCTTCATAGTGCTTCAGGGTCCTCCCTAAGCAGTTTACAGAGTCAGCCTCTTTCTCCCAACAATCTGGGTCCTCATTTTTACCAACCTCGGAAGGACGGAAGGCTCAATCAACCTGGATCCAGTGAGAATCGAACTCTCAAAATTGCAGGCAGCCAACAGTCAGCAGAAGTAGCTGCAGTACTGCACTCTAACCACTGCGCCACCAAGATTCAATAAGGAGAAAGTGACTGGACCCAACCTTCCTCTCTTTATCCCAGCCTTCCCAGAAAAGACCCCCTCCCCAGGGCAGCATGCTCAACCCCCCAACTCTGGGACCACTTGAAGATGGATGGACTTCAACTCCCAGGATTCCCCAGCCAGCTTTCCTTCCCCCCACCCTCCTTTTTATCATTGTAGGCCACCTGGAATAGCCCCACAGCGAGATAGGTGACAAATTTAACAAATACATAAATTACCTAGCAACAACAGTTTTTGGCCCTTTTTTTTTTAAACTAAACTGGGTTTGAAAACTGCGAAAGAAAGAAAGAAAGAAAGAAAGAAAGAAAGAAAGAAAGAAAGAAAGAAAGAAAGAAAGAAAGAAAGAAAGAAAAGAAAGTTTTATTTGCCAACATTTAGGCACAGACATGTCCATTGCCAACCTCCTGGAAACAGTCCTCTTGAGGACTAGTGGGATGGATGGATAGGCACATAATTCAGGGCAGTTTAACAAACCCTGTTGCAAGCAACATTAAGAAATCCGGTTCTTGGGAAGTTGTGGGTGTCCCATCACTGGAGATTTTCAAGAAAAGGTTGGACAGCCATTTGTCTAAAATCGTATAAGGTCTCCTGCTTGACCATAGAGTGGACTAGAGGACCTCTGAGGTCCCTTTTAAGAGTTCTCTTTGAACAGGTGAAGCAGTGAACCGTGTCTAAGATAGGGCAACCTTGGTGACTTCTTTACCGTGGCTTTCCATGACTTCCTTTAATATCCCCCACCTCTGCAGGTTGGGCTGACCCAAAGAGGGATGGACTAGAACAAGGGTCTCCAAGGTGCCCTTCAATTCTTTTATTCAAAACCTCCAGTGATGGGAGCACCCACAACTTCTGGAGGCAAGTAGTTCCACTGGTTAATTATTCTGTCAGGAAATTTCTCCTCAATTCCACGTTGTTCCTCTCCTTGATTAGTTTCCATCCATTGCTTCTTGTTCTGTGTTTGGGTGCTTTGGAGAATACATTGACCCCCTTCTTCTCTGGGGCAGCCCCTGAGATATTGGAAAGCTCCTGTCAATCCTTCTCTTCATTAGGCTCGACATACCCATTTCTCGCAACCATTCTTCACATGTTTTAGCCTCCAGACCCATTCTCTTTTTTGTAGTGACAAGTGTGGTGTTCATATAGAATACAGAATAACAAAGGGACCCTGGAGGTCATCTAGTCCAGCCCGCTGCTTGAGCAGGAGATCCTATACCATTCCTGACAGATGATTGTCCAGTCTCTTCTTAAAAGCCTCCAGCGATGGAGCTCATAACTACTTCTGGTGGCAAGCTGTTCCACGGTTTAATTGTTCAAACTTTCAAGTTAGATTCAAAAGGCCATGTATATTTTATATAGTATTTTGTACACACTGATTTGGGGGCAGGGGGGTGGGGGGCTAAGCACTTTTCCATGCGATTTATTATCAAATCGTAAACCAGGAAATGAATTTTGACTGCAAGCTTTCTTGAAAACATATTAAAAATACATCTAAATTGGAAAATGGCTTTCAGTTGGTCTCTACAAAAAAACAGTGATGTGTAAACCATCATTCGTGGTTTAAAGTAGTCAGAACCCAGCTAGTTGTGTTTGATTTTTCACAAATCACAGCTTAAGAAAATGATAGATGAATAAGATATGAGAGCCAACTGGCCATCTCCTCAACTATCCCGCTCCCCTTCCAGGCCCCTCACCTCCGAAAACTTTCCGTCCCCAAACCATTTCAACCAGCGCATGCCAGGGCCTGCCTGGCGATTGGAGGTAGTCTTCCAGGACACCACGATGGCCGGCCACCAGGAGAAGCCTTTGATCTTCCCCCAGACCAGTTCCCCAATTCCAAAGCCTTTTCCATCCTGCGAGTCAAACAGAAACAAGGGGAAGGTTGAACAAGGGGAGTCGGTTAAGGTTAGGGGGCAACCCCCCGGCTCTTCTTCCGGATGCAACTCAAGGGTCAACCTGCCCGGAGTTGCTGGACAGTGTGATGAGCGTCATATCAATTTAATCAGTGAATAAAAAGAAACAAAATACCCAGAGTAACAAAGATGGTTAGCAAGGATTGGAGTGTTGTTTTCCAGCCCCAGCTTTGCTAAAAACCACAAGCCATTCTTGATGATGAACAGAGCATCGAGTTATCTGTTTTATTTGTTATTTATTTTCTTATTTGTAATTTATTTTCTTATTTTTATTTGTTGTTTATTTTGTTATTGTTATTTATTTTGTTACTTTGTTACTTTTTTATTTATTTTGTTGTTTGTTATTTATTTTGTTATTGTTTGCTATTTATCTTGTTATCTATTTTATTTAGTTCCTTCATTTATTATTTTTACAAATAACTCAAGGAAGCAAACACACAAAATACTCCTTCTGCCTCCTATTTTCCCATCCTATGAGGTGGGCTGGCCTGAGAAAGGGAGGGACTGGCCAAAGTTACGCAACTGGCTTTCATGTCTAAGGCGGGACTAGAACTCACCGTCTCCTGGTGATTGGCCCAAAGTCACCCAACTGGCTTTCATGCCTAAGGCGGGACTAGAACTCACCGTCTCCTGGTGATTGGCCCAAAGTCACCCAGCCAGCTTTCACACCTAAGGCGGGACTAGAACTCACCGTCTCCTGGTGATTGGCCCAAAGTCACCCAACCGGCTTTCACACCTAAGGCGGGACTAGAACTCACCGTCTCCTGGTGATTGGCCCAAAGTCACCCAGCCCGCTTTCACGCCTAAGGCGGGATTAGAACTCACCGTCTCCCACTTTCTAGCCATAACCACTAGGCCAAACTGATTCTCTTTTGCAACTCATTTTTGGGAAGATTTTACAACAGACCATACAGACTTCAGTCGTTTATCCCCTTGAAAATGAGGAAGAAATTCACAGAAGGCAACATAAATTTGTCGTCAAGAGCCAAGCTCATCTTATTTTTTTTAACCCAATAACTTATTTAGTTGACTGGGGGAATGCAGCAGACATAATATATCTTAAAATCTCTTGTTGGAACAATGTGACGCAAAGATCCTTAAAGACCGGTCCAAATCAGTTCTCCATTTTCAAATTGGATGTTTCGGATGGTTTATCCATTATAAAGAATGGATTTTTGGTTCAAACTTAAAACCTTGGAACTATTTTGGAGGGCGCTCATTTCCAGCAATAACTGGAAATTTATTGGAAATTTATAACTGGCAGGCTAACTTAATGCGGGTGTCTCCTTTAAAAACTTTTAAATTCGCTCCCGAAGGCCCTCACCCACCTGGTATTCTGCCACCCTTCTTGCTGCTCTGTAGTCACAGCCATTTGGGACCTCGGGGTTCTCCGGTTGCCGGGAATTCTCCTCTTCCGAGTAGTTTTTCTGGATGCATCCAGAAAGCCTTTTTGAGTGCTGGAAAGGAAGGGAAAACTGAGTCCCCCATGCAGAAAAGAGGCGAAGGAGGGCACTTCAACCAAGAAACAGACGGTCCTTGCTTACACCAAGAAAACGCCAACTGTGGCAACTTTTGAGGCCTGAGGACTTCAACTCCCAGAATTCCCCAGCCAGACATGCTAAAACTAGAACTCACCGTCTCCTGGTGACTGGCCCAAAGTCACCCATCTGGTTTTCGGGTCTATGGTAGGACTAGAACTCACCGTCTCCTGGTGATTGGCTCACACAGGTAGTCCTCAGCTTACGACCGTAATGGAGTTTGTCCATCACGGTCATAATTCATGGCAGTTGGAAAGCAGGTTGGTGATGAGATCAAACCACGTTCTACGACCTTTCTTGTGGCGGTTTTTAAGTGAATCCCACAGTCATTAAGCAGACCAATTTTTCGCTAAGAGCAGCATTTATTTCTGGTTTTTAGGCAAAGCTGTCGTAAAATGTAATCATAAGGGGAGGGGGGGGTAGGACTGCTGGAACTTCGAATCCCATTTGTAATAAGTCTATCACAACTTCAAATGCTCACTAAGTGAGTAGTCATAAATCGAGGACTACGTCAACTTTTTCTTCCAGTGTTTTCTTTTTCTTTCCCCCCCCCCCCCCTTTTTTTGGTCTTTTTAGTTTTCAGAAAAACTACTTTGATTCCTTCGCTTTTTCTCATTCTTTTATCATGTTGTGTGCAGGTAATCTTATTAGGTTGAGGTAGTCCTCGACATACGACCGCAAGGGAGCCCAAAATTTACGTTGCTAAGTGAGACATTTGTGAAGCAAGTTCTGCTCCATGTTAACGACCGTTCCTTACCACAGGTGATAAGTGAATCCCTGCGGTTGTTAAGTCAGCAACATGGTCGTTAAGCGAATTCGGCATTCCCCGTTGGCTTGGCTCGTCAGACGGTCTCAAAAGGGGATCACATGGCCATGGAGCCCTGCGACCGTCGTAAAGATGAGACAGTTGACTAGCATCTGAATTTTGATCACGTGACCACGGGGACCCTGCGACGGTCGTAAGTGTGAAAAACGGTGCTAAGTACCTGTTGTAACTCTGAACGGTCGCTAAATGGACCGTCGTAAGTCGAGGACTATCTATATTTTTCTTCTTTGCTTTTTGCAATGAGTTTTGAATTAGAAAACAACACAAAACCAGAAGGACCCCACCTTACCCTGATTTTGTGACGTTCCTTGAAGCCTTCGATGCTTTCCACATCATCTTTGACTTTCTTCTCCTGCGAGATGGGACCAGCCTGGAAGACGATCCGGGGGGCTGGTTTCTGCCTCAGGCTGTTCTCCCAGCCAGCGCTTCCTCGCACCGGGACCTGGGACCCCCAAGGGGAGAAAAACGTCAAGATCCGAGGGTCCGGTTCTTCCTTAAGGACCCCCAAATCAGATTTCTTTTCCCCCACGTTTTATTTCTTTTATTTATATAACACTCAATTTTCATCAAACTGTGTGTATTCCGGGTACAATTATATTTTGATAGTCATATTTATACATCTTCATTATATTTAGTCATCACCATCGTATTAATAATAACATTATAATAACCTTAATGCTTAACGTTTAGCATCGTCTTCTTCTTTAACGACTGTCCTCTATACCAATTCCTCCCTTTATATCTCTTCCTTTCTAACTTTTGTTTCTATTATCTAGCCATTAATAAAATGTGTCCCATATCAAAAAATATTGTTTCTTCTTTATTCTTTTTATTTATTTATTTATTTATTTGATTTGATTTATATGCCGCCCTTCTCCAGAGACTCAGGGCAGCTTACAATGCATTAAGCAATAGCCTTCATACTTTTGTATATATTTATACAAAGTCAGCTTATTGCCCCCACAATCTGGGTCCTCATTTTACCTACCATAGAAAGGATGGAAGGTTGAGTTAACCTTGAGCCTGGTCAGATTTGAACTTGCAGTAATTGCAGGCAGCTGATGTTAATAACTGTTAATAACAGTGCTTTAGTCTGCTGAGCCACCAGGGCTCCAAGTGTTAATCTATCCATTTCTGCACAGTCTAATATTTTTTTTAATTACATTCTCCTCAGACGGGCTCTCATCTGGCTGCCGTTAATATGTGCAAAATCAAATATGGAGTCTGTTTATCATATTATTCTGGTAGAATGCCCAGCAGAAATATCTCTGGTTTCAGATCTATATGTAGATTTATTATTTTTTCCAGCCATGTGTGTATTTTTGTCCAATATTTTCTCGCTCTTGGGCAGGACCACCGAACCAGGTTTTGGGTGATTGGCCCAAAGTCACCCAGCTGGCTTTCATGCCTAATGCGAGACTAGAACTCACATCTCCTGGTGATTGACCCAAATTCAACCAATTGGCTTTCACACCTAAGGCAGGACTAGAATTCACTGTCTCCTGGTGACTGGCCCAGACTCAACCAGCCAGCCCACATGCCTATAAGGAAGGACTAGAACTCGCCATCTCCTACCCATAGGCTCAGTCACCCAGCCTGCTTTCATCCCTAAGGCAGTACTAGAACTCACAATCTCCTGCTCTCTAGCCTGGTGCCTTAACCACTAGCCTAGACGAGCACATCCTGTCTTTGGCTCACCTCTCGGACTTGCTTGGGGATGTCATTAGCCTCCTCTTCCTCCTTTATTTCAGAGGTCACACTTTTCGTCTGGCTGGTGTCTGCGCAAAGGAAGTATCCGTCACTAAGAGGGAGCTGGGCCTGAGGTTTGACACCCGGGACTTCCTTTCTGCAGAAATCCCCAACAGCTTCCCAGTTCGAAGCCCGTTCAACGAATTTGGCTTCTCCAAAAGGATTTCAGCGCTGGCAGTTCCCACGATCGCCTGCCTGAGATCCAGCCCGGCAGCCAAAGATCTCCTGGTGGTCTCCCATCCTTCTCTTCTTCCTCTCTGCAACTGCAGATGTCTACTTCGGAAGCCCGTCAGAGGCTCCACGTCGTTCCAACTCTCTGCAGGCACTTGGCCAAGCAAGAACGGCCTTTCCTGGGTTCACAAAATGCAGGCCGCTCTCGATTTGCAACCACAGCCATCGCTAAGTGAGATGGTCATTATCTGAGTCACATCCAATTTTATGACCTTTTATGCGGCGGTCGTTAAGCAAAGAAAGGTTGTGAAATTAGGTGTGACTCAGATAGTAACTGTCTCACTTAAAGGTCTGGTCCCGATTGTGGTCGTATGTCAAGGACTACCTCCCAGGAGAGAGATTCCTGGGAGACTCCAAGATAGCGTTTCTCAACCTTGAAGATGGTTGGACTTCAGTTGTCAAGGTTGGTCCTTTCCTAACCAAGCAAATCTGGAGACTATCAAGATGTCTCCTTCTTTGAGTCAAGGAGCTTCTTCTAACACATGTTCCACCCAAACTCTCTCTTGTTCCTTCTTTTGTTCCTTCCTCTCTCTTTACTCTCCTTCCTCCTTCCTTCCTTCCCTCTCTTTCTTCTTTATCCTCCGTCCCTTCTCTTTCCTTCCTTTCTTCCTCCTCCTTCCCTTTTCTTCCTCCCTCTCTTTATTCAACCGTTTCTCCTTCCTCCCTTCCTTTTTACTCTCCCCTCCCTTCTTCATCTCTCCCTCTCTCCTTCCTTTCTTCCTCTTTTTATCCTCCTTCCTTCCTGCCTTTCATCCCTCCTTCCCTTTTCTTCCTCCCTCCTTCCTTCTTTATCGTCCCTCCCTTTGTATTCTACCTGGCTTCTCCTTCCTCCCTTCCTTCCCTCCCTCCTTCCCCTTCCTTTTTACTCTCCCCTCCCTCCTTCCTTCATCTCTCCCTCCCTCCTTCCTTCATCTCTCCCTCTCTCCTCCTTCATTTCTTCCTCTTTTTATCCTCCCTCTGTTCTCCTTCCTTCCTGCCTTCCATCCCTCCTTCCCTTCTCTTCCTCCTTCCTTCTTTATCCTCCCTTCCTCCTTCCTTTCTTCCTCCTTCCTTCTTCCCTCCCTCCCTCCTTCTTTATCCTCCCTTCCTCCTTCCTTTCTTCCTCCTTCCTTCTTCCCTCCCTCCCTCCTTCTTTATCCTCCCTTCCTCCTTCCTTTCTTCCTCCTTCCTTCTTCCCTCCCTCCCTCCTCTTCTACATCCTTTCTCCCTCCCTCTATGGAGATTCTCCATCATCCAGGTCACAGTTGTCCCAAAGGAGCTTTTTCAAGAGGCAACTCGACTTTCTGGAAGAAAGAAAGTCCATTTGCCTCTTGAAATAGCACCATTGAGTCCTGCGTCGCTCCCTTCCTTCCCTTCGCCCCCAGACAAGGCAAGCTCACCTACTTTCCAGCCCGACTGATGACCCCAGGGTCAAAGCAGGGGCTCCAGGCTGCCCCAAACTTGATGGCCTCCTGGGCACAAAGTTACCTGTAGCATCGTTCTCCTCGGGGGCAGCGTCCGAGTCGCTGCAGTCCCCGTTGGTCAAGGTCAGATCCATCGTCCAACGGAGGTTCTTTTCTCTTTTCATCTTAACCTGCGGGAGAGATTTCCCAGGAAGACAACTTTCAGCCAAGCCAAACCAAACTTCGTCCCGTGATACTCATCCCTGCAAACAGATCTCTCATTTTCTTGGATCCCAAATGAGAAGATTTACCTCATGGTTGTGATGTTCCCAGTTTTTTTGCAGGCTGAGTCAAATTTCCACTCCCAGAAAATCCCCAGTTAGCATGCCTTAACTTCAACTTGCAGAATTCTCCATCCGTCATGCTTTAAGATGGATGAAACTCCCACAATTCCCCAGCCAGAATGCTTTAAGATGGGTGGACTTCAACTCCCAGAATTCCCCAGCCAGCAGGCTTTAAGATGAGTGGACTTCAACTCCCACAATTCCCCAGCCAGAATGCTTTAAGATGGGTGGACTTCAACTCCCAGAATTCCCCAGCCAGAATGCTTTAAGATGGGTGGACTTCAACTCCCAGAATTCCCCAGCCAGCATGGCTGAGGAATTCTGGGAGTTGAAGTCCATTCATCTTGACGTTGCTACAGTTAAGAAATGCTTACTGGCAAACTCTTGCAAAAGTTAAACGGGCTTAATTCAGCTGTCCTGTCCACCCTCCCAACTCCAAAATAAAACTTTAGTTTATTATTTTAAAGGGGGACACCCTCTCCT
Source organism: Masticophis lateralis (assembly GCA_030761175.1). Classification (NCBI taxonomy): domain Eukaryota; kingdom Metazoa; phylum Chordata; class Lepidosauria; order Squamata; family Colubridae; genus Masticophis; species Masticophis lateralis. The sequence goes on along the minus strand of JAUDYJ010000003.1, from coordinate 212,941,803 downwards.
GAGTCCCAGGATGTCCCAGGGCGCCCCCACTCCCGCCTCCTCCCTCGCCATCTTTGCCCCAAAGGCCAGGCAAAGGGGAAGAAGGAAATGTGCCCTTGTGTGTTTTGGGGAGGGGAGGGGAGGGAAAAGGGAGGGGGGGGAACAAAGCCGCCAGCCTTTTGCCTTGATCCTGCAGGGATCAAAAAGGGATTTGCCCAGGCAGGCAGGCAGGCAGGCCTTCCCTTGGTTGCAAGAAAGAAGAAAGAGAAAAAAAAAACCTTTTTAAAATGGGTTTTCCATCAAAGAATATTCAAAGAGAGAGAGAGAGGCTCTTGTTTATGGGCCCTCAGGCTGAAAACACAACACAACACACACAGAGACACACAATCATTTCGGTGCACCGCTGCCTGCGTGCCCCCATCATCACAAAAGGGTGAAACCGGCCCCGGAAGGCATCGCATCTTTCCTAACGTTGTGTGCCAAAAGCAAATTAAATTGCAAATCAAAGCAAATTCTGGATGGGCAGACCCATCGAAGTACAGGAAGTCCTCGACTTATAACCATTCATTGAGTGACCGTTGGGAGTTACAATGGCACTGAAAACAATGACTTAGGACCATTTTTCACACTTAATGACCGTAGAAGCATCTCCATGGTTACGTTATCAAAATTCGGACGCTTGGCAACTGACTCGTATTTATGACGGTCGCAGCATCCTGCAAGTCACGCAATCCCCTTTTGGGACCTTCGGACAATCATCGTCAATGGGGAATGAGATTCACTTAACAACGGTGGGATTAACTCAACAACCTCAGTGATTCACTTAACAACCGTTTCAAGAAAGGTCGCAAAATGGAGCAAAACCCACTTAAAATGTCTTGGTTTAGCGGTACAAGTCGTCCTTGAGTTACATCAATTCGTTTAGTGACCGTTTGAAGTTACAATGGCACTAAAAAAAAGCAAGTTATGACCTTTTTCATACTTACGACCGTTGTGTGATCAAAATTTAGATGCTTGGCAAGTGACTCATATTTATGACGGTTGCAGCGTCCCGGGGTCCCGTGATCCCCCTTTTGTGTCCTTCTAACAAGCAAAGTCAATGGGGAGCCAGATTCACTGAACGACCATGTTATTAACTGAACACATTGATTCGTTTAACAACCGTAGTTAAGAAAGGTCGTAAAACAGGGCAAAGCTCACTTAACAAGTGTCTCGCTTAAACAACGGAAATCTGGGACTCTGCGCTGGTCGTAAGTCAGGGGCTACCTGTAGGTGCCATTGTGAACATCAGCTCCGTCTGTGCGATTCGTTCTGCGACCAAACGAAGTGAGCTTTGCAAGACGAATTGGCACCTTTTGAAATGGAGACCCAGATAAAGGACAGAAGGGCTTGTAAAAATACAAGTAGCCCTCCCAACCATTCATTTCATGTCCATTCAAAGCCGCAAGGGCGCTGAAAAGCATGGCTTATGGCCGGTTCTCGCACTTACGACCGTTGCAGCATCACATGATCAAAATTCGGGCCTTGGCAACTGGCCTGTATTTACAACGGTCGCAGCATCCTGGAGACCTAGGACCACCATCTGCAATCTTCCTAGCCAGCTTCCAACAATCCATGGAGGATTTGTTTAATGACCGCACAGATCTACGACCGTTTTGCCGCAGAGTATAAGCGAATCGCTGCGACTGTTAAGCAAATCAGGCGGTCATTAAGCGAATCCATCAATCATGGCGACCCATGAGCCAGGATGCTGCAGTGCCTGTCAGTTTCTAAGCAACCAAATTTTGATTACATAACTACGGGGATTGCTGCAATGCGTAAATGCGAGGACCGGTCCCTAAATGAAACATTTGCAAGTTGAGAAGAGGCTTATTTGGAAAACTGAAAGACCTACATTTTGGGGCATTTCCCTGCATTCATCCACCCTCTTCTCCCCAAAAATCCCAGTTCCCAGAATGCTTCACTCCATTCCTCCAGCAAAAAGGATGTGGCCAGACCTCCCTCCCTCCTCCTCCATCCTTCCTTCCCCCTTTCCTTGATATAAACCACATTATCAGCGGAAGTTCTTCTGCAACAGGAAACGTCTGTTTTCCAGCTTAGTAGTTTTCCGGCTTCCCTTTGCTTAGGAAGGGTCTCACGTCTGCCATCAGCTTTGCTACTGACTCAAGACCCTTCCCCTTTAAAGGGATCGTGGCAGGGTCTCAGGAAATGGGCCAGGTTAGAGGGGAAAGATATTTTTCTTTTTATTGCATTTTTACAATTAAACAAATCTTACTCGCGTCTTATGCATAACTGTGATCATTTACATACCATAACATTCCAATTCAAATACACTCTATACGTTTTTATTATACATTTTAATCCTACTTCTATTTTGTCTATTTCTTTTCCATTTTACTGTTCTCAATCCAGCCGTACCACTTCTCCCATATGGCATAGTATTCCGAATCTATTTGTCCTTTCAGTTCAATTGTCAATTCGTCTATTTCTGCACAATCAAATATTTTTTTAATTACTAAACCTTCGGAAGGTATGTTTGTATTTCTCCAGCATTGAGCGAAAGCTATCCTTGCTACAGTTATTATATGTAAAATGATATATATTATTCTTTTGTCGTATTTCCCTTTAACCATCCCTAGAAGAAATCGTTCCGGGGTATATTCTATCTGAAGTCCTGTTAATTCCTGGAACCATCTATGTAATTCTTCAAGTATTTTTTCGTTTTAGGGCACAACCACCATGTATGATAGAAAGTACCTTGTCTTTGAGCACATTTCCAACAATTCCGGATTAGATTTGGGTATATCCTCTAGACTAGCAAAGGGAAAAGAGATTTAATGTGATTTTACCTAACCCATTACATTGTCTAACCAGTTTTGGTCACCACACTATAAAAAAGATGTTGAGACTCTAGAACAGGGGTCCTCAAACTTGGCCGCTTTAAGACTCGTGGACTTCAACTCCCAGAATTCTCCAGCCAGCTGGCTGGAGAATTCTGGGAGTTGAAGTCCACGAGTCTTAAAGCGGCCAAGTTTGAAGACCTCTGCTCTAGAAAGAGTGCAGAGAAGAGCAACCAGGATGATGAGGGGACTGGAGGCTCAAACATACAATGAACAGTTGTAGGAACTGGGCATGGCTGGTCTAGTGAAGAGAAGGACCAGGGGAGACAGGATAACAGTCTTCCAATATTTGAGGGGCTGCCCCAGAGAGGAGGAAGGGGGTCAATCTATTTTCCAAAGCACCTGAGGGCAGGACAAGAAGCAACTGATCAAACTGATCAAAGAGAGATTCAACCTGGAAATAAGGAGATACTTCCTAACAGTGAAGACAATTAACCAGTGGCACACACCTTATCTTTAGAAGTTGTGGGGGGCTCCATGACTGGAGGTTTTTAAGAAGAGACTGGACAGCCATTTGTCTGAAATGGCATAGGGCAGTGATGGCTAACCTTTTTGCCATCACGTGACAAAAGCGGGGGAGCGTGGTGGGATCATACGTATGTGTGCCCACATCCATAATTCAATGTGCCGTGCTCCCCCCGCTTTTGGCACACGATGGCCCGGTAGGCCCGTTTTTTGCTCTCCCCAGGCTCCAGAGCCTTTCTAGGAGCTCGGGGAGGGCAAAAATGGCCTTCCCCATCCACCCACCCCCAGAGGCCCTCCGGAGGCCAGAAACAGTGTTTCCTGACTTCGGTGGTCCCAGAAGGCCCAAAAATCAGCTGGCTGGCACACGCATGCATGCCCGAGGTGAGCTCACGTGCCCACCGATATGGCCAGTTGTGGCACCCATGCCATAGGTTCGCCATCACGGGGATAGGGTCTTCCGCCAAGGTCTCTTCCAGCTCTATTCTGAATTGAACAGTCTAATGAAGAGAAGGACCAGGGGAGACAAGATAGCAGTCTTCCAATATCTCAGGGGCTGCCGCAAAGAAGAGGGAGTCAAGCTACTCTCCAAAGAACCTGAGGGCCAGAGAAGAAGCAATGGACGGAAACTAATCAAGGAGAGAAGCAACTTAGAACTAAGGAGAAATTTCCCTGACAGTTAGAACAATTAATCAGTGGAACGGCTTGCCACCAGAAGTTGCGAATTCTCTAACACTGGAAGTTTTTAAGAAGAGATTGGACCACCATTTGTCCGAAATGGTGTAGGGTTTCCTGCCTAAGCAGGGGGCTGGACTAGAAGACCTCCAAGGTCCCTTACAACTCTGTTACCTGTCTTTTTAATAAAGATGCCAGAGTGCACAGTATTTAGGAGCATGTCCCTTGACAAATGCAAGAGAAAACATGGTTGGCATCGTTGATATGATTTTGAGCCCCAAGTTGGGATGACGGGGAGGGAATTTTACCCCTTTTGTGAGAGCTACCATCTTTGGATGGTGTCTGATCGTTTTCTTGCAGAGATTTCACCACCCAACTAGGTAACAACATCAGTGTTAGAAGGGTGCTAAGTTCGTATTCCCTAGTTTATCTGTCTATGTAGATTCTCAACCATCCGGGTTGTTCCAAAGCTGCGTTTTTCTAGAGGCAATTGGACTTTGAAAATGTTCTGACCTAAGAAGCTTCAGGTTCAGCACTTCAGATGAGAAGTAAAATCTTTTCAAGGAAAAAAAAGCAAGGAAATCCAATTGTCTTTTGAAAAGTATCTTTGGGGCAAAGTCTGGTTATGAAACGTCCAAAGAAAACCACCAGGAAGAGTAAAAAAACATTATGCAAAGGCCCCTTGCGTGATTTGTAAAAGTAATAAAAGGCAGGATGCAAATAAATAAAATTAAAAACAATAATATTTTACAGGCAATATATGGACAATATATGTGTTTCTATGACTTTAACATGAACATGTATTGTTTTAGTGCTGAATCATTGCAATGCTGAATCGTGCTGTAATTAGATAATCACTAGCTGTAAACGTATTTAAGAAGGGAACTGTATTGCAGTCAGTTGATGATATGCTACCATTGTGTGAGGAGTTGCTACCATTGTGCTATCATCGTGGATGGATCTGCTACCATTGTGGTTTGTGAACCAGAGTGAACTTGCTATTCTAACCAACGACTGTTTGTATGGTAAGAAGATTTTTGTATCACTGGATTGATTTAACTGGCAAACACGTGGATTGTTTAAAAGACTATGAGATTGTTTTTTCACTATAAAGCAAAATTTTGATGAACCAGTCCCAAAAAGGTTCACTATCACTGCCATAGTCCTCCTCCTCCTCCTCCTTCCTCCAAACCCCTTTCCTTGAGCACTGATGATGTTCCCAAGCTGGGTCATGAAACACCTGCCAGAAAGAGCCTGGAGAGCTCAGCAGACTAATGCATTGTGCATTGTGATTAACTCCAGCTGTCTGCAATTACTGTAAATTCGAATCTCCCCAGGCTCAAGGTTGACTCAGCCTTCTATCCTTTCTAAGGTAGGTCAATTGAGGACCCAGTTTGTGGGGGCAATAAGCTGACTTTGTATAAATATACAAAAGGATGAAGGCTATTGCTTAACGCATTGTAAGCCGCCCTGAGTCTCCGGAGAAGGGCGGCATATAAATCAAATTAAATTAAAATAAAATAAAATAAAAAGCAACCAAATTCAAGAGTCGTGCTCCTCCTCCTCATCTTCCTCTTTGCAAACCCCACTCCCTTCTAGCACTGATGACGTTCCCTAGATGGGTTATGAGATGTCTGCTGGAAAACCACCAAGCTCAGAGAACACCAAGATCCTCACAGTCCTTCTTCTCCTCCTCCTCCTCTCTGCAACTCCCCACTTCAACCTGGCACTGATGATACTACCTATCTGGGTCATGTAATGTCTCCAAGAAAGCCACCAGTCAAAGAACACCAAAGATCCCACACTCCTCCTCCTCCTCACCAACTCCCGCCCCGCCTCCTTTCCAGCACAGGTGATGTTACCTAGATGGGTTGTGAAATGTCTGCTGGAAAACCATCAAGCTCAGAGAGCATCAAGATCCTCACGGTCCTTCTCCTTTTCCTCCTCCTCCTCTCCACCAACCTCCGCTCCCTTCCAGCACTGGTGATGTTACCCACTTGGGATAATGAACCATCTGTAAGAAAATAACCAAGTTCGGAGAGCCTATAGGCACCCTCGGGAAGGTCTGTGAACAAACCACACAAACTGACATATCTAAGGGATGGAAAGAGGACAAAAAGACTTAAGGAGATGGGTTTGATGCTCGCCCGATGGTTCCTCAACCACAACACCCGCTTGAAAGAGATCAAGTGGATCACTTCTGGTCCCTGAATTCCACTCTGAAGAGGGTTTGGTGAACTGGTGTTTAAAAAAAAACAACCACAGCCTCGTTTTAAATGTAGGAAAAACTAAAGAGATCTCTGTCCGTTTCGCAAAAGGCAGACGAAGCTACGCACCTCTGCATATTAATATTTCACCTGTGGAGGTGGTTAGCAGCAGGGAATTTCTGGGTGTACAGCTAAGAGGTAGGCTGGCTTGGTCACTCAACGGCAAGACCCTGGTGAAAACAGTACTTTCTGCATCACAGGAGAAAAGTACATCTTCCTTCCTCTGTCCTTACCACTTTCTATAGAGCAGAGGTCTTCAAACTCGGCCGCTTTAAGGCTTGTGGACTTCAACTCCCAGAATTCTCCAGCCAGCCAGCTGGCTGGCTGGCTGGAGAATTCTGGGAGTTGAAGTCCACAAGCCTTAAAGCGGCCGAGTTTGAAGACCTCTGCTATAGAGGGATGATGATTATTACTGTCTCGTTTGAAAGCATTAACTGGTTTGGAAAGGAAGGCAGTGCCGAGTGAGTGGTGAGGACGGCAGAAAAAGATTATCAGCAGTTGACTCCCTTCTATTCAGGACATGGCATATAAGCGATGCTTGAGCAGGGTCTACAAGCGTGTGTGTGTGTGTGTGTGTGTGTGTGTGTGTGTGTGACTGGAGGTTTTAAGAAGAGATTAGACAGTCACTTATCTGAAATTTTTTTGCTATTATTGATTTCTGGGGTTTTAAATTGGGTATTTTAATGGGGTTGAGACTTTTATCTGGAACGCCAACGATTTAATTCAATTTTAAAATTCTTTTAATGTTTGTATTATATGTGTTTTAAATTTGGTTGTTCACCGCCCTGAGTCCCCCTCCCGGGGAGAAGGGTGGTATATAAAAAGAAAGAAAGAAAGAAAGAAAGAAAGAAAGAAAGAAAGAAAGAAAGAAAGAAAGAAAGAAAGAAAGAAAGAAAGAAAGAAAGAAAGAAAGAAAGAAAGAAAGAAAGAAATGGTATGGGTTCTCCTGCTTGAATCTTCTGATTAGAAGATCTCCAAGGTCCGGTCCAGTCCTGTCCTTTAACAAATTAACAGAGTTAGAAGGGACCTTGGAGGTCATCTAGTCCAACCCCCCACCCAAGCAGGAGACCTTACACCAGTTCTGACAAATGGCAGTCCAGTCTCTTCTTGAAAGTCTCCAGGAATGAAGCTCCCACAACTTCCGAAGGCAAATTCTGTTCCACAGGTTGATGGTTCTCACTGTCAGAAAGTTCCTCCTCATTTCCAGGTTGAATCTCTCCTTCTTCAGTTTCCATCCAGTATTCCTTGTCCTGCCTTCAGGTGCTTTGGAGAATAGCTTGACCCCCTTCCTCCTCTCTGGCAGCCCCTCAAATATTGGAAGATGCTATCCTGTCTCCCTTGGTTCTTCTCTTCACTAGACTAGCCAGGCCCAGTTCCTGCAACCGTTCATCGTATGTTTGAGCCTCCAGTCCCCTCATCATCCTGGTTGCTCTTCTCTGCACTCTTTCCAGAGTCTCAACATCTTTTTATAGTGTGGTGACCAAAACTGGATGCAGGATTCTAGTCCTATCCTATTCTCTACTTTTTATTCCATTCCATTCCATTCCATTTGTATATATGTGTGTGTATTTGTAAGATGTATGTGTGTGGGTAGGTATATACAGCTAGCAAGGGTGAATGGAGCCTGGATGCATTGGCAAGAACTCACTAGTGTGGTATGTGACAGACAAATGCCAACCTGTCTTAAATCTAAGATTTCCAAGACAACCATCCACCCTGTTGCACTCTAAGGGTGCTGAATGCTGGACGGCAACAACAGGAACCAAAAGCTCTCTCCGTGCCATGGAAATGCGAAGGCTCCATTGGATAGCGGGCATCTTCTTCTTGACCACATCACCAGTGACAGCATTTTGATGTGGCATCAGTTATAGAGAAGATGAGAGAAGGCTGACTCCACTGACATGGCCTGAGAGCAGCACCGTCCACCATGGCGGCCAAGACTGCTGACCAACTAGAAATCAATGGCCAGGGACCTTGCGGGCATCCAAAACAGAGATGGCAAGACGGCCCGGAGATGCAGCTGACTGTGCAAAATGGCATTCAATGAACTGAAAGACAAACCCTGCACCTGCGAGAATAAGCTAGGGAGGACGAGGAGGAAAGGAGGAAGAAAGGAGGAGGAAGAGGAAGAAAGGAGGAGGAAGAGGAAAAAAGGAGGAGCAGGAAAGGAGGAAGGAGGAGGAAAGGAGGAGGAAAGGAGTAGATGGAGGAAGCAAGGAAGAAGAAAGGAGGAGGAAAGGAGGAGGGGGAAAGGAGGAGGAAAGGAGGAAGGAGGAAGAAAGGTGGAGGAGGAAAGGAGGAAGAAAGGAGGAGGAAAGGAGGAAGAAAGGAGGAGGAGGAGGAAACAAGGAAGAAGAAAGGAGGAGGAAAGGAGGAAGAAAGGAGGAGGAGGAAAGGAGGAGGAGGAAAGGAGGAGGAGGAGGAAACAAGGAAGAAGAAAGGAGGAGGAAAGGAGGAAGAAAGGAGGAAGAAAGGAGGAAGAGGAGGAAACAAGGAAGAAGAAAGGAGGAGGAAAGGAGGAAGAAAGGAGGAGAACCCTAACTTAACAACTGTAACAAATGTGGCAAGAAAAGTCATAAAATGGGGCAAAACTCCCTTTAACCAAAGTCTCATTCAACAACAGAAACTTTGGACTCAACTGTGGCCGTACCACTCATTGCAATAGAGCTCCTATTTAGGATAAATGCCAGGCTACCATGATCCAAGAGAGTCAAAACTGGCGAATCCACCGGTATCCGCCCATTTCTGGACTGGGAGGCCCTGCTGGCTCCCACTCATGCCCTCTTGCCACCTCTTGCTTAGATGGCTGCAATCAGCTCTACATGGAGCCGCTCTGAAGAGGCTTCGGAAACTTCAACTGGGGCAGAAGGCAGCTGCTTGGGTAGGAAATAAGAGTCCATCCTCAACTTGCGACCACAACGGAGGTCAAAATTTCTGCTGCTAAGTGAGACATTTGTTCACTTAGAATTTGGCCCCATTTTACAACCTCCCTCGCCACCGTCGTTAAGCAAATCACTACGGCGCGTTGCTTTAACAGCTGTGTCCAAAGCGGTCATAAAATCAGGCGTGGCTCGCTTAAGAACGGTGTTGCTCAGTGCCGGAAATCCTGATCCCCATTGTTGTCCTAAGTCGAGGATTAGTCGTAGTAACGAAGTTTATATGAAGCTGCTTTCTCCAGCCTGAATGGCCCTTATAGGTCTGGACTTCAGTTCCCAGAATCCTCTGCTTCTAGGGCACCAGATTTGGGGGAACCAGTGTTTAAGATGTTTTATAAAAAGGCAAAAATTGCCTAAAGCCACCCCAGGATGCCCTGTGACACACACACACAAAAAACATACACAGACACCCATCAACTACAGCTGAGTAAGTGCAATGCATAAGCCTACTTCCTATGATGGCTTAGCCATCCTGCATGTAAAAATACAGGTATAACTTGGCTTACGGCCACAATTGAAACCCAAAATTTCTGTGCCTAAACGAGGGCGTTAAGTGAGTTTTGCCCACTTTACAACTTTCTTGCCAAGTGAATCACCGCCCAAAATTTCTGCTGTTAACAGAGACATTTGTTTAAGTGAGCTTTGTCCCACAGTTGTTAAGTGAATCGCAGCAATTGTTAAATGAGTCACCCGGTTGTTAAGCGAATCCGTGGACTTCGCTTGTCAATGAAGGTCACCAAGGGGCACGACGTGACCCCGGGACACTGCAACCGTCATAAGTATGAATCCGTTGCCAAGCGCCTGAATTTTGCCACAGTTGTTAAGCAAATCACAGTAGTTCTTAAGTGAGTCACCCGGTTGTTAAGTGAATCTGGCTTCCCTGTGGACTTCGCTTGTTGGAACTAAACCGGCAACAGCCCACCACTGCTCCTCCTCAATCATCAATCAGAATGGGCTGGAAGGGACCCGGGAGGTCTTCTAGTCCAGCCCCTTGCTCGAACAGAACCTATACCAGTGGTGGCTGATGGACGGCTCCTCCACATGCATTGTGCACGCAACTGCACCATCTGCCCATGTGTAGAGCTTTTGTCCGTGCCCGCACCGTACGCGGCACACACAATCCCACCATCTGCGCCTGCACACAGGTTTTGCGTGGCTCCCCCTCGTGCGCTGCCCGCCAGGCGACAGCTTGCATGGCCAGAAAAATGGCTCTGTGTGCCATTTCCGGCACGCGTGCCATAGATTTGCCATCACCGACCTATGCCATTTCAGACAAATGGCTAACCAGTCTCATCTTAAAAACAATGAATTAACCACAAATTCTGGTGGCAAGCCGTTCCACTGGTTTATTGTTCTTCACTTTCAGGAAGCTTCTCCTTAATTCCAGGTTGCTTCTCTCGTTGAATAGTTTCCATCTATTGCTTCTTGTCCTGCCTTCTGGTTCTTTGGAGAATAATTTGAGCCCCTCCTCTTTGTGGCAGCCCCTCAAATACTGGAAGCCTGCCATCACGTCCCCCCTACTCCTTCTTTTCTCTGGCCATACACAATCCCTGCAGCCGTTCTTTGTATGTTTTAATCTCCAGGCCTTTGATGATCTTAGTTGCTCTTCTCTGCACTTTTCCCAAAGTCTCAACATCTTCTTTGTAACGCAGTGTCCCAAACTGGATGTAGTAGTCCAGGTGTGGCCTTACTAAAGCTTTACAAAGCGGTACTAACACCTCACGCGATTTTGATTCTACGCCTCTGTTTAATACAACCAAGGATTGTATTAGCCTCTTTGGCTGCTGTTGCACAGGGCTGGCTCCTATGACCCTTCCCCCTAGCCAAAACAAGGATGCCCAAAGGGATGAAATGCCACACTGGCCCAACAGACATAACACACAATCTCCACCTCCCTGGGGAACGACTAGCCATCATCCTCCCCAAACTCGAGGGTTCTTTGTTGGTGCTGGACTACAACTCCCATCGTTCTTGCCTGGGCTGGGGGCGGCGGGTGGGGTGGGGGGAGAAACTATCCGTGCAACCCTCCAACCGGCAGACGGATCTTTTGAGTAGTCCAAGCGAAAGCTGGAGACTTGGAGAAGTCGTAAAGCGAGGCTCGGATCACGTTCTCACCCTCCGGCCACCAGCACGTGATGCGAGTCCAGTTTCGGCCAGCTGGACGCGTGGAAGGGTGCGGGGGCCTCGAGGACCCGGGCCGCGCCCCCCACTCCCACCTAATCAACTTCCTGGCCGGAGTGGGCATCCTTGGAGGGGGAGGGGGCCAGGCGCCCCCCCCCCTTCCGCCTGCGAGGGGGGATACACGCTTTGACTCCTCCACCCGGGGGTCTCCACCAGAAAATGGGGCTGGGGGGGGGGGGGCGAGAAAAAAAGAACACAACCCAAGCAACGCCGGAAGGGCAGAGGGTCCCGCAGCGTGCTCAACCCTGCTTGCCCATGGAATTGCCCCCCTTCCCCCACCTCCGGCGACCTACCTGGCAGGGTTGTCGGGGATCCCTCCCCCCCCTTCCTCTCTCTCGACCAGGAAAACCGAGCTGGCTCAAGCAGGGCGGGAACCACCTCGCCCCCCCCCCAAAAAAAGCCCCCAAATTCCCACCTCCGGGATGCGCTGAGCGGAGACCGGGATGCGGGAGGGCGGGGAGCCCAGGTGCTTTTCCGCCCCTTCGCAGCCCGGGAAAGCAGCCTCGGGGCGGGGGGAGGGGGTTTTGCAGGCGGGGGTGGGGGTGCAGGGGAGGCAGGCAGGCAGAAGAGGGGAGAGGTCCTCCCGAGAGCCCAGCTGCCCCTTCCCCACTTTCTCTCTCCCTCTGCAGGGCACAGCCAGGCAGGCGCCCGGCGGATCAAAGGGGGCGCCTGGGGAGGGGGGGGCAGCGGGTGGGGGGCAAGCTGGCACCGCCCAAAGCCGGTCCTGCACCCCCGGCTAGACAATGCAAGCCCGGCTGGAAAGCTTCCCCTGCCCGGCTCCGTCTGGGGATCTCCTGCTCCCCCCTTTTGCTCCGCAGCGCTGAGTTTCTCGTCTACCGGCCAGGCTGAGCTTTTCTCTCCTGCTGCTCCCGCCGCTTCTCCCTACCTGCTCCGCCGCTGCCAGGCGTGACTTTTTCTTTTTCTTTTCTTTTCTTTTTTTTTTTTTCCCTTCTTTTCCCGGGTTTCGAATCGGAAGCGGGCGAAGCCCAAACCCGCCCTGCGAACCTGGGCGCCGAGTTAACCCTCAGTGCGCTGCGCCTTTCTGCGCGAAAGCCCCGCCGTGGCTAGGATGGGTTGGGCTGGGCTGGGCTGGGCGACCCCTCCCCTCGGCGCAGGCGGGAGGGGGAGGGGATCGGAGGGCAAAGCACGCCCCCCTCCCCTCCCTTCCCTTCCCCAACCTCCCTCCTCCTCCTCCCCCCACCCCCCCAAGTCCGTAATCCTCCCTGGTCCGGGGCAAGGACAAAGAGGCGGATCTCCAGGTGAATGCGTTTCCCTGCTGGGGGTGGGGGGAGAGAGAGAGAGAGGAAGGAGCTGCCGGCCCGGGCCGGGCTTCCTCTCCCCCTCTCCCCCAAATAGCCTGGAGGTGGGAGGGGGAAAAACAGGATTTAGGTAAAGGCAAAAGGGCGATTTGCATTAAGAAAGTGGCACTTCCCCCTCTTATTTGCCTGGAGGCTTTCTTTCTCTCTCTCTCTCTCCCTCCCTCCTCCCTCCCTCCCCCCAGGACCTAGGCAGAGCTCCCCCCCAGGGGAAGGAGGGTCCCTGCAGGGCTGGGGGCAGGGGGTTGCTTTGCAATCCAGAAAAGGCAGCCCCTTTCCTCCCCCGCCCCCCCCTCCGACTTTGGAGAGGTTTTAACTCAGGTGAACTTTTGGGGTGCAGGAGGAGAATGGGAGAAGGAGAGAAAGGGGAAGGAGAGAAGGAGGAGGTGAAAAAGGAGGAAAGTGGGGAAGAAGGAAGGAAGAGGAGAAGATGAAGAAGGGCAAGGAAAACAGGAGGAACAATCAGTGGTTGCATTCCTTGGCTGCTTTGATATTGGGGGGGGGGTCTCTGCTCTGGAGCCTTAACAAGGCAGAATGCAGAAAAAGTGAAGATTTGGGCAAGCCCCCCGACCCCCCTCCCCAAAATTGCAGGAATCGAGAGAATGGAAACCCACCAAGTCCTCACCCAAAAGATTCAATCCTGACTAGGCCTTGCCAGGTTGCAGAGTCGAAACTGAAAGTCGTAACCAGGGGGAGCTGAAATGCAGACTGGGGGAGGGCCGCAGGCTGCGGAAAGACCCTGAGAGTGTACCTCTCTCTGCAATCCCCTGCAATCAAGCCCGAGATCCTCTTTGGATCTCCAGATCCAGTATGGCTGAGAAGAAAAAGGCCTGGCACAGCCCCTTCTTGTCTTCCACCAGGAGGTATAAATGCACCTCCGGGTTTTAAAATTCCACATTCCCAATTAGCGCCCGGGGCTAAAAAGGGGAGGGGGTTGCCCAATGGATAGGAATCGCCCAGGGCAAGGTCTGGAAAGAAAAACCAGCTGGATTCTCACTGATTGCAAGAAAGCCGGAATCGGGAATCTGCAGCGCCTTCTCCAAGGAACCCATTGGATTAAAATCCAGAAATTTCAATGCTCTCTTGATTCCTACAAAACACTGAACGCAAAGGTGTCGACTTTTAATTAAGGAGAATATTTGTAGCTCAGGGTTGATATTGAGGGGCCCTCTCTGAATTTGCTATGCTAGAATATAAAACCGTCGGCAAACATCACTTCTTACTAGCACTGATGAGGTTCCCTAGTTGAGTTTTAAAACGTTTGCAAGAAAACAAGAAACTTCAGAGAACAAGCAGGATTCCTCATGTCAGCCTTTGTTCAGGTTGATCTATATCAGTATTTCTCAACCTTGGAAGCTTGAAGATGGGTGAACTTCAACTCCCAGAATCCCCCAGGGGGATTCTGGGAGTTGAAGTCCACCCATCTTCAAGCTTCCAAGGTTGAGAAACACTGATCTACATCGTTAGAATCCACTCGATTTTTGCCCCAAACCTCATTCATCCAAAGTCCACGGGGATACCTGATTTGCTCAAAAACTACCTTACTAATTTTAACAAATGCAGTGATTCACAAACATGTCATGACAAATCAAAACTCAACTTTTAAAAATTCTGAATTTTGGACACCATTTTTCTTGTCAGCCTATCATTACTTGTACTTTTCCACCACCCCAGATATTTGGAAGTGGTGCGGTGGGGGCGCAAGGGAATGAAAACGAGCTACGCAATCCGTTTTTGTTTCCGTGATGATGCCATGGCATGTAGGATATAGTCCTGCCTGATGAGCATTTTGTCCCAAGCCGTTTCTGATGCAAATTAATTTCATTTCAGGATTGTGATGATTAGGGGCCTGGAGAAGAACATTTGCAGGAATTGGGAACATCTAGTTTAATGAAAAGAAGTTCACGGTTCACCCCCCAAAAATAATAGGGGAGACATGATAGCAGTATTTTAATATTTGAGAGGCTGCCTCAAAGAAGAGGGGGGTCCAGCTATTCTCCAAAGCCCCTGAGGGCAGGAGAAGAAGCAACGGGTGGAAACTAATCAAGGAGAGAAGCAACCTGGAATTAAGGAGAAATACCCCAACAGTGAGGACAATCAACCAGTGGAACTGCTTGCCACCAGAAGTTGTGGCTGCTCCATCCCTGGAGGCTTTTAAGAAGAGACTGGACAGCCACTTGTCTGAAATGCCAAAAGCGGGGGCAGCGCAGGGGGTTTGTGCATGTCGGTACCCAAACCCATAATTCAATGCAACCCACACATGTGCATGTGACACCCCACCGCCTCCCCATGTTTTTGGTACGCGATGGCACAGTGGGCCCAGTAGGCCTGTTTTTCACCCTCCCCAGGCTCCAGAGCCTTTCTTGGAGCCTGAGAAGGGTGAAAATGGCTTCCCCACCCCCCTAGAGGCCCCTGGAGGCTGGAAACAACCTGTTTCCCGACTTCCAGTGGCCCCGTAGGCCCATTTTTCACCCTCCCCAGGCTCCAGAGGCTTTCTAGGAAGCTGGGGAAGGCGAAAATTGCCTTCCCCACCTCCTTGAAGGCCCTCTAGAGGCTGGAAACAGCCCGTTTCCCGACTTCCGGTGGCCCGGAAGGCCCGTTTTTCACCCTCCCCAGGCTCCAGAGGCTTTCTAGGAACCGGGTAGGGTGAAAACTGCCTTCCCCACCTCCCCTGAGGCCCTCTGGGGGCTGGAAACGACCCGTTTCCCAACTTCTGATGGCCCGGAAGACCCGTTTTTCACCCTCCCCAGGCTCCAGGGGCTTTCTACGAATCGGGTAAGGCAAAAACTGCCTTCCCCATCTCCCTGGAGGCTGGAAAGAGCCCGTTTCTTGACTTCTGATGGGCCCAGAAGGGCAGAAAATCATGCGTGCTGGAGCTGAGCTTGGGCAACGCTCGCGTGTCCACAGATACGGCTCCGCGTGCCACCTGTGGCACATGCGCCATAGGTTCACCATCACGGGTCTAGGGTCTCCAGCTTGAGCAGGAGGCTGGACTAGAAGACCTCCAAGGTCCCTTCTAACTCTTGTTATTCTGCTAAGAAAGCCTGTCAGAGCCTATCTGAGCAGGTTTTGTAGCACAACAAAATTCTTTCCAAACACACATCTACACCCACACAGGAAGGATAGTATGTTTGGGGGTCATGAGGTAAAACCTAGAGGTATAGCCCCCCCTGAGGAACAATGATTCTTCTTTTCTCACAAATCAATAAGGTTTATGAAAGTTTAGGTAAATGTTGTCTTTGCAGATAATCATCTGTTTTATGCATATCAAGTTCCTACTTCTTGTAAAAGACGGGAGTAAAAATTGTGACAGGACTTTTTAATAAGATCATTATCTTTTATTACACTGTCACCTTCACCACAAATATTCTCAATCGTTCTCTTTTTCCTGTCTTAATTTGTATGCCAGCCATCTTCCCGGTTTATTTGCAAACTCAAAATGTTTTTTGTTTTGCACGAATCAGTTTGGTTTCTTTTTCTTGAATTGTTCAGCTAGACAGTTGATGAAGTGACTGTTTAATTGGATGAAAAATTTTAGAATCCACTGGTGCCCTTTTTGCAATTCTGTTTTTTTCTTTCTGATTTCATCCAATGTCTTTGGCATCTTTGCCTGGGATTTTATCTTCTCTAGATCATAATATTGTATAAAATAGCCTTCATGACGGCTTTACTGGCATTCCAAACACTCATTAAATTTGTCCCTTTATCCAGGTTATTATCAAAATATTCGTTTAATTTGTTTTTTTTTTTAACATTCCTTAACAACCATCTCCTTTCAATTAATCTCCATCTATAATTCAGGAATTCAGGATCTTTTTTCTAAGTACCAAAAGAACTGGATTATGGTCAGAGAAAGAGGGGAAGGCGTACAGGAGGAGGAGGAGAAGAAGGAAGAAAATACCCTCAGACCAGGGGAGAAAGGGGATGAGGCCTAGAGATGAGGGCGGCCCCAGGAACCTGCCAGCCAAGTGTTTAAAAATCTCAAGAAAGTTTTTCGCTGCAGGACATGGGAGATGGATGCTGCTTACATTGAATCAACAAATAAATAAAAGGAGAGCTTAGCCGCTTGGCCTGGCCCTGAGGTGGTGCCCCTTGCAGACCAACTGTGCCAGCCTTTGGACAACACCAGCCCCTCCCAGGCTCTCTTTGGGTGAAGGGAGGGAGGGGGTACCTTCATCCCACTTTGGCAAGCCCCAAGGGTGGCTTTTCCCATTTAATGAGGGTCTTTTGCCTGACAAAGCAGCCTTCAAGGTCATTTCCCCCAATTAGGATTCCCCCTCCCCCCTTAGCCCCCCCCCCTCACTTGCAATCAGGCAGGTTCCAAAGAGGGAGGAAGGGGGGAGACAAAGTCCCACTTGGGTTTCTTCCTTGCTAGACCAAAAAAAAAAAAAGGATTTTGTCCCCCTTGGGATTGATTTAACTCTTGCAAAAGCCCTAGGTTTGCAAAAATAATAATAATAATGTCCCACCTCTTCTCCTCCTCTTTCTTTCTCCTTCTCTTTCTCCTTTTCCTTCTTTTTCTTTCTCCTTTTCCTTTCCTTTTTCTTCTTTCCCTTCTTTCTTTCCCCTTCCCCTTTTTTCCTTCTCCTTTCCTTTCTTTTTCTCCGTTCCCCTTTTCTCCTTTTTTCTCCTTTCATTCCTTTCTTTCCCCTTCTCTCCCTTCTCTCTTTTTTCTTTCTCCTTTCCTTTTTTTTCTCCTTTCCCTTCTCCACCTCATCTTTCTCCTTTTTCCTTTCCCCCTCATCCTCCTGTTTCTCCTTTCCATTTTTTCTTTTTCTCTTTCTCATACTCTTCCTCCTCCTCCCCTTCTTTCTCCTCCTTGTCCTCCTCTTTCTCTTATCTTTCTCCATCTCCTTTTCCTTGTCCTATTTCTGTTTCTTCTCTTTTTTTTCTTCCCTTCTTCCTCCTCTCCTGTCCTCTCCCCTTCTCTTTCTCTTTCCCATTCTCTTTCTCCTTCCCCTTTTCCAGGCTGCCTCCAGGCTGATCTTCATGACAAAAAGGCCTTTCAGGGGGCAATTTCCTGCAGAATCACCCCAGGAAGAGATTTGAATATGCGGGGATTATTCCACAGTATGCAGCCTTTCTGCATTTCAATGCTTGATGGGGAAGGGGTCTTTGGACAGCCCCCTTCCTTCCTCCCCAGGAAAACATGTAGCTGGGTGCAAAAATTCTGTTTACCCTTTACCTATCCAATTCCTCCAACACACACACATACACAAACCATTAACACACAAAGCCCCACCATTTTTTCCACTTCTGATCCACTCTTCACTTTCACCTATGCAGTCCCTCTATGACACACGCAAATACACTAACACACACCCAGAAACACACAATTTTCCCTCTTCTGATCCACCCTTCATGCTCACCTATCCCAATTCTCTCCCAAGGCCTGTGTGTGTGTGTGTGTACACAAACAATTTATTTTTCACACTTCTGATGCAATCCTCTATTCTTTAAAAGACTCCCTCCTTGCTGGCCATCCAAGCATCCTCCACCCCTTTATTGCCTGGGGTCACCCCAGAAAGACCCCCCACCCAAGCCCCACCCCGCAGCCACACAGGAAACCCCATTTCTCTTCCTCAGCACAGACACCCTCCACCAAGGAATAGGAGACAGGAAGGCGGGTTACGCAAGGAATCTGGATTTCATCTTCACACTTAAAACAAAGGCCGGAACTGGCTACCAGGCCTTGCGAATGGGGTTTGATGAATGGCCAAGGTGGCTGCTGTCAGAAATTGGGGTCTGGGGTCCCGGAAGTCAGAGCCTAGGTGGTGGCTGCCTGCCCTGTGCATTTGGGTTTGGTCCTTGAAAATGAGTGTGTGGCCCTCAGTATCCAGAGTCAGGAAAAAGTGCAGAGAAGAGCAACTAAGATGATTAAAGGCCTGGAGACTAAAACATATGTAAAACGGCTGCAGGATTTAGGTTTCGCTAATCTAGAGAAAAGAAGGACTTTGGGGGGGATATGATAGCAGTCTTCCAATATCTCAGGGGCTGCCCCAAAGAAGAGGGGGTCAATTTATTCTCCAAAGCACCCGAAGGCAGGACAAGAAGCCATGGGTGGAAACTAATCAAGGAGAGAAGCAATTTAGAACAAAGGAGAAATTTCCCAACAGTGAGAACAATTAATCAGTGGAACAACTTGCCACCAGAAGTTGTGAATGCTCCAACACTGGAAGTTTTTAAGAAGAGGTTGGATACCCATTTGTCTGAAATGGTGTAGGGTTTCCTGCCTGGGGAATGGGTTGGACTAGAAGACCTCCGAGGTCCCTTCCAGCTCTATTCTGATGGATTCCGTTTCTTGACCACCCCTAAACTCTGCATGGATTTTTATTTGTAATTTCAGATGATGTGCCTCTTGTTTTCAACACTGACTGGGAAAGATCCCAAAGCAGAATTCTGGTTCTTTGTCCATGTTGTGCCTCCTCCCCTCCTCGTGATCCAGTCTGACATTGATCCACTGGAATAATATATAGCAGGGGTCCCCAACCTTTCGGACCTCAGGGACCCACTAAATTCATGATTTTAAATCCTGTGGACCACTAATATGATCTGCCTAATGACCGACTGGGTGGGTGTGGCTAACTCTATGTCACTCGTGTCAAGGGGCGCCTCACCCACCTCTCCTTCCTTTCTTCCTTCCTTTCCTGATGATATTCCCTAGTTGGGCCATGAAAGTCTGCAAGAAAACCACCCAGCTCAGAGAGCACCACAGTTCCCTTCCTTCCTTCCCTCCTTCCCTCCTTCCTTTTTTCCTTCCTTCCTTCCCTCCCTCCCTCCTTCCCTCCCTCCCTCCCTCCTTCCTTCCCTCCCTCTTTCCTCCCTTCCCTCCTTCATTCCTTCCTTCCTTCCTTCCCTCACTCCCTCCTTCCTTCCCTTCCTCTCTCCCTCCTTCCTTCCCACCCTTCCTTCCTTTCCTCCTTCCCTCCCTCCTTCCTTCTTTCCTTCCCTCACTCCCTCCTTCCTTCCTTTCCTCCCTCCTTCCTTCCCTCCCTTCTTCCTTCCTTCCCTCCCTCCCTCCCTCCCTCCTTCCTTCCCTCCCTCCTTTCCTCCTTCCTTCCTTTCTTCCTTCCTTCACTCCCTCCTTCCTTCCTTCCTTCCCTCCTTCCTTCCTTCCCTCACTCCCTCCTTCCTTCCCTCCTTCCTTCCCTCACTCCCTCCTTCCTTCCCTCCTTCCTTCCTTTCCTCCCTCCTTCCTTCCCTCCCTTCTTCCTTCCTTCCCTCCCTCCCTCCCTCCCTCCCTCCCTCCTTCCTTCCCTCCTTCCTTCCTTTCCTCCCTCCTTCCTTCCCTCCCTTCTTCCTTCCTTCCCTCCCTCCCTCCCTCCCTCCCTCCTTCCTTCCCTCCCTCCTTTCCTCCTTCCTTCCTTTCTTCCTTCCTTCACTCCCTCCTTCCTTCCTTCCTTCCCTCCTTCCTTCCTTCCCTCACTCCCTCCTTCCTTCCCTCCTTCCTTCCCTCACTCCCTCCTTCCTTCCCTCCTTCCTTCCTTTCCTCCCTCCTTCCTTCCCTCCCTTCTTCCTTCCTTCCCTCCCTCCCTCCCTCCCTCCCTCCTTCCTTCCTTTCCTCCCTCCTTCCTTCCCTCCCTTCTTCCTTCCTTCCCTCCCTCCCTCCCTCCCTCCTTCCTTCCCTCCCTCCTTTCCTCCTTCCTTCCTTTCTTCCTTCCTTCACTCCCTCCTTCCTTCCTTCCTTCCCTCCTTCCTTCCTTCCCTCACTCCCTCCTTCCTTCCCTCCTTCCTTTCCTCCCTCCCTTCTTCCTTCCTTCCCTCCCTCCTTCCCTCCTTCCTTCCTTCCCTTCCTCCCTCCTTCCTTCCCTCCTTCCTTCCCTTACTCCCTCCTTCCTTCCCTCCCTCCTTCCTTCCTTTCCTCCCTCCCTTCTTCCTTCCTTCCCTCCTTCCCTCCTTCCTTCCTTCCCTTCCTCCCTCCTTCCTTCCTTCCTTCCTTCCTTCCCTCCCTCCTTCCCTGATGATGTTCCATAGTTGGGTCACGAAACATCTGCAAGGAAACCCCCCAGTTCAGAGACCACCAAGGACCCCACACTCCTCCTCCCCCTCCCCCCACCCCCGGAGCAACGCAGAACCCCCAACGCGGCTGGTTCCCACGGTCCCAAAACGAGGCTCCGCGCCCGTTCACGCCTCCTTCCAGCTCACGAGCAAAGCAGCGGAGCTCTTAGCTTGGGTGGGGTAGGGTGGGGGGGGGGCAATCCTTGGGGTGCATGTGAGTGTGTGTGTGGGGGGGTCTCTCTCATTGCTCCCCCTCCCGGGGCGGGGAAAGCCAGGCGCAGTTGGAGGAGGAGGAGGAGGAGGAGGCGTTGCGCGGCTTCCCGGGCTCGAAAGTGCCGGCGCTGATGCTCAGCTGAGCCGGGCTTCTGGGGTGGAGCGCTGGGGAGGCGGAGCGGGGCCGAGCCGAGCCGAGCCGGGCCATGGGGCTGCTGAATTTCACCCGCGAGCCGGTGCCGGAGGCGGTCAGCGCCGACCTGCAGCTGCTCAACCAGCTGAGCGCGCAGGTGGCGGGGCGCAGGGGACCAGGGGGTGGGTGGGGGGGCTGGGGTGGGGGTCCTCCGGGCAAGGTGGGGAGGGGGGCAACGGGGCTTCAGGAGAGAGACACCCCCCCCCCCACTCTTCAGCCCGGTTAGGAGGGGAGGGGGCGGGGGGAAAGGAGGAGGGGAGGGGGGCTTGCCTTCTTCCCATGGCCCGGAGGGGGTCTCTTGGCCATGCAAGCTCTGAGAATGGGGAGGGGGGCTCCCTGCAGGGTGGGCTGCCTCCCGGAGGGGGCTCCTTCCTTCCGAGGGTCTTAGATGGGCGTTTAAGCCAGGGGGTCTCCAACCTTTGGGCACTTTACGACGGGGGGACTTCAACTCCCAGAATTCCTCAGCCAGCTTTGCTGGCTGAGGAATTCTGGGAGTTGAAGTCCCCCCGTCGTAAAGTGCCCAAAGGTTGGAGACCCCCTGGTTTAAGCACCAAGGGAGAGTTTAAGGCACGATGCCAAAACCCATCTGTTAATTAATTAAGTAAAACCTCTTGCATTTATTGAACCAGGCTGGTTGCAACTGACATTTCCCCTTAAACCACGATTCGTTGGCCTGTCTCGATCCCAACCCATGGTGGTTTCTTCGACAGGTCCTGGGGATCCTAACGCCTTGCCTTGCTTTGCAATAGGGCACTGGGTTTTTCATCTGGGGATGATGGGTCTGGGGCCTCTTGGGCTTTTAAGTCATGGGGCTCTCTGAGCCGGCTGGTTTTTCTCACAGACGTTTTGTGACCCAGCTAGGGAACATCATCCATGCTGGATGGAAGAGTGTGGGGTCTGTGAGGAAGAGGAGAAGGAGGAGGACTCTGGGGTCCTTGGTGGTCTCTGAACTTTTTTCTTTTTTTTTTTTTTTGGCAGATGTTTTGCCACCCAGCTAGGGAACATACAGAGCAAAATCCCCTTCCTTTAAGCCCTGATAATATTACCTAGTTGGGTCATGAAACGTCCCCAAAAATTTAAATAAATATAAATATTGAAAAGGGATGGCAGAAAAAGACCCACTGGTCCATCCAGTCTGCCTTTTGAATTTTTTGTTTCCTTTTTCATTCAATTTATTATTATAAACGTATTAAAATTTCTTTAAATTTTTGTCCAATGATGGACATGGATTTGTCACAAGTTTGTTTAAACTCAGTCATAGAGGATCTCCACTGGAAGTTGGTTCCAAGCTTCCAATGCAGGTAGTCCTCGACTTACAACCGCAATTGAGCCCAAAATTTCTGTTGTTAAGTGAAACATTTGATTCCGTAAGTTTTTGCCCCATTTTATGACTTTCCTAAGTGCTAAGTGAATCGCTGCAGTTGATAAGTTAGTTACCCGGTCGTTAAATGAATCGGAAGGTTGCCAAAGGGGATCACGTGAACCTCCCGAGTCACTGCGACCGTCATAAATATGAGTCAGTTGCTAATTTTGATCATGTGACTGTAGGGATTGTACTGCAATGGTCATAACTCATAAGTCACTTTTTTAGCACCATTGTAACTTCAGCCACTAAATGAACTGTTGTAAGTGGAGGACTACCTGAATAGTGGGATTAGGACCAAGCTCAAGAGACCACCAAGGACCCCTACGGTTCAACCGAGAGCTACAAAAATTGTCCGGCTTTAAATTGGAATTCAGAGCCCTTTCGTGGAAATTGAAAGAAAAACTGGTGGTTTTGGGGAGAATCCCCAATTCCCCCAGACCTCTGTGGGCCTGCCTCCTAGGGAGTGGGTGGGCTTGCAGACCAGAGTCGGGGGTTGGATGACCAGCCCACCTGTCCCTCCCCAAAAGAGGGGAGAAGACAAGACAAGGAGGGAGGGCGTGGGCAAGGAAGAACTGGTGGGGAAAAAAATGGAGTTTTTCTTCCGGGAACTTAGTGGCACTAACTTCAGATTCCGTGACTTTGTGGTTTTGCAAATGGTCTGAGTCATCCTCTCTCGACAGCGCGGCTGTTTTGGGGGCTGGTTGCAGCTCCCCGGCAGCCATTTTGTAAATGCACAAGCCCCCTCCCCACCAACCAGGCAGCCATTTTCTTTAATCCCCCTAACCCCCCCTCCCTCCGGTTCTGAAACTCTCAAAATGATGGGCAGCCCACAAGGATGCTGTTGTCCTTTGGGGACTCACGTCAGGAGCTGCCAGACCTGTACCACGTTCTGTACCACGTACTGTGGTATGGGGGGCTAGACTAGATGACCTCCAAAGTCCCACCCAGCTCTATTCTATTCTATTCTGCCAGGGGACAAAAGGTAGTAGAGAGTAATATTTTTTGTTTTGTTTCTTTATATCTCACTTTTATTATTTTTACAAATAGTTCAAGGTGGCTAGCACATCCAATGCAGTTTCCTCCTCCTATTTTCCTGTAACAACAACCCTGTGAGGTGGGTTGGGCTGAGAGGCTTTTATGCCTTAGGCAGGACTAGAACTCACCATCTCCTAATTTTCGTACCTAAGGCAGGACTGGAACTCTATGGGCCCAAACTTTTTCTGCCAATTTTCCTGCCTAAGGCAGGACTAGAACTCGCAGCCTCCTGATGATTTAACGCAAAGTCACCCAGAAGGCTAGTGTGGGAATTTGAACTCATGGCCTCCCGCTTTCTAGCCTTGGGACCTTCACCGCTAGCCTGGGGTCTCCAAACTTGACCACTTTTAAGCCTCTTGGACTTCAACTCCCAGAATTCCTCAGCCAGTCAACTATAATATCCTTAATTCTAATCTGTGCTGGCTGGGGAATTCTGGGAGTTGAAGTCCACGAGGCTTAAAATCGCCAGGTTTGGACACGGCCCTGCACTTAGACCCAACTTTCTCTCTCTCTCTCTCGCTTATTTCTTTGCTGATTAAATTTATATGCTGCTTGTTTTAAGTCAGGAAGGAGGAAAGGAAGCGTGAAGCTTTTCCTGTTGGATGACGGTCTGTCTTCCTTCTTTTTCCCCAGCAATTTTCTACCCTGGTGGAGGTGCTTTTCCAATTCCTGCGAGAACCCAAGGAGGTAATCCACTTTTGGGAAGGGGGAGGGGGAGGAATTGAAAAGGGAGGGTCCCCCCCTTGGATGAAGCCCCCCAGTTTTCTTCTAAGTACGAATGAAGGCAGCTTATAGGCGATGCTGACTCACTTTTACACGTCTACAAGGGAAGTGTGAAACCTGGGGCAATGCACGCTTTGCTCTTGTGCCTGGCAGGTGGAGAGGTTCCTGGCTCACCTGTCCGACTTCGCAACGGGGAATAAAATCAGCCTCGGCCCTTTGAAGAGTATCGTCAAAAGCCTCTTGCTGGTGCCCAGTGGTGAGTGCCCACATCCATAATTCTGTGTCCCGCCCCACTATGCTCCCCCCGCTTTTGGCACGTGATGGCCCGTTTTTTGCTCTCCCCAGGCTCCAGAGCCTTTCTAGGAACCTGGGGAGGGCAAAAATCAGTGTGTTTCCTGACTTCTGGTGGGCCCAGAAGGCCCGAAAATCAGCTGAGCTTGCGTGCCCACCAATATGGCTCCACATGCCACCTGTGGCACCGTGCCATAGGTTTGCTATCACGGACCTATCAAAACCTGCTGGATTTTACCACTGATCTATATCTTTATGTATCCGTCTATTTGTCTGTTCATCTATATCTATCTATCTATCTATCTATCTATCTATCTATCTATCTATCTATCTATCTATCTAATTTCTACACTGCCCATCACTCTTAACCAACTGGGCGTTTTAAAAACCACAATATGCAGTAATATAAAATGGTACTAAAAAGCTCAGTTAAGAATAGAGTTTATAAAATACGATTTTGACAAGCGAAAAGCAAAAATCAAAGATAAAATGTTTACAAAGCTAAAACTGGATTATGTGGCACTCAGGGTGTTTTTTCTGAGTCACAGTGCACCAGTGGTGCGTCACTTCAGTTCTTTCCACTCTATTCAGAAGGTGGCATAAGAAATTCTGATTGTAATGGAATTTCTTACCCTCCAGTGCAATCTACCAGGTATAATAAGAGGAAGCAAGAAAAAGAGAGCTGATAGGAGGCAGAAAAATAACTATAGATAAACCAGAGATATTTTTATTGGGGATCTTGCCAGAGACATTTAATAAAGAGTTGCAGTATTTGATTGTGAATATTTTAACAGCGGCTAGAATTGTATTTGCCAAAAACTGGAAAGGAGAGAAGATAATTACTGATGAAGAAATTATTAAGAAAATGTTGGATTGTGCTGAAATGAGTAGATTGACATTTGAAATAAGAGAACAGGAAGATAAACAATATTATTTGATATGGGAGATATTTTATCAATGGTTTGATAAAAAAAGTATGGAGATGGAGATAGCATATATGAAATGAAATTTTCATGAAATGTTTTTAATATATATATCTTCTGTTCAAATGAAGAATAATTGTTATATGATGAGATTTGGAAAATTGCAAGCACGAAATGATTTTAACCAATCGAGATGCTGTCTATAATTGTTTGTAAGGATGATATTTTTTAAGCTGTTTTTTATTTTTAATTTAAAATAAAATAAAATAAAAAGAAATAACTATAGATAAGAATACCGATAGAAGGGAACATGGGTAGCTCAGGGTTGAATTGTGCGTTCCTTGGTGCTCTCTGAATTGTTTTCTTACAGGAGTTTCATGACCCAACTAGGTAATATCATCAGTGTTCAAAGGAAGGGTTTGCTCTCTGTTTATATACAAGTAACTTTCGCTGTTAGTGTTGATGGGAATGTTGTTTTCCCTTTGGTGGTTCTTTGATTAGCCTATGGTTTATTGTTAGTTTGTTTGTCTCCTTGACTGGGGTATTGTTTATTACTATAAATCAGTGGTGAAATTCAATTTTTTTTACTACTGGTTCTGTGGGCGTGGCTTGGTGGGCATGGCAGGGGAAGAATACTGCAAAATGTCCATTCCCACCCCACTCCAGGGCCAGCCAGAGGTGGTATTTGCCAGTTCTCCGAACTGCTCAAAATTTCCGCTACGGGTTCTCCAGAACCTGCTGGATTTCACCCCTGCTGTAAAGTAAAGTAAAATAAAAAATAAGATTAAAATAAAAAATAAAATTAATAAAATAATAAAATAAAACAATAAATAATAAAATTAAATTTAAAAAAAATGAAAATAAAAAAGTAAAGTAAAGTAACATAAACTAGGTTTGGATTGGATTGGAAACATCCTGTTTGGCCAGAATTTAGCTTTCTTGTTTTAATTGATTTAGTTTGATAGTTTTGTTTTTATTTTATGTGTCTTTTCATCTTTAATTGGGACTCACCCCGAGTTCTTTGAAAGATAGACAGCTATATAAACATTTTAAATAAATTAAAATAAGTAGAGATATAACCAAATAAAAAATAGCAATGAAACAAAATATAGCGTACAACGGAATAATAATAAAACAAATAAAAAATAAAATAGAAATAAAATACATAAAATAAACTTCAGATTTCTTTGAAAGATGCGCAGCTATATAAATGTTTTAAATAAAATAAATAGAAATCAAATAATATCAAATAAAAAATAGAAATAAAATAAAAGTAGAAATCAAATAAAAATAACAGTAAAATAACAATAAAATTAAAAATAGAAATAAAGTAATCAAACAAAAAATAGAAACAAAATAAAATAAGCTTCAAGTAATAAAACAAAAAATAGAAACAAAATAAAATAAACTTCAAATAATAAAACAAAAATAGAAACAAAATAAAATAAACTTCAGATAAAATAAAAAATAGAAGCAAAATTAAATAAACTTCAAATAATAAAACAAAAAATAGAAACAAGATAAAATAAAATAAATTTGAAATAATAAAAAAATAGAAACAAAATAAAATAAACTTCAAATAAAACAAAAAATAGAAACAGGATAAAATAAAATAAATTTGAAATAATAAAAAATAGAAACAAAATAAAATAAACTTCAATTAATAAAACAAAAAATAGAAACAAAATAAAATAAACTTCAAATAATAAAACAAAAAATAGAAACAAAATAAAATAAAATAAATTTGAAATAATAAAACAAAAAATAGAAACAAGATAAAATAAAATAAACTTCAAATAATAAAAACAATAGAAACAAAATAAAAATTTAAAAAGCTTCAAATTTAGGGTGCAGATTTGCAAGCACGGCAATGGCTGAAGTTAGCTTTTGCTTGTTTTTCTCCCATAAATTAGCTCTGTGGTCATGGAGGTCAGTCCCTGCCTTATCTTTCATTTGTGTGTTTGTCAACTGGGCTCCCTTTTTTTTACACAATGTTTATTCCAGGGGCCTTAAAGCGGAGCCTGTCTGCAGAACAAGTCCGAGCAGATCTTATCACCCTGGGTAAGTCTCCCATGCTCTGCCCCATTTCGTTCTCTGGAGGGCCACTGGCTTCACTCCTCCTGTTTGACCACCTCCAATTTCTCCTGCAGGGCTGAGCGAGGAAAAGGCCAGGTATTTTGAAGAACAGGTAAGGGCTTTCCTCCGTGGGCCAGGATCGGCTTTTGCAATTTAAACCACCATCCCCAAAATTGCAGAGGGAATCTAAATCTCTTTTCCAAACCTGCAACTTTAATTCTTTCCTATTTTCTCACTGTAAGGAGTATCTGTAAATGTTGTTTCTCCCGGGAAAATTCTTAGGTAGCTTTCTAAGGCCATGTTTCTCAGCTTTGACAACTTTTAAGAGGGGGGGGGGACTTCAACTGGAGTCCACTCCTCTTAAAGCATGCTGGCTGGAGAATTCTGGGAATTGAAGTCCACCCATCTTAAAAATATACTTGATG
The DNA here is from genome assembly GCA_030761175.1 of Masticophis lateralis. Taxonomy (NCBI): domain Eukaryota; kingdom Metazoa; phylum Chordata; class Lepidosauria; order Squamata; family Colubridae; genus Masticophis; species Masticophis lateralis. The sequence goes on along the minus strand of JAUDYJ010000003.1, from coordinate 212,913,844 downwards.
GAAAATTCTGGGAATTGAAGTCCATCCAATTTAAAAGGTGCTTTCTAGAGAATTCTAGGAGTTGAAGTCTATCCCTCTTAAAAATATACTGGCTGGAGAATTCTGGGAAATTGAAGTCCATCCAACTTAAAGCATGCTGGGTGGGGAATTCTGGGAAATTGAAGTCTATCCAACTTAAAGCATGCGGAGTGGGGAATTCTGGGAATTGAAGTTCACCCATCTTAAAGCATGCTTTCTAGGGAATTCTAGGAGTTGAAGTCCACCCCTCTTAAACCATGCTGGGTGGGGAGTTCTGGGAGTTGAAATACACCCTCCTTAAAGAATGCTAGCTGAGGAATTCTGGGAGTTGAAGTCCATTCCTCTTAAAAGTTGCTGAGGTTGCAAAACATTATTCTAAGGTTAAAAATCACGCAAGCGAGTGGGATCATTGTGTGAAGGGTTATTTTGCAAGTTAATTTTTGGTTTGGTTCAATCAAACCAGCTGACTTAACTCTTCAAACTGCAGCTAAGTGCTGTAAACAGTCTTTACTTAATGCATTGTCTGAACACAGCCAGCAGGTTTCAGTGTAAATTCATCACAATGTAAAAAAGATGTGGAGATTCTAGAAAGAGTGCAGAGAAGAGCAACAGGGATGATGAGGGGACTGGAGGCGAAAACATACAAAGAACGGTTGCAGGAACTGGGTATATCTAATTTAATGAAAAGGAGGAGTAAGGGAGACATAGCAGTATTCCAATATCTCAGGGGCTGCCCCAAAGAAGGGGGAGTCAAGCTATTCTCCAAAGCACCTGAGGGCAGCACAAGAAGCAACGGATGGAAACTAACCAAGGAGAGAAGCAATTTAGAACTAAGGAGAAATTTCCTGACAGTGAGAACAATTAATCAGTGGAACTACTTGCCTCCAGAAGTTGTAAATGCCCCAACACTGGAAGTTTTTAAGAAGAGGTTGGATACCCATTTGTCTGAAGTGGTGTAGGGTTTCCTGCCTGGACAGGGGGTTGGAGTAGAAGACCTCCAAGGTCCCTTCCAACTCTTGTTATTCTGTTCCACAGTTGTGCCTGGATTGCGATGACACCATAATGGTTAATAAATTCAAATAAAACAAAAATGCCAGATTAGGTCCCAGCTCTTACTCAGCTGTGGGGAAATTCCCTTGCAGTTTTCAGACCCCATGGACACTGTATTAAAACCCTCACTGATTCCACTCTTGTCTTTTAAAAAAAAATAAATAAAGTTTTTTATTAATCATTCGAATTTTAAAAACAATAGACATGGTTTGACATCTCCAGTTTCTAGCATTTCTGTCTAAGTCAAATGAATAAATAATATATTCCTTAATCTAACACTCTTGTCTTTTTGCCTTGGTCCCAGTGGAAGGAAACTTCTCCCGCGCTCTCACGCCTGGCTGTGGGGCAGACGCTGATGATTAATCAGCTAATAGACATGGAGTGGAAATTTGGAGGTGAGTTCTTTTCTGGGGGGCAGAGAGGGTTGCCTTTGCCAGCTCCTTCGTATCAATCTTTTCTGCTTTTTTGCTCTCTCCAATAGTGACGTCCGGAAGCAGTGAGATGGAGAAAGTAGGAAGCATTTTCCTGCAGGTACGATGCATTTGGGGAAGGGACAGGTAGAACCAGGAGAGGGGGGAGAGTCAGAAATTGGCACAGGCCCCAGGGGAGGGGCTTGAGGAGACCTCGTACAGGTAGTCCTCGAGTTCTAACAGCTCGTTTAGTGACTGAAGTTACAAAGGCACTGAAAAAAAAGGAATTTATGGCCATTTTTCACATTTACGACCGTGGTCACACCATCAAAATTTGAATGCTTGGCAACTGGCTCGTATTTATGACAGGGTTGTGATGTCCTGGAGACATGTGATTTCCCCTTTATATATAGGTAGTTCTCGACTTACAACTGGGGGTTTTTTTTGTGACCGTTCGAAGTTATGGCGGCCCTGAAAAAAGTGACTGGTGTCCTTTTTTCACACTTACGACTGTTCTATCGTCCCCGTGGTCACGTGATCAAAATTCAGAGGCATGGCAACTGGCCTGAACCTATGACAGTTGCAGTGCCAGGTGGTTCCAGGGGTGAAATCCAGCAGGTTCTGAGAGGTTCTGGACAATCGGTAGTGGAAATTTTGAGCAATTTGGAGAACCGCCAAATACCACCTCTGGCTGGCCACAGAGTGGGGAAGGAATGGGGATTTTGCAGTCTCCTTCCCCCAGGAGTGGGGAGGGAATGGGGATTTTGCAGTCTCCTTCCCCCAGGAGTGGAGAGGGAATGGGGATTTTGCAGTATCCTTCCCCCAGGAGTGGGGAGGGAATGGGGATTTTGCAGTCTCCTTCCCCCAGGAGTGGGGAGGGAATGGGGATTTTGCAGTCTCCTTCCCCTGGGAGTGGGGAGGGAATGGGGATTTTGCAGTCTCCTTCCCCCAGGAGTGGGGAGGGAATGGGGATTTTGCAGTCTCCTTCCCCCAGGAGTGGAGAGGGAATGGGGATTTTGCAGTATCCTTCCCCCAGGAGTGGGGAGGGAATGGGGATTTTGCAGTCTCCTTCCCCCAGGAGTGGGGTGAGAATGGGGATTTTTCAGTCTCCTTCCCCCAGGAGTGGGGAGGGAATGGGGATTTTGCAGTCTCCTTCCCCCAGGAGTGGAGAGGGAATGGGGATTTTGCAGTATCCTTCCCCCAGGAGTGGGGAGGGAATGGGGATTTTGCAGTCTCCTTCCCCCAGGAGTGGGGAGGGAATGGGGATTTTGCAGTCTCCTTCCCCTGGGAGTGGGGAGGAAATGGGGATTTTGCAGTCTCCTTCCTCCAGGAGTGGGGAGGGAATGGGGATTTTGCAGGATCCTTCCCCCAGGAGTGGGGAGGGAATGGGGATTTTGCAGGATCCTTCCCCCAGGAGTGGGGTGGAAATGGGGATTTTGCAGGATCCTTCCCCACTATGCCCACCAAGCCACGCCCACAGAAACGGTGGTAAAAAAAATTGGATTTCATCATTGGGTGGTTCACCTTTTGCGAGCTTCCAACAAGCCAAGTGCGTGGGGAAGCCATTCACTTAACAACCATGTGACTAACTTAACCACCACAATGATTCACTTAGCGACGGTGGCAAGAAAGGCCATAAAATGGGGCCAAAGTGACTTAACCGCCGTCTCGCTTAGCAATGGAAATTTGGGGCTCGGATTGTGGTCGTAAGTCGGGGACTACCTATAAGCTATTTTCTTTCCATATTTTCCGCAAAATGGACAATTATTCAAACTTCCCTGTATTTCGGCAAATACAGAATAAATTCTGGCTAGTCTAGAAGAAAGAAGGACTGGGTGGGACATGATAGCAGTCTTCCAATATTTGAGGGGCTGCCCCTAAGAAGAGGGGCTCAATGTATTGTCCAAAGCACAGAAAACAGGACAAGAAACAACAGATGGAAACTATTCCAGGAGAAAACCTAGAATTGAGGAAATACTTCCTAAGAGTGAGGACAATTAACCAGTGGAACTGCTTGCCACCAGAAGTTGTGGGTGCTCCATCACTGGGGGTTTTTAGCAGGGGGTTGGTCTAGAAGACCTCCAAGGTCCCTTCCAGCTCTTGTTATTCTGTAAGGGTCTCCTGCTTGGGCAGGGGGTTTGTTCTGCCCCGGCTATGGACCCCACACACGCACCACACACAAAGTCTGTACAAACCTTAGTTTACTAAATCAAATCAGTCTTTTTTCAAACAAAGGCTGTTAATTAACTTTCTTAACAGCCTACAAGAATCCAAAGAATAAATCATCGTAATCTTACTAGGGTTGGCAGAGTGCCCAGAAGCAATTTGCAGGAAACTGATAAGAGAACGAAGATCAGGACGCAAAGGAGAGTGAATGAAGTTGTTCCCTGAAAATTGCTTCAGTCGGGGTTCCTCCTTAAATAGGCGAAGGGAGTGGCCAATTAGCCCCAAGCCTTACTCTCGAGGAGACCTCCTCCTGAGGAGCCACTCCTGTCTTTTAGCAGCTCTGCGCGTCTGTGCATCGAGAAGAGGCTCCTCCTCTTCGTCCTCTTCACTTAAGGGAGCTTCTGAAGGCCCTGGCTGAATCCCCACCTCTGGCACCACCTCTTCTCCAGCCTCCTCATTGTCCGACTCAAACGCCAGCTGCACAGGCTGCTGGCACAGCCCCACACCAGGCTCCTCACTGTCGGAATCAGCTACAATCCGCACAGGCCACGTACACTGTTGGAATAGAAGTGCTCTATTCTGATTGTGATTCTGAAATCCGAGAATCTCGAATTTCACCATTGGTTTCTTCCAACTTGTGGGAGATTCCAGGGAGGTTGCATTTAGGTTTCTAACATCTGCCTCCTTTGCTGTAACTCACCCAACTTTTCACAACTTGTCATCTCCCTGTAGCTGAAACTGGTGGTTAAGAAAGGCAGCCGGCTGGAACCAGTATACCTAGGTAAGTAGGCCAGCATTGTCTGTGGGAAAACTCTGCAAGTAAAGGGAGGGAGGCACTGAAAGAGAGCCAAACCAGTTACAGCAGGATTTCTCAGCCTTGGAAGCTTGAAGATGGGAGGACTTCAACTCCCAGAAGTTTCCAAAGTTGAGAAACATTGAGCTACAAGAATTCCTTGAATTACAACTGTTCGTTTAATGCCCCTTCGTACTTAACAAAAGAACTGAAAAAAAGCAACTTGTGACGGTTGCAGCATCCCCGTGGCCATGTGATCAGAATTCAAAGGCTTGGCAACTGGCATGGACTTATGACGGTTGCAGCGTCCCAAGGTTTTGTGATCGACACCATTTGAGAACTTCTCAGCTGGCTTCCGTCATGCAGAGGTTCAATGGGGAAACTAGATTCGCTTAACGGCCGTGGGATTCATTTAACAACGACATGGATTCATGTAACGACTGCCTTGCTTAGCAACCAAAATGTTCGGCGCGGGTGTGGTCGTAAATCAAGGATTATCTGCACTGAGGTTTTTTGTTTTATGTTTTAATTTGATTTGTATCCCGCCCTTCTCCAGAGACTCAGGGCGGCTTACAATGCGTTAAGCAATAACCTTCATACTTTTGTATATTTTACAAAGTCAGCTTATTGCCCCCACAAACTGGGCCCTCAATTGACCTACCTTAGAAAGGATGGAAGGCTGAGTCAACTTTGAGCCTGAGGAGATTCGAACTTACAGTAATTGCAGACAGCTGGTGTTAATCACAATGCTTTAGTCTGCTGAGCCACCAGGCCCTTATTATAGTTATAAGAGCCATGTTTGTTGACAGCCAGGGTGGAAAGCCATGTTTTAATTCTTAATGTTGAATGTTTTTAATGCTTTTCAAGTTCTTATTATTTTTGTTTCATTTTGTCAAATAACAACGCCTTCGTTGTTATTTTTTAATAAATAGCTCAAGTGGCAGACATACCTTAGGCACAAAAGCTGGCTGGGTGACTTTGGGCCAATCTCCAGGGGACGGTGAGTTCTAGTCCTGCCTTAGGCACGAAGGCCCCCTGGGTGACTCAGCCCCTCTCTCTCTCTCTCAGCTCAATCCACCTCACAGGGTTGTTGTGATGGGGGAAAGTGGAAAGAACATTAGGTATGTTTGCTGCCTGGAGTTAAAATGAAAGAAAAAAGAAAATGGGATAAAGAAATCTAATTTTTTTTTTTAAAAAACTGGAAATTACAATAGAAAATGGAATGGAATGGAATGGGGAATGGAATGGAGAATGGGATGGGATGGGATAGGATAGGATAGGATAGGATAGGATAGGATAGGATAGAATAGAATAGAATAGAATAGAATAGAATAGAATAGAATAGAATAGAATAGAATAGAATAATGGATAGGACAGGACAGGACAGGACAGGAATAGAACAGAACAGAACAGAACAGAATAGAATAGAATATGGAAAAGGAATGGGAATAGAATAGAATAGAATAGAATAGAATAGAATAGAATAGAATAGAATAGAATAGAATAGAATAGAATAGAATAGAATAGAATAATGGATAGGACAGGACAGGAATAGAATAGAATAGAATAGAATAGAATAGAATAGAATAGAATAGAATAGAATAGAATAGAATAGAATAGAATAGAATATGGAAAAGGAATGGGAATAGAATAGAATAGAATAGAATAGAATAGAATAGAATAGAATAGAATAGAATAGAATAGAATAATGGATAGGACAGGACAGGACAAGAATAGAATAGAATAGAATAGAATAGAATAGAATAGAATAGAATAGAATAGAATAGAATAGAATAGAATAGAATAGAATAGAATAATGGATAGGACAGGACAGGACAAGAATAGAATAGAATAGAATAGAATAGAATAGAATAGAATAGAATAGAATAGAATAGAATAGAATAGAATAGAATAGAATAGAATAGAATAGAATAGAGAAAGGAGAAGAACAGAATAAAGAAAGAAAGGAGAAGAATAGAATAGAATAGAATAGAATAGAATAGAATAGAATAGAATAGAATAGAATAGAATAGAATAGAATAGAATAGAATAGAATAGAATAGAATAATGGATAGGACAGGACAGGACAGGACAGGACAGGAATAGAATAGAATAGAATAGAATAGAATAGAATAGAATAGAATAGAATAGAATAGAATAGAATAGAATAGAATGAATTAGAGTAGAACAGAACAGAATAACAGAGTTGGAAGGGACCTTGGAGGTCTTCTAGTCCAACCCCCTGCCCAGGCAGGAAACCCTATCGTACCATTTCAGACAACCCTGAACCTTTCGCTCCTTCTCCTTCCAGAATTAACCCTGCCCCAGTTTTACAGCTTCCTTCACGAGATGGAAAGGATGAAGACCAGCCTGGAGAGCCTCAGCTGATTTTCCTGCCCACCAGACTCGGCAGGGCATCTGGACCTCCGGACCAAGACCTCTCCAGCCCCACCGTCCCTTCCTTCCTTCCTTCCACTGAGAGGGGCCAAAAAATGCAACCCATTCTGGATTTAGTGGGTGAAATAGAGTTTCAAGGTGAAAATGGTTCGTATAACCTCTCAGGGTCCCGGTTTGCATCAAAGGACAAGATGAGAAATGATTGTGGAAGCAAAACTGAAATGGAAAATAAAAGTTTCTCCTTTCAAACAAGGAAGTGGGAGCCCCTTGGTTGCGTCCCCCTGCCCCTTCACCACAGGGCCAGCATGAAGACAAATGCCAATAAAAGAGAACGTGTGTAGTACAGAGTTGAAATGAGGGATCCTTTGGTGTTCTCAGCTTGATTTCTTGCAGATGCTTCATGACCCAACTAGGTAATATCATCAGTGCTAAAAGGCGATAAACAACTGGGCTGGGCACAGCTGTTGTGCCTAAGCCAGTGTTTCTAACCTTAAAACCATTTTGAGATGTGTGGACTTCATCTCCCAGAATTCCCCAGCCAGCATGGATCAGTGTTCCCCAATTTTAACCATTTTAGGATATGTGAACTTATTCTTATCGGATTTGATCTGAACTGAACTGAAGTGGTGTAGGGTTTCCTGCCTAAGCAGGGGGTTGGACTAGAGGACCTCCAAGGTCCCTTCCAATTCTTGTTATTCTATTCTATTCTATTCTATTCTATTCTATTCTATTCTATTCTATTCTATTCTATTCTATTCTATAAAAGGTTTGGGGGAAGGAGAAGGAGGAGGACTGTCAACTCCTTGGTGCTCTCTGTACTTGGTTGTCTCTTTGTACAGTACTGGCCAAAATTGTGGAAACCTTTTGGGAAAAGTGTATTTTTCAGGTTTGATGGCTAATTAAGAGCCTGGTGGCGCAGCAGCTTAAAGTGGTGGTAAAGTGACACCAGCTGCCTGCAATTACTGCGAGTTCGAATGTCACCAGGCTCAAGGTTGACTCAGCCTTCCATCCTTTCGAGGTAGGTAAAATGAGGACCCGGATTGTGGGGACAATAAGCTGACTTTGTATAATAAAAGAACACCGCTTGGGGGCCCCCGAAAGCCCTACTAAGCAGGTATATACAAAAGTATGAAGGCTATTGCTTAACGCATTGTAAGCCGCCCTGAGTCTCCGGAGAAGGGCGGCATATAAATTTAATAATAATAATAATAATAATAATAATAATAATAATAATACCACTTTTTCTTTTGGAGTTTCAAGATAATCCTGTTCCACTGCTGGAATGGCCTGGGAATAGCCCAGACCTTCACCCAGTGGAAAATCTAGGGAGCCGACTAAATGAACTTGTTAGTCAGAAGTGATCCAGCAATAAAACCCAGTTAATCGAAGCCATCATTCAATCTTGGCTTTACATGATAACAGCTGCAGAACTCAAAGACTTGGTTCACTCCATGGGAAGACGTCGTAAGGCCGTCATTCATGCTAAAGTTGACCCAACTAAGTATTAACTGACATGGGGATCATTTTTGTATATCTCGTTTTTTCTACGTGTTTCACTTTTCTTCTTTATCCTGTAACTGCTATTCCAATAGCAAATCCTTCATCAAAGTTATTGCATTACATTCTGCATTAAATTATCTTTCCATGGATATATAACTTTAGGGTACTACTCCAAAAACAAGCGGTGTTATTACGATTAGCTAGTTTTAGAAAATACACTTTTCCCAAAAGGTTTCTACAATTTTGGCCGCTACTATTAACGTTTCATTGCCCAACTCGGTAGCATCATTAGTGCTAGAAGGAAGTGAGGTCTGTAGAGAGGAGAAGAGGGAAGACGAGGAGAAGGAGAAGGAGAAAAAGATGATTGTAGGGTCCTTGGTGCTCTCTGTACTTGAGTGTCTTTTTGTAAACGTTTCATTACCCAGCTAAGTAACATTATCAGTGCTAGAAGAGAGAGAGGTCTGTAGAGAAGAGGAGGAGGACAACTGGGGGAGTCCTTGGTGTCCTCTAAGCTGTTTTCTTGCCAACATTTCATTATCCAAAATAGCTGATACCCTCACTGCTCTGCTGACGTTGGGTCATGAAATCTCTGCAAGAAATTAACCAAGCTCGGAGAGCACCTTAAGATGTGAAAAGTGTTCTAAGTTGCACCAGATCTCAAGAGCCTCTGCTGTGGCTTCTTCTCCCCATTGAGGTGGGCAGCAATTGTTCAAAGAGTCCCTAAACCAGAATGGGACAACAGTTCCCTCTTTCACCAGTGCTGTCAAAAATTCCCTGGGATCTCTGAGTGGTCTCCCATTCTTAGGCCCAAATTTGAAAGGCGATGCAGTGAGTTCTTCTTGAGTCTAGTTCTTTATTTGCTTAGAGTCACCTTATAGAGGAGATGGGCGGCATAGAAATTTAATATGAGAGAGAGAGATGAGAGATTGAGAGAGAGAATAGATGAGAGAGAATATATTGAGAAAGAATAAAGTGGAAAAGAGATGATAAGAGGGAGGGAGAAAAAATAGATAATAGTTTGAGAGAGAAGAGACGAGAGTGAATAGATTGAGAAAGAGTGAGAATAGAGAGAAAGATGATAGATAATAGATAGGGAGGGAGAAAGAGAAAAAATAGAAAATTGAGACAGAATAGAATGGAATAGGAATAGGAATAGGAATAGAATAGAATTACAAATTCCTTGTGTGTCCAATCACACTTAGCCAATAAAGAATTCTAATCTAATCTAAATAGAAATAGAATAGAATAAGAAAGAAGAGAAGAGAAGAGAAGAGAAGAGAAGAGAAGAGAAGAGAAGAGAATAAGAAAGAATAGACCATAACAGAATAGAATAGAAGAATAGAATTCTTTATTGGCCAAGTGTGATTGGACACACAAGGAATTTGTCTTTGGTGCATATGCTCTCAGTGTACATGAAAGAAAAATAAAATACATTCATCTAGAATCATAAGATACAACACTTAGCGATAGTCATAGGTTACTAAATAAGCAATCAACTCCTACTAGGAAACAAAACAATATAAATCGTAGAGATATAAGCAAAAAGGTTATAGTCTTAAGTGGGAGGAGATAGGTAATAGGAAGGATGAGAAGAAGAATAGTACAGATTGAGAAAGATATAATAGTGTATGGATGGAAAAAGAAAAAATAATAGATGAGAGAGAATAGATAGATGAGAGATAATAGAGAGATGATGGGAGGGGGAAAAATAGAGAATAGATTGAGAGAGAATAGATAAGAGACAGATATGCATAATAGAATAGATAAGAGACAGATAGATACAGAGAATAGATGAGAGATAAGAGAGGGAGGAGAGAGATAATGGAGAGAGAATACATAACAAAGAGAGAAATGATAATAAATAGGGAGGAGGGGAGAGAAAGAGAGAAAATTTAGAATGCACCCTGAGAAACTTAAAACATATTTTTTTTCGGGTTTCTGCAATCCTGTCGTGTCTTCTCAGAACCACAACTGTAAAACCCACACAAGTTAGCCAGCCACACAGCACCCAGCCAGAGGAAGAGGAGCCTGAGCTGCCTTTTCCGGGAACTGAGAGCTAATCTCCAGAAAGCAGAAGGCTCGGAGGGTTTGGGGTGGGGGGGAAGGGGAAAGCGAGGCCCCTCGCCCTTTGCAAAGTGTCAACCTCCACAACTTTGCGGTCTCGGTTTCCTGGGGTGGGGAGAGGGGGAAGCGCATTTTTCTGGCAACCTTTTGCCTTTCACCTACTGCTGGTCAGTCTCGGCTTTCCCTCCCATCCCTGGAACACAAAACAGAATCGCAAGGCTGGGAAGGGACCCCCAGAGGTCATCTAGTCTGACCCGCTGGTCCGAGCAAGGAGACCTTATTACAGGTGGTTCTCGACTTAAAACAGTTCGTTTAGTGACCGTTCGAAGTTAGAGCAGCGCTGAAAAAGGGGACTTGGGACTGTTTGCTCACACTTAACGACCGTTTGCAGGATCACGGGATCACAAATTCAGACCTTCGGCAATTGACTCATACTTGTGACGGTTGTGTCCCGCGATCGACTCTTGCGACTTTTCTGACAAGCAAAGTCGAGGGGAAGTCATTTTCACATCACTGTCATTAACAAATTGGACACCCGCGTGCCTGAAATGGGATAGGGTTTTCGGCTTAAATAGGGGGTTGGGCTAGAGGACCTCGGAGGTCCCTCCCAACTCTTGTTATTCTATTCTGTTAGTTTAATGAAAAGGAGGAACTTTCCACTGTTTTAAGGGGCTGCCACAAAGAAGAGGGAGGGGAGTCAAATTATTCTCCAAAACCCCTGAAGGCGGGACAAGAAACAATGGGTGGAAACTATAATTGAGAAGAGAAGCAACCTGGAACTAAGGAGGCATTCCTTCCCCCAGGACAAACAAAGCCTCATCTGCAGAGGAGTTTTCAGGGGCTCGGGTGCAAATAAACTCCCTGGATGTAGCCAAGGTCAGAGTGGTTCTACTGGTTGTGCTGAGAAAGGGATCAATGAAGGTGAAAGTATCCCAAACACAGTTTGAAGAATTGGTCATCCCAGCCTGGAAGGGCAAAGGGTCAGTTTCGCTGAAGAGAACTTCCAAGGCCAGGTTTTCTTTCCTTCGCTCCTAAAATCCAGAGTTTTTTAAAGTCTGCATGCTGATCCTAGCCCCTCCGTCATGGGAATGCCACGGAGCAGGAATCAGCAAAAGACCCTATACAATTTCAAACAAATTGGGAGTACTCATCTCAAATGATCTACGTGCCAGAGCTCACTGTAACAGCATTGCTAAAAAAACCACGAAGAATTGTTAACCTAATCTTGCCTAGCTTCTTCTCCGGTAATATTGAACTGCAAACTAGGGCATACAAAACATTTGCTAGACCAATTCCTGAATAAAAGCTCATCTGTCTGGAACCGGCACTGCATATTGGACATAAATACAATCGAGAGAGTCCAGAGATATTTCACGAGAAGAGTCCTCCACTCCTCTAACCGCAATAAAATACCTGATGCCACCAGACTCCAAATTTTGGGCTTAGACAACTTAGAACTACTCCGACTTCAGTCTGACCTAAGCATAGTACATAAAATTATCTGCCACAATGTCTTTCCTGTCAATGACTACTTCAGCTTCAACCACAATAATACACGAGCAAATAATAGATACAAACTGAAGGTAAATCGTTCCAAACTCGATGGCAGAAAATACGACCTCAGTAACAGAGTGGTCAATGCCTGGAATGCATTCCCTGACTCTGGGGTTTCTTCCCCAAACCCCCAAAACTTTAACCTTAGATTGTCTACTGTTGAGCTCAGCAGGATTACTGCAATCCATGTTTCAACCAGCTATGGCAAATAGATTGGTGTGACAGCTTTTTAATCTGAATTATAGGCTTTGTGGTTATATTTTTAACCGGATTTAATTTGTATATTTCAATGTTACAAGCTGCCCAGAGCCTTTTGGAATAAGTGGCCATAATAAATCATAGTAATAATAGTAACAGTTAAGTTTTTATGGCACAATGTATTGGCAAAGCAAGCGATTGGTTTATCTTATGACAGTGTTTCTCAGTGATCGGCCAAGCTAAGATATGTGGACTTCAACTCCCAGAATTCCCCAGCCAGCCATGCTGGGTGACATTACGGTGTCTGGAGAATTCTGGGAGTTGAAGTCCACATTATCTTAACAATTGCCAAGGTTGAGAAAAGTTCCCAGGATTGAGAAGCACTGAGGAATGAGGAACTCTGTAAGGTACTCCTCGATTTATGACGGTAACTGAGACGTGACTGTCATAAAACGGGTCACCAGGTGACCAGACCCAATTTTAAATCTGTTTTTGAGGTGTTGATAAAACAAATCCCACAGTGGTTAAGCAACCACTATGGTCCTTAAACAGACCCGTTGCTTTGCTGGGAACCCGGAAAAAAATCCTGATTATTATTATTATTTTGGTCAAAAACGTCATAAATTAGCATCCAAATGATGCTGGCATGGGGTGGGGGTTTGATGTCACTAAAAAAACCAAGTTATAATTAGCTTTTTGGAGGCCTGTCATAACTTCAAAGTCGCTAAGCAACCGTCGTAAGTGGAGGACTACCTGTAAACTAGCGTTCCGTCAATCAAACCATTGCGTAGCCACGAAGCAAGGACAGTTTTGAGCGCGACAATGACAAAGCCCCCTTCCTCTGTCCTGCAGGACAGCCTCTCGCGTTGGTTAAAGTGAGGGGCAGGTATACAGGCAGTCCTCGGCTTATGACGGCAATCGAATGCCTGTCGTTTAAGTGAGACATTTGCTAAATGAGTTTTGCTCCATTTTGCGACCGTTCTTGCCATCGTTGCTAAGGGAATAACTGCAAATTGTAAATTGAGGGCTTGCTGCAATGTGCTGCTTAGAATAGGGGTCTCCAACTTTGACAACTTTAAGACTTGTGGATTTCAACTCCTGGAGTTCCTCAGCCAGCAAAGCTGGCTGAGGAACTCCAGGAGTTGAAGTCCACAAGTCTTAAAGTTGTCAAAGTTGGAGACCCCTGGCTTAGAAGACCCCCACCCCAGAGCGAGGGACCTGTTCTCGTTCCTGTCCCATGTCTGAAGCTGCTGTTGGCTTTCTCGTGACAGGAAATGGGGGACGGGAATTCAAATAACCCGAAATGGGGAAGTGAAAAGAAAACCCCAGACAAGAAATTCAAAAACTCCAGGCCTGCTCATCAGCACAAAAGCAGCAGAAATCTCCCCGGTTTTTAAAAAAAACAAGACAAAACAAAACACACAATTTCTAATTGTTGCAGGATTTGGGTTTGGCTAGTCTAGAGAAAAGGAGGGCTAGACTTAAATTAAATTAAAATTAAAATGGAATGGACTAGGTGGCTCAGTGGCTAAGAAACTAAGCTTGTCGATCAGAAAGGTCGGCAGTTCGGCGGTTCGAATCCCTAGTGCAGGTCTACTGTGTGAGCAGGGGGTTGGACTAGATGACCTTGAAGGTCCCTTCCATCTCTGTTACTGGAATGGAATGGAATGGAACGAAAGAGAGGAGAGGAGAGGATATAAAATAAAACAGAATATAGAATGGAATGCAATGGCATGGGATAGAATAGAATAGAATAGAATAGAATAGAATAGAATAGAATAGAATAGAATAGAATAGAATAGAATAGAATAGAATAGAATAGAATAGAATAGAATAGCATTAGGAATAAAAATAGAATAAGAACAGAACAGAATTAGAATTAGAATTAGAATAGAATAGAATAGAATAGAATAGAATAGAATAGAATAGAATAGAGTAGGGTAGGGTAGGGTAGAGTAGAGTAGCGTAGCGTAGCGTAGCATAGAACAGAATAGCATAGCATAGCATAGAATATTAGTCTATGGAATGAAGTGGAATGGAATGGAATAATAACTTACAGTTATGTATCACGTATTATGTATTACTAATCGGCATACATTAAAATGAAATTTCGCTACATACAGTTCTCAAAAGTGCCACCACCTCCAAAATACACTGCGTGAACATGACAAAATAAATAAATACAAAATTATGCCTATACCCACATATATTATATGACACACAGAGAAACAACACAGTCTAGTTTGGATGTATACATGTACACGGTGAGAAAAATGAATCTTGCGAGATGACCAACTGTTTAGGGGGGGGACATGAGAGCAGTCTTCCAATATTTGAGGGGCTGCCCCAAAGAAGAGGGAGTCAAGCTATTCTCCAAAGCACCAGAAGGCAGGAGAAGAAGCAACGGATGGAAACTGATCCAGGAGAGAAGCAACCGAGAAATAAGGAGAAACTTCTTAACAGTGAGAACAATGAACCAGAGGAACAGCTTGCCACCAGAAATTGTGAGTGCTTCATCACTGGAGAATTTTAAGAAGAGACTGGACAGCCATTTGTCTGAAATGGTGTAGGGTCTCTAGCTTGAGCAGGGGGCTGGCCTAGAAGACCCCCAAGGTCCCTTCCAGTTTGTTTGTTTTTTAAATTGGATTTATATGCCGCCCTTCTCCGGAGACTCAGGGCGGCTTACAATGCGTTAAGCAATAGCCTTCATACTTTTGTATATTTATACAAAGTCAGCTTCTTGCCCCCACAAACTGGGGTCCTCAATTGACCTACCTTAGAAAGGATGGAAGGCTGAGTCAACCTTGAGCCTGGCAAGATTGGAACTGGTGTAACTGCAGACAGCTGGATGTTAATTACGGTGCTTAGTCTGCAGAGCTAAACCAGGCTCTGCAGACTAAACCAGTTCTGTTCTGATTGATTGTATTGAAATAAGGAGGAAATGCATGGCCTAGAGAAGACTGGAGGGGTGTGTGAGAGAGGGAATACACTTTGTGTGTGGGGGGGGGGGGGAGTGTATGTAGGAAGGGAATTTAACACAAAATTGTCATTCCACAACTCCTGGAGAGACCCAGAGTGTCAAACCCATGAGTTCTTTTTTATTTTATTTTTTTTTGGCAAGCCTGGTGCCTGAATGCCATTCTAACACCTTTTCCCTTTCTTTGCAAAACCTGTGGTTATTTTCTGTGGTTATTTTCTTTTTCATCAACGATGGCCACTTGAGCCCCTTTCTTCCTGCAAACTCACTTCTCTGCAAATGGGAGCTTTAAAGTTCCCCTTGCAATTCCGGACTGACATCCGTCTCTGATGTTTACCTTGAATTTCCCACCCATGCACACACACGCCAAATTCACATGTGGATCCTTTCCACAATGTTGTGCGTGCAATGCAATTGGGAGGCTGCAGAGGGTGCCAGAAGACAGTCTAGGAAGTGCCCCCCCACACACTCCCCAGTTCTGCCCATGGAATTTGGACCCTTAGAAAGGAAAGTGGGGAGAGGGCAGGGATGCTCCGTGGCTTTTGAAGGATCACCCTCTCTGAAAGTCAGAGGAAACAACTGGAACGTGTCCCTGGCCGAGAAAACTGGTCTGCAGTGACCGGCAGGAGGGCGGAAGTGAAGATAAAAATATCCATGTTGAAAGACCACGTCACAGCGAGTCTGAGGGATGTTGAGACTCAGGAAAGAGTGCAGAGAAGAGCAACAAAGATGATGAAGGGGCTGGAGGCTCAAATATATGAAGAACGGTTGCAGGAATTGGGGATATCTACCTTGATGGAAAGAAGGACCAGGGGGGACGGGACATGAGTGATTTAATATTTGAGGGGCTGACCCAAAGAAGAGGGAGTCAAGCTATTCTCCAAAGCCCCTGAGAAGGCAGGCCAATGGATGGAAACTCATCAAGGTGGGAGGCAACTTAGAAATAAGGACAAATTTCCTGACAGTGAGAACAATTAGTCAGCGGAACTGCTTGCCACCAGAAGCTGTGGATGCTTCATCACTGGAGGTTTTCAAGAAGAGATTGGACATGCATTTGTCTGGAAAGGTTTAGGGTCTCCTCTTGAGCAGGGGGTTGGATTAGAAGCAGGGCTGTTTTAACAGCATTATGGGCCTCGGACAAAGCAATGTCCTGGGGCCCCTATGACAACCACTCACAGAAATAAAAATGTAAATGGTCGATAAAATTAAACAAATTTATTTTATCGGCACTTCCAACAAATAAATATGTAATGAATATGTTGCTGTATTTATATGATACAAGGTGAATTGAAGGGTTAACATACACAGATTATTAATATGGGGCCCCTATGCTTGTGGGGCCACAGGCAAGTGCCCATCGGGCCCATGCGTTAAGGCAGGCAGCCTGAGTCTAGAAGACTTCTAAGGCAGTGGTGAAATTCACTTACATTTGCTACCGGTTCAGGAATGGGAGCCTGCACATTTCTGCGCATGCACAGAGTGTAAAAAATGTGCCGGATAGATCCAGCTGGATTTCACCACTGTTCCAAGGTCCCTCCCAACTCTGTTATTCTGTTATGTTAATTTAATGAAAAGAAGGACGAGGGGCGACATGCTAGTAGCGTCCCAATATTTGAGGGGCTGCCCCAAAGAAGAGGGAGTCCAGTTATTTTCCAAAGCACCAGAAGGCAGGACAAGAAGCAACGGATGGAAACTGATCAAGGAGAGAAGCAACCTAGAAATAAGGAGAAACTTCTTAAGAGTGAGAACAATGAACCAGAGGAACAGCTTGCCACCAGAAATTGTGAGTGCTTCATCACTGGAGAATTTTAAGAAGAGACTGGACAGCCATTTGTCTGAAATGGTAGAGGGTTTCCTACCTAAGCAGGGGGTTGGACTAGAAGACCTCCAAGGTCCCTTCCAACTCTGTTATTCTGTAATGTGGTGCAGATCAAGGGGTGGTCAGATGCCCGGTAGAAATCCAATTCTGGAATGCATTCAGTCAAAACTGGGTGTGTGTTTTTAACCGAAGAGACCTTGCCTGGCCCTATTGGAAAAGAGACAGTTGCCAAACTCACATGGTGCGACATTCCTGGTCAACAGGGAGATCTGAGCCAATCTGTGGCTAGGCACATAAGGAAAGCTAAGGGCAGGTTGATGATGGGTTATCAAGTCATTGTTGACTCTTAGCATTAGCACTTAAGACTTCTATACCGTTTCACAGTGTTTTCCAGCCCTCTCTAAGTGGTTTACAGAGTCAGCCTCTGCCCCACCCCCCCTCAAGAAACTGGGTCCTCATTTTACAGACCTCAGAAGGATGGAAGGCTGAGTTGATCTTGAGCTGGTCAGGGTCAAACTCCTGGCAGTGGGCCGAGTTAGCCTGCAGTACTAGGGAGGGAGGGAGGGAGAGAAAGGAAGGAGGGAAGGAGGGAGGAAAGGAGGAAAAGAAGGAGGGAGGGAGAGAAGGAAGGAGGGAGGGAGGGAGGAAAGGAGGAAAGGAAGGAAGGAGGGAGAGAGGGAGGGAAGGAGGAAAGGAAGGAGGGAGGGAAGGAAGGAGGGGGGAAAGGAGGAAAGGAAGGAGGGAGGGAGAGAAGGAAGGAGGGAGGGAGGGAGGAAAGGAGGAAAGGAAGGAAGGAGGGAAGGAAGGAGGAAAGGAAGGAGGGAGGGAAGGAAGGAGGGGGGAAAGGAGGAAAAGAAGGAGGGAGGGAGAGAAGGAAGGAGGGAGGGAGGGAGGAAAGGAGGAAAGGAAGGAAGGAGGGAGAGAGGGAGGGAAGGAGGAAAGGAAGGAGGGAGGGAAGGAAGGAGGGGGGAAAGGAGGAAAGGAAGGAGGGAGGGAGAGAAAGGAAGGAGGGAGGAAAGGAGGAAAAGAAGGAGGGAGGGAGAGAAGGAAGGAGGGAGGGAGGGAGGAAAGGAGGAAAGGAAGGAAGGAGGGAGAGAGGGGGGAAGGAGGAAAGGAAGGAGGGAGGAAAGGAAGGAAGGAGGGAGGGACGGAGGGAGGGAGAAAAGGAGGAAAGGAAGGAGGGAGGGAGGGAAGGAGGGGGAAGGGAGGAAAGGAAGGAGGGAGGGAGAGAAGGAAGGAGGGAGGAAAGGAGGAAAGGAAGGAAGGAGGAAGGGAGGAAAGGGAGGAAAGGAAGGAGAGAAGGAGGGAGGGAAGGAAGGAAGGAAGGAGGGAGGAAGAGAGGAAGGAAAGGGAGGGAGAGAGGGAGGGAAGGAAGGTAGGAAGGAAGGAAGGAAGGAATAGCAATAGTACTTATATAGCACTTCACAATGATTTACAGCCCTCTTAAAGTGATTTAGAGAGTCAGCCTCTTGTCCCCAATAATCTGGTCAACCTTCAGCCCAGTAAGAATCGGACTGCTGGCAGCGGGCAGAATTAACCGCAATGCTGCATTCTAACCACCGCGCCAGTGGTCTTAGTAACCACACAGAGAGATTTTCTTCACGATGATCTGTCGCCACAGGTGAAATCCAGCAGGTTCTGACATGTTCTGGAGAACCGGTAGCGGTAGTTCGGAGAACCAGCAAATACCACCTCTGGCTGGCCCCAGGAGTGGGGTGGGAATGGGGATTTTGCAGTATCCTTCCCCTGCCATGCCCACCACCAAGCCACGCCCACCAAGCCACACCCACAGAACCGGTAGTAAAAAAAATGTGAATTTCACCACTTGTCTGTCAACTAACCTGGTCCTTCAGGTCTTCTCATGGCGGCTCCACCACCACCACGGCAGTTCAGTCCCTCAACCTTAGGCTGGCTCTCCTCTTCTTCTCCTTGTTGCCACCCTTCCCAGCACCTGAGCCTTCCCCAGAGAGCTGGGACTGCAGATCAGACGTTCCAAGTCGGATCCTTTGAGCCTCATCGTTTGTGTCTCAAGTAAGAACTCTGGGTTGGCTTGTTTGATGATTTTCATGGCCATCCATGGTAGTCTCAGGAAAAGGCCTCAATCACCTCCTTCTCCTTGTTCATCTCCTCCTGTCTCATCTTCCTTCCTTCCTTCCTTCCTTCTCCTTCTCCTTCTCCTTCTCCTTCTCCTTCTCCTTCTCCTTCTCCTTCTCCAACTCCTTCTTCTTCTCTTTTTCAATTTCCATCTTCCTTCCTTCTCCTTCTCCTTCTCCTTCTCCAACTCCTTCTTCTTCTATTTTTCCAATTTCCATCTTCCTTCCTTCTCCTTCTCCTTCTCCTTCTCCTTCTCCAACTCCTTCTTCTTCTCTTTTTCCAATTTCCATCTTCCTTCCTTCTCCTTCTCCTTCTCCAATCTCCATCTTCCTTCCTTCTCCTTCTCCTCTCCTTCTCCTTCTCCTTCTCCAACTCCTTCTTCTCTTTTTCCAATTTCCATCTTCCTTCCTTCTCCTTCTCCTTCTCCTTCTCCTTCTCCTTCTCCTTCTCCTTCTCCTTCAGTGGAATGACTTGCCTCCAGAAGTTGTGGGTGCTCCAACCCAAGAGGTTCTAAAGAAGTGATTGGACAACATTTGTCTGAAATGGTATAGGGCAGGCAGAGGTCTCCAACCTTGGCAACTTGATGACTTGTGGACTTCAGCTCCCAGAATTCCTCAGCCAGCGCATGCTGGCTGAGGACTTCTGGGAGTTGAAGTCCACAAGTCGTCAAGTTGCCAAGGTTGGAGACCCTGATATAGGGTTCCCTACGTAAGCATCATCACCCTCCCCCTCTTCTTCTTCTTCTTCCTCTTCCTCTTCCTCTTCTTCTTCTTCTTCTTCTTCTTCTTCTCCTTCTCCTCCTTCTCCTTCTTCCCAACTTTCACTTCCACGGAATGTTCAAGGACATATCATAGGTTGCACAGTTCTGGTCTTGTAGGTGTTGACACACACAACATCTGCATAGCTTGTCGAAGGCTGGTCCACCCCAGTCAAACCACCGGGCCAAATTTCTTGACGTCTAGTTGCTCAACTCTTGATCAGGGATCTCCAACCTTGGCAACTTTTTAAGACTTGCAGACTTCAGAATTCTGGGAGTTGAAGTCCACTGGTCTTCAAGTTGCCAAGATTGGACACCTCTGGTCTTGATGGTCCATTCTAAGAGGCACCGCTTCGATATCTCCATTGCCAATTCTAAGGCTGGTTTTGGTCACCGAATTGTGTCTGTGGAGCTGAAAAACAAGCTATCCCACATACAAGGTCAGAGTGTGGAAACGGAGCCTATGATTTTTGCTGATTACCCTAGCTGTGACCAATGAAGCCAAAAAATTATATCTGTAATCTTCTAGACATACATTTATATTTCATATTTAATAGAATAACAGACGCTGAAGGGACCTTGGAGGTCTTCTAGGCCAACCCCATGCTGGAGCAGGAGATCCAATCCCATAGGACTGTGATGGCGGAGTCATATCAGTGGGCATGCGAGCTCAGCTCCAGAGCACACGCATTTTTGGACGTTCTGGTCCCACCAGAAGTTGGTAAACGGGCCATTTCCGGCCTCTGGAGGGCCTCTGGGGGGGTGGGGGAAGGCTGTTTTTGCCCTCCCCAGGCTCCTAGAAAGATTCTGGAGCCTGGGGAGAGTGAAAAACGGGCCTACTGAGCCCACTGTGCCATCGCATGCCAAAAACGGTTTTGCGAGCCTCTGCAGACTAAAGCACCGTAATTAACATCCAGCTATCTGCAATTACACCAGTTCGAATCTCCCCAGGCTCAAGGTTGACTCAGCCTTCCATCCTTTCTAAGGTAGGTGAAATGAGGATTCAGTTTGTGGGGGCAATAAGCTGACTTTGTATAAAATATACAAAAGTATGAAGGCTATTGCTTAACGCATTGTAAGCCGCCCTGAGTCTCCAGAGAAGGGCGGCATATAAATCAAGGGAAGGGAGACTGCTGTGGAACATGCAGGTTCCACTAACTAAGCCATGGAAGCTAATGTCCAGTTAAAGCTTTTTATTCCTCTACACAATGCAACGCGGGAGAAGCCGGAGCCCTCTGCCTCTCCCCCAGGGAAGGGGCCTGGAGAGGACAGCAGCGGGCTTATTGGGGGAGAAACGCCTGGGCCCAAGGACAGAAGGGGCTGCCTGGCGTCTGATAATGAACCATAAGTGCATAACTGGGGACGGCTAATGAAGAGAAATGGCCAGGGAGTGGGTGGAATGAGGAGCTCAGCATCAGGAGGCAGAACAAGAAGGCCGTTGGGAGCTGGGCCTCCCAACGAGACTCTCCCTTTAATGTCTCTGTTGCTCTCCTTCCTCCCTCCCTCCCTTCTTCTAACCCCCTTTTCCTTCCTTCTTTCTTTTCTCCCTCCCTCCCTCCCTTCTCCTTCCTTCTTCCCCCTCTTCCTTCCTTCTTTCCTGCCTGCCTGATAGGTTCAGTAAATTGAAATCAATTTTCCTTCCTCCCTTCCTACAAAATCAAAATCAATCTTCTTCCTTCCTTCCTTCCTTTTCCTTCCTCCCTTTCTTCTCCCTACCTTCCTCCCTCTAACCCCCTCTTCCTTCCTCCCTTCCTTCCTCCCTCCCTCTTCCTTCCTTCCTTTCCTTCCTTCCTTCTCCTTCCCTCTAACCCCCTCTTCCTCCCTCCCTTCCTTCTCCCTCCCTTCCTCCCTCTACCCTCTTCCTTCCTTCCTTTCTTCCTTCCTTCCTTCCTCCCTCCCTCCCTCCCTCCCACTCTCTACTGCCTCTTCCTTCCTTCCTTTTCTTCCTTCCTTCTCCCTCCCTCTAACCCCCTCTTCCTCCCTCCCTCCCTTCCTTCTCCCTCCCTTCCCTCCCTTTTCCCTCAATTCCTCCCTCCCTCTACCCCCTCTTCCTTCCTTCCTTCCTGCCTGCCTGCCTGCCTCTCTCCCTCCCTCCCTCTCTTCTCCCTCCATTGCTCCTTCCTTCATTGGCTTCTTCCTTCTGTCCTTTTTCCCTCCCTCCCTCCCTCCCACATATGTGGATCTGACTGTCCCCTGCTCCTTTCTCATTCTCCTACATCCTTTCCCTTCGCTCCCCACCCCCCAGTCCCGAGCAGACTGCCCTCCCAGCACTGTCCCAGGGTCAAGGCTCAGGGCTGCCTCCCCACCCCCACCCCAAAGGACTCAGCAGCTCTGGGCAGTTCAGAGGGGAGGTTGGGGCTCTGAGCCGTCCTGCCCTCCCCCTCCCCTCCCCACCTGTTGGCTGAGCCTCAAAGGCAACAGGTGATGTGGTGGGTCTCCCCAAAGAGCAGCTCTCCCCCTGGAGACAAATTCTTCCTGGTCCCCTTCCTCCTTTGCCAACCCCTCCCCCCAGGGGAGAAGCCCTCTTGATTTCTGCCTGCAGGAATGGGGAGGGGGGGGAGGCTACTTTGCTCCAAGAATATCCCAGCAATCTTCTTTCTTTCTTTCTTTCTTTCTTTCTTTCTTTCTTTCTTTCTTTCTTTCTTTCTTTCTTCTTTCTTTCTTTCTTTCTTTCTTTCTCTTCTCTTTCTCTCTCTCTCTTCCCCTCCCCCTCTTATGTCCCTCATCTTCCCTCCGCTTTCTCTCTCTCTGCCTTTCTCCCTCACTCCCTTTCTCCCACTTCTCTCTCTTTCTCTCTGCCCCTCTCCCTCTGTCTTTCTTTCCCTCCCTCCTACCTTTCTCCCCCTCCCACCCACCCCGTCTGTTTCTCTCTCTCTCCCATTTCTCTCTCCCTCCCTCCCTCCTTTCTCTCCCTCCCTCTCTCTCTCTGCCTTTCTCTCCCGCTCCCTCTGTCTCTTTCTTTCTCCCTCCCTCTCTCCCTCCCTCCTCTCTGTCTCTCTCTCTCTCTCTCTCTCTGTGCCTCCCTCCCTCCCTCTCTCCAGCATCTCCTCCGGGCAGGGAGGGGCGCCAACCTCCCGGTCCACTCCAGCTCCTCATGCCTGCTCGCAGCTGGCAGGGAAGTCGCCCGGCTGGCAGCAGGCCGGCCTTGGCAGCTCCGCGTCTTCCTCCCTCGGAGGATGCGCCTGGCTTCCTAGCCAAGCCCCAGCCCGGAGGGAGCCCTCTGGCTCCCGCTCAGCCGCCGGACCCTGCCAGGAGGACCCCGCCTGGCCCAGCAAAGCCGCCCCTCGCCTCTCGCCTCTCGGATCTGGGGGGTGGGGGACGCAGAAGTAGCCTCAGCCCCCTGCCAGGACAGGCATTATCCCCCTTGCCTGATGGGGCGGGGGGGGGAGTGACAGGAACCCCCTTCCCCCTCCCTCCCTCCCCCTCCCTCCCCCTCCAGGGCGGCTTTGGCACTTCCAGCCTCTCCCCCTCCCCCTCCCCCTCCCCCTCCCCTCCATCAATGCTGGGATTAAGGAGCCGGAGTTGTGCAACGAAGGGAAACCAGCATCGCTCCGTCTTCCCGCAGCTTTGGGGTCCGTCAAGCGTGGTGGCAAGGGGAGGGGGAGGGTCGCAGACGGGGGGAGGGAGCGAGCTCCCCCCTTGGTAGGTGGGTGGCGGAGTAACCTTTGCTCCGCAGGCAGAAAACCTGATTAACGGGGCGGGGGGCGGGGGAGGAGCGCCTTGCCCCCCTTCCCTTCCCGGCCAGCGCCCCTCGCCCCTCGCCCCTCTCTTTGGGACAAAGACCCGGCTGCCTCCCTCCCTCCCTCCTCCCTCCCTCTCTTCCGGGGGTCCCAGCTGCCCCTCCGGCCGTCCCCTTCCCCGCTTTGCCGAGGCAGCCGCCGCTGCGGGTTGCCCACCGAGGGAGACCGGCCTGGCAGCGCCGGGTGGGCAAGGGGCGGGCGCGGGATGCGGGCGGCTCGCCCGAACTCATCCCGCAGCTCGCCGTCATAGCAACCGCCCGGGGTTTGCCCGGCTGGAGTCTTGGAGGGGGAGGGGGCGCGGGGCTGGGCATCGCTTATGGGGGCTGGCATGGGCACCAGCGGCGCCTGGCAGGCTGGGGGTCTTTGGGGCACGCTTTTCCTTCCAGCCAGGGCGAAGGAGGGGGGGAGAGGGATGGGAAGGGGGAGAGCAGAGCCCCCAGAATGTTGGGGAGGGGACGGCTAGCAAGGACTGGGGCGACGGAGCTGCTGCTGGCACCCGGGGCTTTCTTGAAAGGGGGGGGGCTGGCACAAGGGACAACCGGCAGGGGTTTCCTTCCAGCCAGGACAGGAGAAGAGGAAGAGGGCTAGAGAGTTGGGGGGCAGAGGGCATCGAAAAAGAAGGTTGGGAAGAGAAAGATCAGATCCCCAGAGAGTTGGGGGCTGGCATGGGCACAAGGGACGCCTGGCAGCCTGGGGGAGTTTCCAGGCAGGGGTTTCCTCCAGCCAGGAGGAAGAGGAGGCTGTGAAAAGTAGAACCCCCCCCCCCCAAAGAACTGGGAGGCTGGCAGGCGGAAGGAGCTTCTCCTTTGACCAAGGGCTTTCTTGTAGCCTGATGGGGGGCTGGCATGGGCACAAGGGGTGCCTTTAAGCAAGGGGGACAGTGGCAGCCGAGGAGGAAGAGGGCTAGGAAGGGGAAGAGCAGACTCCCACAGAATAGGGGGGCTAGCCGGAGTCTAGACGAAGAAACTGCTCCTTGGACCCAGGTCTTTCTTGCAAGGGCACAAGTAGCACCTGGCAGCTTTGGAGAGACGGGGGTGGGGGGCTTTGGGGGCCGGGTTTTCTTCAAGCCAGGCTGGAGGAGGAGGGAGACGAGTTCGTAAGGGGCAGGAC
This sequence comes from Masticophis lateralis, assembly GCA_030761175.1. Taxonomy (NCBI): domain Eukaryota; kingdom Metazoa; phylum Chordata; class Lepidosauria; order Squamata; family Colubridae; genus Masticophis; species Masticophis lateralis. Next base: position 212,889,197 of record JAUDYJ010000003.1, on the reverse strand, counting down.
AGACCCCCAGCGGGCAGGCTGGGGGCTGCCAGACGCTGGTCTTCTCAGGGGTTTTCCTGCAGAGCCTCTGGGCAGCTCCAGCCGCCTCCTCCTCCTCCTCCTTCTCTCCACCACCACCGTAGCAACAGGAAGAGAGCCACGCCAGCCGGGCAGATTTTGGGAGGGGGCAGCCTCTGATTTGTGGAGGCTCCAGATACAAAGCTGGGTTGGAAGGAGACCGGCTCTCGAGGATCTCCGGGCTGCACACAAAGGCAAAGATTAGGACCGGCGGGCATCTGGGTCAGAGGGGCGAGGTTTGCAGCCCCCACAAAACCTGCCAACCTGCTTCCCAGACCACCCCCATCGTCAGCCCACCAGACCGGTCCTCCGAGTCACGCTGGAGACAGCCACAGACTGGGCCGACCCATTGCTGTGGCTGGATTACAGGCAGTCCTTGCCTTATGACCACAACTGAAAATCCCAAATTTCCATTGCTTTAAGCATGGTAGTTGTTAAGTGAGTTTTGTCCCCTTTTACGTCCTTTCTCATTTCCGGTGATTAACAAAAATCACTGCGGTTGTGACCTTAGTAACACATGAACCTGGCTTCCCGTTGAGTGAATTTGGCTCCGTTTTATGACCTTCCTTCCTGCAGTTGTTAAGTGGATCTGCGTTCCTCACTGACTTTGCTCGTCGGAAGGTCACAAAAGGAGATTGGGACGTGGCAACCGTCATAAATATGCTGAATTGCTGCCAAGCAGCTTGATATTGATCCTCTGGCCCTCCTGGGGAGGCTTGCAATAGTCGCTAGTGTGAAAAACGGTCGTAAGTCACTTTTTCAGTGCTGTATTTTCCAATGGTCACTAAATGAACGATTGTAAGTCAAGGACTGCAATCTCAAGTACTCAGATTAAATGTGCTCTGTGTCACGGGGGAGTTCAGGATCACCATTCACACCTTTGACCCAACAGGAAGGCCCATCTGCTGCCGTTTGGGGGGCAGCACAGCTGATCTAGGACTATTTCCCAGGCTCTCAAAAAATATGGATAAAGGCAATGATGAGCTTTATTTGCTGAGACTCTGGAAAAAGTGCAGAGAAGAGCAACTAAGATGAGCAAAGGCCTGGAGACTAAAACATATGAAGAACTGCAGGATTGGGTTTGGCTAATCTAGAGAAAAGAAGGACTGGGGGAGACATCATAGCAGTCTTCCAATGTCTCAGGGGCTGCCCCAAAGAAGAGGGGGTCAATTTATTCTCCAAAGCACCTGAAGGCAGGACAAGAAGCCATGGGTGGAAACTAATCAAGGAGAGAAGCAACCTGGAATTAAAGAGAAACTTCCTGCCAGGACAATTAACCAGTGGAACTGCTTGCCACCAGAAATTGTGAATGCTTCAAAACTGGAAGTTTTTAAGAAGATATTGGACAACTATTTGTCTGAAATGGTATAGGGCTTCCTGCCTGAAGAGGGGGTTGGACTAGAAGACCTCCAAGGTCCCTTCCAACTCTGTTAATCTGTTCTGTTCTGTTCTAGTCTAGTCTAGTCTAAGGGGCTGGAGGCTAAAATATTGGAAGAGCGGCTGCAGGAATTGGGTGTCTAGTCTAATGAAAAGAAGGACCAGGGGAGACCTGATAGCAGTCTTCCAATATTTGAGGGGCTGCCTCAAAGAAGAGTTTTGGTGGAGCAGCGGACTAAAGTGCTGTTAAGTAGCACTTAGCTGCCAGCTGCCTGCAGTTACTGCGAGTTCAAATCTCACCAGGCTCAAGGTTGACTCAGCCTTCCATCCTTCCGAGGTAGGTAAAATGAGGACCCGGATTGTGGGGGCAATAAGCTGACTTTGTATAAAAAAGAACACCGCTTGGGGGGGCCAAAAGCCCTACTAAGCAGGTATATATAAAAGTATGAAGGCTATTGCTTAACGCATTGTAAGCCGCCCTGAGTCTCCGGAGAAAGGCAGGATATAAAATCGAACCAATAATCAATAAGAGGGAGTCAAGTTATTCTCCAAAGCCCCTGAAGGCAAAACAAGAAGCAATGGATGGAAACTAACTAAGGAGAGAAGCAACCTGGAATTAAGGAGAAACTTCAAAACGTTTTTATTTCAGCAAGCTGGCCTGGCCTAACTCTTTTAAACTTTTAAATTTTTTAAAATGTTAATTTGTTTTTGAAATTGGGTGTTTTAAATCGTTTCGGCCAAAATATTTAATAATTTTAATGTTTTGTATTATCTGTTTTTTATCTTGGCCGTTCACCGCCCTGAGTCCCTTTGGGAGTAGGGCGGTATATAAATGTGATAAATAAATAAATAAGGAGAAACTTTTTAACAGTGGGATAATTAACCAGGGGAACTGCTTGCCTCCAGAAGCTGTGGGCGCTTCATCACTGGAGGTTTTTAGGAAGAGATTGGACAGCCCCTTGTCTGAAGTGGTTCAGGGTCTCCTGTCTTGGGCAGGGGGTTGGGTTAGAAGATCTCTGAGGTCCCTTCCAGGCCTCGGATGCTAGGATTTCTCCTGTCCTTTTTCTTTCCAGGAACCAGCCCTGCAGACAGAGAGTTAATCCCCAAGTGGGCTAATCTGAGCTGGCATGCAGGGGCTGATCCTGAGAATGCCAGGCGCTGGCAGCAGAGAAGGGCTGGTGCTTGGCTTACTTTTAGCATTGCTAGCCAAGCAGTCAGACAGGAGAAAGAGGCTGTGGGGCAGTGGACCAGGTCCAGTCCTTCTGCCCATCTGGGCAGCCTTCCTACCCCTGGGTAGCCCTCCATCCCCCCCCTTGCTGGGGGTGAGTGGGGGAGAGAGAGAGGGCCTGGAAACTGCAGCAGGATAGATCCTTGCAATCTTTCTCCACACTACCCCTTGCAACCATAGCAACAGACACATGTTCTGTCCCAGCCAGCGTCCACAACCCAGCCAGACGGAGACAAGCAAAGATTTAACCTCTTCGAGGCTGGGCATCTCCAAGGCATTTCCCTTGGCACCCAGAGGGCGACCCCGTTCCCTGTCCCAAGGCAAAGCAGGCCTGCCGGGAAAGACCGTCGGGCACGGGGAATCCAAAACCGGTGGAGGGGGTCTGTGCCCGCCTGCCTTTGCCAGGACTCCCAGATGGAGCTCAAGGCCAGCCCTCGACTCGGCCCGACCCTGGTGTGAAAAAGGGGTAGGCATTTGGAAAAGGAGCTGCTCTTGGTTTTGCCAACAAAGCAACACATCATAGAATCGGTAGAAGAGAATAGTTGTAGCTTGGGGTTGACAGGCAGGCTCCTGGGTGATTTTCTTGGAGGCATTTCATGACTCAACTAGGGAACATCATCAGTGCTAGAAGGGGGTTTTGGGAGGAGGAGGAAGAGAAGGGGGGAAGGAGGGAGAGAGGTAGAGGAGGAGGAGGATGGGAGGAAGAGGAGGGGGAAAAGGGGGAAGGAGGGAGAGGAGAGAAGGAGGATGGGAGGAAGAGGAGGGGGAAAAGGGGGAAGGAGGGAGAGGAGAGGAGAAGGAGGATGGGAGGAAGAGGAGGGGGAAAAGGGGGAAGGAGGGAGAGGAGGAGGAGGATGGGAGGAAGAGGAGGAGGGTGGGAGGAAGAAGGGAGAGGAGGAGGATGGTGTGGTCCTCGGTGCTCTCTAAGCTTGATGGTTTCCTTGCAGATGTTCTCTGACCCAACTAGGGAGCATCATCAGTGCTAGAAGGGAGTAGAGTTTTGTGGGGAGGAGGAAGAGGAGGAGGGGAGGAAAGGGAGGAAGGAGAGAGAGGAGGAGGAGGAAAATGCTTGTGGGTTCCTTAATGTTCTCTGAGCTCAGTTATTTTCTTCCAAACCTTTCATGACCCTACTATGTAATATAATCAGTGCTAGAAGGCAGTGGGGTTTTGGGAGGAGGAAGAGGAGGAGGAAGTGGGAGAAGTGGGATGGGGAGGAGAGAAGAGAAGAGAAGAGGAGGAGGAGGAAACAGCCTGTGGGGTCCTTGGTGTTTCCTGAGCTTGGTTATTTTCTTGCAAACGTTTCCTTACCAAACTAGGAAACATCATCAGTGTTGGCATAACATCATAGAATCATAGGCCTAGAAGGGACCTTGGAGGTCTTTTAGTCCAGCGATGGTGCACCCACAACTCCGGGGTGGGATGGAGGGAGGCAAACACGGGAGTTTTTGCAATCCAGACATCCCTGAAGGATTACAACTATTTTTCCAGTTCTCCTTGCTTTCTTCTCGTTGCTGATTTGCCTGGAAAAATCCAAAGGCAACACCCAGAGGATGTCTTTTCTCCACTTCTCAATAGGCACCCATCCAAAGCATAGATTCTTTTTTCCCCCTCCTCCCCTTGGAAATCCAAGGGGGAGGGGAGCAGGAAAACTCACCTGCGTCACCTAAGCAAGGTGTGAAGTGGGAAAATGCCAGCCGTTTCTCAGCAAGGCAACTCTGTGTGTGACTGTGTGTCTGTGTTTGTGCGTGAGATGGAGCTCAACAACGTTGGGCCTGTTGTTTCCTGCTACCGCACAATCCTGGGAGGCGAGCAGAATTGCGTATATCCAGCTCCCCAAAATTTCAGCTTGTGCCAGTCCCGCATTGGCATCTACCCAGCCGGATGGGAGTTGTGTGTTGTAGCCAGTGGTGAAATCCAATTTTTTCTACTACCGGTTCTGTAGGCGTGGCTTGGTGGGCGTGGTGTGGCTTGGTGGGTATGGCAGGGGAAGGATACTGCAAAATCCCCATTCCCTCCCCACTCCTGGGGGAAGGATATTGCAAAATCTCCATTCCCACCCCTCTCTGTGGCCAGCCAAACCAGTATTTGCCAGTTCTCTAAATTGCTCAAAATTTCTGCTATGGGTTTGTCAGAACCTGTCAGAACCTGCTGGATTTCACCCTTGGTTGTACCCCGGCGGGGAGCAACACCGAAAGGCATTGTGTGTCGGTCTCAGCCAGACGACACACGTAGCCGGAGCGCAGACCGAAGCTGTGTTAAATCTATCCTGGGAGGGTGAATCGATGCATGCGGGAAAGAGCAATTAAAACCTAGTTAGGAAATGCCGTTATCATCATTAAGGGAACACCTGGCTGGAATGCTAATCTCACACCCAGGTTGTGTTCCTGGCCAGCCAGCCGAGAGTCTCCGAGCCCATCTGACCTCTTTTAGGAGGGGGAAAAAAGAAAGAAAGAAAGAAAGAAAGAAAGGATAACCCTAGGATGAACGAAGGAGGGGAAAAAATGCTTGCAAAACAGCTGCCGCCTTTGAATTTCGACGCTGGTCCTCGACTTAACGACGTCTCACTTAGTGACCGAAGTTATAAGTGCTGGGGAAAAGGGAACTTTTTCCCATGTACGACCATTGTGGCCTGATCCCTTTGGTCACCTGATCAAAATTCAAGACGCTTGGCAACTGACTCATATTTATGACGGTCGCGGTGTCCCCGGGAAGGGGTCATGGGATCTCGCTTTGCGACCTTTTCCCCAGCAAAGTCAATGGGGGAGACCAGATTCGTTTAACGACTGTGTCACTAATTTGACAGCTGCAGTGACTCACTTAACAACTGTGGCAAGGAAGACAGGGGCAAAATTCGTGTAATTGAATTTATAATTTTAATAGTTAGACTTAAACCTAAAGAGAAATGTACTATGAAATGTATTGAATTTGATAATTTTAGATTTTTATTATATTTTATGTAATTGAATTTATAAGTTTAATATTTAGACTTAATTTTAAAGAGAAATGTACTATGTATTGTCCGACTTTGATTTTGATATATGGAATATTGGGAATTATAGTTAATGTTATATATTTATATTACTTATATGATAATTCAATTTAAATCTTATGATGCTCAAAATTATTTTACTAGATTTTTTTAAATAGATTGTTAAGAGTTAAGTGTTTTTTATATTTGATTTATGTTGTCATATATTGGTTTAAAAGAAAAACTTTTTTATTACTTAAGGTTAAAATTGGTTTTAAAATAAGGTTATAGTTTTTTCTTAGTTGGATTTCACCTTAAAAAATTGTTAAATATGTTAATGTTAATGTTTGTTTAATAGCGGAAGTCAAGGGGGGGATTGGGGAGGGATAGGGGGGATAGGGTGGGGGTGGTAGGGGGGTGGGATGGGGAAGGGGTTTTAAAAATAAACCGTAATGTAAAACTTTTTCAATTAAAAAAAAATAAATAAATTTTTGACTTAGCAATGGAAATTTTGGGCTCAATGGGGGGTCGTAAGTCAAGGACTATTTGTAGAGCATTGAAGGGGTTTCTGCTGGGCTCTGTAGATGGGGGGGGCAGGTGTTTAAGAGGTGGGTTCCTGCGTCTTTAAGAGATGCACAGAATCAGGGGAGGGGGGGGCCAGTCACTAAAGCCCCTTCAGGACCACAAAGACAGCATCCTGGGTGGAAATGTTCCTTTCGGATTTTGGAAAGAGCATCGATTTCTTTCAGGATCTTTATCTGATGAATAACAAAATAATAAGAGCCGGAAGGGACCTTGGAGGTCTTCTAGTCCAACCCCATGCCCAAGCAGGAGACCCTAAGCCATTTCAGACAAAGGGTTATCCAACATCTTCTTAAAAACCTCCAGTGATGGAGCACCCACAGCTTCTGGTGGCAAGTAGTTCCACTGGTTTATTTCATGCCTAAAGCGGGACTAGAATTCCCCATCTCCTGGTGATTGGCCCCAAAGTCACCCAACCAGCATTCATGCCTAAGGCAGGGCTAGAACTCACCATCTCCTGGTGATTGGCCGAAATTCACCTAGCTGGCTTTCATGATTTTCCCCAGGTCACCCAGTCAGCTTTCATGCCTAAAATGGGACTAGAACTCCCCATCTCCTGGTGATTGATTTGATTTGATTTGATTTATTAAATTTATATACCGCCCTTCTCCTTGCGGACTCAGGGCGGTGCACTGCCAGAGATAAAAAACAGATTTACAAAAGTTAAAAAGTTTTAAAAACAACTAATACAAATTTGGCCCATAGTTAAAAACAATTTCAATTAACAATTGATATCAAAAACTCTACAAATTTTCCCATGGGATCAGGCCAGGCCGGCTAGCTGGAAAAAGTACGTTTTTAAGGCCCGATGAAAAGTCCGGAGGTCAGAGATCGTTCGCAACTCTGGAGGAAGGTCGTTCCAGAGGGTGGGAGCTACCACAGAGAAGGCTCTCCCCCTGGGGGTCGCCAGCCGGCATTGTCTGGCTGACGGCACCCTGAGGAAGCCCCCTCTGTGGGAGCGAACTGGCCGGTGGGAGGCAATTGGTGGCAGACGGTGGTCCCGGAAGTACCCTGGTCCTAAGCCATGGAGTGCTTTAAAGGTGATTACCAATACCTTGAAGCGCACCCGGAAGTCCACCAGCAACCAATGCAGCTCCCGCAGGAGCCTAAAATGGGACTAGAACTCCCCATCTCCTAGTGATTGGCCCAAAGCCACCTAGCTGGCTTTCCCCAAAGTCACCTAGACAGCTTTCATGGCTAAAGAGGGACTAGAATTCAGAGTCTTCTGGTGATTGGCTTAAAGTCACTCAGTTTACTTTCCTGCCCAAAATGGAACTAGAATTCACTGTCTCCTGGTCTCTAATCCAGCACCTTAAGGCAATACTCCAAACTGGTTCTCGCTTCGTCTCATTCCGTGGCAACAGAGTAGGAGGCCATTGAAGCACAGAGCACAGAATCAAAACGGGATAGCAAGATGGAGGGGGTGTATAAGGAAATAACTGATAAATAAATAACCTTAACTTTTAATTGTCAGCATTCCCGCCTACCTTGAATCCCTCTGTTCCTTGGCTTGCAGCCCTTCTGAGGCTTTCTTTGTTCCCTTGATTTTATTGTCCTCTGCAGGGCAGTTTTTATATTCCCTGGGAAACATTTTTTTGGGGGGTGGGGGGGTTCTTTGCAGGTGTGAAGCCCACCCCCCTAGAACAGAAAAATGGCTCTCCTTGTGCAACGGGGACCTTACTGCGGCCAACTGGGAGAGGCAAATGGGTCTGGGGGAGTGGGCTGAAGAGGCTAAGGGTAGGCCCAAGGACCGCAGGCACCCACCCAGACAGAAGGTGCCCCACGAGTTTTCAAGTGGGGTCTTGACCAACAGAGGTCAAGAGGGCTGCAAGGAACGCATAAGCTGAGCATCGTTTCAGCCCTTCCGGTGCTCCATCTGGGATGCCAAAACGGAATTTTATTTTGTGACCTTCGGACAAGCCAACTGAAATGGGGAAGCCAGATTTGCTTAACGACTCTGGCAAGCGCGGTTGTAAAATGGGGCAAAACTCACTTAACAACGGTCTGACTTAGCAACGGAAATGGTAGGCTCAATTATGCTCGTATAGTCCAGCTCTTCTGTTCTATGGTATGGAGTTCCCAAGATGCTTTTCCAAAAGGCAACTGGACTTTTTGGAATTTTTCCGTGAAAACATTTTGCTTCTCATCCAACAAGTTTTAAAATAGAACTGAGAAAGCTTCCTGGATGAGAGGTGAAAAGTATTCAAGGGGAAAAAAACCTGTTAGTTTGGATAGGTCTGCCCTCTGGTTATGTTCATGTCCCATCTTAAGCTCTTAAGAGAAGATGAGAGGGGAAAATGGGAGAGGAGAGGAGAGAAGAATGTTGATCTAGGGAGGGAGGGAGGAAAGAAGAGAGGAAGGAAGGCATGAGAGAAAGAAGGAAGGAGGGAAGGAGGAAGGAAGGAAGGAAAAATATAACGAAAGGAGGAAGGGAGGGAGGGAGGAAGCAAGGAAGGAAAAAAGACAGACATAAGAGAAGGAGGGAAGGAAGAATGATGGAGAAAGGTGAGAGAAGGGAAGGAGGGAGGAGGGAGGGAGGAAGGAAGGAGAGAAGATTGACTTTGATTTTATAGGAAGGGAGGAAGGAAAATTGATTTTAATTTACTGAAATTATCAGGCAAGAAGGAAAGAAAGCAACTGAAACATTAAAGGGAGGTGGAGGAAGGAAGGAGAAAGATAGGAGAAGAAAAGGAAGGAAGGAAGGAAGGAAGGAAGGAAGGAAGGAAGGAAGGAAGGAAATAAATTTCTGATGGGCACTCCATAGACCCAAACAAACCCAGACGCCATGATACAGAATTTGTATTTTTTAGAATAAAAATGGAGAATGAGTGAAGGAGTAACAAGAGTTGGAAGGGACCTTGGAGGTCATTTAATCCAACCCCCTGCTCACACAGGAAACCTATACTAGGGATTCAAACCGCCAACCTTTCTGATCAACATACTCAGCGTCTTAGCCACTGAGCCACCTAGATGACAGGAAGGCAGGAAGGTTAGAGGGTCAGGTCAATCTGAAGCCTCTCCTTCAACTGGTCATACAAGGGGGAGATGTCCGTCGTGTGTCGCCTCCCCTCCCGCCACCTTCCTTTGAATTGGGCAGCTGAAATGCCCCAGGGACTGCCCGAAGGTCCTAGGACTGGCCCTTAATTTAAGTGGGTCTTTGCTTCTGGGACTTCTCTGATGGAGGCCAGGTCTTTCACGACTGCAATGGGGAGAGATGACCTGGGGGGCAGAGCCTCCCAAAGCCCCCCCTCTTCTGTAACTACCAAATTTGGGTTGTCAAACGTCTTCTCCCCCCAAATGAAGGGAGGTGTTGCTCTGGAAGCATTGCATCTTTGTCCAGTATATATTATATTATTATATTATATTATATTATATTATATTATATTATATTATATTATATTATATTATATTATATTATATTATATTATATTATATTATATTATATTATATTATATTACATTATTATACTATACTATACTATACTATACTATACTATACTATACTATACTATACTATACTATACTATACTATACTATATTAATTAAGCTTATATGCCGCTCTCTCTCTGACAAGGACTCAGGGTGGCTCACAGGATTATATTGTATTGTATTGTATTGTATTGTATTGTATATTATTATTATTATTATTATTATTATTATTATTATTATTAATTGAGCTTGCATGCCGCCCGCTCTCCGACAAGGACTCAGGGTGGCTCACAGGAATATATTATATTATATTATATTATATTATATTATATTATATTATATTATATTATATTATATTATAATTATATTATATTATATTATATTATATTATATTATATTATATTATATTATATTATATTATATTATATTATATTATAATTATTATTTGTCATTTTATTTCTATATTTCATTTCATTTTATTTCTTTTCATTTTTTTATATTTTACTTTTTCGTCACTTTGGAATTTTTCTACAACTCTGCTCCTTGTTAATATTTCTGATTTTTAACAATTGTTTTCCTTTATTAATCTTCTTCAGGTTACTTTGCCCTCGGCACAGGCCACGCTAGTTATTAGATGAATTAGAAGTACGAACAACAATCATTTCAAAATATACCAGTATTATATTAGGCTATTCCGAAACTATTTATAAGTTTAGAATATAAGATGATTCAATAGGTAAGATATGACAATTTTAATATATCGTATTATATATTTTGTAGCACGTAATAAAATATATTTTGAAATAAGTGGAAAAATAAAAATCCTGCTCCCTTTCTCTCCCACTTTTTAATTGTAAATTATTATTATTGTTTTATTTAAATAAATAAATAGATTTATTTCTAATACGCCCTCCCTCATTATTATGAGCTTTAATGTTTCAATATCTTATTGGCTTTTAACGTTTATAAGTTGCTCAGTCCTCTCTAGATGAGATGGACAGCAAACAAATCAAATATACACAAACAATTAAATAAATATTAGGAGATTTTCAAGGAAATGTCAATGATTCTGGAAAAACTACTTCTATCCTTGATTAGTTTCCATCCTTTGCTTCTTGTCTTTCCTTCTGCTATTTTGGAGAATAGCTTGACTCCCTCTTCTTTGTGGCAGCCCCTCAGATATTGGAAGATGCTATCCTGTCCCCCCTAGTCCTTCTCTTCATTAAGTTAGAAATATGCCATTCCTGCAACTGTTTTTCATATGTTTTAGCCTCCAGTCCCCTGATCATCTCGCTTGCTCTTCTCTGTCCTCTTTCTTCTGCAGTCACTCAAAAGATGGGGAAATGAAGAGAGCGCTTCACTCTGTCTTAGGCCCAGGGCTCTCCAACATCTTCATCAATGACTTGGAGGAGGGGATAGATGGGGAACTCATCAAATTTGCAGATGACACCAAGCTGGCAGGAATAGCCAACACTCCAGAAGATGATAGGCTCAAGATGCAGAAGGATCTGGACAGACTTGAACATTGGGCGCTATCTAACAAAATGAAATTCAACGGTAAAAAAAGGAAGGTTCTACATTTAGGCAAGAAAAAACAGGTACCGTATATGTGACACCTTGCTCAATAGTAGTAACGGTGAGAGGGATCTTGGAGTCCTAGTGGACAAGCATTGAGATAGGAGCCAGCCTTGTGCAGCAGCTGCCAAAAAAGCCAACACAGTTCTGGGCTGCATCAACAGAGGGATAGAATCAAGATCACCTGAAGTGTTAATGCCGCTTTATAATCCCTTGGGAAGGCCACACTTGGAATATTTGCATCCAGTTTTTGTCGCCACGATACAAAAAAGATGCTGAGACTCTAGGAAGAGCAACGAAGAAGATTAGGAGACTGGAGGTTAAAACATATGAAGAACGGTTGCAGGATCTGGGTAGGTCTAGTTTAATGAAAGAAGGACCAGGGGAGACAAGATAGCTGTCTTCCAATATCTCAGGGGCTGCCCCAAAGAAGAGGGAGTCAAGCTATTCTCCAAAGCACCTGAGGGCAGGACGAGAAGCAACGGGTGGAAACTAATCAAGGAGAGAAGCAACTTAGAACTAAGGAGAAATTTCCCTGACAGTTAGAACAATTAATCAGTGGAACAACTTGCCACCAGAAGTTGTGAATGCTCCAACACTGGAAATTTTTAAGAAGATATTGGATAACCATTTATCTGAAGTGGTGTAGGGTTTCCTGCCTGGGCAGGGGGTTGGACTAGAAGACCTCCAAGGTCCCTTCCAACTCTGTTATTCTATTCTATTCTAAAAAGAGACAAGAACTTAACTAGGTTATTGAATGGTCAACGTAACATGGTCAACGTTGAGAGAAGGTTCCAGAAAAACCATGTTAAGATTCATCAGATCTGCTAATACAGTTGGTGGATCTGGCCCAGTGCGAATGGAGCCATAATGGAGTCAGATATGGCATTCAGAGTTACGGTGAGATTTACTATAGGTTTGCTCCAATTTTTAGTCTGTGGTTTCCAGAGATGGAAATTGTGTGTTGTTGGGAAAGCTTCACTTCCCGGGTTCCCGGCATGGCTGACCCTGACTCATTATTCTAAAATTTCCTCCTTCTTTTTGTTGTGAATGAGTTATGAATGTTCCAACACTGGAAGTTTTTAAGAAGATGTTGGATAACCCTTTGTCTGAAGTGGTGTAGGATTTCCTGCCTGGGCAGGGGGTTGGTCTAGATGACCCCCAAGGTCCCTTCCCACTCTGTTATTCTATTCTATTCTATTCTATTCTATTCTATTCTATTCTATTCTATTCTATTCTATTTCTGATGGGAAAAAGCTAAAATCAGCCTCCATTGACATATAAATTTATGGGGTGGTAACCAGAGCTATTCCTATTGGGTATCTTACCAGAGAAAATTAGTAAAGATAATATATATATTTGATTATACATGGAATAATAGCAGCAAGGATTGTTTATGCACAAAACTGGAAAGCAGAGAATATACCATCGGAGGGAGAAGTAATTTAAAAAAAATTAGATCGTGCAGAAATGAACAGATTAACTATGATGATAAAAGAAAGAGAAGTTTCAGAATATTATAAAATATGGAATCGATTTTATTATTGGTTAGAAAAGAGATACAAATAAGTTTTAAAAGAGATTGGGAAAAAATGTTGTAACTAGAATATTATATTATATTATTTATTTATTATTTAAATTTTTATACCGCCCTTCTCCTGAGGGACTCAGGGCGGTGCACAGCCACAGTAACACAACATATATCACAAAATTTAAAAAACAGTTTAAAACGTATTAAATAATATATTAAAAAACTTAAAAACTAAAACACCCATTAAAATTCGTTATTTAGCCAGCCCAGCCTGTTGAAACGAAGATTAGTGGAAAATCTTTGTAATGGACTTGGTGAGATTGAAGATGGAAGAGATAGAGAAGAGAAGAATCCTTTGAAGATAACACCGAAATATCACATGGAAGAAATGAACGATGTACTAAACGTTTCTTTGTCTTAAAAGATAAAGAAAACTTAAAAAATTTATGGGGTGGCTTGTTTCTGAATAGCCCACAAAACCCAGGAAGTCCTCGACTTACAACAGTTCGTTTAGTGACCATTCAAAGTTACAATGGCACTGGAAAAACTGATTTACGACTGTTTTTCACATTTATGGTCGCGCGATTAAAATTCAGACGTTTGGCCACTGACTCACATTTACGACGGTTGCAGTGTCTTGAAGTCACGTGATTCCCCCCCCCACACTTTTTTTGCAATGAGGAAAGTCAATGGGGAAGCCTGATTCACTTAGCAACCGGGTTTCCTAATTTAACCCCCGCAGAGATTCATTTGACACCCGCGGCGAGAAAGGTTGTAAAATGGAACAAAAGCCACTTAAGAACTGTCTCGCTGAGCAACACAGAAATTCCGGGCTCTTTATAATCTTTATAATTCAACAAAAATATGTGTAGTACTACGACTAGAACAATGATGGCTCATCTTTTTTGCCGGCGTGTGCCAAAAGCGGGGAGAGCCTGGGGGGGTCATGTGCATAATTCAATGCCCCCTGCCCCCTGTGCATTCACGAGTGACACCCCGCACACACACTCCCCCCACTTTTGGCATGTGATGGCACAGTGGGCCCGTTTTTCGCCCTCCCCAGGCTCCAAGAAAGCCTCTGGAGGCCAGAAACGGCCCGTTTGCTGATGTCCGGTGGGACCAAAAATTCCGTTTTTCGCCTTCCCCAGGCTCCAGAGGCTTTCTAGGAGCCTGGGGAGGGCGAAAACAGACTTTTCCCACCCACCCCCCACGCCCGAGGCCCTCCAAAGGCCAGAAATGGACAGTGTGCCGTTAGGGCAATGCTCGCGTGCCCATTGATATGGCTCTGCATCCCACCTGTGGCACATGTGCCATAAGTTAGCCATCACGTACTAGAACGATATAAGCTTGTCAAACGTAGTAAATATGATGAATATTATTTTATTTGCACTAAAGTGTGAATAGAAAGGGAATATTTTTAAATGTAATAGTGGCATAATTAGAAGTTAGGAAGGGGATGGAAACTAGAGAGAGAGGGATTAATGGAATATACATCTTTATATAGTAAGGTGAAGTAATAATAAGAGGGGAAATCAGAACTTGAACGATGGTAGTATTAAGAATGTCTGAACAATATGGTGATTGGCATAAAAATAGCCTGCTGAAATATTAAATAATTAAATAATGGAAGATTGTAATTTAACATAAACGTGTTTGACTATAAGTCTGTTAAATGTAACAAATACGATTATTAATACATTTTATTTGTAGTAAAAGGAATGACGCTCAGAAGATGGTGATTGGCATGAAACTATTGAAATATTGAGTACCTAAATAATGAAAGATGATAATTCCACAAAAACGTGTGTGCTATTACCAGAGCTGTATAAACTTGCCAACTGTAGTAAATAACGATGAATATTATTTTATTCGTATTAAAATGTAAGACACTCAGGGGCCGCACGGTTCACGCATTGATAGGTTTGTAAAAAATAAAATAAAATAGAAAACTAAATAAAAATAATAAATAAAGAAAAATAAATAAAGAATAAAGTAGAAAAAAAGAAATAATAAAGAAAAATAAATAAAGAATAAAAAAAATAAAGAAGAAAGAAAGAAAGAAAGAAAGAAAGAAAGAAAGAAAGAAAGAAAGAAAGAAAGAAAGAAAGAAAGAAAGAAAGAAAGAAAGAATAAATTCTGGGCTCAGTTGCGGTCATAATTCGAGAACTATCTGTATTTTTTCTTTGCTGCAGTGGTTTGGGGCAGATGGACTGAATTCTTCACCTCTCTGAGATCCAATAGACCAGGGATGGCTAACTTTTATGTTGTTGGCTGCCAAAAGTGCCCGTAACAGTGCACACCCATAATATAATGTGCCCCCTGTGCGCCCCACCCTCTGTGCATGCATGCGGTCCTCCCTTGCCCTATTTTGGGCCTAGTAAGACTCTCTGCAGCCTCCTGGGAGCAAAAACGGGCCACGGGGAGTGGGGGGTGTGCTGCAACCCTCCGCGCCCTGTTTTGGGCCTAGTAGGCTTCCCTGCTGTTATAACTCCTAATGCAATGTGTGTGCACCCCCCCACGCGTGCCCTGTGACCCCCCACGCCCTGTGAATGCACATGCATCTCCACCCCCACACATGCACGGCAGAGACCCAAAAATCAGCTGGCCGGCGGGAGGTGCGCGAGCGTGCACGGTGGAGCTGAGTGGGGCGACGGCTCGCGGGCCCGCAGAAAGGGCTCTTCGTGCCATCCGTGGCACACGTGGCATAGGATTTTTGTGGCTAAGCAAGGCAGTTACGAAGTGAGTCGGAGCTGGCTTCATGACCTGTTCCCAAAGTTGTTAAGTAAAACACTGCAGTTGTGAAAGAAGCACGCAGTCGTTAAATGAATCCAGTGTATAAGAGCCTTGGTGGCGCAGTGGACTAAACTGCTGCTGTTAAATAGCACTTAGCTGCCAGCTGCCTGCAATTACTGCGAGTTCAAATCTCAGCAGGCTCAAGGTTGACT
The DNA here is from genome assembly GCA_030761175.1 of Masticophis lateralis. Lineage (NCBI taxonomy): Eukaryota > Metazoa > Chordata > Lepidosauria > Squamata > Colubridae > Masticophis > Masticophis lateralis. Next base: position 212,873,506 of record JAUDYJ010000003.1, on the reverse strand, counting down.
CAGCCTTCCATCCTTTCTAAGGTAGGTCAAATGAGGACCCAGTTTGTGGGGGCAATAAGCTGACTTTGTATAAATATACAAAAGGATGAAGGCTATTGCTTAACGCATTGTAAGCCACCCTGAGTCTCTGGAGAAGGGCGGCATAGGAAGGAAAGAAGGAAGGAAGGAAGGAAGGAAGGAAAGAAGGAAGGAAGGAAGGAAGGAAGGAAGGAAGGAAGGAAGGAAGGAAGGAAGGAAGGAAGGAAGGAAAGAAAGAAACATTCAGCTGACTGCAATTACTGTAAATTCGAATCTCACCAGGCTCAAGGTTGACTCAGCCTTCCATCCTTTCTAAGGTAGGTAAATTGAGGACCCAGTTTGTGGGGGCAATAAGCTGACTTTGGATAAATATATACAAAAGTGTGAAGGCTATTGCTTAACACATTGTAAGCCACCCTGAGTCTCTGGAGAAGGGCGGCATAGGAAGGAAAGAAGGAAGGAAGGAAGGAAGGAAGGAAGGAAGGAAGGAAGGAAGGAAGGAAGGAAAGAAAGAAAGAAACATTCAGCTGACTGCAATTACTGTAAGTTCGAATCTCACCAGGCTCAAGGTTGACTAAGCCTTCCATCCTTTCTAAGGTAGGTCAATTGAGGACCCGGATTGTGGGGGCAATAAGCTGACTTTGTATAAATATACAAAACTATGAAGGCTATTGCTTCATGCATTGTAAGCCGCCCTGAGTCTTCGGAGAAGGGCGGCATATAAATCAAATAGAAAAAAAAAATCTCCATCCCCTTCCCACTCCAGGGGAAGGAGAGCCTGGTGGCTCAGCAGACTAAAAGCATTGTGATTAACACCAGATGTCTGCAATTACTGTAAGTTCGAATCTCACCAGGCTCAAGGTTGACTCAGCCTTCCATCCTTTCTAAGGTAGGTAAATTGAGGACCCAGTTTGTGGGGGCAATAAGCTGACTTTGTATAAATATACAAAAGTAGGAAGGCTATTGCTTAACGCATTGTAAGCTGCTCTGAGTCTCCGGAGAAGGGCGGCATATATACATCGAACTAATAAATAAATAAATAAATTTCCCTCAGTTGTAATCCAGTTGTAAGTGTGAGGATCAGTCGTAAGTAGCTTTTCCCCCTCCTGGTGTTGTCGTAACTCTGAACGGTCATTAAACAATCGGTTGTAAGTTAAGGACAACCTGTATTTCTGGATGTATTGATCTGGGTTGAGAATTAGAAGCATTGTGTGAACCAGCAGTCTCGTTTAAGAGACCAAGCGTGCTTGTGACATGCTTTTGGTCATAAATTGAGAACTACCTCCAATCTCAGGGACGTTGTGGTCCAAAAAGTCAAAATAGTGACCACAGCAGGGGGGGGGGGAAATCAAATCCTGATTTTAAAAAAAATATGTGATGTACATTAAATCTGCATTTATGGAACAAAATGAAATTCAATGTAAAGCAAAGTTACATTGGCAAGGAAAACCTAAAATACACATATAGACTGAGTGAAACATGCTTAATAGCAGTGACTGTGAGAGGGATAAAATAATAGAATAGAATAGAATAGAATAGAATAGAATAGAATAGAATAGAATAGAATAGAATAGAATAGAATAGAATACAGAATGAATAGAATAGAATAGAATAGAATAGAATAGAATAGAATAGAATAGAATAGAATAGAATAGGAGAATGGAATACAGAATAGAATAGAGAAGAATACAGAATGAATAGAATAGAATAGAATAGAATAGAATAGAATAGAATAGAATAGAATAGAATAGAATAGAATAGCAGACTTGGAAGGGACCTTGGAGGTCCTCTAGTCCAACCCCCTGCTTAGACAGGAAACCCTACACCACTTCAGATAAACGGTTATCCAACATCTTCTTAAAAACTTCCAGTGTTGGAGCATTCACAACTTCTGCAGGCAACTTCCACGCATTTACTTGTTCTCACTGTCAGGAAATTCCTCCTTAGTTCTAAGTTGCTTCTCTCCTTGATGAGTTTCCACCCATGGCTTCTTGTCCTGCCCTCAGGAGCTTTAGAGAATAGCTTGACTCCCTCTTCTTTGGGGCAGTCCCTGAGATATTGGAACATATCTGAGATATTGGATCTTGGAGTCTTAGTGGACAATCAGCTAAATATGAGCCAGCTGTGTGTGGCGGCTGCCAAAAAAGCCAATGCAATCAAAATGGCATCAACAGAGGGATACAATCAAGATCAAGGGAGGTAGTAATACCACCCTATAAAACCTTAGTAAGGCCACGCCTAGAATACTGCATCCAGTTTTGGTCACCACAATATAAAAAGGATGTGGAGACTCTGGAAAGAGTGCAGAGAAGAGCAACCAGGATGATGAGGGAACTGGAGGCTAAAACATACGATGAACGGTTGCAGGAACTGGGCATGGCTAAGTCTAGTGAAGAGAAGGACCAGGGGGACAGGAGAGCATCTTCCAATATTTGAGGGGCTCCCACAGAGAGGAGGAAGGGGGTCAAGCTATTTTCCAAAGCACCCGAAGGCCAGAGAAGGATAGAAATTGATCAAGGAGAGATTCAACTTAGAAATAAGGAGGATTTTTCTGACAGTGAGAACCATCAACCATGGAACAGAAGTTGCCTTCAGAAGTTGTGGGAGCTTCATCACTGGAAGCTTTCAAGAAGAGACTGGACTGCCATCTGTCAGAAATGGTGTAAAGTCTCCTGCTTGGGTGGGGGGTTGGAATAGATGACCTCCAAGGACCCTTCTAACTCTGCTAATCTATTAGTTGGACTTCGGGTAGATCCAATCCTGCTCTCTTAACCTGGAGGCTACATTGAGTTAATTTTAGCAGGCCTCACTATATATCCCATGATTTAATCCTATTTTTAATTTCTCTCGATATTTGAATGGACCCCACCTTAGTCTAAATGAGAGATGGTCCTCTTCATGTTGTTTTCGTTGTTTAAATATTTTTCTCCTCAAGACATGTAATCCTCGACCTACAACAGTTCATTTAGTGACCATTCAAAGTTACAAGGGCACTGAAAAATGTGACTGCTTTTCACAGCTCCTACTAGATGTTTGGCAACTGTCTCGTATTTATGACGGTCGCAGCGTCCTGGGGTCCCTGGATCCTCTTTTGCAACCTTCTGACAAGCAAAGTCCATGAGGAAGCCAGATTCATTTAACAACTGGGTTACTCGCTTAACAACTTTGATGATTCAAGAAATGTCATAAAAATTCACTTAACAAATGTCTCACTTTAACAACCAAAATTTTGGGTTCAGTTGGACTACCTCTATTCACTTAGACACTGCCCCACTTCAGATAATTTTGGGCCACTCACAATATTAATAAAAATGCAACGTAAGGCAATGCAAGACGAATAATAAGAAACCTAATAAATAAAGAGCAAGGGAAAAAAAAGCAGAAGGAAAAAACAGTTTTTTGGATGGTTCCTGATTTTTGCAGTAGTCCTCAACTTACGACAGTTCGTTTAGTGATCATTTGAAGTTACAACAACACTTTAAAAAGTGACTTTTTCACACTTTCGAGTTTTGCAGCTTTCCATGGTCACGTGATCAAAATTCGGACGCTTGGCCACTGACTCATATTTATGACGGTCGCAGTGTCCTGGGGTCGTGTGATCCCCTTTTGCGACCGACTGACAAACAAAGCCAATAGAGGAGCCAGATTCACTTCACAACGAGGTTACTGCAGCGATTCACTTAACAACTGTGACAAGAAAGCTGATAAAATGGAACGAATTTCACTTAACATCTGTCGGTCTCATAATAACAACAGAAAATCTGGGCTCAGTTGTGGTTGTAAATCGAGGACTGCCTGTATTATTATTATTTTTGCATTTTGTAAGCTGCTCAGAGTTTTAAGAGATCAGAATGGCCTTTAAATTTCCCAAATAAAGAGATGGAGGCATCTCTCTGGGTTGCGGCCACAACTCTTGTGATGCAATCCCGGCTGTTGGTGCACCAGACCCTGGGTTCAAATCACGCCCTCCCAGAAGACAGAAGAACTGTTAAGACACACAGCCAAGCCCCTGTAGATCAGTTGATGTGAGCCAAGGCTTTCTAGTTTGCACTCAGGAGCCACTAAGAATCACAACTAGTGAGGGAATTCTGGGAGTTGGAGTCCACACATACTAAGGTGGAGAAACATTGGAGTAGACACAGAGGAATAGATTCGGGGATTGTAATCATCCGAGCTGTTTGCAACTGATCTCAAAGGAGAGAAGGCTGTGCTTTAATCTATTGTTGTGTCAGACCCACAAGCTGGTGGAGATGTGGTGTGTGCCCCCCCCCCCGGGAGCTCGGCAGGGGCACGGGGCTTTTAAAAATGGCCCTTCACAAGAAATCTGGATGGTGTCCTGTGAGATTTGGGAAGACTGGATGGTTTTTGGTGCTCTTTGAGTTGGCTGGTTTTCTTGTAGAAGTTTCATGACCCAACTAGGGAATGTCATCAGTGTTGGAAGAGAGAGAGCTGTGTGGAGAGGAGGAGGAGGAGGAGGAAAAGGAGGAGGAGGATTATTATTTTTTTAAAAATTTGATTTATATGCCGCCCTTCTCCGGAGACTCAGGGCGGCTTACAATGCATTAAGCAATAGCCTTCATACTTTTGTATATATTTATACAAAGTTAGCTTATTGCCCCCACAAACTGGGTCCTCAATTTACCCACCTTAGAAAGGATGGAAGGCTGAGTCGACCTTGAGCCTGGCTAGGATTGAACTCTCAGAATTGCAGGCAGCTGGATCTTAATTGCTGCCTTTAGTAGGAGGCATTAGCCCCCTACGCTACTCAGGCTCCTCTATTGTAGTGTCTTTGGTGCTCTTTGAGCTTGGTTTGTTTTCCTGCAAACGTTTCATTACCAACCTAGGTAACATCATCAGTACAATTGGTTGGAAAGTCTCCTTGTGATCCAGCAGCCAGTTCCACCCCATATTTAGTTAAGTCCTGAGAACCGCCCTGAGTCCGTAAGGAGAAGGGCGGTATACAAATCTAATAAATAAATAAATAAATAAATAAATAAATTTGGGAGTGACTAACCTGTGCGCTGTGACCTCTTCTGAGCATCCTCTCTAACTGCTGAGCCAAGCAGCTTCTTGGTCTATGTAGGCACCACCAGAAGTTGTACCTACGGCAAATGGTTGGTGGGGGAGGATCACAAATCAGCTCAATGAGTAGCCCTGATGACGTTCCCTAGTTTGGGTCATGAAACTTCTACTCAGAGAGCACCAAGGACTCCACAGTCGTTCTCCTTCTCCTCCTCCTCCTCCTCCTCCTCCTCCTCCTCCTCCCTTCTAGTACTGATGATCTTGTCTTGTTGGGTCCTAAAACATCAGCAAGAAAAGAATGAAGCTCAAGAGAGCACCGAGCACCTTTCGAAAGCCAACTCTGACGGAGGAAAGTCAGGGTTACGCAAGGCACCTTCTCCTTCGGTGGAAGAACACCTGGTGTCCTCGTTTGGAGCCCTTCCTTGGGGAGAGGTGGAGGAGATGACCTCCCTGCCTGCCCCCCTCCCCCTCCCCGGGGTGTTGATGTTGACTAAACATTTTGCAGATAAAATCAAGTTTCTTCCCTCTGGCCTTGGGCCCACCTGGGCAGGAGGAATGGAACATCTCCTCAAGGTTTCTGGGATTGGGTTTCATTTTGTGGGCTGCAAGGACACGGGGAAGGCTCTCTGGAGAAGAAGGTGGGCCAGCTGTGAGCTGGAACAGCGCCCTTCTGATCTGGAGGGCAGCTGGGAGAAGATAGGGGTTCAATTCTGGAGGGTACATTGTTTTAGACTGGAGATTAAAACACACGATGAACAGTTGCAGGAATTGAGCATGCCACAGAGAGGAGGGGGCCAAATTAGGAGGGGGACAAGAAGCAACCCATGGAAGCTAATCAAGGAGAGAAGCAACCTAGAACTGAGGAGGAATTTCCTGAAAATTAGAACAATTAACCAGTGGAACAGCTCGCCTCCAGAAGTTATGGGTGCTCCAACACTGGAAGCTTTCAAGAAGAGATTGGATAGCCATTTATCTGAAATGGGATAGGATCTCTTGCTTGAGCTGGGGGTTGGACTAGAAGACCTCCAAGGTCCCTTCTAACTCTGTTATTCTATTCTGTAAGTTTAATGAAAAGGAGGACTAAAGAAGACATACATGAGAGCAGTCTTCCAAAATTTGAGGGGCTGCCCCAGAGAGGAGGAAGGGGGTCAAGCTGTTTTCCAAAACACCTTTGAAGGCCAGACAAGGAATAATGGATGGAAACTGATCAAGGAGAGATTCAACCTGGAAATAAGGAGGAATTTCCTGACGGTGAGAACCATCAACCCATGGAACAGAAGTTGCCTTCAGAAGTTGTGGGAGCTTCATCACTGGAGGCTTTCAAGAAGAGACCAGACTGCCATCGGTCAGAAATGGTGCAAGGACTCTTGGTTGGGGAAGGGGGGTTGGACTAGATGACCAACAAGGTCCCTTCCAACTCTTAATCTGTAATCTTGCTGGAAGATGGGGGCGCTGTGCCTTGAAAGTCCTTATGGCCGCCCCTTCCTGATGAGACCACAACCAATACGACCATGTGGGTCACCCCACTGCCTGGTCTCCAAGCCTACATTTTGGAGGAAGGCCGTGGGGCTATCAAGGCAGCGTCCTATGCAGTACAGGTAGTCCTTGACTTACGACCAGCATCGAGCCGCAAATGTCTGTTGTTCACCGAGACATTTGTTCCTGTCTTGGCAATGTTGTTAAGTGAATCCCTGCAGTAGATAAGTTCATAACCCGGCCGTTAAGTGAATCAGGTTCCCCTTTGATTTTTGCTTGTCAGATGGTCGCAAAAGGAGATCACGCGACACACACACACACACGCACACCGGGATGCCACAACTGTCAAAAATATGAGCCTGTTGTCAAGCTTCTGAGTTTTGATCATACGATCATGGGGAGGCGGCAGTGGTCATCACTGTGAAAAACCGTCACAAGTCACCTTGTTCAGTGCCATTGTAACTTTGAGAGGTCACTAAATGTACCGTTGTAAATTGAGGATTATTTGTGTCTGGAGCTCCTTCCAACAGGGTTCAAATCTGGGCATCAACAGCATGGGTTGTTGTAGTGCAGTTGTGAACTAGTGCAACCCCTGGGACTTTAACAATGGGTGGACTACAAGCTGGCTGGGGAATTCTGGGAGATGAAGTCCACCCATCTTAAAGCCTGCTGGTTGGGGAATTCTGGGAGTTGAAGTCCATCCATCTTAAAGCCTGCTGGCTGGGGAATTCTGGGAGATGAAGTCCCCCCATCTTAAAGCCTGCTGGCTGGGGAATTCTGGGGGTGGAAGTCCCCCCATCTTAAAGCCTGCTGGCTGGGGAATTCTGGGAGATGAAGTCCCCCCATCTTAAAGCCTTCTTACTGGGGAATTCTGGGAGTGGAAGTCCACCCATCTTATAGCCTGCTGGCTGGGGAATTCTGGGAGTTGCAGTCCAGCCATCTTAAAGTCCCAGAGCCTGAGAAATATTACTGTAGTCTAGTAGATTATCATCAGTGCCGTACATTCTCTCCAGATCTTTTAGATCTCAATGGGGGTTGGAACCATTGACCAGGTGTCCCCTTGGCATCCTGTGAGAACCCCAAACCCAGGTTTCACCTAATGTCTGAGCCTAACCTGGTGTTTCTCAATTGAAATATTCTTCTGAAATGTTAAAGGAGGCTGGACTAGAAGACCTCCAAGGTTCCTTTCAGCTCTGTTCTGTTCTATTCTCTTTTCTATCCTATTCTATTTTATTCTATATTCCATTCCATTCCATTCCTATTTCAATTAACTTTGTCAGCTTGGAAACAGGTGGACTTCAACTCCCAGAATTCCCCAGCATGGCTAGCTAGCTAGAGAATTCTGGGATTGGAATGACCCATCAGCAGAGAGAGTAAGGTGGATGGCTTGTTTCCACGCAAACTTCTATTTTTGAATGAATAAAAGGTTCACTTTACCACCATAGCACAAAAGGCCAGGTACGATTCATTTAAGAACTGTTTTGCTTGGCAAGGGTTCCCATTTGTGACTTTAATTTGTGACTACTTGTATTTCTGGATGATAAGAATTAGATGTATTGTGTGAACCAGCAATCTCGTGTCACGGTTAAAGAAACCAAGCGTGCTTGTGATGTATTTGCACACTTTGGGTGCAGGGGAATGTGGCATTTGACTGGAGGGGGACCCTGAACAAAAAAGCCAGAAAAAAACCCATGTTACTTCCTCCTATGTAGTCCTCAACTTACAACAACTTGCTTAGTGGTCGTTTGAAGTTAGAACGGCACTGCAAACAGAGACTTGTGACCATTTTTCACACTTATGACTGTTGGCACCGTCCCTACAGTCACACAATTCGGGTGCTTGGCAACTCACATTTATGACGGTTGCAATGTCCCGAGGTCACATGATCCCCTTTGTGGTCGTAAATCGAGGACTTCATCTATTCCATTTCTGCTTTTTTTGTTACTTTTTCTCCAATAAGAGGCCTGGCCGATATGTAGATTATTTATTGGGTGCGTGCAGGCTTGAATTCTGGGTGGTTTTTTTTTACATAAAGGTGTGAATAAGAGTTGTAATCCTTCGCCCCACCACAAAGGAAAAAACAGAATTTGAATAAATAATATATATTCACACAACACATTACCAACCCTGGTGTTTTATTAACAATTCGCACATTATATTTGCAACATAAATAGGCCGGTTTTACGTGAATATGCCTGACTCTGGAAAATCCGTGCAAGCTGAACGCGAGTTTAGCACACGGTCTGAAGCATGTCCGCAGGGCTCTTGACGAGTGACCTCGGCGTGGCGCCTTGTGTGAACGGCCCCAGGGCACCCAGGGGACGAAAAACTCCCTGCCCTGGACTGCTAGTTCTCCCTTCCTTGGAGGAAGTCCCTCCATTTCTCTCTGGGGTTGTCGGCATGACAGTCCCAAGCGCCTGGGGCAATCTGGAACAAGGCAGCCAGAGGCCGCGTGGCCTTTCCTGCTTTGCAAGGAAGGGGACGGGAGCTGGGGCAGGGCAGGGGGAAGGCCAGCCTGTCTGGTAGTTTGGCTGCCTTGGTTGAGCCAGGCCCAGATAGACAATGCTGGACTAGGGAGGCTTTGTAGATGGGCTGCGTGGGAGTTGCTAACCCAGATCAGGGATTGCAAAATTCTCAAAAAACCTGGATGGTGTATCTTATTCTGGGCGCAGAGGAGGGGAGGGCCGAGGACTCAGTCCCCACCCTAGAGGGACCCCTCCAGGATTGCCCTTATGGGGAGGTTCATTAGCAAAAGGTCCCAATTGCAATCAAGGCCCATAATCCCCTGCCAGCAGGGGAAAAGGGGCCCGAGGCCACGCGGGGCATCCTTCCTTCCCCAGGCACGTGTGTCTTCCTTGGAGGCGGATTACACCACCCATGCTCCCCAGCCAGGCGGGGCATTGGCAAGCCGCCCTCTTCTTCGGGAGAGGCGGACTACCCCTGCTGCCCGGCCACGCGGTGCCTCGGCCCCTTCCCCCTCCCGTCTCTTCTTCGGGAGAGCCGGACTACACGCCCCATCTTCCCCGGCCGCCAGGCAGGAAAGGCAGAGCAGCGAAGCTCTTGCCCGGGCCGGGACGAAGCGCCGCCCGAGCTTGCGAGCAGCCTCCCACCTTCCCGGCTTCCTCCTGCTAAGCTCTGCCCGGGGCGGGCCGAAGGGACTCCGGGCTGCGGGGCGAGGCCGGCCGAGCGGCGCTCCGCACGTGGCTTTTGGCTCGGCCCGGGGAGCCTCGGCGCGGCTTCCCAGCCCAGAAGCTTCCAGGCGGGAGGAGCCGGCAGAGAGAGGCAGCCTCCAGGGCGGCAGGCGAGCGGAGCAGCCCCGCTCCGGCCAAGCGGCTGTCCCGCCAGGCGTCCCCGGGGAGGCGGAGAGCGGGCGCCCCTTGCAAGCCTTGGCCCGGCCCGGCTGGGCAGGGAGGCTCGGGAGGTCCCGCCGCAGCGCTTTGTCAGCGGCTGCTTGCAGGCGGCGGCGGCGGGGCGCGCTCCCGGACCGTCTCCCGGCGGAGACTCCCAGGACCGGCGCGCACTGTCCCAGGCCGGCTCGGCGGCGGCTGCTGCTCGGCCGCCTGCCCGCCCCTCCGCCCCTCGGCCGGCCGCCCCGCCCCGTCCCTGGAGGAGGAGAGGAGGAGGAGGACGGGCCCCCAACGCCGGCCGACCGTCCGTCCTTGCGCGCTGCGCCCCGGGCGAGCCGAGGCAGGGAGGCGCGGCGCGGCGCGGCTCTAACAGGTGGGATCCCGAGGCGAGGGGGCGGAGGAGGCGGCGGAGGCGGGCGGGCGGGCGGCGAGCACAGCAGCAGCAGCGGCGGCGGCGGCGGCGGCCCCGGCGAGAGGAGGGAGCAGCCCAGCCGGCGGAGCGCAGCCCCCGGACCGTCCCCGAGCGCCGCTGCCCGGATAGCCTCGCCTGGTCCCGCCGCGCCCGCCGGACTCCTCCTCCTCCTCCTCCTCCACTCGCCCGCCCGCCCGCCCGCCTCCGCCGCGCCAGGCAGGGCGCAGCAGCGCTCAGCTCGCTCGCTCCGGCCGGGACAGGAGGACTCCCTCGGCTCGCCCGCCATGCCTAAGCCGCCGCCGCCGCCTCCTGCGCCGCTGCTGCGGTCGGCCGGCGGGAACCGCCCCGGGGACAGCGAGCTGGGCCGGCAGTTCCGGGACTGGTGCCTGCGCACCTACGGCGACTCGGCCAAGACCAAGACGGTGACCCGGAGCAAGTACCAGCGCATCGCCGAGGTCCTGCAGGGGGGCGGCGGCGGCGGCGGCGGCAACGGAGGCGGCGGCGGCGGGGAGAAAGGCAAGTTCCAATTCTGGGTGCGCTCCAAGGGCTTCCGCCTGGGCAACGGCACCCGCGAGCCGCCGGCCGCCAAGATGGGACCCGGGGTGGTCGTCTACGTGCCGGTCAAGACGGGGACGGTGAGTGCGGGGCGCGGGACGGGCGGGCGGGCTGGGCGTGGGTCCCGCATTGCCCCGGGGGGCGGGGGACGGGGGGGGCTGGTGGCTTTGCACCGGGCAGGAGGGGTCCCGCCTGCCGCTCCTGGGGAGGGGAGCGGGGGGGAGGGGGGAGGGGTCGTGGGTGGGTGGGGGACGCAGCGGGCAGCCCTGCCTGTCCCGGAGAGGTGAGCAAGGGGACGCTGCCCCCCCTCCCCCGCTCATCCCCCCCCGTCCCGTTGCCTAGAGCTCAGGGAGGGGGAGGGGGCGGCCGGCTGGTCTGCCCGGAGGGGTCTCCCCCAGACATCCCCCCTTGCCTCCCCTCCCCCAAATATTGCCCCCGGCCCGGGACGTTGCAGCCCGGCTTCTGCTTGTCCTGCGGGGCTGAGCGGCCCCCTCGCCTCCGGGTCCCGCTCCTCCTGGGGAGGGGAGGGGAGGGGAGGGGAGGGGGAGGGCGCCCCTCCCCCCGGCCCGAGCCCGTGGCGGCCAAGGGCAGCGCTGCTCCTCCTCCTCCTCCTCCTCCTGGGCGCACCGGCCGGGCGCAGGTTGCAGGTCGGCGCCGTCCCGGGCTCGCCTTCCCCAGCTGGCAGCGGAGCCGGCGGAGCGCCCGCAGGGAGCAGCAGCTCATTGTTCCTCGCCTGCCCGGGGGACGCCGCGCCGCCTCCGAGCCGCCTCCACACCCCTCCGAGCCTGGCTGAGCCCGGCCGGGCCGCCCCTCCCTTTCTCCCTCGCTCGCTCCTCCGGGCAGGAGTCGCCGGCCGAAGCAGCGGCGTCATTGTTCCCTCCCGGCCGGCCGGCTGGCCGGGTCAACTTTCTTGCGGGGAGGGGCCGCGGGGGGGGGTCTGCTGCTTCTCCTGGCCCGGCCTCCCCCCGCCCCCTCCGCCGCCGCCTCCTCCTCCAGCCGGCTGTGCCAGGGTGGGGTTTGGCACCCGGGCGGGCTGGGAGGGGGCGGCGGGCTCGGCTGCTCCATCCCCGCCCGTCCTTTGCACCATCTGCCCAGGAGATCGGGCGCTTGGCAGACAATTGGTCGGAGGAGCTGGCCTTGCCGGAAAAGTGCACTTGTGTGTGTGTGTGTGTGTGTGTGTGTGTGAGAGAGAGAGAGAGAGAGAGAGCGTGCATGTGCATGTCCATGTGCGTGCACGCGCGTGGGGGGGTGCGCGCTCAGGCAGCGGGTGCGCGCGCTTGCGCCTGCCTCTCTCCGCCCGGGAAGGAGGCCCCCACCCAGCCCGCTCCAAGCGCCGCCGCCGCTGCCCGCTGGTTGGCAGGGCGAAGCCTCCACGCGGAAGCGAAGTGGCTGTGCCAGCGCCGGAGGGAGGGGGAGGGAGGGAGGGAGGGAGGGAGGGAGCGGTGGGTGGGTGGGTTGGGGGCCCTGGCGGCTTCCCCCTCCTCCTCCCCCCACCCGGCCCAGGCTTCCCGCAGCTGTTGGGGAGGGGGGCAGGGAGAGGGGCTTGTCAAGGGCGGGAAGGAGGGTACTGCCACAGTCCAGGAGTGGCATATGGGTCCGGGGGCCTGGCTGGCTGGCTGCCATCCCGTTCAGCGGGGGTGGGGGGGGCGGGAAGGGTTGCGAGCCTTTTGTGCTGAGTTTTGCTGAGTGTGGTTGCTTCCTGCAAAGGGGGGGAGGGAGGGAGGGAGGGCGCGGGAGGGGGGCAGCGTGCCTAGCACAGCCAGGGTGGCTTTCAAGCAGAAGGTGAACTCAGTCGGATGGGTAGTTCCCACTTAGGTTCTGCAGATGGGCAAACCCAGATGTGGGGTACACACACACACACACACACACAGAGTAACCTTTTTCTCTTCGGCTTGGTGGGCATTCCCCTGAAAGTGCCAGCTTGAGGGTGACAAAGAAGTCCAGTGTGTCATTCCTAGCACTTGTTGGGCAATTGTGCAAGCAGCACAATTGCACCGGCATGCTATTTAGGACACGGCCCGGCTCTTGAAGAGGGTGTGCCAGCTGTGTGGGCATCCCAAGGGGGGCAGAGGGCCGACAGAGAGAGAGAGAGAGAGAGAAAGACCCATGCTCTCCATTTTTCACAAAGTCTGACCCAGGTTACTCTGGGGCTGTGTTCACACAACCACCTGAATCCCGGGGGTGGGGGGCAGTGGGGGGTGGGGGGCTGCCTGTGCACCCAAATGCCTGGGGCCGGGCGAGGGATGTGACTCAGGTCATGTGAAAACAGTCCATCTGGTTTCTTCAGCCTTGATTGCCTGGTGCCCCTGGGAAAGTGGGGGAGTTTTCCAGCCGGTGATTCCTAGGCACTGCTGAATCTGGGGAGGGCCCTGAGTGTGTGTTGGTGTGGGTGTGGGGTGTGGGTGAGGGTGACCTGGCCGCCTTAGCTCCTGGAGACTGCAGCGGTGGTTTTTTTTATTTTTTGCAAGCCAGCTGGTCAGGAAGAAGGAGAGAGAAGGAGAGAGAGAGAAAGAGGAGAGAGAGAAAGAGGAGAGAGAGAGAGAGAGAAATGAAGAAGGAAATTGTCTCCCCGCCCGCCCCACACCCGCCCCACTGCTAGCCTTGCCATCTGCACCGTTGTTGGTTTTTTTTTTTTTTTTGCTCCTAAACCCACCTGACCAGTTTTTCAGCTGCCCACATGGCTTCCCCTCTCCCCATATCTGGATTTGCAAGAATTTCGGAAATACATTTGTGGAGGTAACTAACGGAGTCGTTCCCACCCACCCCTCCCAGTCCTGTCCTGTTTCCCACCCACTCACCCACCCCGGTTCAGACGATGGGACCCCCTTGTTCAAGGGAAGATGCCCTACCACTTCCTCAACTCCCTGGGTTAAGGGATCCTTTGCAAAAAGAGAGAGAGAGAGAGAGAGAGAGAGAGAGAGATGGGAGGGGGCTTATATGGGTCTGCCTGGAGGGAGTCTCTGTTGGGACCCCAAGGTCGCTCTTTCTGACCGCTGCCTTTTAAAGACCCCCAAGCTTGCCGGTGGGCTCTGGGTAGCCCCTGCAGAAAAGCCCTTCCTCTTCCTTGGGGGGTGGGGGGGCTGGGTAGGGGGGATTAGAGTGCCTTGCTTCTCCCCTCCCTCCCCACCTCACCTGGCATCCCCCTCCTTCCCCGTGCCAAGCTCAGGTCCCTTTCCTTTCTACCCCAGTTGCCTGATTGCTTCCTCCTTTTAAAAAAAACAACTGGCTGGGAATGATGGACGTTGCAGTCCGTCCCAACTGGCTGTATCTCTGGGTTTGGTGCACCGGCGGTGGCAGGGAAGATGGAGGCAGGAGGCACTGTCTTTCCCTGCCAATGCTAAGCTCTGCCCCTTTGACTTCTTTTCGCTTTGGGGAGGGGGGTTCTTTTGCTCTGGTCCTCCCACCTCCACGGTCCTTGGGACCTGGGAACCCCACGGGCCGGGCCGGAGGGGGGTCTGCAGAGAGCTGGCGTGCTTGGGCCGCCTCTGGCTCAGGGGATGCAGCTAACGGGGCAATTATTGTCCCAATTAGAAGCGCCCGGGGTCCTGCGGCACCAGGGGTTGCCATGGAGCTTTCAACTGGCTCTTTTCCCCCCCTGACCCCCTCCCCCAAGTCCTCCAGCCCCTCCCCTTGCTCCAGTGCAAAAGTCCCGGGCTGCAGACAAAAGGGGCCCAGCCGGCAGCGGTGAGGTCCTGGCAGGGCCAGGAGGGGCTGCCAAAAGACCCTCTGCCAGGTGCTCTCAGCTCTGCAGTCGGGGCACGAGAAAAAAGGAGGAGGAGGAAGAGGGCACCGCCCCCCACGGCGGGGGGGTGGGGGCGGACACGGGATACGGGATGGAGGCCTGGAAAGGGATGCCCCAAGGGTTGGGGCCGCTGGGAGTCTGGCACCTTCGGCCGGATGCTCTTCGGGTGCCCCCCACCCCCATGTCCCCAATCCACAGGAGGAGGAGGACGGGGTCTTTGGCTGGCGGCAGCCGCGTCTGGCCAAGCAGATGGCTCGGAAGGCTGCTTCTGGCAACGTCCGGCGGCTGCGTGTCACTTTCCCCACCAAGGCTTGTGGGGGGGAAACGAGGAGACAAAGAGCTTCCTCTCCCCCATGCCGCGGTCCTTCCCCCCCACCCCCAAGCCCCCCCCCCCCCCCCCGGGCAGAGTATCTGGGTCCAAGGGGCTGCTGGGCTGCTTGGAGATCCTCTCGGGCAAAAGCAGAGGCCAAAGGGGCCTTTGGTGCATCCTTGTTCTTGCTAACTTCTTTGCTCGCCGTTGATTCGGATCGGTGCGCTCCGTGCATGCTCAGAGACGCTGTTTTTGCGTCCTCCTACACAGGTAAGTCCTCGACTTAGGACGGTTTGTGTAGTGACCGTTCAGAGTTGCAACGGCGCTGAAAAAAAACAGCCTAAGGATCGGTTTTATTGCGTTTATGACCACTGCAGCATCACGTAATCAAAATTTGGACGCCGACTCACATTTACGACGGTCGCAGCCTCCCCCGGGGTCATGTGTTCCCCTTTTGCAGCCTTCTGATGAGCAAAGTTGAGAGGGGAGCCAGGTTCACGGAAGAGCCTCGTGACTAACTTAACAACTGCCGTTGTTGTGACTTTGCAGACGTCTCCCTTAGCAACACAGATTTGGGGCTCTGTGGTGGTCGTAAGTCAAGGACTACCTGTAATTGGTTCAAAGCAAACGTCCAGCTGTTCCGCATAGTTAACTCCACTCTAGATCCCGCCTTGTGTCCTTCGGGCTCCTAAACCTTTGATAAACCAGCATGGGCCAGCAATGGTAGCCTCTCCAGAGCCCGGCTTTTGATTCTGTGGTTGCTAGACTGCTCCTATGACCCTCAAGACCCCCGACCAGGGTCATCCTTCAGCAGCCCGGCTCTGCCACTCCGTGTGGTGACATTTTGCCCAGCTGGATGACCCAGACTGGCCCAGCTGGGGGGGAGGGGTTTCTGCCGGTCACTGAGTGATGCCGCTATTAGGAGCGAGTCAAAACGGGACCGCCGCAAGATGAGACACAGCCCGCTGCCTGGAGCTTGACCTGGGGTCCTTGGGGATTGCAGAAGCCGCTGGGAAGGAGGGAGGGAGGGTGGGGGCTTCTCTCCATCCGGGCTTTTCTGACCCCTGGCTTCGGAGCTGGGCAGCAAACCCCAGAGTGGCCACTTTCATCTTAGATCCATCAAGCTGGGAATTGTGGTTAGGAAATGGTTAGGAAATGTCGGTCAGCAGACCAGGATCTACAGGTTGTCCTTGGCTTACGACCACAATTCAGCCCAAAATTTATATCGCTAAGCGAGACCATCGCTAAGGGAGAGTTTTGCCCTGTTTTCTGACTTTTCTCGCCACCGTTGTTAAGTGAATCACCGCCAATGTCAGTCACACGGTTGTTAAGTGAATCCGGCTTCCCCCTTGTCGGAAGGTCGCAAACGGGGATCACGTGATCCCGGGGTCACTGCGACCGTCATAAATCTGGAACCAGTTGCCAAACGTCCGAATTTTGATCCCCTGACCATGATTGTGGTCATGGGCACAATGGTCGTATGTGTGAAAAACGGTCGCTTTTTCCAGTGCCGTCGTAACTTTGAATGGTCACTAAGTGAACAGTTGTAAACCGAGGAATAGCTGCAAATTTAGGGAATTGGATGGATGCTTTGGCAGCTGTTTGCACCTGCTGGGGACCCCCTTAAACGAAACATGCGTAATTTTTGGAATTGTTACCGTTTGTTTTTAAAGGGGTTCAGCAAATAAATCTTATAAATAATAAAATAGAAATATAAAAATAATAGATAATAAAAAGAAAATATAAAACATAAATAAATATTGGCCATTGGATACTTTTAAGCTTCAAATGGACAGCTTGACCCAACCCTGGATGGCACAGAAAATCGGTTTGCAAGAGTGTGTGTATGTGTGTATGTAAAACTCAAGGCTGCCCCATATAAATTGGCTTCTCCCTACACATCTGGCCAGGTTTGCACTAAACTGGGTTAGTAGAAGCCTGCACTTGTGTCCACCTGCTGACCTCTGTCGGTTTCAACCTGGGTTGGTTTGTGGGGCGTCCTCCGTTGGGGGGGTCAGGGGTGGGTTTATCTGCGTAAATGTGGCTTAATTCAGTAACCAGGTTAACTGCGTTGCAGCTAAGCAGTCATACTTGAAGGAGATTGCGGGTTAGATTGTGGCTCAGTGCGATGGTGCAGACCCTCAAATCCATTTCTTTGTGGGTCAAGGATGAATGAATCACAATTTAAATGCATCAGGTCAACGACAGGCCTTTGTCGATTATGGGATGCTTCGAAGTTTTGTTTTGTTTATTTCTCAAATTCTTTTAAAAGTCCTCGCAGAGGGACACTACCCTGCCCCCCCCCGGACTTTGGGCAAATACTCCTCGACTTACGACCACAACTGAGCTACAAATTTACGTTGCTAAGCAGGTCATTTGTTAAGTGAGTTTTGTCCCATTGCCACGGTGGTTAAATCAATCACTGCAAGACGGTCGTTAAGTGAACTTTGCTGGTCAGAAGGTCGCAAAAGGGAATCACGTGACTCCGGGACACTGCGACCGTCATAAATATGAACCAGTTGTCAAGTATGTAAAACCACATGACCCTGGGGATGCTGCAACGGTCATAAGTGTGAAAAACAGTTCCTAAGTTGTAACTCTGAACGGTCACTGGATCGCCGTTATGAATGAACCTTTGTAAATTAAGGACTAAATTCGCCGAATTTGGTCTGAGCCCATCCTGTTGCTCCAGGGGATTTACTAATAAATAATATTTGCAATTGATAGATCTCCTCTCTCTTTGAAGACTCATAATATTATCTATTCTACCTGATGTTGGTTCTTAGAGCAGTGGTGGCCATCCTATGGGATGCCCTCTCTATGGGCATGGGCATCGTCACCCCAGCCCAGCTCCATCGCCTTTCTCCCGCAGGAGGGAGGGAGGGGAAGAGAGAGGGAGGGAGGGAAATAGAGAGAAAGAGGGAGGGAGGGGAAGAAGAAATAGAGGGAGGCAGGCGAAAGGGGAGGGGAACAGAGAAGGATGGAAAGGGAGGGAGGGGAAGAGAGGGAGGGAGGGGAAGGGAGGGAGGGAGGCAAAGGGGAGGGGAAGAGGGAGAGGGAGAGGGAGGGGAAGAGAAAGGGAGGGGAAGAGAGGGAGGGAGGCGAAGAAGGAGGGAGGCAAAGAGACAGGGAGAGAGGCAAAGAGACGGAGGGAAAGAGGGAAGGGAAGAGAGAAAGGGAGGGAGGGGAAGGGAGCGAGGGAGGGAGGCAAAGGGGAGGGGGAGAGGGAGGGGAAGAGAAAGGGAGGGGAAGAGGGAGAGGCGAAGAAGGAGGGAGGCAAAGAGAAAGAGAGGCAAAGAGACGGAGGGAAAGAGGGAAGGGAAGAGAGAAAGGGAGGGGAAGAGTAAGGGAGGGAGGCAAAGGGGGAGAGGAAGAGGGAGGGGAAGAGAGGCATGGAAAGAAAGGGAGGAGAAAGGGAGGGGAAGAGGGAGGGAGGGGAAGGGAAAGGGAGGGAAAGGGAGGGAGAAAAAGAAGGAAAGTGAAAGGGAGGGAAAGAAGGAGGGAGGGAGAAAAAGTGAAAGAGAAGGGGAGGGAAAGAGAAAGGGAGGGGAAAGCGGGAGGGGAAGAGGGAGGGTGGGTGGGGAAGAGAGGGAGAGGAAGAAAAAAGGAGGGAGGGAAAGAGAAAGGGGGAAAGAGAGAAATGATATTGTTGCTAAACGTAATATTTCAAAAGCAGGAAAAAAAAATGAAGGGGCATAAAAGTGCATTTATCACATTTTTCTTAGAACTCTTGCCTTGTTGATCATTATTTTAGGTAGTAAAACCTCAGCATTCAGGTTAAATTGCCCTGCTGGCACTTTGCGATAAATAAGAGGGTTTTGGGTTTGCAGTTTGGGCACGCGGTCTCTTAAGAGGTTCGCCATCCGGGTCTTAAGAGTGACGAGTTTTTTCCTAATGTTTATTTTATCTATTAATCAAATTTATTACAGCCGCCTCTCACGGAAGGCAATTCTGGGCAGTGTACAACCAATGGGCACAGATTTTTTAAAAATACAGATTATATACATATATACACACATATATATACATATATATATACTTAGGTCTTTGAATTGCGACACTTCCTTTAGTGACTGTTCCAAGTTACGACGGCACTGAAAAAAGGGACTTATGACAGTTTTTCACACATATGACCGTTGCAGCATCCCTACGGTCACATGATCAAAATCCAGACGTTTGGCAACTGACTCGTACTTATGACGTATTACAGCATCCCGGGGTGGTGGTGGTCACATGATCCCCCTTTGGCGACCTTCTGACCAGCAAAGTCCGTGGGGAATCCGGATTCATTTAACGACCGTCTTGCAGGGATTGATTTAACCACCCTGACAAGAAAGACCGTACAATGGGACAAAACTCACTTAACAAATGAGTCGCTTAGTCCACGGGGAAGGCGGATTCACTTAACGACAGTGGTGAGGAAGGTTGTAAAAGGAGGCAAAGCTCACTTAAGTGTTCCACTCAGCAACGTAAGTTCTGGGCTCAATGGTGGTCAAGGACCACCTGTAATCACATTAAAAGTAAATATTAAAAAAAAAAACCAGAGATACAGAGCTTAGGTGAAGAGAGGATAAATATAGCCAGCTCAGCAGGTAGAATCAGAATAGAGCTGAAAGGGACCTTGGAGGTCTTCTAGTCCAACCCCTTCCTCAAGCAGGAGACCCTATCCCATTTCAGGTAAATGGCTGCCCAGTCTCTTCTTAAAAGCCTCCAGGGATGGAACACCCACAACTTCTGGTGGCAAGGAGTTCCACTGGTGAATTGTCCTCACTGTTAGGAAATTCCTCCTTAATTTCAGGTTGCTTCTCTCCTTGATTAGTTTCCATCCATTGCTGCTTCTCCTGGCTTCAGGTGTCCACTGATTTTGGTCCTGCCTGCTGCAAATGGCAGAGAACAAGTTCACCTCAATCCTCTCAATTCTTAGGTATTGGAAGATTTCTCTGAGATCTCCTCTTGGTCTTCTGTCCTTTAGATTTCCTTCAAGTGATTCTCATACAGCTGGGTTTCAAAACTGCTCACCATCTTCTCTCCCTCCCTCCCTCCCTTCCTCCCTCTCTTTCCTTCCTTCCCTCCCTCTCCCTCCTTCTCTCTCTCTCTCCCTCTTTTCCTCCCTCCTCTCTTTCCCTCTCTGTCCCTCCCTCCTTCTCTCTCTTCCTCCCTCCCTCCCTTCCTCTCTTCCTATCTCTCTTTCCCTCTCCCTCCCTCCTTCTCTCTCTTCCTCCCTCCCTCCCTCCCTCTCTTCCTCTCTCTTTCCCTCTCTCCCTCTCCCTCCTTCTATCTCCCTCTCCTTCCCTCCCTCCCTCTCCCTCCCTCTCCTTCCCCCTCTCCCTCTCTCCCTCCCTCTCTTTCCCTCCCCTCCTCTCCCTCCTTCTATCTCCCTCCCTCCCTCCTCTTCCTCCCTCCCTTTCTCTCTCCCTCCTTCTATCTCCCTCCCTCCTGCTCTTCCTCCCTCCCTTTCTTTCCCTCCCTCTATCTGCCCCCCTCTCCCTTCCTCCCTCCCTTCCTCCTCCCTCCCTCCCTCTCTTCTCTCTCTCTCTTTCCCTCCTTCTTTCTCTCCACCCCTCCTTCCCTCTCACCCTATCTCTCTTTCCCTCCTTCTCTCCCTCTCCCTTCTTCTCTCTCCCTCCCTCTCCCTCCCTCTTCCTTTTCTGCCTCCCTTCCTCCCTCCTTCTCTTTCTCCCTCCCTCTCTCTCTTTCTCTCTCTCCCTCTTTCTGAAACATACATACACGTGCACTCACTCACAAACACCCACACCCCTGGTGTGTCTTGCTCCAGTTTGTTAAGGTCATTTTTTTTTAAAAAAAGAAAGAAAACAGCCTACACCTGTACGTAGATTTGCATGATCTGAATTCAGGGCCGCAGTTAATACATTTCCAAAATAGCATTTCCCTTGTGTTTTAGGAGATGCCTTGCATTGTTGGACCAATTAAAAACCCCAATCTTTTTAAAAAATATATATGTGTGTGTGTGTGTGTGTGTGTGTGTGTGTGTGTGTGTGTGTGTATATATATATATATATATATATATATATATATATATATATATATATATATATATATATATATATATATATTAAACCAGCCAGGGATGGCCCACCTGATATTTTTCTCTTTCAAGGAGTTTTTGGATGATCTGCGAATGCAACGCAGGTTTACGACCACCGTGGGCCCTGAAATTCCTGTTGTTAAGTGAGACACGGGTTAAATGAGGGTCGGCCTGTGTTACGACCCATCTTGCCGCTCTTTTCACTGCCGCTGTAACTTTGAAGGGTCACTAAATGCACCTTTGTAAGCCGAGAACTACCTGTATGTGGACACAAAGATACCCTGTTGTTGTTTTTTTTTTCAAATACGTCTAGAGGAGGCAGAAAAACCCTGAAACATGGCAGCAATTCAGCAGGGGCTAAGTACCATGATTAAAAACAACACCGCAGATCCCCACGGGCAGAAGTTACAAACATGTTTGGGAGCAGGGAGAGAGAGGCAGGCTGCTGTTCGCTACAAGGGGTATTCCCTAAGCATAAACTACATTAGGTTTAGCAAGAATTAAACACCCCATAAACTGGCAGGGTTATTCATGGAAGGGGGCTTCGAGGAATTAAAAAAAGAATTCAAGAGAGAAAGAAATTGAGAGAGAAAGAGGAAAGAGAGAAAGAGATAGAAAGGAAAAGAAATCAAGGGAGAGAAAGAAAGAAAGAGAGAAGGAGAAAGAGAAATCAAGAGAAAGAAAGGGAAGGAAAGAGAAATAGAATAGAATAGAATTCTTCATTGGCCAAGTGTGATTGGACACACAAGGAATTTGTCTTCGGTGTGTATGCTCTCAGTGTACATAAAGAGAATAATGCATTCATCAAGAATAAAAAGATACAACACTTAGTGATAGTCATATGTTACTAATAAGCTATCAAATCATACTAGGAAACAAAACCAATATAATTTGAAAGATACAAGCAGCATGGTTATAGTCATAAGTGGGAAGAGATAGGTACTAGTAAGGAAGAGAATAATAATAGTGATACAGTATACAAATAGTATTTGACAATGTTGTGGGAATTAATTGTTAAGCAGAGTGACGGCGTTTGGGAAAAAACAAAAAAATCGAAAGAAAAAGAAAAAAAATCGAGAGAAAGAGAAGAGACCCTGATTGCAGAAATTCAGCCCTGCCCCTTTTATACAATACCATATTAAAAAGGGGCGGAGCCTCAAGCTCGCCATTGGGGTTACCTGAATTTTTTTTGCACTTGCACAAGCTTTCTGGAGACCCCTATAAACAGAAGCAGCCCCCTCCCCACTTCCCTGTCCATGCGGAAGAGAGCCAGGGGCGCCTCTTCCCCTTCAAATTGTGCCTTTATTCAGCAGTCATGCCAGCTGTTTGATCCTTTGAGTGGAACTTCTTCAGCAGGAAAATGAATTTATTTAGGGAGGTTGAGCCACGGCGTTGGAGAAAGCTAGCCACGACCTCTCTGGGATTTAAATGAAAAATGTTGGCCCTATTTTTTATAAAGGAGCAGGGGATTTCAAATTTTTCAGGCCACAGGGCCTGTTAATTATATATATGATTATATTATCCCAGGGCAGAGGGGGGAAGATGGCTCTCTCTCTCTCTCATTATCTATCAGATTATCTCTCTGCCTGCCTATCTAATTATCAGATTATCTATGTCTGTTTGTCTCTACTTGCCTATGTCTATATCTATCATCCATCCATCTATCTATCCATTTATCTATCCATCCACCTCTCTCTCTCTCTCTCTCTCTCTCTCTCTCTCTCATCTCTCTATCCATCTCTATCCATCTGTCCCTCTGTGTGTCCATCCATTCACTTTTATCAAATCCATCTTTGATTTCTTAACAGAATAATAGATTTGGAAGGGACTCAGGAAACTCTATACCTGTGATGGCGAACCTATGACACGGATGCCACAGGTGGCACGTGGAGCCATATCGTTGGGCACGCGAGTTCAGCTCCGTCACGCATGCGTGCGCCAACCAGCTGATTTTTGGCCCTTCTGGGCCCACCAGAAGTCAGGAAACACACTGTTTCCGGCCTCCAGAGAGCCATTTTTGCCCTCCCCAGGCTCCTAGAAAGGCTCTGGAGCCTGGGAAAAAACGGAGCTACTGTGCCATCCCATGCCAAAAGTGGGGGGAGCACGGGGGGGGCAGGGTGCATAGAATTATGGATGTGGGCATGCGTGCGTGTGACCCCACCATGCTCCCCCCACTTTTGGCACACGATGGCAAAAAGGTTAGCCATCCCTGCCCTATACCATTTTAGACAAATGCATGTCCAATCTCTTCTTGAAAACCTCCAGTGATGAAGCATCCACAACTTCTGGTGGCAAGCAGTTCCGCTGACTAATTGTTCTCACAGTTGGGAAATTTGTCCTTATTTCTAAGTTGCCTCCCACCTTGATGAGTTTCCATCCATTGTCCTGCCTTCTCAGGGGCTTTGGAGAATAGCTTGACTCCCTCTTCTTTTATGGCAGCCCCTGAGATATTGGAAGACTGCTATCCTGTCTCCCCTAGTCCTTCTTTTCATTAAACTAGACACACCCAGTTCCTACGACCATTCTTGCAACGGCCCTGAAAAAGGTAACTTACAACCGCTATTCGCTCTTACGACCATCGCAGCATCCCCATGGTCACGCGATCAAAATTAAGACGCTTGGCAAATGATTCATACTTACGATGCTTACACAACCCCAGGACACTGCAACCGTCCTAAATATGAACCAGTTGCCAAACAGCCGAATTTCGATCACAGGAATGCTTCAAGGGTCGTTCGTACGTGTGAAAAAATGGTCATAAGTCACCTTTTTTAGCGATGGAAACGTTGGGCTCCAATGTGGTCATAGATCGAGGACTACCTGTACGGTCATAAGTGTGAAAATTGGCCTCGAGTCCCTTTTTTTCCGTACCTTTGTAACTTCGAACGGTTCACTCAAAGAACCGTTGTAAATCGAGGACTACCTGTATAATTTAGAACTCAATGCATTGTGGGAATTCAAAGTCGCTTAAAACAAATCATCAGGTTTGCAGAAGGGGGGAAAAAAACAAAACCAGGAGTTGGATAGATCTAGTTTGGGATTCAGAGTATAGATAGTGCGGTGTTTTCCGATCTCTGAAACTTTTGAGATGTGGGAACTTCAACTCCCAGAATTCCCCAGCCAGCCTCACTCATCATAACTCAAGGATTAGCTGTATTTCAAATACTGCGAATAAGCCAGTCGGGTAAATTGACTTTTAGAACAATGTTTCTCAATTCTAAGATTTGGGGACTCCAACTCCCAGAATTCCCCAGCCAGCTGGCTGAGGAATTCTGGGAGTTGGAGTCCCCACATCTTTAAAGCTGTAGTGTTAGAACAATGGGCTATAAAGAGGTCTAGAACAATTAAAAAAATTCAAACGGGGATCAAATTCGTTTCACTTTCCATTAAAGTCTCCTGCAATTCTAGCTTGACTTAGACCGGAGATTTCCTGGTGGTGCTTCATCCCAATGGAAATCACCATGCTTTGTTTCTAAATCCTAACTAATTCAGCCAGATGGCGCCATCTGTTGGCGAGAAGAGAAAGTGCCCTTGACTCCTGATGACCTCATCAGACTAAACCATGGCTTAAGTTACCGATGCCCTAAGCCACGGGAAGCAAACCATGCTTGTTGCAAACAGGTGCAGAGAACCCAAGGAGAGAGTGGGAAGGGACCTTGGAGGTCTTCTAGTCCAACCCCCTGCTACGGGGGTTGCAACAATTTGGTTGGTTGTGGGATTCTTGGTGGTCTCTGATATTGGATGTTTTCTTGAAGGCGTTTCATGATCCAACTAGCTAATAACATCAGTGCTAGGAGGAAGGGGATTTGGAGAGGAGGAACTAGAAAAACCTGTAGGTTCCTTGGTGCTCTCTGAGCTTAACTGTTTTCTTCCAGACATTTAATGACCCAAATAGGTAACATCATCAGTGCTACAAGGAAGAGAATTTGGAGAGGAGGAGGACCTTCTCTGAGCTATGTTTTCTTGTAGATGTTTCATGACCCAACTAGGGAACAACATCAGTGCTAAAAGGAAGGGGGTTTGCAGAGAGGAGCAGGAGGAAGACGACAGTGGGGTCCTTGTTGCTTATCTGAGCTTGATCGTTTTCTTGAAGACATTTCATGACCCAACTATCTGATATCATCCGTGCCAGAGGGAGTGTGGTTTGCTCTATATTTACATACTTGACATGCCCTGTCAACGTTGGGGGAAATGTTCTCGGTGATGGTTGTTTGCCGGTTGTTAGTTTGCTGTAACGGAGAAGCCTAAGAGAAACGATTGAGGGGGGGGGTGTCCACCATTGTTTCGGGGCAGGTGGGATAATAACACTTTTGCTCGCGTTTGCAAAAAAAAAAAAAAATCACAGTGAGTGATTCTCCAATGCAGTGTTTCTCCATCCCAGGCCCCTTTAAGGCGGGTGGACTTCGACTCCCAGAATTCCCCAGCCAGCTTTGCTGGCTGGGGAATTCTGGGAGTCGAAGTCCACCCGTCTTAAAGGGGCCTGGGATAGAGAAGCCCCTTTTTTTAAGAGGCTCATAAATGCTCTGTTTTTTTTCTGCTGTGGCTCTTTCCATCCACCTGATGCCCGTCCTCTCCCCCTAGAGAGGTTAGAGGGCTGGCTGGAAGGCAAATTCACCCCAGGGAGGGAAAGGCCTGGGCCATTTTCGCTTGGAGCTTGCTCGGGGGGGGGGGGGGGGCACCTTGGCACTGCCAAGGCAACACCAGCAGATGGGACCCAGCTGGGACTACCACGGCCAAGCCAACCACAGATATACCCCCCTTCCCAAACATTGCAGGGCAAACATTTTCTACCTATTGTATCATAGTGCATTAAACTGCACCGTATTGCATTGTGTTTATAACTATTTTTATTAGTTTTAATTTTTTTCTTAGTTTAGCTTAATGTGCATTTAATCATTTTATTTTATTTTTTATTTTATTATCTTCATATTTTTATTTTATTATTTTATTATTTTATTTTATTATTTTTATATTTTTATTTTATTTTATTTTATTATTTTAATTTAATTTGATTTATATGCTGCCCTGCTCCAGAGACTCAGGGCGGCTTACAATGCGTTAAGCAATAGCCTTCATACTTTTGTATATTTTATACAAAGTCATCTTATTGCCCCCACAAACTGGGTCCTCAATTTACCTACTTTAGAAAGGATGGAAGGCTGAGTCAACCTTGAGCCTGGGGAGATTTGAACTTACAGTAATTGCAGACAGCTGGTGTTAATCACAATGCTTTATAGTCTGCTGAGCCACCAGGCCCGTCTTATAAAATTATTATAATAAATATATTATAATATAATTTTATTATTATTTATTTTATTATTTATTATTTTTATATTTTTATTTTATTTTTTATTTTGTTTTGTCATTTTGTTTCTAT
Organism: Masticophis lateralis; assembly: GCA_030761175.1. NCBI lineage: Eukaryota > Metazoa > Chordata > Lepidosauria > Squamata > Colubridae > Masticophis > Masticophis lateralis. Next base: position 212,847,201 of record JAUDYJ010000003.1, on the reverse strand, counting down.
ATTTCATTTTATTTCTTTTCATTTTTTAATGAAATATGAAATATTTCATTAAAATATGAAATAATATGAAATATTTCACTTTTTTTTACTTTTTCGTCACTTTGGTATTTTTCTGCAGTTCTGCTCCTTGTTAATGTTTCTGATTTTTAACAACGGTTTTCCTTTATGAAACGTCTTCAGGTTACTTTGCTCTCGGCACAGGCCACGCCGGTTATTAGATGAACTAAAAGTACAAACAATAATAATTGCAAAGTATATTATATTTTTACTTGGTCTTTATTTTACCTTGTATTAGTGGAGCACGTGTTCAATTAATTCATTAGTCAGTTAGTGAGAATCTTGTTCAGCTGTTTCCCCCACCCCATCCCTTTTTTTAATCCTCCCAGTAACCCTGTGAGGTAGGCCGGGGGACGGCTTTAATGAGGTTGTCCTTGTGGAAGGACACTCGGGGATTGGAGCCTGTGTCTCCCTGGTGATAGTCACACAGTTCAGCCTGGCAACCCCGTGGGCGATTAGGATTTGCTTTAACGAGACTTTGGGGAAGAAAACGGGGCAGCGCCGTTCCTCGGGCATCCTCTCCTTCTTCATGGTGCTCAGAAGGCTGGCAGGCCGGAGCCTGGGCTTTTCCTGGAAAAGCATTTAAATGCAGAACATTCCAAAGCTGCTGTATTAGGACGCCCGGTGGCCTGGGCACCGGAGGCCAGCCGGGCATCCACAGGCATCCTTTGTCCTGGCTTTTGGTGGCCTCCTACTTTTTTTTTTTCTCCTTCTGCTTCCTCCTCCTCCTTGCCCTCGTCCTGTCTCCATCCTCCTTCCTTCTGTTTCTCTTTCTCCTCTTGTGTCCCTTCCTTCTCTTTCGCCTTCTCCTTTCTCTCTCTTTCTCACTCTCCTTCTCCTTGTCTTCCTGTCTCCATCCTTCTCCTTCTCCTCCTCCTTTCTCTTCCTTCCTTCCTTTCCCTCCTGACTCCATCTTCCTTCTCCTCCTCCTCCTGTCTTCTCCTTCCTTCCTTCCTTCCTTCCTTCCTTCCCCTCCTGTCTCCCATGTTCCTTCCTTCTCTTTCTCTTTCTTTCTCCTCCTGTCTTCCATCTTCCTTCTCCTCCTCCTCCTGTCTTCTCCTTCCTTCCTTCCTTCCCCTTCTGTCTCCCATCTTCCTTCTCCTCCTATCTTCTTCCTTCCTTCCTTCCTTCCCTCCTTCCTTCCTTCCTTCCCCTCCTGTCTCCATCTTCCTTCTCCTCCTCCTCCTGTCTTCTCCTTCCTTCCTTCCTTCCCCTCCTGTCTCCCATCTTCCTTCCTTCTCTTTCACTTTCTTTCTCCTCCTGTCTCCATCTTCCTTCCTTCTCTTTCTCCTTTTCCTTTTTCTTTCTTTCTCTTTCTTGCTCTCTTTCTCCTTGTCTTCCTGTCTCCATCCTTCTCTTTCTCCTTCTCCTCCTCCTTTTCCTTCCTTCCTTCCTTCCTTCCTTCCTTCCTTCCTTCCTTCCTTCCTTCCTTCCTTCCTTCCTTCCTTCCCCATCTTCCTTCCTTCCCTCCCTCCCTCCCTGCTATGGCCAGGCATCCTCCTCTTCATTTCTTGCTCAAATGCCAAGGATGCTCGAGGCCAGGATGCCCCTCTTCAGACAGCCTCTGTCCCCCTTCTTCAAGACATTTCCCCCTCCCCCGCTTCCTCCTGCTCCGCTGCTCTCTGCAAAGATGGGACCCACTGCAGAGACCCCTGCCGACAGGGAGGGCGGGGGGGAGGCTGCACCAGCATTCCCCTCCCACTCTCTCCCCCCCCCTCGCCTTTGGCTCTGGCAGAAGCCCTTGAGCGGGAGGCTGTGACAAAGGTCAGTGTGGGCTGGCAGCGCCAGCCTGTTTCTTAGCAACTGGATCCTGCCTCCCCGAGCAGCATCGCTCACCCGCCCGCCCGCCCGGGCTGCTGTACCAGGAAAAATGCTGACGGCGAGGTGGGCGGGGGGGGGAGCATCGGGATGGCTGCTCTGCCCCCACCCTTGCAACAGATCAGCCATGGGTCCTGCCCTCCGAGAAGCCTTAGTGCCTTCTTGCCCCTTTCCCGGGTGGAGGGGAAGCCCCTCAGCTGGCAGGAGCCTTTGTGCCATCCGAGGACGGCCCCACGTGGTTCTCCTTGGGTGGCACCTGTCTTTATTTCCGGCTGACCGGCTGCCACTCGTTCTGGCTCCATCTCAGCTGGTCTGGAGGAAGTGCCAGCCATTTTTCTAACCCAGCCTGTCCCAGCCTTGGCAGTTTTCAGAGGGGTGGGCGTCACCTGAGCTCTCAACCCCCACCCTGGCAGCCTCACCGATGCAGTTGGGTTCTAATTTAGCATTATTGTAATGTAATTAGATTTAGTGCCGTATTTTCCAACCTTGAGTGCCAGCCTTCCACTCCCAGAATTCCCCAGCTAGCAGGCTTTAAAATGGGTGGACTGCCACTCCCAGAATTCCCCAGCCAGCAGGCCTTAAGATGGGTGGACTTCAATTCCCAGAATTCCCCAGCCAGCAGGCCTTAAAATGGGTGGACTTCAATTCCCAGAATTCCCCAGCCAGCAGGCCTTAAGATGGGTGGACTTCAATTCCCAGAATTCCCCAGCCAGCAGGCCTTAAAATGGGTGGACTTCAATTCCCAGAATTCCCCAGCCAGCAGGCTTTAAGATGGGTGGACTTCCACTCCCAGAATTCCCCAGCCAGCAGACCTTAAGATGGGGGGACTTCAATTCCCAGAATTCCCCAGCCAGCAGACCTTAAGATGGGTGGACTTCCACTCCCAGAATTCCCCAGCCAGCAGGCCTTAAAATGGGTGGACTTCCACTCCCAGAATTCCCCAGCCAGCAGGCTTTAAGATGGGTGGACTTCAATTCCCAGAATTCCCCAGCCAGCAGGCTTTAGGATGGGTGGACTCCAGAATTCAAAGCAAATTCTGGGGGAATCTGGGGGATTCTGAGAGTTGAAACCCACCCCTCTTCAAGTTGCCAAGGTTGAGAAACATGCCTCTAATCCACTCTTCTAATTAACAACCCTGGAATTGGATCCCCTGGGATCTCAGCTTTGTATTTGTACCAAAGTCTTCCCTGCCCGCTACAACTTCAGTGCCTCCAGGCTGGGCCAAGGGGAGGCAGGTGGCTGGAAGCTGTGGTGGGGTTTTGAAACGGGCCCCTTCCTCAAATAGGGGTCTTCTGTTCATGGCTAGGTGGGTGGCACCGCTGGGGGCATTTGGCGTTTCTTCAATCTTGGGCATGTCCCGATAGAGACTTAGCAGAGAATCTTTGCCCTGAGTACAGACGTTGAGCCCCCACTGAATTATCTCCCCCCTCCCCCTTTTTCCCAGGGGGACCTGGAAGCTTCAGGCAGGTGCAGGAAGGAGGATGTTTTAGCAACGGGTGCAATTTTGCCAACCTTACACACACACACACACACACACACACACACACACAGCAAAAATCACAGTGATATGATGCAAGGTCAAAATCTATCTATATCCATCTTTCTTTCTTTCTTTCTTTCTTTCTTTCTTTCTTTCTGTCTTTCTCTATCTTTCTTTCTGTCTTTGTTTTTCTTTCTTCTGTCTGTCACCCTCCTTCCTTCCTTTTGTGTCTTTCTTTCTTTCTGTCTTTCTGTCTTTCTCTGTTTTTCTTTCTTTTTTCTTCTGTCTGTCTCCCACGTTCCTTCCTTTCTGTCTTTGTGTTTATCTTTCTTTCTTTCTTCTGTCTGTCTACCATATTCCTTCCTTCCTTCTTCCCCCTCCCTCCTTCCTTCCTTCCTTCCTTCCTTTCTCTTTCTATCTCCCACTGCCTGCCTGCCTGCCTGCCTGCCTGCCTATCTATCTATCTATCTATCTATCTATCTATCCATCTATCCATCCATCCATCTATCCATCCATCTATTTATCATCTACCTACTTACCTATCGAGACAGCCACCCAACCCAACCCAACCCATATCCATCCATCCATCCATCCATCCATCCATCCATCCATCCAGGTGGGTTGATGGATGGATGACAGATGGATGGATAGCTGGACGAGTGAATCCTGTAGACGTAGAAGGACCGCTAGTTATAAACCATATCATATAATACATCTTCTTATCATAAAACCAAGGCCTGCCCTTCCAGCGGCTACAGGATGCTTCCCCACCTTGATTTAGCAATATCCCCAACCTGTTGGCCTCTGCTTCGGCACCCCTCCCCTTCTTCTCTGCCTGTGTCCCCACCCCCTCTTCCCCGAGGGGTGAATTCTGCCGGAGCCCTGGAAACGCCACTTTTGCTGAAGGTATTCCTAGGAGGCTGATGCGCAGAAAGCATCTGGAGTTGCCGAGAGAGAGAGAGAGAGAGAGAGAGAGAGAGAGAGAGAGATGCTGAAAATGAGGAGGCTCAGGTGCTCCGTGGAGGAGGCTCAGGGCCAGGTCTCCCCTTCTCTCCCCCCCCTTCCGCCCCCCAGAAGAGGCATCTGGCCGTCTCTCCCCTCTTCCCTGCCTGAACAATTCTGAACAATTCAAAATCTTCTTCCAAGGTGCCATCAACGTAGGACCATAATTTACTCCCAAATCTCTGTGACTAATCAAGGCAGCTACTTAGTGAGGTTTGCCTCGTTTTACGAGCTTCTTGCCACAGTTGTTAAGAGAACAAACCTACTCAAGAATATATGTTGGTTTGGAGGGGATAAGGCCACAATTGGAATATATTGCATATCTTTGAGTTGTTATAGAAGAAGAAATATAAGAAAGGGAAAAAATGGTTACAGTGTGGGGTGCACTGTAATATTTGTATTTTTTTTCTCTCTTTTTTGTATTTAGATGTATACATTTGCATTATTTGTATTTAAAATAAAAAAATATTAAATAAGTTAGCCACCCGGTCATTAAGCGAGTCTGGCTTTCACATTGACTCTGCTGGTGCACTCTGAGGACACAGACAAACTTCCAAGTGGCCTCAATGACCCTCTAAAAGGATGCAAATGACCAGCTGTCTGCAAGGAATATAAATCCTTCCTTTCCACACCCTCCAGTCAGAACCGAGGAAGCTTCTTGGATGAGAAGTAAAATGTCTTCAAAGAAAAAACAGAAAATCCAGTCACCTCTTGGAAAAAGCACCTTTGGGACAACTGTGACTGGGATGACTGAGAATCTCCATAACGGAGGGAAGGAAGGAAGGAAGGAAGGAAGGAAGGAAGGAAGGAAGGAAGGAAGGAAGGAAGGAAAAATAAAGAGAAAGAGAAAGAGAAAGAAAGAGAAAAAGGATGGAAAGGAAGAGAAAGAAAAAGGAAAGAAAAAAAGAAAAGGAAGGAAGGAAGGAAAAAGGAGAGAAAGGAAAGAAAATGGAAAGAAAGGAAGAGAAAGAAAGAAAAAAGGGCGATAAAAAGGAAAGAAAAGGAAGGAAGAAAAAAGAAAGGAGAAAGAAAGAAAAAGGAAAGGAAAGGAAGGAAGGAAGGAAGAAAAGGGAAGGAAGAAAAGAAAGAAAAAAGGGATGGAAAAGGAAGAGAGAAAAAAGAATAGGAAGAGAGAAAAAGAAAGAAAAAAGGAAGGAAGAGAAGAAGGAAAGAAAAAAGGAAGAAAAAAGAAAGGAAGAGAGAGAAAGAAAAAGGAAAGAAAGAAGAAGAAAGGGAAGAAAGGAAGGAAGAGAAAAAGAGAAAGAAAGAAAAAGAGAAAGAAAGGAAGGAAGGAAGGAAAGCAAAAGAACCTGAGACCCAGTCTTTATCTCCATGGACCAATCAAGAATAAGTGCTTTGGAGCCAGTTGATCTCCTAGATCCCAGGGGTTTAATAATAGCTGCCTGTCTCTGGGTGGATCTGTGTTGATTAATCAGTTAATATCTGAAGTTCTCACTCAAGTCTGTTATTAGCTGAGACGACTTCCTTGCTCTTGGCTTAATGTTTACAGGAAAAGGAAGAATAGGATGCTGTAGATATTTATTTGTTTTAATCCTACATCATCATCATCATCATCATCATCATAATTTTATTTCTAACCCTTCTCCCAAAGGACTCAGGGCGGTGTACAGCCTATTAAAAGCACAAGTTTAAAATTAAAATTTTAAAAATGTATTAAAATTACAGGTAGTCCTCGACTTACGACCGCAACCCAGGGCCCAAAGTTTCCATAACTAAGCAAAGAAGCTTAGCAATGCCCCGTTTTACGTCCTTCCTTGCCACCGCCGTTAAGTGAATCACCCCCATCGTTAAGTCACTAAGACGGCCGTTAAATGAATCTGGCTTCCCCGTTGTTTGACTCAGCTTGTCAGATGGTCGCAAAAGGGGATCACGTGACATCCCCACCCCCCCCCCGGGGGACACTGCAACCGTCGTAAATGTGAGTCGGTTGACCAGCGTCTGGATTTTGATCACGCGACCCCGAGGATGCTGCGACCATCACAGCCCAAAGCCTCTTTTTGTTCCGTGCGGTTGTAACTTTGAATGGTCAGTAAATGAACGGATGTAAGTTGAGGACTGTATTATTTTCACAAATAACTGAAAGTGATGAAACTACCCGACAAGCCTTCCTCCTCCTATTTTCCCCACCAAAAACTCGACCTGAGAATGGGAAAAATGAAGCCCCTAAACCAGGGATGGCTAACCTTTTTTTCCTCTGGTGCCAAAAACACATGTGCAAGCACAATAACGTGTGTGCGTGCTCCCACACCCATAATGCAATGCCCTCCTGGGCATGGGCATGCACGACCCCCCGCACCCCGTTTTGGGCCTAGCAGACCTCCCTGAAGCCTCCGGAGGCCAGAAACAGCCCATAGGCCCGTTTTTTTGCCCTCCCCAGGCTCCAGAGGCTTTTCTTGAGCCTCCAGGAGGGCAAAAACAGCTTCCCCTGCTCCTCTGGAGACCCTCTGGAGGCTGGAAATGGCCCGTTTCTGGACTCCTGGTACTTTCGGGTGGCCTGTTTTTCACCCTCGAAGAGCCTCCATGCAAGCCCTGTAATTCCCTGGCATCCAGACTGGGCTGCATGGAAACTCCTGGGATAGCCGGGACGGCATGGGCAAGGGTGCGTGTCTCCCGCATGTGTGGCACAGACCCAAAAATCAGCTGGCTGGCGGGAGGCGGGAGCGTATGCGCGACGGAGCTGACCTAGGGCAACAGCTCGCGTGCCCACAGAAATGGCTCCATGTGGCACGCCCAGCTCTGCAGTCAGGGAGATTATCAGATTTGGAAGGGAACCTTAGAGGTCTTCTATTCCAACCCGTTCCTCAAGCAGGAATCCCTATACAGGCGGTGGTCTGCTCTGGTTTTCGTGTGGCCCAGCCTGGTGAAATCGGCAGAATTGAGTCTGGAAAACGTTGAATCTCAGGCTGTTCGATCTCTGCTTGTTTGGTTCTGCCTTCCAACTGGGACGAGGCTTGCCCTGTTGGGTTGCAGCACGAGTGAAATGCTCCCGGTTCGGACCGGATCACCTGATCCAGTAGCAATGGCGATGGGTGGTTTGGAGAACCAGTAGCAAAAATCCCTGCCCCCCCCAATTGCCCAGCTGAGCTGCATGATCATCAGAGGCTTCCTTTTTACTTTTAAAAACATTTTTTCTACAACCTCTTCTGAGGAAAAAATGCTTTTAAAAGTAAAAAAAAAAAGCCTCTGATGATCAGGCAACTCAGCTGGGATCGTCAGAGGCTTTTCAAAGCATTTTTTTCTGCAAGCTCTTGGCTGAAGAGGTGGTAAAAAAAAATGTTTTGAAAAGCCTCTGACAATCCCAGTTGAATTGCCTGATCATCAGGGAGGCTTTTCAAAGCATTAGAAAAAATACTTTTAAAAGTAAAAAAAAAAAGCCTCTGATGATCAGGCAACTCAGCTGGGATCGTCAGAGGCTTTTCAAAGCATTTTTTCCTGCAACTTCTTGGCCGAAGAGGTGATTAAAAAAATGCTTTGAAAAGCCTCTGACGATCCCAGCTGAGTTGCCTGATCATCAGAGAGGCTTTTCAAAGCATTTTTTTAAAAAGCCTCTCTGACGATCCCAGCTGACTTGCCTGATCTGCAAAGGCTTTTCATAGCATTAGAAAAAATGCTTTTAAAAGTAAAAAAAAAAAAAAAGCCTCTGATGAGGTGACGGGGTGTTCGGCCGAAGAGAGAGAGATTGAGGTCCCCAGATTAAAGTGACATATTTCCCCTTTTGACATGAAATAAAATGGGTCAGGGAAAGGGTTGGGTTCAGAACCAGGAACAGTAACAGAGTTGGAAGGGACCCTGGAGGTCATCTAGTCCAACCCCCTGCTCACTGCCGACCTTTCTGATTGACAGGCTCAGTGTCTTAGCCATTGAGCCACCTCGTCACCCCCCAATCTGGGGTTGACTTAAGTTTGCTGGAGTTCAGCTCCCAGAATCCCCCAGCTGATAGCGCCAAGGCACCTGGGATACCACTGAGCCTTTTGTGGGTGCCAGGGATGCCAACTGTTTTAGTTATAATATTGTGGGGTCCTTGGTACTTTTTGAGTTGGTTGTTTTCTTCAGATGTTTTATGACCCAACTGGGAAACATCATCAGTGCTAGCAGGGAGGAGGGGAGGAAGAAGAGGAAGAGGATGGGGAGGTCCGTGGTGCTCTCTGCCTTTCAAATATTTCCTTGCAAGATCCCACCTGTTTCTCCTCTTGATACCCACCCATCCCCAGCACGGTGGCCTTGCTGGGTGGGCCACCTCGGTTTCCGCTTTTCTTCTGGGCCAACCTGGGTTTGCGGCCCAAAGGGGTCAGCAACCCCCCAGCCTCAAAACCACAAGGACATGGTGCTAAGCATCTCCATGGCCCGCCTCCTGCTATACACCTTGGGTCCTCTGGGCTGGCTTCTCCACTCTCATCCTGTGCACAGGGATGTCGCGAAGTGCATTATTGCATAGTGTGCCCCCTTTTCCAACCCACACATTCCCCCCAATATCCCACCCCCACCCCACCCCCCGGAGGGGAAGCCCTAGAATAGCCCAACCGGATCTTTTATGTCTTGGTTTGCAAGGAGGGGACTGGGGAGGGCTCTTTTTGACTTGGCCATCTGTTCTCAGCATCTCAACTCCTGGCTTATGAATGTTCCTTTGTTATCCGCCTCCTTGCCCGGTTTTTCTTCCCCGAAGGGAGATTTTTTTCCTTCATGCGCTGGTAACCGGGTTAAATATTGGTGGGGGGGGGTGGCCTGCCCGAGCCCCCTCCGGTTTTGCAGCCGGGAAGTCATTCTAGGTTGCCGCTGCTGGAACTGCGTGGAGGGAGGCCGTGTTCCCACCGGGAGAATAATTGGCCGCCTTGCTGGGCTGGTTGCAAGGCAAGACGGCGGGAACAGTGACAGGCTGGGAAGGGCTCACGCGTCCCGGATCTGCAGTTTCATGGCAAGCCGGAACAAAAGCCGAGACCCAGTTTGGCAAAGGTGTGGGTCTCCTTCTCTCTCTCCCTCTCTCTTGGCCTGCTGATGCCAAGTGCCAGTCCTGTGAGCAGCCTCAATAAATTGGCTCTCACTGTCTGCCCTTCCTCCCTTTTTCCTTTCCTTTCTTTTCCTTCTTCTCTCCTTCCCTTCCCTCTTTCTATTTTCATTTCTCTTCCCCTCCCTTCTCCTTCCTCCTTCCCTTCCCTTTTTCTATTTTCATTTCTCCTCTCCTCTCCTCTCCTCCCCTCCCTTCCCCTTTTTCTATTTTCATTCCTTCTCCCTTCCCTTCCCACTCCCCTCCCGCTCCTCCTTCCCTTCCCTTCTCTTCCCTCTTTCTATTTTCATTCCTCCTCCCCTTGCCTTCCCCTTCCTCCTTTCCTTTCCTTTCTTTTCCTTCCCTTCCATTTCCTTCCTCCTTTCCTTTCCTTCCCTCTTTCTATTTTCATTCTTCTTCCTTTCCCTTCCCCTTCCTCCTCTCCTTTCCTTTCCCTTCCATTCCCTTCATCCTTCCCTTCCCTCTTTCTATTTTCATTCTTCTTCCCTTCCTCTTCCTCCTTTCCTCTCCTTTCCTTCTCTTTCCTTCCCTTTCCCTTCCTCCTTTCCTCCCCTCTTTTTCTATTTCCTTTTCTCCTTCTTCCTTTTGTTTTCTTTTTCCCTATTTCCTTTCCCTCTATTTCCTTTCCCTTCCTTTCCTTTTTCCCCATTTCCTTCTTCCCAACTCTCTCTTCCTTTCTTCCTTTCCTTCTTCCTTCCTTCTCATTCCCTTTCCCACAGTAAGCTTTCATTCTCTCTTTCTCCCCCACTTTCAGACCTTAAAAGAAAACCCAGCCTGGTCCATAAATAAGAAAAAAGAGGTTTTCAAGGGAAATAACCGGCAGATCAAAGCTGGCTCCCACTGGAAAGCAGGCAGTGAGAGGCACCATCAGCAGTTACAGGCTCAAGGCTGCCCTTGCCCCAAGCAGGCCATACCTCCCCACCCCCCACCCCCCATGACCACCCCAGCATGACCAGGAGACTTAGTGGGGAGTGAAGGAGGGCAGTGGGGTGCGGGAGTGTAGAGGTCAAGGGAGGCTCCAGGGCTGAGCTGAGCAATGGACTGTGCAGGGAGGGGGGGCTCCTGACCTCAGGTGTTCTGCTCCAGGGAGGGGCCGAGGAATAATGGCCGAATTGCATCAGTCGGAGAGGCCTGGTGGAAGCCACGGGGGGGGGAGGGGGGCGTCCCCTGGGTTGCGATGTCGTCAGGCCAGTTACACCATTGGAATCATCTCCGTGATGATGTCATGACACCGGGGACGTCCCTCCCTTCCCCAGTTCCTGGATGGATGGATGGATGGATGGATGGATGTTCACACAGATGCAAAGCCAGAGGGGGGCACCTGGAAGACCTGTGGACTTCAACTCCCAGGATTCCCCAGCCAAGAAGGCATGACTTTGAGCAATGTATAAAAAGGATGGAAGGGAGGGAGGAAAGAAAAAGAAAGAAGAAGGAAAAAGAAAGAAAGAAAGAAAAAGGAAGGAAGGAAAGAAAGAAAGAAAGGAAAGAAAGAAAAAGGGAAGGGAAAAGAAGGAAGGAAGGCCTGGAGGCTAAAACATACGAAGAACGGTTGCAGGATTTGGGTATGTCCAGTTTAATAAAAAAAAGGACCAGGGGAGACATGATAGCAGTCTTCCAATATCTCAGGGGTTGCCCCAAAGAAGAGTCAATCAAGCTATTCTCCAAAGCACCTGAGGGCAGGACAAGAAGCAACAGATAGAAACTAGTTAAGGAGAGAAGCAACTTAGCAATAGGGAGAAATTTCCTGAGGGTGAGAACAATTAATCAGTGGATCTGCTTGCCACCAGAAGTTGTGAGTGCTCCATCACTGGAGCTTTTAAGAAGAGATTGGTCAGCTGTTTGTCTGGTTGGACTAGAAGATCTCCCGAGGTCCCTTCCAATGCTGGTATCCTACATTCTTCCAGGATGCCAGTCCTGGTGCCCACCCAAATGCCGCCTTGCCCTCGCAGGGACCAAGCCCTGACTCTCTGCAGTGAGGACAGAGAAGTTTGCTTTCTCACCATCCCAGCAGGGTGGACGTTTCAAATGCGGTCAGAAAAAACAGGGTGGCTTGGAAGCTGGCAGGAAGAGATCTTTTGCAGCGACAGGAAGTGGTATCGGCCCCACTGCCTGCAGCCAGAAGGGCCCATTGATAGCTGCAGACCCAAAGTGCAGAGGCCACCGAGGGGGAAAGCCGCCAGCCCTTTCCCACCCACCCCCCAGCCTTAACCATATTAGGACCTCCCTTCCCAGCCCTCTTTAAGTTGCTTCTCTGTTCCCAAGGGGGATTCACCATCTGTGGCCCCCCTCCCGGAAGCCCTCTAGCTGGGAAGAGGAGAGCATCACAGCAGACCCCCCCCTTGCTTCTCCTGTGGTCCTTATTGGGAGGGAGCACCCATTCCCCTTACCAATATCTTACACCCCCAAGTAAAACCTCGTGGTGTGTGTCTCTCGTTTTGCACTTGATGTTGGGAAGAGATAGTGGAGACCTCGTGCTATATATTAAGGGTGGGGGTACTGCCCTTTTCAGGAGCGGCTCTTAGCTTGGGGAATTGGAGGGGGGTCTTGTGATGTTAGAGGGGAGAACATATTCTGTGTAGGGCCAGAGTAGAGATACGGGCAAAGCAATGTTGCAGAGGTAAATTTTTAATGCGTTTTGGCCATTTTAGAGCAGGGGTTTTCAACCTCAGCAGCTGTAAGATGGGTGGACTTCAAGGAGGAAGAGGAGGAGAAGAAGAACTGTTGGATTTTTGCTGTGTCGTCAGTGTTTTTCAACCTCCACAGCTTTGTCCCAAAGTTGCTTTTTCAAGTGCCAACTGGACTTTGCTTTTCCTTGAAGGCGTTTTGCTTCTCATCCAAGAAGCTTCCTCAGCTCTGCCTGAAGGGTGGAGGATGGATGGATTTATATTTCTTGCAGTCATCACGTCGTTAGCCCTCTTTCTGAAGAGCTGGATGAGAAGCAAAACACCTTCAAAGAAAAACCAAAAAGTCCAGTTGCTTCTGAAAAAGCACCTTTGGGACCACTGGATGATGGAGAATCTCCATAGACCAGAGGTCTTCAAACTTGGCAGGTTTAAGACTTGTGGACTTCAACTCCCAGAATTCTCCAGCCAGCATAGTTTGGGGACCCCTGCTATAGACATTTAAGATGGGTGGACTTCAACTCAGAGGAGGAGGTGGAGGAAGAGGAAGAGGAGGAGAAGGACTGCGATCCCCAGTGCTCTTTTCTTGCAAACGTTTCATTACCCAACTGGGTAACATTATCAGTGCTAAAAGGGTGTGGGATTTGTGGAAGAGGAGGAGACTGTGGGTCCTTGGTACTCTCTCAGCTCGGTTGTTTCCTTGCAGACATTTCATGACCCAACTATGGAACATCATCAGTGTTAGGAGGAGGGTTTACTCTCATTTATATGCTAGTGGCTTTCCTTTGTTGGTGTTGATGGGAGTCTTGTTGATGGTTCCTTGATTGGGCTGTGGTTTAATGTTTGTCTCCTTGTTTTGTTTGTCTGGGTTGGTAGTTCCTTGGATGGAGTGTCGTTTAGGCTTCGTTGTTGGTCTAGTAGTGTTAATCTTGGTGTTGATCTCTGTATATATGACACGTTGATTGCTGTGTGGGCTGGTGTTTCAATCTTTGCTTTTCTCTTCTGAACGACGTGTAGATGTCGTTCCTGTCTATGTGCCTGTTGATGGCTGATTCGTCTTCATGCCTCTAGGTTGGAGCCATGGGGTTGGTTCTCTTGGATGTGTCCAGGGAGGGCGGCAGATGAGGCACCTGTTTTTTTTGGGTTTTTTTTGGCCTGGGGGGTGTTTATTGTTTTCTGGTTTTCGTTTTGCGGTGAGCTGCACTCCGAGTTGTGTTCTTTAGAGGCGCAGGTGTGCAAATCTTTTAAATAGAGCCACACGGATTGCTTTCGCGATGAAAAGGCTGGCCTGCGTGAGAAGCCTTGAAGCAGGGGTCTACAATCTTGGCTATTTTAAGACCTGTGGACTTCAACTCCCACAATTCCTCAGCCAGCTTTTTTTCCAGAATTAACAGTGGCCTTGTAACTCTGAATGGTCACTAAATGAACCGTTTAAAAGGAAGGGTCCATTTAATGACCACTCAGAGTTACAAAGCCGCTGGGAACAAAAAAATAAAATCGGCGTTAGTGGTTCATTTAACAACTGTGGCAAGAAAGATCCTAAACATGGAGCAAAATTCACTTTAAAAGTGTTTCACTTAGCAACAAAAAATTTTGGGGCTCAATTGTGGTCGTAAATCGAGGACTAATGGTACGAAAACCAGCCCAAACCTTGTAATGGAGTATACCAAGAAAATTGGTTTATAGTTTGAAACTTTTCCTGCTTTTTTCCAATTTATTCTTTATTAGATTTTTTAATCGCCTCTTTATTGTTTTATAAATAAGTCAAGGCAGAGAATATATATAAGCCTTCTTCCTTCTCCTATTTTTTCCCCCAGAACAACAACCCTATGAGCTGGGTTGGGCTGAGAGTGGGGGTCTGAAGCCACCCAGCCATAAAACCCAGTTAATGAAGCCATCATTCAATCTTGGTTTCACATTATACAACTGCAGAACTCAAAAACTTGGTTCACTCCATGGGAAGACCTTGTAAGGCCATAATTCATGCTAAAGGTTACCCCTAGCTAAGGATTAACTGACATTGGGATCATTTTTGTATATCTCATTTTTTTCTACATATTTCGCTTTTTTTCTTTATACTGTAACTGCTGTTCTAATGGCAAATCCTTCATCAAAGTTATTGCATTACATTCTTGATTAAATGGTATTTCCATTGATATATAATTTTACGGTGCTACTACTCCAAAAAAAATGTGGTGATATTAGCTGGTTTTAGAAAATACACTTTTCCCCAAAAGGTTTCCACAATTTTGGCCACTACTGTATATATTCTTTTGCTCCGAGCACTGCAGGTGCCTTTGGATGGAAAGCAGGGAGGGGTGTTATGAGGTTCAAGAACCAGGGAGGGAGAAAGACAAAAGGATAGAAATACATTTAATTTAATTTAAAGCAGACTCATTAAACCCGGTTAATGGGATTACTCTTTGCGGAAGAGGACAAAGGAAATCTGGATTTTAGATATTCCATCATTGGACCAAAATCCCTCCAACTTTTACCAAAGAAATTCCTTTTGTGAGCCTTAAGGCTGCATTCACACAAAACACACAGGCCTTGTTGAATGAATGACACCCGGCATACGACCACAGATTGGGAGAGTGACCATTTCTAAGCAAAGAGGTTGCTAAATGAGCCACCTCGGCTTTTATCGCCTTCCTCTTTTTTTCTTTTTCTTTTTGCAAGGGTTGTTAAGCGAATCGCCGGTTGTTAAGTGAGTCAGCCCGTCATTAAGCAAACTTGGGGTCCTCTAGGGACTTTGCTTGTCAGAAGCCGGGTGGGAAGTTTGCAAATTGTGATTATAGGATCCTGGGGCGCTTCAACTTTCGTAAATACGTTTGATCATGCGATGATATAATAGTCATAAGTGTGTGTGTGGGGGGGAAGTCACTTTTTTCAGCCCCTTTGAACAGTCACTAAGCAAATACTTGTAAGTCAAGGACTAACTGTAATCCACTGCACAAGTTGGTGATAGTCCATGGCAGGGTCTCCAACGGTGGCCACTTTAAGACTTGTGGACTTCAACTCCCAGAATTCCTCAGCCAGAGGAATTCTGGGAGTTGAAGTCCACAAGTCTTAAAGTGGCCACCGTTGGAGACCCCTGGCCCATGGGACTAATCCAGTTGATTCAAATAAAGGAAGTCCTTGATTTACGACGACAACCGGGCCCCAAATTTCCTTTGCTAAGCAAGACGGTTCCTAAGTGAGTTTTGCCCCATTGTAGGACATTTCTTGCCAATGTTGTTAAGTGAATCACTGCAGCTGTTCCATATTAAGCGAATCCGGCTTCCCCACGAACTTTGCATTGTCAGGAGGTCGCAAAAGGAGATCACGGGACCCCAGGTCACCTGCGACTGTCACAAATGTGAGTCAGTTGCCCATGGGGCTAAATTTTTGATCAGGCGACCACGGGGTCGTAAGAGTGAACCATGGCCCAAAGTCCCTTTCCCCCACCCCTCCAGCAGCCTGGTAACTCTGAGCGGTCACTAAACGAAGCGTGGAGCAAGCCCAGGGCTACCTGTAGAGAGAGAGCTGGTGGAGAAGGGAAGTGCAAGGCCAGGCGTGGGAGGCGTGGGGGGGAGGACAGGTGGAAGGCCAGGTGCGCCAGGTACACCAGGTGTGGCGCCTACCTGGAGGGCGGGGCACCTCTGCTCGCTCTGCCCCGCCCGGAGTGCCCAGCATTGCTGCCAGCTGGCAGGGACGTGGAGGGGGGGGTCTCTACCAGGCTCCTCCCCAGCTGGTTGCCATGGTGACCGGCAGATTCTCCCCTCCCGGGGGCTCCGAGGGCAGTGGTTTGCCTGGTTGGGATCGGAGCGGGGCAGCCCGGCCCCCTCCCGGCCTCCCTTTGCAGCCGCCTCGGCTTGGCTTCCCCTCCCGCCTGGCGTTGCTGCTCGGGGAACCCCGGAGGAAGAGCCCGGAGCTTTGCAATAAGGGCGGCTCGACACGTGTTCTCCTCCCCCGTTGCTTTGAAGGACACCTGTCGGTCTGCCTACCTGCTCCTCTCAAAGGGGACCCCCTGGTTTGCAAGGGGCTTCCCGACTCTCCTCTCTCTCTCTCTCTCTCTGTCTATCAATCCTTTATATACCCACCCAGCCCTATACCAGTCGGTCAGTCTCTCTCTTCCTCCCTCCTGCCTCCCCCATCTCTCTCCTTACCTACCTACCTACCTTTTATCTGCCTACCTACCAATCTAAGCCATCTCTCTCTCCCTCCCTCCCTACCAACCTAATCTCTCTCTCCCTATCTACTTACCATCTATCATACTACCTACCTACTACCTACCTACTATCTATCATTATCTACCTACCTACTATCATTATGTACCTAGCTAGCTAGCTACCTACTATCTATCATTATCTACCTACCTACCTAGCTACCTACTATCTATCATCTATCTACCTACCTACCTACCTACTATCTATCATTATCTACCTAGCTACCTACTATCTATCATTACCTCCCTATCTCCCTACTACCTAGCTACCTACTATCTATCATTATCTATCTACCTACCATCTATCATTTTCTATCTACCTACCCACCTACCATCTATCTATCATTATCTATCTGTCTGTCTGTCTGTCTGTCTGTCTGTCTATCTATCTATCTATCTATCTATCTATCTACCTACCTACCTACCTACCTTCTATCTATCTGTCCATCCATCTATCTATCTGTCTGTCTGTCTGTCTGTCTGTCTATCATCTCTCTCTCCCTCCCTACCAACCTATCTCTCTCTCTCTCTCATATCTACCATTCATCCATCCATCCATCCATCCATTCTATCTATCTATCTATCTATCTATCTATCTATCTATCTATCTATCTATCTATCTATCTATCTACAATCTACTTAATCTATCCATCCATCTGTCCATCCATTCATCCATCTATCGTCTACTTTATCCATCCATCCATCCATTCATCCACCTATTTACCTACCTACCTATTATCTCTGTTTCTCTTCCTACCTACTTACTTTCCCTACCTACATCGTCTGTCAATTATGCTTCCCCTCTACCTCTCTGTTTCTATCATATTTCCTGATCCATCAATCTATCGGTCTATGATTCTCTCTTTCTAATTTTAAAACCTCTCATCCCCCGCCCCCCAAGAGAGACTGGGCAGTGTACAAATAAAATATTTTTTAAAAAACCAGAGAGCATATATCAAATTTAAAAAGGGGCAAGAGATGTTGAAAATTAGTTAAATGGCAGGGCGGGGTCTTTCAGAGCCCCCCACCCCATGAGCCCCATGCCAGGCTTCAAAGCCAGGGTTTCAAGCCTTTCTGGGAGGCCAGGAGGGGTGGGAGCCCCTTGGCCTCTGAGGGGAGAAGGCTACAGAAGACCCCTGGGCCCACTGCTCCTCTGGAGAATCAAACTATGGGGGCCCAAGGGTTTTCATTGCCGCTCCCCCCTCCCTCCAAAGATCTCCCAGCTGAATAACAGAGTAGCAGAACTGGAAGGGACCTTGGAGGTCTTCTAGTCCAACCCCCTCCTCCGGCAGGAAACCCTGTACCATTTCAGACAAATGGTTGTCCAATCTCTTCTTAAAAACCTCCAGTGTTAGAGAACCCATGACTTCTTGTGGCAAGCAGTTCCACTGGTTAATGGTTCTCACTGTCAGGAAATTTCTCCTTAGTTCTAGAGATCGATATCTCCTTGCTCAGTTTCCATCCATTATTTCTTGTCTGGCCTTCAGGTGCTTTGGAAAACAGCTTGACCCCCTTCCTCCTCTATGGGACAGCCTCTCAAATATTGGAAGATGCTCTCCTGTCTCCCCTGGTCCTTCTCTTCCCTAGACCAGCCAGGCCCAGTTCCTGCAGCTGTTCATCCTATGTTTTAGCCTCCAGTCCCCTCATCATCTGGTTGCTCTTCTCTAAATGTTGCTGCTTTGCCTTGGAGATTCCTGGGAGGGGGTGGTGGTGGAAGGATTGAAGGTTACAAGCTAGAGGTGGGGGACTCAACCAGGGTAGACAAGAGACCCCTGGACCTTCAGGTTTTGAGTGATGCAGAGGGGGTGGGAGGTGGGGGCTTTTTCTAGCCAATCCCCTTGGCGTCAGCTGCCAGGGCCTTGAGCCTCAGGTGTGGCAGTGGGCCAAACAGCAGGTGGCTGGAGGCTTGGCAGGTGGGGGCAGGTGGGTGGGCTCTCCCTGTGTTTCCCGTCACCATCTGTGTGTCAAAGCCTGGTGGGATGTAAGAGGAGGCCAGATAAGTGCAAGGAAATTTTGGCTGGTGTTTAATTTATTGATTAAATTTATAAGTAAGAGGTTCTTGGTGCGCTCTGAGCTTGCTTATTTTCTCGAAGACGTTTCACAACCCAACTAGGGAACATCATCAGTGCTAGTAAGGAGTGGATACTTTGGATAATGAAATGTTTGCAAGAAAACCACCAAGCTCAGAGAACACCAAGGAGTCTTTCTCCTCCTCCTCCTCCTCCTCCATCTCATCCATACACCCCATTCCCTTTTAGCACTGATGATGTTCCCTAGTTGGGTCATGAAACATCTTCAAGAAAAGCACCAAGCTCAGAGAACACCAGGGACCGCACAGTTCTTCCTCCTCCTCCTTGAAGTTCACCCATCTTACAGCTACTGAAGTTGAAAACCCCGGCTTTAAAACGGCCAAAACACATTAGAAATTTACCTCTGCAACATTGCTGTGCCTGTATCTCTACTCTGGGCCTACACAGAATATGTTCTCCCCTCCAGTATCCAGCTTAAAGTGGCCAAGGCTGGACACCCATGTCCTAAACCATTCCAAACAAATGGTTCTCCAGTCTTATTATTTAAAAACCTCCAGTGATTGAGCACCCATAATCTCTGGTGGCAAGCAGTTCCACTGACTGATTATTCTGTCAGGAAATTCCTCCTTAGTTCTAGATTGTTCCTCTCCTCGGTTAGTTTCCATCCGCTGCTTTTTGTCGTGTCTTGGAGAATAGGTTGACCTCCTCTTCTTTGGGGTAGCCCCTCAAATACTGGAAGACTGGTAAGTCCTGCACTTACAACAGTTCATTTAGTGACCATTCAAAGTTACAACAGCAAAAAGTGACCATTAGGATCATTTTTCACACTTATGACCATTGCAGCATCCCCATGATCGCCTGATATACATTCGGATGTCTGACAACGGATTCCTATTTATGACGGTTGCCATGTCCCTGGGGGTCACGTGATCCTCGTTTTGCGACCTTCCAACAAAATCAATGATTCACTTAACAACCATGTTCCTAATTTAACAGGGATTATGTATGGCAAGAAAAGGAGTAAAATGGGGCAAAACAAATGTCTCACTTAACAGCAGAAATTCTGGGCTCCATTATCGTTGTAAGTCGAGGACTACCTGCATTGCTATCATGTCCCCCTTAGTCTTTCTTTTCCTTAAACTAGACCTGCAGCCATTCTTATGGCTGCAGGTCTAGTTTAAGGAAAAGCCCCCTAAATCATCTTTGTTGCTATTTCCCGCACAAAGACAACCAACCAGGAGCCAATAAATTTCATAGTAAATAAATAATAATAAATTTTATCCTGGTCTCCCCTCTGGACCGAATGTGCATCTTTTTTCCATTGTTCTGCCACTGAGATCTCTGCAGCCATTCGGAGAGCTTTCTTTAAAGTTCCATTTTTAAAAAATTCGTTGAATTGTGTAAAATAGAAAGAAAAATAGAAATTAGGAAATTAAGGGGGTGGAAAGAAGGTGAGGGATATAAGGGAAAAAAGAAGAAAATGAAAGGGGCATTGATTTCCGAACTCTTCTTAGCACCGCACAAGATACAGTGGGGCAAAAAAGTATTTAGTCAGCCACCAATTGTGCAAGTTCTCCCACTTAAAAGGATGAGAGAGGCCTGTAATTGACATCATAGGTAGACCTCAAGTATGAGAGGCAAAATGAGAAAACAAATCCAGACATTCACATTGTCTGATTTGGAAAGAATTTATTTGCAAATTATGGTGGAAAATAAGTATTTGGTCAATATCAAAAGTTCATCTCAATACTTTGTTATATATCCTTTCTTGGCAATGACAGAGGTCAAACGTTTTCTGTAAGTCTTCACAAGGTTGGCACACACTGTTGCTGGCCATGGTATGTTGGCCCATTCCTCCATGCAGATCTCCTCTAGAGCAGTGATGTTTTGAAGCTGTCGCTGGGCAACATGGACTTTTCAACTCTTTCCAAAGGTTTTCTATGGGGTTGAGATCTGGAGACGGCTAGGCCACTCCAAGATCTTGAAATGCTCCTTACAAAGCCACTCCTTCGTTGCCCGGGTGGTGTGTTTGGGATCATTGTCATGCTGAAAGACCCAGCCACGTTTCATCTTCAACGCCCTTGTGCTGATGGAAGGAGGTTTGCACTCAAAAATCTCACGATACATGGCCCCATTCATTCTTTCCTGTACATGGATCAGTCGTCCTGGTCCCTTTGCAGAGAAACAGCCCCAAAGCATGATGTTGCCACCCCCATGCTTCACAGTAGGTATGGGGTTCTTTGGAGGCAACTCAGCATTCTCTCTCCTCCAAACACGACGAGTTGTGTTTCTACCAAACAGTTCTACTTTGGTTTCATCTGACCGTATGACATTCTCCCAGTCCTCTTCTGGATCATCCAAATGCTCTCTAGCAAACTTCAGACGGGCCCGGACATGTACTGGCTTAAGCAGGGGGACACATCTGGCGCTGTAGGATCTGAGTCCCTGGCGGCGTAGTATGTTACTGATGGTAGCCTTCGTTATGTTGGTCCCAGCTCTCTGCAAGTCACTCACTAGGTCCCCCCGTGTGGTTCTGGGATTTTTGCTTACCATTCTTGTGATAGTTTTGACCCCACGGGGTGAGATCTTGCGTGGAGCCACAGATCGAGGGAGATTATCAGTGGTCTTGTATGTCTTCCATTTTCTAATTATTGCTCCAGTTGATTTCTTCACACCAAGCTGCTTGCCTATTGCAGATTCAGTCTGCCCAGCCTGGTGCAGGTTTACAATTTTGTTTCTGGTGTCCTTCGACAGCTCTTTGGAGTAGAGCTTGGAGTGTGACTGTTTGAGGTTGTGGACAGGTGTCTTTTATACCGATAACAAGTTCAAACATGTGCCATTAATACAGGTAATGAGTGGAGGACAGAGGAGCCTCTTAAGAAGTTACAGGTCTGTGAGAGCCAGAAATCTTGCTTGTTTGCAGGTGACCATATACTGATTTTCCACCATAATTTGCAAATAAATTATTTCCAAATCAGACAATGTGATTGTCTGAATTTGTTTTCTCATTTTGTCTCTCATAGTTGAGGTCTACCTATGATGTCAATTACAGGCCTCTCTCATCTTTTTAAGTGGGAGAACTTGCACAATTGGTGGCCGACTAAATACTTTTTTGCCCCACTGTAAAAGCCCTCCAGCTTCAACTTCCTTTTTGCTTTTGCACATTATTAACATCTAACTAGCCATTTCTACAATGACAAATCTTTCTGATCAGCAAAACCAAGCTCCTTCCTCAAAATCCAGAAGCGGTATTATCCCAAGCGAAAAAAATATCCTGAAATATCTTGAAATATTTCAAAATATTTTTGAAATATCTTGAAATATTTCAAAAGAGGAAATCTTTTCCTCTTTTGAAATAAAATAAATCCATTGGATTGTTCCTGCTTTTTATCTTCCTTGCTTTGGAAATAGGAAGTTATTTCTATTTGCACCTAATAATCTTTGTGTGAACTGCCTTTTCTCGTGGAAGGAAGATAACTGGGCCACGTAGCACTCCCCCCCCCTCCCCCGGGGCCGGTGTATCTAAACCTATGAGTAAGGTTGCAAAAGAAGGTGGAGAGAAAACAGGAAGGAGGAACAGGAGTTTCTCAAGTGGTTGAGAAGCCAGAAACCTCCGGTTTTATTCTCTTTTTTTTTTCTCTCTATCTCCCTCTCCCTCTATCTCTTCTTTTTAAAAAATTTTTTTTATTTTTTAGACAAACAAACATTTAATACATCAGTTTTCTCTTCCCTGTGACATCTTGGTGTTACCTTCCAAAGTTCGTTCTTCTTCTGTATAGTTGTCATTTACTTCTATCTTGATCCTTATCCAGTCCACAATATCAATTCATCACTAACATAATATTCAATGCATCGCATATTTTTACATATTTATATAATTAATCCTTTATATCTCTTCTCCAACTAATAATAAAAATCATTCCATATTTTAAAATATTCTGAGTCTTCTCTATCTTTAATCATCAGAGTTAATCTATTCATTTCTGCACAATCTAAGGTTTATTTTTTTTAATTACTTCTTCCAAAGGTATTTTCTCCGCTTTTCAATTTTGTGCATAGACAATCCTTGCAGCTGTTATTACATGTATTATCAGATAAATTGCTAATTTTTCCTAATTTTTTCAGGTAGGATACCCAGTAGGAACAGCTCTGGTTTAAATTTGATTCGTTGATGTATCATTTCCTCCAACCAAGTCTTAAATTTAATCCAATAGTTTTCACATTCCCCTTTTCCGAAAGGACTGCAAAGCCTCCTTCAGTTCAGCTTTGGGAAATGTCTCTACTTTGCAGCTTGCAGGGATTGGAAAGGAAGGAATAAAGCAGGTTGTTAAGGTCTCCTTGCAGCGGGTTGGACTGGATGACCTCCAAGTGTCCCTTCCCACTTTGTCATGCTGTTACTTGGGATGGCGAGCAAGAGAAGAGCAGGACTGCGTCCCTTTGGAAAAACAGGTCGTCCAGCAGTTTCACTTAGTGACCGTTTGAGGTTACAGCGGCCCTGAAAAAAGTGATTTATGACCGTTTTTCAGACTTACAACCGTTGTAGCCTCCCCAGGGTCATGTGATCAACATTCAAAACCTTGGCAACTGGCTCGTATTTATGACGGTCACAGTATCCGGGGATTCCCGTGTTCCTCTTTTGAGACCTTCCCCATGGGGAAGCCAGATTCATTTAACAACCGTATGACAACGACTGCAGTGATTCACTTAACAACGGTGGCATGAAAGGTCATAAAATGGGGCAAAATTCTCTTAGCTCATGTCTCGCTTAGCAACAGAAATTGTGGGGCTCAGTTGTGGTTGTAAGTCGAGGACTACCTGTGTACCAAAAGTAGGTGCCTTCGTTATATAAATGACATTAAATGTTCCCTGTGTTGCCATTTTCTTGATGGACCAGGAAGAAATTATAAGTAGTCCTTGACTTGCAACATTTCGTTTAGTGACCGTTCAAAGTTACAACAGCACTGAGAAAAGTGACTTATGACCGTTGCACGTCTCCCCAGGATCACATGATCAAAATCCAGGCGCTTGACAACTGACTCGTATTTATGACGGTCGCCGTGTCCCGGGGTCACATGATCTCCTTTTGTGACCTTCTGATAAACAAAATCAATAGGGAAGCCGGATTCACTTAACAACCGTATGACTAACTTCTCAACGGCGGTGATTCATTTAGCGACTGGCAAAGAATGTGGTAAAATGAGGCAAAAACTCACTTAACGAGTGTCTTACTTAACAACAGAAATTTTGGGCTCCATTGTAGTTGTAAGTTGAAGACTACTTGTACTTACGACCTTGATTCAAAGTTCTGACAGTTGCCTCTCTTTTTTTCCCCTTCTATTTTCTATGGGTTTTTTGTTTTCGTTTTTTTGCCAGAAACTTGTAATAAATGTTGATTTCTGGGAAAAACATCATAAATTACAGTCCCCGTGCCCCCAAACGACAATCGTGTGAGTCTGCCTAATGACGTTTATGTACAGCCTCAAAGAAAGTTGTAAAATTGAGGGCAGTCACATGTTGACCCACTTAACGACCGTTAAAGTCGTAAAGCGAGGACTACCTGCAATCATGGACTCCCATGTTGTGCATCAGGTTTGTCTGCAAGAATGCGACAAACTCTGAACCGTCCTGCTCTTCTCAAAGTGACCTCAGGCCCCAAAAGGTCCGGTTTGAAATATTTTCTCCGCTAGTGAATTTCATTGTCTGCATTTGCAATAAGAAACAACTAAAATCTGAAATATTTTTACAGGAATTCTGAAGGAACGGGAATTTATTTTAAAAAAAGGTGCAACTGTTTGGAGCATTCAAAAGCCGTCTGTACCAATACAAAGGGATTTTATATGGGATGTTTTAAAAAAAAACATATTAAAAGCACCATTGTGTCATTGGAGCAGTTAGAGTTGGCGTTTTTGAGAAGAAAATTGGGAATAATTCTCTAAATCTAGAAATCGGCTGTGGTGTGTAAAATAGGAAGGAGTAACTCAGTATTTCTGGAGCTTAACCACTTTAAAATGGGGGGACTTCAACTCCCAGAATTCCCTAACCACCATAGCATAGAATTCTGGGAGTTGAAGTCCACCCATCTTAAAGTGGCCAGATTTATTTATTTATCCATCAGATTTGGAAACTGCCTACCTCACCCACAGACCAACCATGGGATGGTGTACAATTCAAATATTAAAAATATTTAATATTTATTAAAAATATTAAAAACCACCAATCCACATTATAGATATTATATTCCTGTAGGACGCAATTAAAAGAGGAATAAAATCATCATAAAAGCAGAAAGTTTGCAAAACTGATCCATGGCTGATCCATGCAAAGATCCTGAACTGGCACCTTTCTTGCACCTGGCACCTGTTTTTATTTTGTTTTATTTTGAAAAAGAACATTTAAGCCATCCTCTCCTTCTGACTGTAACCATAATTCCACATCATTTGTGGCAGGGAGTTCCTAACCCCCTGGCATCCTTACGAAGGCAATCCCATTCGGTCTTGCCCCCAAATCCTCCTTGGCCCCATCTTTGAATTTGGTTGTTAATTGAGGACTAGCTGAAGTGCCTACAATTTGGGGTTAAATAATTAATTTAAATTATTCCATTTTTTAAATTGGTCATACTTTGAAGTTGGTTGTAAATCGAGGACCAAGCCTACAATTTGTGCTTAAGTAATTACAGTATTGGAATCACCCTCTCTTTGAATTTGGTCATAAGTTGAGGATTACTTTTAAGTTGGTCGTAAAATGAGGATTATATTATATATGTTTAAGTAATTATTTAAAGAACCCATCTTTAAAATCAATCATAAGTTGAAGGCTATTTTGAAGTTGGTCGTAAGTGGAGGACGAAGCCTACGATTTGTGCTTAAGTGATCGATTTAAATTCGTCTTTGAATTGGGTCATGGGTTCGAGGACTATCTGTAATGCCTACAATGTGTGTGCATGTAGTTAATTAAATTGTGCTGTCTTTGAAATCGGTCGTAAGTTGAGGACTAAGCAAATGATTTATGTCCGAACAGTCAATGGAAGGATTTATATTGCTTGCAGACAGCTGGTCTCTTGCATCCTTTTAGAGGGTCACTGAAGCACTTGGAGGTGTGTCTGTGTCCTGAGGGTCACCTGAGTGGTGCAAATGGGGGTGGAGCCTCCTTGGAACTGCTGAAAGGACTTCTGTTGTAGACTGGAGATAGATGACGTCGTATCCCCCCCCCCCCCATTGAGGGAGGGCTGTTCAGTTTGGACACAGGTGGCCTCTTAGACCAAACCAGTGGTCCTCTCTGTCCAAAATGTGGACTTTGCTGTCTTCAAAAGATGCAGGTGGACTGCTGAATCTTGTCCTAAGTAGTCATAGTTCTCCTATGTTATGCCATGCATTTGTGAAGTGGCTGTTTTGTTTCCCCAATGTACAGATCTGCATATGGCTCACTGCATTGTCTGCATATCTCACCTTCCTTTCCTCTCTCACCCCCCATCCTACTCCCGGCCTTCCCATTTTTTAATCTTCTGGAGTGTTTTGGATTTTATGTCCAATTTATTTCTGTTTTCAATTTATATAGCTTTTTTTTTTAATTTGATTTATATGCCGCCCTTCTCTGGAGACTCAGGGCGGCTTACAATGCATTAAGCAATAGCCTTCATACTTTTGTATATATTTTATACAAAGTCAGCTTATTGCCCCCACAAACTGGGTCCTCAATTTACCCACCTTAGAAAGGATGGAAGGCTGAGTCAACCTTGAGCCTGGCTAGGATTGAACTCACAGAATTACAGGCAGCTGGATGTTAATTGCTGCCTTTAGTAGGAGGCATTAGCCCTCTACTCTACTCAGGCTCATTTTATGATTGTAAGCCCCCCAGAGTTACCTGGAGATAAGATGGGGGGCTTATAAACTTTATAGATAAACAAACAGATCTGAGATTGTGTGCACCATCCTTTCGGGTTCACGTCTACACAGCGGCCGGTGTATAAGACAGTCCTCGACTTACAACGATCTGTTTAGTGACTGTTCAAAGTTGCAATGGTGCTGAAAAAAAGTGACTTAGGACCATGTTTCACCGTTACGACCTTTGAAGCACCCCATGATCAGGCGATCAAAATTCAGACGCTTGGCAACTGTTCCATACTTACGACCGTTGCAGTGTGTCTTGAGGTCACGTCATCCCCTTCGACGACCTTCCGACAAGCAAAGTCGGTGGGGGAAGCCCGATTCATTTAACAACTGGGTTACTAACTTGCCAGCTGCGGGGATTCACTTAACGATGGAAAGAACGGCCGTAAAGTGGGACAAAACTCACTTGACACATGTCTCACTTAGCAACGGAAGTGGTGGGCTCAATTGGGGTCATAAGCCAAGTTATTTAAATGGCCTGACTGAAAAACCTGGACGTTGTGAGTCACCCAGCCCCAAGGAGCCGTTGAGCGTGGCTGTGCCAACCCAGCCAATCTCTCTCTCTCTCCCACCCCCATTCCATGGGGTTACTATAAGTAAGAAAAAGGGGGTTCAAAAATCACCCCACTTTTTCTCTGGCAACCGTCTGAAAGCAAGCAAACTGGCTTTTGTCTGTTGGCATCTTTTTTCTTTGCCGGAGCAGAGACGGGTGGGGGGGAGGAGGGAGGGAGGGAGGGATGGCGTGCCAGCCTGGCGATGCCCCCCACCCGGCCCTCGCCCGCCGTGCCCCTCAGCAAAGCCCCTCCCTCCCCCCCCCCCGTCACGGTCCCTTCCTGAGCCTAACTCGACTTGTCTCCGCTTTTGCAGGGGGCAGATGCTCTGTCTGAGCCGGAGGGCATCGCACTCAAGCGAGTGGCTGTGGTGGAAGACTTCTTTGACATCATCTACTCCATGCACGTGGAGAGCTCGGCCGAGCCGGGCAAGGCCCCCAAGCACGCCGGGCAGAAGAAGACCTACCGGGCGGTGAGACAGCCCTCCCTTCCCCCTTCCCCCGGGATGGGCTCTGCGGCCGGGACGCTCCCTCCCTCCCTGCCTGCACCTGTCGCCTGCCTTCCTAGGGCTGAAGAGGAGGAGGAGGAGGAAGGAGGCACTGGCACGCAGGGGAGGGGGGGGGGTGGGTATGCAGGGGAGGGGGAGCCCAGAGGGGAGGGGGAGGAGGAAGAATGGGGAAAAGGAAAAGAAGTGGGAGGGAAGGAGGAGGAGGAAGAGCTGGAGAGGGGGAGGAGAACAAGGAGAAGGAGAGGAGGAAGAGCAGGAGAGGAGGGATGAGGAGGAGGAGAAAGGGAGGAGGAGAAGGAGAAAGAGGAGAGGAGGGAGAGGAGGAGGAGAAAGGGAGGAGGAGAGGAGGAAGACGACGAGAAAGGAGGAGGAGGAGAAGGAATGGTGGAAAGGGGAAGAGGGAGAGGGAGGAAAAGGGGATGGACATGGAGAAAGAGGAGAGGAGAGGAGGAGAGGAAG
Source organism: Masticophis lateralis (assembly GCA_030761175.1). Classification (NCBI taxonomy): domain Eukaryota; kingdom Metazoa; phylum Chordata; class Lepidosauria; order Squamata; family Colubridae; genus Masticophis; species Masticophis lateralis. The sequence goes on along the minus strand of JAUDYJ010000003.1, from coordinate 212,819,559 downwards.
GGAAGGGAAGGAATGATGGAGAAGGAAAAGAAGTGGGAGGGGAGGAGGAGGAGGAAGAGCAGGTGAGGAGGAGGAGGAGAACAAGGAGAAGGAGAGGAGGTGGAGGAGGAGAAGGAGAGCAGGAAGAGCAGGAGAGGAGGGACGAGGAGGAGGAGAAAGGGAGGAGGAGAAGGAGAAAGGAGGAGAAGGCGAGGCGGAGGAGAGGAGGAAGAAGACAAGGAGAAAGAGGAGGAGGAGAAGGAATGGTGGAAAAGGGGATGGACAAGGAGAAGGAGAGGAGGAGAGGAGAGGAGGGGAAGGAATGATGGAGAAGGAAAAAAGTGGAGGGGAAGGAGAGGAGAGGGGGAGGAATAGGAGGAGGAGGGAATGTGGGAGAAGGAAAAGAAATGGAGGAGAAGGGGGGGAGGGCCCCATCTGCAGATGTGCTGAGCAGAGGGAGGGAAGGTCTGCCCTGGACAGTCACATGGCTCTGTCTGTATATGTTTGTATGTATGTGGGTGTGTTTGTGTGTGCGTGGTGCATTTCCTCCTGCCATAAACGAAGGCAAGGCTGCATGCCACACAACCTCAAGAGAGCTCTGCATGGCGCTTCAGCTGCTAAACTTGTGGGCATCCTCGGCCAAACACAGGAAGCTGGGCTGGGGTGTGTGTGTGTGTGTGTGTGATGAGGGAGGAAAGGGTACCCTTCCTGTGCCCTCCAGTGTGGTTGCAAGCTGACATCTGGCCTGTGTGCCTGCCTGGGGAGGGCAACTCTGCACAGCGAGGAACTGCAAAATTCACCCTTTCTCTGCAGCACCCCAAAACTGGGGCTTTGGCCCCCGGATCCCCAATGCAGCGGGGCCTTTGATCTGATGTGGGGAGATCCTGGCCGGTGTGTGTGTGTGTTGCACTCGGATTTGAAGGGCAAAAAGGGGGGAAGTCTGAGCTGAGGAGCCCCCCCCCCTTCCCCCTCTGTAATACTAACTAGATAAATATTGCTCAGCTTAACAACTTGAAGATTGCTGGACTTCAACTCCCAGAATTCCCTTGGGCTGGGGGGGTTTTCTGCCGGACGGTTTATGACCCTGCTAGGGACCATCCTCAGTGCTAGAAGGGAGTGGGGTTTGCAGGGGGGCAGGAGGAGCAGAAGAGAGAAAGGAGGAGGAGCAGGAAGAAGAGGAGGAGGAGAAGGAGGAGGAAGGACAATGGTGGGCTCCTTGATGCTCTCTGATCGTAGTTATTTAAAAAGAGCTATGGTGGGACAGTGGTTAGCGTGTTGTATTGGAGGCTGGCTCTGCCCACGGTCTGGAGTTCGATCCTGACCAGCTCAAGGTTGATCCAGTCTTCCTTCCTTCCTTCCTTCCTTCCTTCCTTCCTTCCTTCCTTCCTTCCTTCCTTCCTTCCTTCCTTCCTTCCTTCCTTCCTTCCGAGGTCGGTTAAATGAGGACCAGATTTTTGGGATTCTGATATTTTAAATTGCTCAGAGAGTGCTGTAAACCACTATGGAGTCCGTAAACCACTATAAGTCTTAGTGCTATTGATATTGTTTTCTTGCAGATGTTACATTACCCAAGTAACATCCTCAGTGTTAGAAGATACACATTCCACTCCCTTGTAACACTGATGATGTTACCTAGATGGGTAATGAGACGTCTGCAAAAAAACCCTACAAAGTTCAGAGAACACCAAAGATCACACTGACTTCCTCCTCCTTCTCCTCCTCCTCCCCTCTTATTCTCTTCCATTCCTGAAACCCCACTCCCTTCTATTACTGATGATGGTACCTAGTTGGGTAGCAAAACGCCTGCCAAGTTCAGAGAACACCAAGGATCCCTCTGTCTTCCTCCTCCCTTTTCCTCTCCTTCCTCCTCCTCCCTCCCCACTTCTTATTCTCCTGCACTCTGCAAATCCCACCCCCTTCTATCACTGATGATGTTACCTAGTTGGGTAATGAACCGTCTTTAAGAAACCAACCAACCTCGGAAAGCACCAAGGACTCGGTCTGTCTATTCCCCACCGACCAGCCGATCAGGTTTAAAATGAGGCAGATGAGATCATTTATGGATTATTAGGTAGAGGATCAGAAATAAATTAGCCTTGCGGGCAGCTGAAGTGAGAAGCGTGATGCGTTGAGTACTTGTCAGCTGGGAGTCCTTAATATAGTGAGAAAGGAGGAAAAAAAATACTTCTTTGAATAAAATCAGACTTAGATTTGAAGGGAAGTTATTTAACTCTTCCCGGGAAGATGGCACAATGGTGGCCTGAAGAAGCTGGATTGCAAATGGAAAGATTTTGGCTTTTTTTTTGCCAATCTCTGTTTCACTTCCACTGGATTTTAGTTCCCAGAATTCCTCAGCCAGCATGGTTTTCAACCATAGGAACTAAGCTAGGTGGACTTCAACTCCCAGAATTCCCCAGCCAGCATGGTTTTCAACCTTAGGAACTAAACTAAGTGGATTTCAACTCCCAGAATTCCCCAGTGAGAATGATTTTCAACCATAGGAACTAAGCTAGGTGGACTTCAACTCCCAGAATTCCCCAGTCAGCATGGTTTTCAACCTTAGGAACTAAGCTAGGTGGACTTCAACTCCCAGAATTCCCCAGCCAGCATGGTTTTCAACCTTAGGAACTAAACTAAGTGGATTTCAACTCCCAGATTTCCCCAGTGAGAATGATTTTCAACCTTAGGAACTAAGCTAGGTGGACTTCAACTCCCAGAATTCCCCAGCCAGCAGAACTGGCTGGGGAATCGTGGGAGTTGAAGTCCACACGTCTTCAAGTTGCTGAATTTAAAAAATAGTAGTCTGCAAACTGTTATATCAGCGTCTGGGATATTTTTCAGTGCCGGCATTGAAAATAATGAATGCTTTGAATTAAAAATGAAAAGGATTGTAGAAATGATGAATTTTGGTGGGTCCAAAAAAAATTAATTTGGCCATGTTTTGCAAAAGCATTCTTGCATTAGATGTCAGAAAAGATTCAGAATAACAAACCTGGAAAGGACTTCACTCGTATTGAAGATCTGAATCCGGGGGTGAGGGTCTTGGGTTCAATTTCCTACCCGCTTTAACCCGTAATTCACTTGATTTGAGCCACATCACATGTCCAGCAGAGCTACTAAAAATATCTCCATAATTCGGCTCCCCCATCCCCATCCCCAAGGGAGGAAGGACAGGCTATAAATCTGAAAAATAAATAAACAGCCGAATCTCCACCACCCCATGTCCACATTTCCCATGAAAGAGACAGAGTAAATTTAATTTTCACACTCAGGGTAAAAGGCTAGTTAGCTACCCAGCCCTTGCGTATTCTCCTTTCTTATCACGTGAGTTGTGAACGCCAAAGAAAATGGGCCGTAATCAGCCTTAGAAACTTTTGTGGTCTACCAAAACCACTTTTTCTTTTAATTAAAAATAATAATAATTCTGAGCTAATTGTAAGACCCACTGAAATAATTGGGATCATGATATCGCTTGCCCTCGACGTACGAGCACAATGGAGCCCCCAATTTGTGTTGTTAAGTGAAACACCTATTGTCCTATTTTACGACCTTTTTCTGCCCCGGTCGTTAAGTGAATCTGGCTTCCCCCATGGACTTGGCTTTTCAGACAGTCATGTGACTCCGGGATGCTGCAAAAAAAAAGTGACTTATGACCATTTTTCACAGTTACGACCTTCGTAGCATCTCCATGATCAACTGATCCAAATTCAGATGTATGGCAATTGGTTTCATATTTATGAAAATCAGTGGGGAAGCCAGATTCAGTTAACAACCAGGTTGCTAACTTATCCACCGCAGCGATTCACTTAACAACCGTGGTTTAGAAAGGTCGTAAAATGGGGCAAAACTCGCTGAACATGTGTCTCACTTAACCACAGAAACATTGGGCTCAGTTGTGGTCGTAAGTCAAGGACGACCTGTATTTTCCATGCACGGACGATGCTCTCTTCCTGATTTCTAGATTGCATTCCTTCCTGGAGAAACAAGAAGCCTGCCAGCTGCAAATCTGGAACCACCACTAGGGGGTGGCCAAGAGTTAGCAATCCCAGGCTCTCTTTGCTGCCACCTCGTGGTCGGCGGAGGTTTTGCAGGACAGCCCTTCTAAAAGAAAACTGCTGACCTCAGCCATTTCTGAGCTCCTGGAAAAAAAGAAAGTGACAGGTGTGATGTGAAACTGGGGGACATTTGGGACACAAGACAAAAACTGCAAGCCAGCAGGCAACCATCTTAGCTTCTCCTGGGCTGTAAACTCTGATTCTCTTTCTCGCACGGCCTGGCTTTGCTAAACTGGTCAGCATAAACTAGGTTATACTGCCACGTAGTGGAGAAGGAAATGCCTTTAAAAAAATGTCAGAAGATCTCACTTCCTGCTTTGCAGAAAAAAATCCCGTTTCAAAACAAGGGGTTTTTTAGATCGCACGTGTCCCCGTCTCCCTTTTGTGATTCAGCCTGCTTTTTAAAGAATTTTTATTATTATTATTATTAAAAAATCATGTGATCTCGGCCCTCCTTGTTTTTTAAATTCTGTGGAACTGAAAGCTTTTCGTTTTTATTTATTTATTTAAAAAAAGGTTTTCCTTAGCATGCAGCCTGGAGAGGATTAATTGGAGCAGGAAACAGAAGGAGCTCTCTGCGAAGTTGCTAAGAATAGATTGGGTTGCTGATTTTCTATTTGAAAAGCTTGGAGAATGTTTTGGAGATGGTGGTGGTGTGTTAAGGAGCTTCATTTGCCACACACCATACCAGCTTTTGCAACCACCACAAAATATAAGTCAAAGGTTCCCCCCCTCCCTGCTGGAGAACGAATTACATTCCCTCTAAGGTTGCCAGACTTAATGGGTGGGTGAATGGGGGGAAGCCTCGTTGAATATATATATATATATATATTTTAATTTGATTTATATGCTGCCCTTCTCCGGAGACTCAGGGCAGCTTACAATGCGTTAAGCAATAGCCTTCATGCTTTTGTATATTTATATTTATACAAAGTCAGCTTATTGCCCCCAACAAACTGGGTCCTCAATTTACCCACCTTATAAAGGATGGAAGGCTGAGTCGACCTTGAGCCTGCCTGGGATTGAACTCACAAGTAATTGCAGCAGCTGGATCTTAAATGCTGCCTTTGTAGGAGGCATTACTACCCTATGCTACTCAGCCTCTTTTTGTGGCTCAGGATTGAACTGGGGGGTCCTTGGTCCTCTCTGAGCTTGGGGGGGGAGTTCCTTCCAGATATTTCGTGACATCTGAGCTCCCCCCCGGAGATACGGAGGATCCCGGATCTTCCGCCGCGCTCTCAAGACCTTTTTATTCCATCAGGCTGGCCTGGCCTAACTTTTCCCTTTCAAAATGTAAATTTTAAATCTGTTTTTAACTATTGGGGTGTTTTAAATTTGTCTTGGGCCAAAATTGTTTAATGTGGTTTTATATTGCTTTTAAATTTTGTTATTTATGTGTTTTATTTCTTGGCTGTTCACCGCCCTGAGTCCTTCGGGAGGAGGGCGGTATACAAATCAAATAAAACTAAAACTAAAACTAAACCCTACTAGGTAACATCGTCAGTGATAGAAGGGAGTGGAGTTTGTGGAGAAGAGGAGGAAGGAGAGGGGTGTTCTTAGAGATTAGTGGTTTTCTTCCAGACGTTCCATGACCCATGTAGGTAACACCATCAATTTTCCAGGAGAAGGGTTTGTGGAGAAGAGGAGGAGAATGTGGGGTCCTTGGTGCTCTCTGAGTTTGGTGATTTTCTTACAGACGTTTCGTGACCGATGTAGGTAACATCATCAGTGCTGGAAGGGAGTGGGGTTTGCAGAGAGGAGGAGGAGGAGGGGCTTTGGGGTCCTTGGTTTTCTCTGAGCTTTGTTGTTTTCTTGCAAACGTTTGACTTCGCTTGTCATAAAAGGTGATCACTGCAACAGTGATCCAGTGGCCAAGCCTCTGAATTTTGCTCATGTAATCATGGGATCTGCTGGAAAAGTCGTAAGTGTGGAAAAAAACGATCCCAAGTCACATTTTTCAGTGCCACTGTTGGAAGTCGAGAACTATCTGTCCTCTCTTTCTTTCACACCCCGGAATGTGCATATTGCATCTTTCGTCCCAAAAGGACGTCAGGAGAAGGGCGGTATATAAATCTAATTAATTAATTAATTAATAAAACCACCACAGGCGACCTCGCTTACAATCCTGTTGAAATCCAAACAGATCACAGTTAAAGATTTGTTTTTTTTTTTATTTGATTTATATGCCACCCTTCTCCAGAGACTATGGGCAGCTTACAATGCGTTAAGCAATAGCCTTCATACTTTTGTATATTTTATACAAGTCAACTTATTGCCCCCACAAATTGGGTCCTCATTTACCCACCTTAGAAAGGATGGAAGGCTGAGTCAACCTTGAGCCTGGTGGGATTCGAACTTACAGTAATTGCAGACAGCTGGTGTTAATCACAATGCTTTAGTCTGCTGAGCCACCAGGCCCTATTTGTCACTGTACCCCTTCAGATTCTCCCCCCAGACTTTGTCTTCCCAGTGCTGATGGATTGGCCCAGCCGTTGACCAGAGATTTAATGGCAATGAATATAAAATGAACGGTTGCAGGAACTGGGCCTGGCTAGTGTAGTGAAGAGAAGGACCAGGGGAGACAGGAGAACATCTTCCATATCTCAGGGTTGGAAAACTGACTCTGCCAAATCCGTTCTTTGATGGTGATCTCTTTCAAACGGAAAGGGCACCAGGGGATCGGTTTCCTTGGATCTGGTTCTTATTAGAGAGGAAATGATTAATTCCCTTCCCTTCCCTCCTCTCTCCTTCCAGGTCCTTCCTCTTTCCTTTCCTTCCTTCTTCCTTCTTCCTTCCTTCCCTTCCGTCTTCCTTTCCTTTCCTTTCCTTTCTTCTTTCCTTTCCTTTCCTTTCCTTTCCTTTCCTTTCCTTTCCTTTCCTTTCCTTTTCCTTTCCTTTCCTTTCCTTTCCTTCTTCCCTTCCCTTCCCTTCCCTTCCGTCTTCCTTTCCTTTCCTTTCCTTTCCTTTCCTTTCCTTTCTTTCCTTTCCTTTCCTTTCTCTTCCTTCCCTTTCCTCTTTTCTTCCTTTCCTTTCCTTTCCTTTCCTTTCCTTTCCTTTCCTTTCCTTTCCTTTCCTTTCCTTTTTCCTTTCTTTCCTTTTCTTTTTTCCCTTTCCTTTCCTTTTTCCTTTCCTTTCCTTTCCTTCTTCCCTACCCTTCCCTTCCGTCTTCATTTCCTTTCTTTCCTTTCCTTTCCTTCTTCCTTTCCCTTCCGTCTTCCTTCCCTTCCTTCCCTTCCCTTCCTTTCCCTTCCTTCCTTTCCTTTCCTTTCCTTTCCTTTCCTTTCCTTTCCTTTCCTTTCTTTCCTTTCCTTTCCTTTCCTCTTCCCTTCCCTTCCCTTCCTTTCCCTTCCCTTCCTTTCCTTCCCTTTCCTTCTTCCTTCCCTTCCCTCCTTCCCTTCCTTTCCTTTCCTTTCCTTTCCTTTCCTTTCCTTCTCCCTTCCCTTCCTTCTTCCCTTCCCTTCCTTCCTTTCCTTTCTTTCCTTTCTTTCCTTTCCCTTCCTTTCCTTTCCTTTCCTTTCCTTTCCTTTCCTTTCCTTTCCTTTCCTTCTTCCCTTCCCTTCCCTTCCCTTCCCTTCCCTTCCCTTCCCTTCCCTTCCTTTCCTTTCCTTTCCTTTCCTTTCCTTTCCTTTCCTTTCCTTTCCTTTCCTTTCCTTTCCTTCCCTTCCCTTCCCTTCCCTTCCTTTCCTTTCCTTTCCTTTCCTTTCCTTTCCTTTCCTTTCCTTTCCTTTCCTTTCCTTCCCTTCCTTCCCTTCCCTTCCCTTCCCTTCCCTTCCCTCCCCTCGCCTTCCATCTTCCTTTCCTTTCCTTTCCTTTCCTTTCCTTTCCTTTCCTTTCCTTTCCTTTCCTTTCCTTTCCTTTCCTTTCCTTTCCTTCTTCCCTTCCCTTCCCTTCCCTTCCTTTCCTTTCCTTTCCTTTCCTTTCCTTTCCTTTCCTTTCCTTTCCTTTCCCTTCCCTTCCCTTCCCTTCCCTTCCCTTCCTTTCCTTTCCTTTCCTTTCCTTTCCTTTCCTTTCCTTTCCTTTCCTTCCCTTCCCTTCCCTTCCCTTCCCTCCCCTCGCCTTCCATCTTCCTTTCCTTTCCTTTCCTTTCCTTTCCTTTCCTTTCCTTTCCTTTCCTTTCCTTTCCTTTCCTTTCCTTTCCTTTCCTTCTTCCCTTCCCTTCCCTTCCCTTCCCTTCCTTTCCTTTCCTTTCCCTTCCTTTCCTTTCCTTTCCTTTCCTTTCCTTTCCTTTCCTTTCCTTTCCTTTCCTTCTTCCCTTCCCTTCCCTTCCCTTCCCTTCCTTTCCTTTCCTTTCCTTTCCTTCTTCCCTTCCCTTCCCTTCCCTTCCTTTCCTTTCCTTTCCTTTCCTTTCCTTTCCTTTCCTTTCCTTTTCCTTTTCCTTTTCCCTTCCTTTCCTTTCCCCTCCCCTTCCCCTTCTCCTCACTCCTCTCCTTTCCCTTTCCCATCGTTCCTCTCACAACTGCTACAGGCAACTTACCAGACCCCAAAGTCTGCGGAGGCTGCCAGGTCTTCAGCCCTTTGCAAAAGGCTAAGAAGGCTGGGTCCTTCAGGGTCTCCCGGGGGTTAATGACCCACTTATCAAATTTGCAGAGGACACAACCCTTGGGGACAGATTCCAGGTTCTCTCCATTCCGGATCGGCTGCAGAACTGCTGCGAAGAACAAGCTCCACTTTCCTAGGGAGGCTAATATATGTCTTATTATGCCATTCATTTAGTGACCGGTCGAAGTTACAACGGCACGGAAAAAAGTGACTTATGACCGTTTTTCACACTTACGACCATTGCAGCATCCCATGGTGCAATTTATGACGGTCACAATAACGTGGGGGGTGGGGTCACGTGATCCCCTTTTGCGACCGTGGGGAAGCTGGATTCATTTAACGACCTGCGTGACTAACTTAGCTGCAGTGATTCACTTAACATCTAGGGCAAGGAAAGTCGTAAAGTGGGGCAAAAGCTCACTTCATAACCGATGAGCAATGAAAATTTTTGGACGCCGATTGTGATCGTAAGTCGAGGACTTACATCAAGGGAGGTGGGGGAAATGGACAGCCATACCAGTAGTGGGTTCTACTTCGCTACCGGTTCAGAACTGTGAGCGTGTGCGGGGGTGGTGCTTCTGTGCATGTGCAGAGTGTTTTGCCCCAGCTACGGACCCCAAAGAACGCAGCACACACAAAGTCCGTTCAAACCTTAGTTTACTGAGTAAATCAGTCTTTTACAACAACGGCTGTTAATTAATTGCATTAACAGCCGCCAAGAATTCAAAGAATAATAACTGAAAACTTACTATGGTTGGCAGAGTGCCCAGAAGCAATTTGCAGGAAGCTGATAAGATAAGCAAGACAAGACACGAAGGTATGTGAACGAAGTTGTTCCCTGAAAATTGCTTCAGTTGGTGTTCCTCCTTAAATAGGCTAAGGGAGAGGCCAATTAGCCCCAAGACTTACTCTCGAGGAGACCTCCTCCTGAGGAGCCACTCCTGCCTTTTGGCCACTCTGCACGCCTGTGCATCGAGAAGAGGCTCCTCCTCTTTGTCCTCTTCACTTATGGGAGCTTCTGGAGGTTCTGAAGACCCTGGCTGAATCCCCGCCACTGACACCACCTCTTTTCCAGCCTCCTCACTGTCCGAGTCGAGTGCCAGCTGCCCAGGCTGCTGGTGCAGCACCACACCAGCCTCCTCGCTGTCGGAATCAGCTACTAGCTGCACAGGCTGCATAAGGGCCACAACACAGAGTGTCCGTGATGGCATCTAGGCGGGTCGGCAGAGCTTCCCGCCGCCGCCACTACCGATTCACCTGAACTGGGGCAAACTGGTAGAAAGCCACCTCTAATCCATACAAAATGGGGAATTGAGGGCTTGGAGAACTAAGATCTGAGGTTGGGTGTGGACATAGACAACTAGCTGAAGATGAGTCAGGAGTATGATATATGTGAGTTAATGTCCTTCTGGGCATCATTAGAAGATGTCTCATATCAAAGGAAGGTGTAATCCTTACTCATCTGTACCCAGCAAGGATGAGGTCACTTCTGGGGATCTGTAAAAGGTTCTGGCACCCACTTCCAGCATGACTGGAGACAATTCAGAGGAGGCATACATAGGAAATTTAGGAGAAAAATTTAGGAGGAAATTTAGGAGAGAAACAACCTAGAACTAAGGAGAAATTTCCTGACAGAGAGAACAATTAATCAGTGGAACCACTTGCCACTAGAAGTTACTAATGCTCCCACACTGGAAGTTTTAAAAAAGAGATTAGATAACCATTTGTCTGAAGTGGTGTAGGGTTTCCTGCCTAAGTAGGGGGTTGGACTAGAAGACCTCCAAGGTCCCTCCCAACTCTGTTCTTCTATTCTAAATGTAATCAAAAGATGGGCACATTTCATCATATGTGGTGGACTTGCCTAAAGCAAAAAAAAAAAAAAAACTGGGGCAAAAATACATAGATGGCTAGAAAAGATAATAGGGAAACGTAGATTTTAAGACTGAACTGTTTTTTTACTAGGGATGATATCAGAAAAATTTAATAAGAGAAGTATGTATTTAGTACTACATGTTTTAACATCAGCGAGGATTATCCTTGCACAATATTGGAAAAATGAAGAAACACCACAAGATGAAGAGTTAATTAAGATATTAGATTGTGCAGAAATGGATAGACTGACACTGAAAATCAAACAGAAAGAAGACTCAGAATGTTATCAAACTTGAAATTTATTCTACCAGTGGCTGGAAAAAAAGAGGTGGAGAACCGTCTTACTAACTGAAACACGGCAGTGATTCACTTACCGTTGGCAAGGAAGGTCGTAAAATGAGGCAAAACTCACTTAACAAACATCTCACTTAGCAACAGAAATGTTGGGCTCAATTACACACTATCTGTATGTCTGTATGTAAGCGTGTCTTTGAATGGAGATCTGTGCACTGGTAAAATTCATTTTTTTTATTACCGGTTCCGTGGGCGTGGCTTGGTGGGTATGGCTTGGTAGGCATGGCATACTGCAAAATCCCCATTCCGTCCCCACTCCTGGGGGAAGGATACTGCAAAATCTCCATTCCCTCCCCACTCCTGGGGGAAGGATACTGCAAAAACTCCATTCCCACCCCACTCCAGGAGAAGGATACTGCAAAATCTCCATTCCCTCCCCACTCCAGAGGGAAGGATACTGCAAAATCTCCATCCCCACCCCACTTCAAGGGAAAGTTACTGCAAAATCCCCATTCCCTCCCCATTCCTGGGGGAAGGATACTGCAAAATCCCCACTCCCTCCCCATTCCTGGGGGAAGGATACTGCAAAATCTCCATTCCCTCCCCACTCCAGGGGAAAGATACTGCAAAATCTCCCTTCCCTCCCCACTCCAGGGGAAGGATACTGCAAAATCTCCATTCCCTCCCCACTCTGGGGCCAGCCAGTTTTGCCAGTTCTCCGAACTACTGAAAATTTATGCTACAGGTTCTCCAGGACCTGTCAGAAGCTGCTGGATTTCACCCCTGGATCTGTGGTTGGTTTGCCGGATGGAGTTGGTGGGGCCTGCCCTTGGATACTGCCTTGGCAAGATCACAGAGGTGTCATTCTGGTTTTTTCTTCTTCTTCTTCCTTCAGATTGCGGAAACGTACGCCTTCCTCCCACGAGAAGCGGTGACCAGATTCCTGATGAGCTGCACCGAGTGCCAGAAAAGAATGCATTTTAACTCCAACGGCGTGGAACCTAAAGGTAAGGACTGAGGAAGCAAACTCCAAGGATGGCCCGTTCCTTCACGCTCCAGTCCGGGAATGTGCAAAAGTCACTTTCGGGCCCATCTTGTGAAAAAATGGCGATGGTGCCAATAGGATGGCATCCGCATGCAGCTTGCAACATGGCGTCAGATGGAAGTCTGGAAGGATCGTGGTCTTTTACATAGAATGCAACTCCGCCTTCTCTTTTATGGGGTCTGTTTCTTTTGAATGGCTTATATCAGGGGTGACAAACTTAAGGGCCGGGGGCCGGATCCGGCCTGCGGGCTACTTAGATCTGAACTGCGGTGCTTCTGCCAGAGAAAATGGGCTCCCGAGTTCCGTTTTCAGCTGCCCCGCCTCCTGCAACCCTCTGCCAGCGAAAACGGAGCTTGGAAGGGCCGCATGCAACTGCAGTGATTCGCTTAACAATGATGGCAAGAACGGTCGTAAAATGGGGACAAAACTCATTTAACTCACTTAGGAGCCGTGGTGGTTCAGTGGTTTAGAAGGCAGGATTGCAGGCTAACTCTGCCAACTGCCAGAAGTTTGATCCTCGCTGGCTCAAGGTTGACTCAGCCTTCCATCCTTCCGAAGTCAGTAAAATGAGGAGCCAGATTGTTGGGGGAAAGAGGCTGATTCTGTTAACCGCTTAGAGAGGGCTGGAAAGCACTGTGAAGCGGTATATATGTCTAAGTGTTATTGCTCTATCTAATTATCTGTCTGTCTATCTATCTATCTATCATCTATCTATCTATCTATCTATCTATCTATCTATCCCTCCCTCCCTCCCTCCCTCCCTCCCTCCCTCCCTCCCTCCATCCATCCATCCATCCATCCATCCATCCATCTATCTATCTATCTATCTATCTATCTATCTATCTATGATCTATGTATATCTATTATCTATCATTTATATCTATCTAGCAATCTATCATCTATCTCCATATATACCTATCTACCTATCTACCTACCTACCTAGCTAATCTAATCATCTTTCTCTCTTCCTCCCCTCTCTCTCTCTATATATTCTATGTATGTATGTATCTATCGCCTATCTGTCAATCATCTATCTATCTATCTATCATCTATCTATCATCTATCTATCTTTCTATTTTTATCTATTCATAATCTATCATCTACCATGTTTCCCCAAAAATAAGACCCTGTCTTATATTTTTTGAACCCCAAAATAAGTGCTTGGCCTTATTTTCGGGAGGTATTTTGGGGCGCAGGGCACAAGACAGGGCTCCTCTTGCCATCTTACCTGATTTCCAACTCTGATGTATGTATCTATCACTTATCTGTCAATCATCTATCTTTCTTTCTTTCTATCTATCTATCTATCTATCTATCTATCTATCTATCTATCTATCTATCTATCTATCTCTATCGTCCATCCCTCCATCTGTCACCTATTCTATATCTGGTGCTGCAATGCTTAGAAATCAGTATTGCAGGCACTCTGCCCACAGCCAGGAGTTCGATTCTCACCAGGCTCAAGGTTGACTCCGCCTTCCATCCATCCCAGGTCGGTAAAACGAGGCCCCCCGATTGTTTGAGGCAAGATGGTGACTCTGTAAACCACTCAGAGTGGGCTGTAAAGCAGGGGTCTCCAACCTTGGCAACTTTAAGCCTGGCGGACGTCAACTCTCAGAATTCCCCAGCCAGCAAAGCTGGCTGGGGAATTCTGGGATTTGACGTCTGCCAGGCTTAAAGTTGCCAAGGTTGGAGATTGGAGATCCCTGCTGTAAAATACTGTGGAGCAGCATATAGTCTTAATGCTATCGCTTCAGTTGTATGTCAAGGACCCGCTGTGTGTGCTTGGCTACCCGAAGGGAGGGGGGATGACCGAGGGCTATCCTTAAATGGGTGCGGGGCTTCTCTGCAAAGGGAGGGTTGTCCTCTCCGCTCTGAATGGCTCTTCTGTCTTTGCTGGACTTCCTTCGTTCGGCCACAGGGACAGCCTGGCCGTGGAGGTTATCACCAGGAGCGGGAAGGGACTGCCCGGAGGCTTCTGCTTTCTCTTCTGTCTGCAAGGAAGCCTTTGACAAGGGGGCTTTTCACAGCACACCAGATCAGCTTTTTTAAAGGGATCCCCACCATGCAAACTGTGCCAATAGATGAGCTTTGGAGGAGAGATTTTAAATGTAGAGAAGAGCAACAGAAGACGATTCAGGGGCTGGAGGCTAAAACATATGAAGAACTATTGCAGGGATTGGGTCTGTCTAAATTGATAAGGGATGCGGTGGCTCAGTGGCTAAGACGCTGAGCTTGTCGATTGAAAGGTTGGCCGTTCAGCGGTTCGAATCCCTGGTGTCGCGTAACGGGGTGAGCTCCCGTGACTTGTCCCAGCTTCTGCCAACCTAGCAGTTCGAAAGCAGGTAAAAAATGCGAGTAGAAAAATAGGGACCCCCTTTGGTGGGAAGGGAACAGCGTTCTGTGCACCTTTGGCATTGAGTCATGCCGGCCACATGACCACGGAGACGTCTTCGGACAGCGCTGGCTCTTCGGCTTTGAAACGGAGATGATGGCCGCCCCTTAGAGTCGGGAACGACTAGCACGTATGTGCAAGGGGAACCTTTACCTTTTTAATTTGATGAAAAGAAGACTAGGGGGGACAGGATAGCAATATTCCAATATTTGAGGGGCTGCCCCAAAGAAGAGGGTCAAGCTATTCTCCAAAGCACCAGAAGGCCAGACAAGAAGCAACGGGTGGAAATTAATCAAGAAGAGAAGCAACCTGAAATTAAGGAGAAATTTCCTGACACTCAGAATAATTAACCAGTGGAACAACTTGCCTCCAGAAGTTGCTAATGCTCCCACACTGGAAGTTTTAAAAAAGAGATTAGATAACCATTGGTCTGAAGTGGCGTAGGGTTTCCTGCCTAAGCAGGGGGCTGGACTAGAAGACCTCCAAGGTCCCTTCCAATTCTGCTATTCTGTTATTTATTATGCTGTATCACATTGCAAGGGATACTTTCAGCCCCCAGCGGCTCTCTTTGTTGCTGTAAATAAAGAGTTATTAGAGCAGAAAAAGTTATCCAAGGACAATTATTAGCCCTCTGTCCCTCCCCAGAAGCCGAACATAGATGATGCCAAAGTTGGGGGGGGGAGATTATCAATGGGGAAATAAGTCCTGAAATTTAAGGACAAGAAAGATGCTGGTATTTATTTATTTATTAGTTCGATTTATCTGCCACCCTTCTCCGGAGATTCAGAGGCGGCTTACAATGCGTTAAGAAATAGCCTTCATACTTTTGTATATACTTGCTTAGTAGGGCTTTTGGCCCCCCCAAGAGGTGTTCTTTCTTATAAAAAGTCAGCTTATTGCCCCCACAATCCAGGTCCTCATTTTACCTCCCTCGGAAGGATGGAAGGCTGAGTCAACCTTGAGCCTGGTGAGATTTGAACTCACAGTAATTGCAGGCAGCTGGTGTCACTTTAACACTACTTAAGCTGCTGCTTAAGCTGCTGAGCCACCAAGGCTCTAGTACCTCTATCTCTCTCAGGGCAAGATAATTAATTAATCACATTAATTTTTAACCATTCATTTTAAATTGTACGTTGAAGCTCAGGCTGGGGGATGCTGGCCAAGTCCACTCTTGATCACAGCTTGACCCACTTTAGCATCTTCTAGAGATGTTTGATGTTGAGGGTCAGTATAATCTCCAAAGCCCCTGACCACAAGGCAAGAAATGATGGACGGAAGCCGCCGATAGTCCTCAATTTGTGACCACTGAGCCCAACATTTCTGTTGCCAAGCCCGACAATAGTTCGGTGAGTTTCGCCCCATTTTACAACCTTTCTTGCCATCGTTGTTAAGTGAATCATTGCAGTCGTTAAGTAAGTTACCCAGTTGTTAAGTGAATCTGGCTTCCTCCGTTGACTTGGCTTGTCAGAAATTCGGGAAAAAGGGGATCGCGTCACCGCAACCGTTATAAATACGAGTCAGTTGCCAAGCGTCTAAATTTTAATCATGGGGGATGTTGCCACGGCCGTAAGTGTTGATAAACGGTCATAAGTCACTTTTTTCAGTGCCGTTTTAACTTGGAACGGACATTCAATGAACCATTGTAAGTCAAGGATTACTTGTGGGTGCTCCATCCCTGGAGATTTGCAAGAAAAACAATTGGACAATGATTTGTCGAGAAGGATGTAGGGCAGTGATGGCTAATCTTTTTGCCGTTGCGTGCCAAAAGTGGGGGGAGTGCGGGGTGGTCGCACCCATGTGTGCCCACACCCATAATTCAATGTGCCCCGCGCATGTGCGTGCGACCCATTCCCCCCCCCGCTTTTGGCACACAATGGTACGGTGAGCCTGGTAGGCCCGTTTTTCGCCCTCCCCAGGCTCCAGATGCTTTCTTGGAGCCTTCCCCATCCCCCTGGAGGCCCTCCGAAGGCTGGAAACAGCCCATTTCCCAACTTCTGGTGGGCCCTGAAGGTCCCTTTTTCGCCCTCCCCAGGCTCCAGAGGCTTTCTAAGAGCCTGGGAAGGGTGAAAAAGGGCTCGCCATCATGGATGTAGGATCTCCTGCTTGGGTCAGGGGTTGGACTAGAAGACCTCAAGGTCCCTTCCAGTCCTAGGATTTTATAACTGGTTTTGTATGTCAAGGATTACCAGACAATGTCGGCTGGTGACCCCCAGAGGGAGAGCCTTCTCTGTGGCGGCACCCGCCCTTTGGAACGACCTCTACCCCCGGAGAGACGCAGGATATCAGACCTCCGGACTTTTCGTCGGGCCCTTAAAACCCACTTGTTCCATCTAGCCGGACTGACTTGATCCCATGCTCTGTTTTAAATTGGAACTGATTTTAAATTAGTCTGTTTTAATTGTCGGCTGAAATTATTTAATATTTTTTAAAATTGTTTTAATTTTTATATATATTATGTTTGACTTTGGCTGTTCACCGCCCAGAGTCCGCGAGTAGAAGGGCGGTTTATAAATTGAGACAAATAAATAAATAAATAAATAAATAAATAAATAAATAAATAAATAAGTAAGTAAGTAAGTAAGTAAGTAAGTAAGTAAGTAAGTAAGTATTCCTAGACCCACGGAGAACAGGTGAGAATCCAGAATGTTGATCCCTCTTGTGGGATCTCATCCAGGCGATGTGGAAATGAGGATGAAATTGCTCGGCCTTCCAGGTCTTTCAAAGAGACCCATTTTCCTTCTTTCCTTCCAGAAAACGAGTCGCCTTCCTCACTGGTCTCGGGCATCATCGATTACAACATGCCTCTCACCTCCACTTACCTGAAGCAGATGAAGCTCCGCGTTATGAATTCCCAGGAACAGGTGAGCGGCTTTTCCTCGCTTCATGGAGATCTTGGTGACCTGGAAGCTTGCAGGGGGTTCTGTGAAATTCGGTTGTTTGCAAACCTCTCGCCTTCATTCAGCTTTGTTCTTGTTATCTGTCCGTCTTGTTCCAACACGCGCGTTTAAAAAAAACAGGTAGCGGCATTTCGGTATTGCCCGTTTGATAAAGGCCAGGAAATTTGATTAATTTTTTTCATCAAACCGATCAGTAAAACGGTGAAGGGATTATTGAGGAGGGGTTGCACTGTCAAACCCAGACTTGAATCGGAGGAGAAGATATTACGGAAACCAAATTTGGGTTTTATCTATGGGGTCCCTGCTGCTCTCTGCTCTGGGTTGTTTCCTTGCGGATGTCTCATGACCCAACTAGGTAATATCATCGGTGTTAGAAGGGAATGGGTGTGGCGGAGATGAGAAGGAAGAGGAGGAGCAGGAGGAGGATGTTGAGGAGGAGAACTGTGAGGTCCTTGTTCGATTTGAACTTGGTTGTGTTCTTGCAAACATTTCATGACCCAACCGGGTTATATCATCAGTGCCAGTGAGTGCAGGATTTGCTCTCTGATGAATGAAGGCAAATTTGCTCTCTGTTTATATGCAAGTGACTTCCCCTTTCAGTGGAAGCCTGGTGAGATTCGAACTTACTAATTGCAGACAGCTGGAGTTAAATTACAATGCATTAGTCTGCTGAGCTATCCAGGCTCTTCCCCTCCTGCTCCTCCTCTTCCTCCTCCCATCCTCCTCCCTCCTCCTCTTCCCCATCCTGCTTCTCCTTCTCCTCCTCCTCCTTTTCTTCACCTTACTGCTCTTCCTCCTCTTCCTCTTCCTTCTGTCTGTTCCTCCTCCTCTTCCCCTCCTTTTCCTCCTCTTCATCCTCCCATCCTCCTTCCTCCTCCTCTTCCGCATCCTGCTTCTCCTCCTCCTCCTCCTTTTCTTCACCTTACTGCTCTTCCTCCTCTTCCTCTTCCTTCTGTCTGTTCCTCCTCCTCTTCCCCTCCTTCTCCTCCTCTTCATCCTCCCATCCTCCTTCCTCCTCCTCTTCCGCATCCTGCTTCTCCTCCTCCTCCTCCTTTTCTTCATCTTACTGCTCTTCCTCCTCTTCCTCCTCTTTCTGCCTGTTCCTCCTCCTCTTCCCCTCCTTCTCCTCTTGCTTCTCCTCTTTCTCCTCCTCTTGCTCCTCCCCTTCTCCTGCTCCTCCTCCTCCCGCATGTTCCTCCTCCTCTTCTTCCTCCCATCGTCCTCCCTTTCCCCATCCTGCTTCTCCTTCTCCTCTTCCTCTTGCTCCTCCTCCTTCTCCTCCCACCTGTTCCTCCTCCTCTTCTTCCTGCTCCCCCTCCTCCTCCTCACCCCGCTCTCTTCTAGCACTGATGAAGTTCCCTAGTTGGGTTATAAAAGGCCAGCAAGGAAAGCCCCCAGCTCAGAGAGCGCCAAGGACCCCGCAGTTTGACCTTGAGCCACAAATATTCTCCTTTATTGCTTATCTCTGCTATGCTCTGAAGAACCTTGGCTCACCAAAGGAGAGAGCGGTTTGTTTCTTTGAAAGCATGCAGGAGAAAAAAACAAAAAAACCAACAATCGGCACCTCCCTCCCAAGCTGGTGGAAATTGTGTTGGAAAATAGAAGGGGTGGGGGGGAAAGGCAGCCGTTAACCTTGATAGTCACAAAGCTGGAAAATCATTTTAGAAAGCTGCGGAAGCAGAAGTGCTTGGTTGGGAAGGCAGAACATTTTGTGTGTGTGTGTGTGTGTGTGTGTGTTTGTGTGTGTTGTCGCATTGCAAGGGGCCCAAAGTCGCACTTCTCTTTGTGAGCCCAAATCGAAGCGATGTGTGTTCGCGGCTGTTTCCAATCCCTCTTCAGCCTCTGCAATAAGCTACTTAACTGCCGCTTCCCTCGAACTCGGACCTCACTTCAAGAAGTGATACTTGGGTGTCTTTCAAAGTGAGGAAGTGGAAGTGGAAAGTTTCGTTCAGCCGGAGAGCCCCATTTTGGCTTGCCTGTTCCGAGAAGGAAGAGAGGCAAAATTATAGAATTCGTCTTTATTTTTTGTCTGGTGCAATTCACGTTGGGAGAATTTTGGGGCAGAGAAACGCGGCTAGACCTCTTGAAAGGTTGTTGTTGTTGATTCCGAATCCATCCTCCATCATAATTGTGTTTGTCCCCAAGGCAGGGGGGGGGAAATAGGGCCCCTTACTTGTCCGCTGCAGAAATTATTATTATTTTTTTTGCAAGCTGGATTGTGTTGTATATGTGAAAAAAAGACACAGGAGGTGTTTTTAATTTGTTATCCTTTAAAGTTGCACTGTTTGCTGGCGTTGTTGGGAGAAAGAGGAGAAAAAGGAGGAGGAGGAGGAGGAGAAAGAGGAGGAGAAGGAGGAGGAGGAGGAAGGGGAAACACCTTCAAGGAAAAACCCAAAAGTCCAGTTGCCTCTTAGAAAAAAAAAAGCATCTTTCGGTCAATGGAAGCTGGATTTGCTTAACAGCCACATGATTCATTTAATAACTGCCAGTGTGACTCCCTTAACAACTGCTTTGCATAGAGACCGAACTTTCTGTCTCTATTGTGGTAATAAATCAAAGACAACCTGTACGAGAATAAGAGGAAATAGGTAAATTTTGGCCGATTGCTTTAATTTGGGTAATGTGTGGGATGATGTCACAACACACACACAGCTTTTCGCTGGCGATTGTACTACCTGTGTGCGTGACTATTCCACTCCTGTGGTTAGACAAATTTGCAAGACAGCGAATTACTCCTATTTACAGCCTGTTCCTCTGGACGATAGCAAATTTGAGAAGACTGTAGCTGGTTCACCGTAATTTGGGCATTTTTCTCCCCTCCACACACACCCCGCCCCCAATTTGCAAGATGTGATCAAGATAGGTCAGTGGATTTAAAAATAATAAGTTTGATAATTGTAAACGGGAATATATAACATAACATGGTGCACTTCTGGGTTTGGAATAGGGATAGGGATAGGGATAGAAAATATGGAATGGAATGGGAATGGAATGGGAATGGAATGGAATGGGAATGGAATGGAATGGAATGGAATGGAATGGAATAGAATAGAATAGAATAGAATAGAATAGAAAATATGGAATGGAATTGGAATGGAATGGAATAGAGTAAAGTAGAAAAATAGAATGGAATGGAATGGAATAGAATAGAATAGAATAGAATAGAATAGAATAGAATAGAATAGAGAATGGAATAGAGTAGAGTAGAGTAGAGTAGAGTAGAGTAGAATAGAATAGAACAGAACAGAACAGAACAGAACAGAACAGAACAGAACAGAACAGAAGTTGGCACATGGAGCAAACATTGCCCTAGCACAGTTCCAGCATGCATGCAGATGCCAGCCAGCTGATTTTCGGGCCTTCCGGGCCCACCGGAAGTCAGAAAACGGGCTGTTTCTGGCCTCCGGAGGGCCTCCGGGTGGGCAGGGGGAGGCTGTTTTTGCCGTCTCCAGGCTCCTAGAAAGCCTCTGGAGCCTGGGGAGGGTGAAAAACGGACCTTCCAGTCCCACTGGAAATCGAAAAATGGGAAGGCTCTTTTCGCCCTCCCCAGGCTCCAAGAAAGCCTCTGGAGCCTGGGGAGGGTGAAAAACAGGCCTACCCGGTCCACTGTTCCATAATCGAGGGGAGCATGGGGGGGGGGGTCGCATGTGCATGCAAAGGGAGGGCATTGACTTATGGGTATAAGCACGCGCACGAGCGACCCCACACATTCCCCCCGCTTTTGGCGATGGCAAAAAGTTTAGCCATCACTGCCCTGGATCATTTCAGACAAATTGTTGTCCAAACTTTTCTTAAAAGCTTCCAGTGTTTGTTAGGGATGGTTTGTAGGAAGGAAAGAAGAGAAAGCTGCCTATTTGCTGAATAAACCAAACCAAATTCAAGAAGGCATTTCCTTTAGGACAGAGGCCTTCAAACCTGGCAACTTTTAAGACTTGTGGACTTCAACTGCCAGAATTCCTCATGGCTGGCTGAGGAATTCTGGGAGCTGAAGTCCACCCAGCTTCAAGGGGCCAAGTTGTAGAACCCTGTTTTAGCATGAAGGGAGCAGGAGGATGTCAAGGGACAGGACTGACCCCCAAATCACTTTGGTCTTCTGTGTCACGCAATAGTCACGTTAGAGCTCCAATAACGAACAGCGGATGGAAACTAATCAAGGAGGGAAGCAAACTAAAACTAAGGAGAAGTTTCCTGATATAACAATTAACCAGGGGAACAACATGCCACCAGAAGTTGTTTTTCATCAATTCATTAATTTGTTTGAAATTGTATAGTACTTTTGCAGGGGTTGGACTAGAAGACCTCCATGGTCCCTTCCAATGGTGTTACTCTACTAAGCTTTTCCACGGGTTGGAGGGGGGGGACTCTGCCTGTGTCTAGAGTGGGTTGGCAATTAATGTTCCCAAGGGAAAAAAATGAGAAACTGGAATTGTTAGAGGGCTGAACCAATAGTCTATGTGAAAAATGGGGAAGCCAAATTCACTTAACAACCGTGTTATACATTTAACAACATTAGTGATTCACTTAACAAATGGTGGCAGGGAAAGTCGTAAAATGGGGCAAAACTCACTTATCAACTGTCTCACTTAGCAACAGAAATGTTGGGTGCAATTGTGGCCGTAAGTCATATTGCCCAGTTGAACTTTCATAATCTTATACATTGATAAATAGATGCATTTACTGGTTCTCTGTTCACGGTGCATTTAAGTATCTGTTTTGCTTAATGCTTTAAAAAACAGCTTGTTTTTCTATTTTTAGTTTTTGCGTGTGCTCGACTTACTATTCTTTGGAGTGTTACATATAGCAAAATAAAAACAGTTTTCTGGCACGAGTATAAATGCTCCATTTGGGTTTTGTTTTTTTTAAAAAAAGGATCTTGTTTGCATTTTGTGATATTCATTGTCCCTGTTGTGCAACGGCACAATTATTCTTGTGTGGTTGCTGAGTTTAGTTTACTTTACCTATCCATTTATTTATTTCAAGTACAAATGCCAGCGTAAATGTGAAGGCCGAACAAATGTGAAAACCAACTTTAGAAACTAAATGCATCAAATGTAAAAACGTGATTGCTTTACCCGCGGAAATGTTGGGCTCCATAAGTCGAGGACTATCTGTACTTGTGATGAGATGCTTTCTCCTTATTTGCCTAGTTAGGGGGACAAAATATTGGATGGACCAATGGTCATCCATGAATGGAGCTCAAAAGGAACTTAAGTGTGCACGAAAAAGTCACATTGATAGATTTCCATAGCTGATGTTGGATCAGCATCCACTGTAGATATCTGTGTATATCTTCGTTAGGAAAGAGAAAAATGTCTCTCTTTCTTTCTTTCTTTCTTTCCTCCCACGCTGAGCTACCGGTAGTAGAAGGATAGTAAAACACAGTTAATAATTCCATCTGAGAAGTATCCCTGGTGGGGAATGAGTCAGAAGAAATGCGATGTCTTCTTGAGGTTCACGGAGTTGGCACAAGCCTTGATGAGACCCTGGGGCTGCTTAGATCGGACTAATCAACCTGGTTTGATGGAGATCAAGTTTGATTAGGGTCTCCCTTAATTTCTGTCCAGGACAATCTACGGATATGATAACAGGGAGTTCTGGAGTAGGAAATAAAGGCCTTCTCTGAAGTGCGCTCTGAGCTTGGATGTTCTCTTGCGGGCGTTTCATAAACCAACTAGGGAACATCATCAGTGTAAAAGGGAGTGGGGATTGAGGAGGAGGAGGAGGTTTGTGAAGTCCTTGGTGCTCTCTGTTTTCCTGCAGACGTTTTATCACCCACCTAGATAACATCATCAATGCTCCAATGGCCAGACAGAGGATGCCATATAAAGAATAAAAAATGAAATAAACCCAGCTCTGCTGATGTTAACTAGTCAACAACGGATGGGTCAAAGGCAGAAGGAAAGAAACTCGTTTTATTTCAGATTATTTCATTTATTTAGGCTTGTTTCGCAGGCTTTAGCCTCGCTACCGGTTGGAAATAGGAGTCGGCTTAAGGAATCCGTCCGTCCGGCTGGTCAAAGCTTCCGCGATCTTTTCTCGCACCTGTTACCTGATCTTTTTAAGCAGCCAATTCTGGGGCCGAACCTGAGACTCACCTGCATTCGGAGCAGGTGTGCTCTCCTATTAGGTGACATCTAAATTATTCCTGTTTTGAACCTCTCCACTGAGGCAGGAGGCCGTGTTTGCTGCTAAGTGAGGAATATCCCCATTGGAATGACTTAAATTTATTTTAAATTTCCTGGCTGTAACGGCTGGCGTGGAATGCCCAGCAAGCTTTCTTTATTCTGTTAGTTAAAACCAGGGATTGATATCTAGATATAAGTAGTCCTTGAATTCCAGCCATTCGTTTAGCGACCGTTTGAAGTTACAGCGGAAAAAGGTGACTTGGGATCGGTCCTCACGCTTACGACCGTTGCAGCATCTGTGATCAAAAGCGGGTGCTTATTTACGTCGATGGCAGTGTCCTGGGGTCACCGCGATTGGCTTCTGAAAAGCAAAACCAACTGGGGGAGGTGGATTCGTTTAACGACTGTGACTCACTTAAGAACTTGCAGTGAGTCGCTTAACAATCGTGGCCAACGTTTTCGTAAAATCGGGGACGACGGACTTAAGCATCGCCTTGCAAAGCTGGCTGGGGAATTCTGGGAGTCCACCTGGCTTTGAGAGGCTGAGGTTGTGAAATATTGGATCCACCTGGGGAATTCTGGGAGTTGAAGTCCACCCAGCTTCAATTGGCCGAGAAACGCAGCTTTTTGGTGAATACAAAGCAATTTATCGCTTTTATATTTAAATAATTTCAAGATTAAAAACATGCTAATGATCTGTTGCCCCTTTTTGTTCAACCCAGCCGAGGGGGGCCAGTAAAATTCCCCTGGGCTTCTGCCACCCAGCAAAGGAAGATGGATTTTGAATCCTTGGCTTGCAGCCCCCTCCCCACTCCGGTCCAGAGAAGGGGACTACAAGTAGTCCTTGACTTACAACGGTTTGTTTAGTGACTGCTCAAAGTTACATGCTTGGAAAAGCGACTTATGTCAGTTTTTCACACTTATGACCGTTGCAGCATTCCACAAGATCCCATAATCCAAATCCAGACAGTTGACTCATATTTATGACGGTCGTAGCATCATTTTAAATTTAAATTGTTTAACTTTTGTGTACTATTTTTATTTGGCTGTTCACCGCCCTGAGTCCGCAAGGAGAAGGGCGGTATACAAATCTAAACAAATAAATAAATAAATAAAATCCCGAGGTGCTATGGGACCTTTTGGGATCTTCTGACAAGCAAAGCCCAAGCCAGATTCACTTAACAACTGTGGCAAGAAAGGTTGTAAAATGGGGTATAACTCACTTAACAAATGTCTCACTTAGCAACGTCAATGTTGGGCTCAATTGTGGTCATTACTATCTGTAACGAAGGGACTTTTTCCATGACTTTATAAACCGTAAATGGATAAAGTTATATGCCTAGCAGTGACTTGAGATGGATGGGCAGGTAAGCTGCTCACCTGTGCTGGCTTTGGCAAAGGCTGTGCCAAGGCTCCTGTGGGCAGATTTTGGGCAGGTGGGGGGGGAGGATAAATCAAGGCTGGGTGGGGGGTCCCAGTTACTGAACCGTTGCCTGAGAGACCCCCAGGTTGGAGGAGAGTGATCCCACTCACCCGTTGTCCTTGCCATCCCTGGGCAGAGTTGGGGTCCAGCACATGTTAGAAGACCCTGGCCCCACTTAAGGGTGGAGGGTGCATGCATGTCCCCCTTCCTCTCT
Organism: Masticophis lateralis; assembly: GCA_030761175.1. NCBI lineage: Eukaryota > Metazoa > Chordata > Lepidosauria > Squamata > Colubridae > Masticophis > Masticophis lateralis. The sequence goes on along the minus strand of JAUDYJ010000003.1, from coordinate 212,794,721 downwards.
TGGGTGGGGAGGGAAAGGGACGGGGGTCTTCCAGATTCCCCCTCCCCACTTTCCCTCCGGGCCTCCTTCCTTCCCGGCTCCCCCAAGTCCCAGCAGCCCCTTCCCCTTCCCCCTCCCGCCTCTCTCTCCCTCTCTCCCCCTCCCGCTGCCTGCCTCCCTCCCCCCCCCATCCCTCCATCCCTGCTCCCTCCTCGGTCCGCTCCGGCTCGCGCTGCTCGGCTCCCCGGCTGGGTGGGTGGGTGAGTGGGAGGGAAGGAGGCGCTCCGCAGCGGCAGCCCCCCCCCCCTCCTCCTCCTCCTCCTCCTCCGCGGGCAGCAGCTGGCTGTCAGCCCCCTCCTCCGCTCCAACCGGGCCGCCTCCCCCCCCCTCCAGCGCCGCAGCGGCCCCGCAGCAGGTAGGCAGGGCGGGGGTCGGGGTGGGGGGTCTCTCCGCCGGGCATCCCGGGGTGGGAGGGGGCTTTTGTCTTTTTTGGGGGGGGGGAGAGAAGGGGCGGCGGGGGAAGAGGCCGGCTTGGCCAGGCGTGGCGAGGGGCGCTGGGGAGGGGAGGGAGGGGAGGGGAGGGGGCGTTCGCAGGCTCGCTCCCACCTGGCCAACCGGCCGCCCTCCCTCCCTCCCTCCCTCCGGGGCTCCGAATGCACGTGGGGCGCGCAACGGTAAGACGCGCTGACAGCTGGCCCGGGAAGAAGGAGCGGCGGCGGCGGCCGGAGGAGGCTCGGAGGGGCGGCCGCGCATCGCCCGCGGCCGGGGTACAATGGGGAAGGCGGGCGCGGGGAGTGGGGTGATGGGTGGGGGGTGTCCCGGGTCTGGGGTCTCCCCCTGGCTGGAGGGGCTGCGGGGGTGGGCGAGCTGGCCGGTTTGAAAGTCCCTCGCGCCTTCGGATTCCAGGCTCCACCGACCCTCCTCCTCCTCCTCCTCCTCTTCCTCCGGCTGGGCTGGCCGCCCCCTTGCCTCTCATTAGCGTCTCTTAACGAGCTGGATGGCTGGCAAAGGTTAAGGTTGGCCCGTCCTTCCCCTCCTCCTCCTCCTCCTCTGCCAGGAGCAGCTTCAGCCTCTTCTTCTTCTTCTTCTTCTTCTTCTTCTTCTTCTTCTTCTTCTTTTTTTTTCTTTTTCTCCCCACCCACCCACCCCCCACTTCGGGAAGAGCACAAAAGCTGGGAGAGAGACAGAAAAAGAAAGAGAGAGAGAGAAGGAGAGAAAAGGATGGAGAGAGAAAGAGAGGAGGAGAGAAAGGGATGGAGAGAGAAAGAGAGGGGGGCAAAGAAACCGAGAGAGAGAAGGAGAGAGAGAGAGAAAGAAAAAGAGCGAGAGAGGGAGAAAGAGAGAGAAAGAAACACACACAGAGAAAGAGAGAGAGAGAAGAGAGATAGAGAGGGGGGGAGGGAGGGAAACCAAGAGAGAGATATTGAAAGAGAGAGCGAGAGAAAGAGAGAGAGAGACACATACACATACAGAGAGGGAGAGACAGAAAGAGAGAGAGATAGAAAGAGAGAGAGTCAGAGATAGAGAGAGAGAGAGAAAGAGAAGGGAGGGGGAGGGAGGGGCCGGGGCGGATCAATGGGGAGCTCCAGCCCCATCAATTCTCCCGGAGGGGGGAGTGAGCTGCCTCTCCTCTCTTGCCTATTGATTTCCCTCTCCCAGCCTCTGCTTCCCACCTGGGGTGGAGGGAGGGCGCGGGAGAGGAGGGGAAGAGGGAAGGAATAGCGGGGGGGGGGGGTTGTCTTCCTCTGCAGGCAGGCAGGGCTGCAGCTCCTCCAGCTTTTGGGGTGGGGGTGGCGGGGGAGACTGGAAATAGATGGCTCCGGGAGGGAAGGACGGAGGGAGGGAGGGAGGTCAAGCAAGGCTTATGGGTCAATCCCAGCTTTAGGCTGCCGCCTCCAGGCATGCAACTCCTGGCCAAGACTTGATTAAGAAGATGGGGTGGGGGTAGGAGGGCCTGGCTAAGGGGGCAGGACAGAAGGGGGAGATAACAAGCACCGGGGAGGAGGAGGAGGAGGAGGAGGAAGGCACCATCTCCGGTCCCCAGAAAGTTTCTTCCAAAACTCCAAAGTGGCGTTTCTGACGTCTTATTCTTGTGGCTCCTTCTCGGGTCCTGCCTGGCGCTGCCGAGGCTTCCTTCCTTTTGCATGTTCCAGCCAGATGTTTATTTCCTGCAGCGCTTTCGTTTTCTCCCCCTGCGGGGCGGGCAAACAATGGAATTGGCGTCAGTGGTTCATCGAGGCTCGCCAGTGTCACTTCCTTGAAGATCTCCTGCAACCGACGGAGGGCCGTGGCGGGCTGGTGGTGGCAGCTCACAGGTTGATCCCAGGAGAGACATTGAGAGAGTGAGAGTGAGAGAGAAAGAGAGAAACCAAGCAGAGAGACCCTCGGGGGCCCCGGCCTGGCTGTCAGGATAGGGCTGGGTGAGTGTTGATTCGGAGGGGGACCCTTGTTGCAGGGAAAAAAAATTGGGTGGGTATTTTCTGCAGCCAGGGGTCTTGCTCACCGTCACGGAGCTTTTGATTTCAGTGCGGAGACGTCATAAAGACGGGGTAGGGCTGGGTCACCCTGCCATGAACTCAGAAGCGATGGCTGGGTCTGTGCCACACACCCGAGACCGAGGTGCGGTTGGGTTGTGGGAACAAAGGTTCAAACTGGGTTGTGGGAACGAGGGGAGGGGGGTGTCAAACTGCGCCCGAACAAATCAACTTGTGTCCTGCCAACATGGCCCAAACAAACGGTTTGGGCACGAGGGGTTTCTGGGTTTTTGAGTTTCTGGAGTTGGTTTGAGCCCTGCCGTGCGACGTGTTTAACCCGGATGGCTTAACTCGGGATTGTAGGGTTCGTTTGCCCCTTGATTTATTTACTTGGGTTCTGTAGCCGCCCGTCTCAGCGAACGACTCTGGGAGGCTTCGCAATGATTGTTGGTCTGGGGTTGCTCTGCCAGTCAACTTCAACACAACGTCCCTGCAAGGTGGGTTTGTACATGCTGGGATTTTCACCAGAATCCCCAGAAAATGTAGGCTAGGGGAAAAGTCCACAAGGAGGGGGTGAAGGAGGGGAACCTGGCCGCTCCTTATTCTCCCTGAAGGCAATCAGATCTCCCAAAATAAGCCCTTGGATTATTCACAAGGAGCCCCTTTTAGCCAGGAAGTCGCCTAAGACATTTTTTTTACGAGACAGGATCCCTTCCTGTACTGAGACACCAAAACAGGATTTAAGGACACGGTGGATAAAGTCTAAATGTATTATTTTCCAGGGTGGGTGGGGGGGCAGCTGGCTGTTAGTTAGCCATACTCAGCCTGGAAACGGGACAAATTTTTACTGCTTTGTTTCTCCTGCCTGCTATTTAAAAGACGTCAATTTCCTGGGGTCGAGGGAAGCGGAGGAGACGAGAGAAAAGAATCTTTCTCGGGTTTAATGGACTTTGGAACAGCCTTGCCAGTTCCTCCCCAGCTCGGGAAGCCTGAGCAACGCTTGCTGACTTTGGGAAGAGCCTCTTAAAAGCTTACCTGGAAGCGAAAGTCGATGGCTGGCATCGTTCGGCGTCCCCCCTTTTTTTCCAGCGTGCCCTTTTTAAACGGGCCCAGAGGCAGCGAATTCAGAAAAAACTCTTCTTTTCTAGAGAGTTTTGCCTAGAGCGGTGACATACGGAACACGCTGTCAGGTTTAAATAACTGCCTCTTTTAGATCCTGCGAAGAACAAGGATTGAGGGTGACAGACCATTGGAGACATATCAAGGATGCTCATCTGTGGGTTTTTGAGCCTTTATCCCTGGCCTCTGGTCGCTCAAAAAGGACTGATCAGACAGGTGTCTCTGCGTTTGTTATAAAGCGGGGCCGGCCATCAGCGGAGAGTTGTTAAGTTATTATTATTATTATCATCATCTCTTTTATTCATTAAACATGAAACTCAGTCAACTGAACATTTGAAAACGTGTCACAAATACCATCGGCTGGGGCTGATGGTTGATACAGGTTGCTGCCAGCGTCCTAGGTATCCACCAATTACCTTCTTAAAATATACGATATTCCGAGTAGCTCAGTTTTTTGCAGTTCCGCTGGTGTCATTGCAGGAAACTGCAATTTCTTGAAGCGTTGCTGTTGCTGTTATTGTTGTTATTATTATTGTGTTTCCCCAAAAATAAGACCGGGTCTTATATTAATTTTTGCTCCAAAAGCCGCACTAGGGTTTATTTTTCTGGTTAGATCTTATTTTGGGGGAAAATACGGTATTAAATGCATCCATCTGGCTGATGATCTTAACCAGGGTTTATTTTGGGAGGGTAGGGCTTATACTGCGAGCATCCTGAAAAATCATGCTAGGGTTTATTTTCCGGTGGGGTCTTGTTTTCGAGGAAACAGGGTATTATTTCCTCTCTTCCGTCGTCTTTATTGAACTGATTGGAGCGGAGGCTTTGAATGGTCCCATATGGCCCAGGTAGGGTCCTTGGTGCCCTCTAGGTTTGATGGTTTTTGTTTTTTAAATTTGATTTATATGCCGCCCTTCTCCGGAGACTCAGGGCGGCTTACAATGCGTTAAGCAATAGCCTTCATACTTTTGTATATTTTATACAAAGTCAGCTTATTGCCCCCCCCAAACTGGGTCCTCAGTTGACCTCCCTTAGAAAGGATGGAAGGCTGAGTCAACCTTGAGCCTGGGGAGATTCGAACTTACAGTAATTGCAGACAGCTGGATGTTAATTAGGGTGCTTAGTCTGCAGAGCTATCCAGGCTCCTTTTTGCACCAATGTTTCATGACCCGACTAGGGAACATCATCAGTGCTAGAAAGGAAGGGGGGATTGCAGGGGGCAGGAAGAGGAGGAGAATTTATTTCTTATTTATTTATTTTGTCGCATTTCTATGCCGCCCAACTCCCAAGGGACTCAAGGGAATTGTGGGGTGGGTCCATAAAGCTCTCTGAGCTTGGATGTTTTCATGATCTAGGTACTATGAAGAAGAAAAGGAGAAGGAGGAGGAGGAACGGAAGGAGAAGGTGGAGGATTATGGGGTCCTTGGTACTCTCTGAGCTTGGATGCTTTCTTGCAGGACGTTTCACGACCCAACTAGAGAACGTCATCAGTGTTTTGTATTGGTTTTTTAACTCTGTTGGCCAGGAGTGAAATGTAAAATTTGTGGTGCAGTGGGCGTGGCTTGGTGGGGGATGGGGGGTAATGTGACTGAGTGGGCGTGGCCAACTTTTTTTTTTTAACTTTTCAAAGCATTTTTTCTAACGCTTTGAAAAGCCTCTCTGCCGATCAGGCAACTCACCTGGGATCGTCGGAGGCTTTTCAAAGCATTTTTTTTAACCACCTTTTCGGCCAAGAGGTTGCAGAAAAAGATGCTTTGAAAAGCCTCTGACGATCCCAGCTGAGCTACGCAATCATCGGAGGCCTTTTTTTTTTTTTACTTTTAAAAGCATTTTTTCGTCGGAAGAGGTTGTAGAAAAAATGCTTTTAAAAATTAAAAAAAAAAATCCTCTGGTGATCATGCGGCTCAGCTGGGCATGTGGAGTGGGGGGGCGCAGGGATTTTTGCTACCGGTTCTCCGAACCACCCACCGCCATCACTACCGGATCGGGCGATCCGGTCCGAACTGGGAACATTTCACCCCTGATGTTGGCCTGGAGTGATACTTGTTGAATTACTGCCTGAACTAATTAATTAAGATTTTAAAAAATAAATAAATCATCTCTGTCTGAGTGCAAACGGTGTTTATGTTAAAGAAGCATATTCACAAAAGGCAACATAGGTGTTATGGATGAGTCGTTTGAAAGGAGGAGGAGGATGATGATGATGATGATGATGTCCATTTGGTCCTGTCCGACTCTTGCCCCTTCTCTCTCCACGTCTTCTGATCTTGCGCTGTTTCTTTGAATTTTCCGATGCTCTGGCTGGAGTTCTTTGGCGGCCTGGTTGCCTTTTACCGCTAACTCTTCCCAACATAATTGCTTTCTCCCGTGAATTTTCCCGCAAGACGTGGCCAAAATAAGTGAGACTTCCGTCATTTTGCCTCCCAGTCGGGTGTTATGAGCTGCAGGACTGGCTTGTTGGTCCCCTTCGCTGCCCGAGGGGAAGCCTGGCATGAAGGCTGGTGGCATCTTAACAAGGTTATCGGTTGCCCTGAGATATCTTGTCAAAGCCCAGAACTCTATAAAAAACACACATCCAACTGACAAGCAAGAATCAAGTAAACGCTTCCAGTTGCATTTCATCAGTTTTACAGGATTTAACAGAATATCAGGCCATGTTTCTTAACCCGAGGGACTTAAAGATGGACGGACTTCGACACCCAGAATTCCTCAGCCAGCACAGCTACTGGTAGTCCTTGACTTACGGCCACAATTGAGGTTATGTTGCCGAGCAGGAAATTGGTTGAGTGAGCTTTGTCCCATTTTACGACTTTTCTTGCCACATTTCTTAAGCGAATCACTGCAGCTGTTCAGTTAGTCACATGGTTGTTAAGTGAGTCTTTGCTTGTCGGATGGTCGCAAAAGGGGGGTCACGAGACCCCCCGGGACACTACGACCGTCATAAGTATGAGCCCTTTGCCAGGATTCTGAATTATGATGACTTACGCCTCAAGGGTCGTAAGTGTGGAAAAGGGTCATCGGTCACTTTTTTCAGTACCGTTGAAACTTCGAACCGTGAACCGTTGTAAATTGAGGATTGCTTGTAGTCAGTTTGTTTTTTGAAGGGGGGGGGTGGCTCATTGGGATTGCATCGAAAGCAGGAAGTGAGATTACTCGGCTGAAGGCGGCTTTTGGGGTGTGAAGATTGTGGGAGTTCCAGGTGCAAAACAAGGAAGAAGGATGTCTTCAACTTTCAACTCTTAGGCTGCACAAAAGAACCATAAAGCTAAAGTTTAGGATGATGATGATGAGGAGGAGGAGGAGGAGGAGGAGGAGGAGCCTGGTGCCTCAGCAGACTAAAGCATTGTGATTAACTCCAGCTGTCTGCAATTACTTTAAGTTTGAATCTCACCAGGCTCAAGGTTGACTCAGCCTTCCATCCTTTCTAAGGTACGTAAAATGAGGACCCAGTTTGTGAGGGCAAGAAGCTGACTTTGTATAAATATACAAAAGTATGAAGGCTATTGCTTAACGCATTTTAAGCCGCCCTGAGTCTCCGGAGAAGGGCGGCATATAAATCATTTTTTTTAAAAAAAAATTGTTATTATTTCTTACTTTCCAAGATGTCCCAAGAGGCATTTCCTTCGCCCCCACTGACGTTGACCAGGGAATTGTGAAAGCTTCTAAATATTTTGCGAAGGTTTATAAAATCCTTTTTCCTGCCAAGATGTGATTGTTGAACAAAGGAAAATTGTCATCTGAACAGAACACCCGTTCTTCCTCCACTAAGAGGAAGAGAGGCTTTTCACTCACAAACGGGGGCCCAGGGTGCGCATGAGTGCATGGGCAGTCCTCAACACGTGACCAAAATGGAGCCCCAAATCCTGAATGTTGAACCCAAGACTGTAGGGATGGTGCAACGGTCCTTCAGTGTAAAAAACGGCCTGGAGTCACTTCTTTCAGTGCCGTTGCAAGTTCAAACAGTGAGCAAATCGTCTTCAAATCAGAACAGACCTGGAAGGGACCCCCCGGAGGTCCTCTAGTCCAACCCCCGGCAGGCTACCTTGTAGTCTGGCTGCCCAGCTTCCGGATTTTGATCAAGTGCCCATGGAAGGTGCTGCCCACGCAGCCGTCGTAAGTGCGAAACCCGGTCATAAGTCAGTGAGCTGGTACTCGATCCAGACACCACCTGCCAAGCTGCGTCGTTGGATGGACGCTGGGCTGGGACTCCAAGGCTGGTTGGCTAGCTGGCTTGGTTTTCTCCGGGGTTCAAGAAGAGAGGGAAAGGAGAGTCCGGCCTAGGCGTGGGGTTCTTCGGTCACCCCAAGAAGGGAGGCTGGACAGAAGAGGGAGACCCGGGCGGGTCTTGGCTCTGTCTTCCTTTCCATTTTGGTTTACCGGAAAGATTGGACTTTGCAGGAAGAAAAGCCGGGATTTTTGGCTAATGGAAATAGATGTAATGAGCTGGAAAGCAGTGGGGTGCTGGGGAAGGCAGCCGGAGAGGACAGGACGGGATAAAAAATAAGGGTCACCTTCCCCTCCTTAATTTATGCCTGTGGATTTTGGGGTGGAGGGGTTTGAACAGATGAGCTGGGCGTGGAGCAACAATGGGGTGGTTTTGGAGGAGAACGGACGGAGGGAGAAATATTTGGCATATTTCTGCAGAAGGCTGGGGCTGAAGCTGCAGACAGAATCACGGAATGCCAGAGTTGGAAGGGACCATAGAGGTCATCTAGTCTAACCCCCTGCTCAGAATTACAGAATAACAGTCATCAGTGTGAAAAACAGTCATCAGCTGCTTTCTTTCTCCTCCCCCCCCCCCAGTGCTGTCATAACTTCGGTCACTAAATGAACTGTTGTAAGTTCGGGGACTACTTGTATTTCTCAACCTTTGCCGGCTGGGGAATTCTGGGAGTTGAAATCCACCCGTCTTCGAGCCGCCAAGAGGAAATTCTATGTATTTTTAATTGTCCGCTCGACTCCTTTGGGAGGAGCGCCTGGTGCCAAACACCTTTTCGCTGGCGTGCGGCAGACGCCGTGCCCCCAAAGTTGTTGGTGGCACCGAGCTTCTTGGGTTTAGAACCCCCGAGCTGCCATGCTTCCCTTCGACTGCCAACTCGCTGCAAATCTCAAAGCGAAGGCAGCTGGCATGGCATTCCTGGCATTTCTTCCCTGGCGAAGTCAATGGTGCTGTTTACCCCCATGAAAACCCCTGTAGATGTTGCTGATCCCCTCCCCATCATCTCTGGCATCGAGAGGGCACAGTTAGGAAGTGCGGGCTGGCACGGGAAGAGCTCCCCGGTGGGTGGGGGAGGTTGAGTGGTTATGACAAGGCATGCCGGCGTGCCAGCTGGCGAGGGCAGGGCTGAGCTGGTAGTGACAGGCAGTCTCAGGATGCAACAAAGACACGCACAGAGACCGGCGGGGTTGGGAAGCTGGTTTCTCAGCTGGGCAGCTCACCCCGGAGTGGCGACGTTTTCTGCAAACTAACCATGGTTTAGGGGAAGTCACCACCTGGATGGCATGGCATCTCGGGGAATGAAGTCCTTTTAGGTGACCTTCTCCCTCCTCCTGGCTCAGTCAGTGGGGGAAGCTGGATTTGCTTAACGACTGCCATTGATTTGCTTAACAACCCATGCCACAAAGGCCGTAAACTAGGGCAAAACTCTCACCTGTCTCGTTTAGTGGCAGAAATTTGGGGGCTCGATTGTGGCAAAGCCAGCTGAGGAACTCTGGGAGTTGAAGTCCCCAAGGTTGGACTAGAAGACCTCCCAAGGTCCCTTCCCAACCTATTAATTCTATGTCGTATGTTCTTTCCGCATTTTGGTGGACCCAAAATCCTGAATAAATGAATTCTGCTTCAAGTAGACCCGGGTAGACGAATATACAAGGAATTAATAACTTTAAAAAAGAGTTGGCCAACTCTATGGAGGAGGAGGAGAAGACCATCAAGGACTTTGGCTCAATGGTCTCTCCATAGCGGCCGTATTGATGCAGGATGCTATCTTAGTTACAGGTGGTCCTCGGCGTACGACTACAATTGCCACTAGAATTTCCGTTGCTAAGTGGGGCAGATGGTTCAGCGAGCCGTGCCCAATTTTACGAGTCTTACAGTGTTACTTACTTTCCAGTCTTAAGCATATCACCGTGGCCGTTAAACGAATCACGCGGTTGTTAAGTGATTTCTGGCTTCCCCATTGGCTTCGCTTGTCAGGTCGCAAAAGGGGATTAAGGGACCCCTGGGCCTCCAAATTTTGATCACAACTTCCGGTTGTTGAAGTCCACTGAGTTAACAGAATAACAGAGTTGGAAGGGACCTTGGAGGTCATCTAGTCCAACCCCCTGCTCATCCAGGAGACCTATACTAGGGGGGTTTTTTTGGTCTGTGTGTCCGCACGGCTCTTGCAAGTTGAGCAGCTGTATTTGCCCAAGGAGGTTTGTTGGTTTGAAACTTGGATGGCAGTGACGGTGGTTAGCTGCTTTGGCATCGTCCGTGTTGCCCAAACTTAGCCTGTTTGGTGAACTTTGCGATTCAACCCGTTGTGCAAACAAGGAGGTGGATTAATTCAGATTCCGTCTGGGCGTGGAGGTAGCTACAAAGCCAGCCCAATAAAAGGAGCAAAGCTCGTATAATATTGATCGTTGCCGATTGCTGTGTTCACCCCAGAATTGGAGGGCTGTGCTGGCTGGGGGATTCTGGGAGTTGAAGTCCATCCATCTTAAAAGTTTAAAAGTTGAGAAACAGCGATATATAAAGTTTGGAATAGGAATAGGAATAGGAATAGGAATGAGAATGAGAATGAGAATAGAATAGAATAGAATAGAATAGAATAGAATAGAATAGAATAGAATATGGAAAAGGAATGGGAATGGAATAATGGATAGGATAGGACAGGAATAGGAATAGGAATAGGAATAGGAATAGGAATAGGAATAGGATAGGATAGGATAGGATAGGATAGGATAGAATAGAATAGAATAGAATAGAATAGAATAGAATAGAATAGAATAGAATAGAATGGAATAGTAGGAGCCTGAGTAGCGTAGGGGAGTAATGCCTCCTACAAAGGCAGCTTTTAAGATCCAGCTGCTGCAATTACTTGTGAGTTCAATCCCAGGCAGGCTCAAGGTCTTGAGGACCCAGTTTGTTGGGGGCAATAAGATGACTTTGTATAAATATAAATATACAAAAGTATGAAGGCTATTGCTTAACGCATTGTAAGCCGCCCTGAGTCTCCGGAGAAGGGCGGCATAGAAATCAAATTAAAAAAAAAAATAGAACAGAACAGAACGAGAGGAGAAGAAAAAGAAAAGAAAAGAAAAAAGAATACTGAATAGAGAATACAGAAAGAAAATAGAATAGAATAATGGATAGGATAGGATAGGACAGGAATAGGAATAGAATAGGAATAGAGTAGAGTAGAGTAGAGTAGAGTAGAGTAGAGTAGAGTAGAGTAGAATAGAATAGAATAGAATAGAATAGAATAGAATAGAATAGAATAGAATATTCTCCAGTCTCTTCTTAAAAGCCTCCAGGGATAGAAGAGCACCCACAACTTCTGGTGGCAAGCAGTTCCACTGGTTAATGGTCCTCACTGTTAGGAAGTTTCTCCTTAATCCCAAATTGCTTCTCTCCATGATTAGTTTCCACCCATTGCTTCTTCTCCTGCCTTCAGGGGCTTTGGAGAATAGCTGGACCCCCCTCTTCTTTGGGGCAGCCCCCTCAAATCCTGGAATGCTGCTCTCGTGTCTCCCTTAGTCCTTCTTTTCTTTAGAGTAGCCAAATCCAAATCCTGCAACCGTCCTTCCTATCTTTTAGCCTCCAGTCCCCTCATCCTCTTTGTGGCTCTTCTCTGCAGCTCTTTCCAGAGTCTCCACATCCTTTTTTTGACCAAAATTTGTTGCAGTATTCCTCATAGGTGTTGCATAGGTAGTCCTCAACCACCAGCCCACAAGGGACACAGAGGGAATCACATCACACACACACACGGACCACAGACAAAGCAACTGTCGTAAATATGAGTCCGTTGCCAAGCATCCAAATTTTGATCAGGCGACTGTGGCAGTTGTTAAGTGTGAAAAACGGTCCCAAGTTTCACTATTTTTTTCAGGACCGTCGTAATCTCGAATGGTCACTAAACGGAGTGTTGTAAGTCGAGGACTATTGGCGTGGGGGAACCCATCTCTCTCCTGCCAGTATATGTGGAGCTTTGGCGTTGCCAGGTAGCATAACCCCACCTGCCTGACCTTCTAGGTTGAGGCACTCTGAACATGGGCAGAGTTATGAAGCCTGCTCTTTAAAAACACTTCCTGGTGACCTTCTCCAGGGTCTGTTCTTGGAGGGAACCACAGCTGGAGAGAAGCGTTGGTTGGAGAAGGAGGGTTTGGGGGCACCCTCCTTTCAGATGGACGCTTCTCCCAGCTTTCGGGGGCCCCTGGGTCTCGTGGTTGTCTGAAATGGTATAGGGCAGAGATCTTCAAACTTGGCAGCTTTAAGATGTGTGGACTTCAACTCCCAGAATTCCCAGCATAGCTGGCTGGCGAATTCTGGGAATTGAAGTCCACACATCTTAAAGTTGCCAAGTTTGGGGTGGAGAGTTCTGGGAGTTGAAGTCCACACATCTTAAAGCTGCCAAGTTTGGGCTGGAGAATTCTGGGAGTTGAAGTCCACACGTCTTAAAGCTGCCAGATTTGGGCTGGAGAATTCTGGGAGTTGAAGTCCATAAGTCTTAAAGCTGCCAAGTTTGGGCTGGAGAATTCTGGGAGTTGAAGTCCACACGTCTTAAAGCTGCCAAGTTTGGGCTGGAGAATTCTGGGAGTTGAAGTCCACACGTCTTAAAGCTGCCAAGTTTGGGCTGGAGAATTCTGGGAGTTGAAGTCCACAAGTCTTAAAACTGCCAGGTTTGAAGACCTCTGGTATAAGGTCTCCCGCCTAAGCAGGGAGTTGGACTAGAAGACCTCCAAGGTCCCTTCCCACTCTGTGGGGTCTCTCCTGAAGTGGGGGAAGGGGGGAACGACTCCTGGGGTGGCTCCATGGCCACCCGATGTGCGTGGCGAATGGCTCAGCATCTCCAGGCTCCGGTGGCACCATTTACGAGAGTCTCCTTGGGGCTGTGCAGCCCCCATAATAAATTCCCGGAAACTCTCTGCAAGGAGCATCTCAGGGAGGGGGTGGGGGGGCCTGGGGTGGGGTGGGGTGGGGGCAATCGAGGCAGGATGAAGCCTGCGCTTCCTGCCTGGTGCGAGCAGATTTGTCTGCAGCCAAGAGGGCAGGAAGAGGAAGAGGGAGCTGGTTTGGGAGATGTTTGCTTGCCTGCCATAAATACTGGGGGGGGGGGGGGAGGAGGAGGAAGAGGAGGAGGGAGGCAGCGCCCGGCTCTTCTGAAGGAAAGCAGATCTCTGGGGAAGGGAGGCCGAGCGAGCGCCTGGCCCCGTGGCAGTTCCAGGACAGCAGCGGGCAGGTGGGACTTTTCTGCCAGGAGAAAGTGGGAGAAGGGAACCCATCCTGGTGCTGCCCCATTTCTCATCTTGCTGTGCTCGGAGAAGGGGATTGGAGCCAGGGTGGTGTGTGGGGGGGGGGCATGCATGTGCCAAGGCTTTGCTGGTGGAGGGGGGGAGGGAAAGGGGGAAACCGAGGCAGGCACGGGGCTGGATGGCTGGAGGGATGCCAGGAGAGGTTCGTGGGAGAAAAGGAAGTTTCTAAGCCTTTGGAAAATGCCTGTTTTTTGGCATGGGTTTGCAGATCCACCCAGCCAAAGGAAGCCTCTCTTGTTTCCCCCCCCCACCCCTCAATCTGTTGGTGCAAGCTCACAAGTGTGCAAACGTAGAAGGCAAGGGAGGAAGGACTTTGGGGTGGGGGGGGACCAGCCCTTCCCTCTCGAGGCCTGATGGAAAAAGTCTCCCGTTCATTTCTGAAGTTCTGCTCTTTTCTTTCAAAGAGGTTGAGAAATTGCTCCTTTTCGGGGAGGTGGGCTGTTTTATTGCAACGGCTGGTCTTTGCAGTGAGCCTCGTGCCTCCTCCCCCAGCTGCTGAAAGCCCCCCACCCCCCCGCCCCAAAGAGCCTTCTCTGGATGGTAGGAATGGTGCTAGGATGGGCCGTGCAGGAGGAGGATTGTTGAAAGTCTAGCAATAAAGGGGAATAGTTGTAGGTCAGGGGTTGAAAGGAGGAGGGCTTGGGGCGCTCTGAGCTGAGAGGTTTTCTTCCAGATGTTTTACCATTCAACTAGAGGACATCAGAGGAGGAGGAGAAGGAGGACAATGATGACGGCAGGGTCCTCGGGGGGGGGTCTCTGAGCTTGGGGGGTTTTCGTGCTGACGTTTCATTACCAAACTAGGGAACATCATCAGTGTTAGAAGGGAGTGGAGTTTGTGGAGAGGAAAAGGAGGGTGGTGGAGTCCTGGACACTCTCTGAGCTTGGGGGTTTTCTTGCAGAGGTTTCATTTCTGATGATGTGCCCCAGTGGTGAAATCCAATTTTTTTTTTTTACTAACGGTTCTGTGGGCGTGGCTTGGTGGGCGTGGCTTGGTGGGCGTGCCAGGGGAAGGATACTGCAAAATCCCCATTCCCTCCCCACTCCTGGGGGGTAAGGATACTGCAAAATCCCCATTCCCTCCCCACTCCTGGGGGGAAGGATACTGCAAAGTCCCCATTCTCACCCCACTCCTGGGGGGGAAGGATACTGCAAAATCCCCATTCCCACCCCACACCAGGGGAAGGATACTGCAAAATCCCCATTCCCTCCTCACTCCTGGGGGTAAGGATACTGCAAAATCCCCATTCCCACCGCACTCCAGGGGAAGGATCCTGCAAAATCCCCATTCCCACCCCACACCAGGGGAAGGATACTGCAAAATCCCCATTCCCTCCCCACTCTGAGGCCAGCCAGAGATGGCATTTGCCGGTTCTCCGAACTACTCAAAATCTCCGCTGCCGATTCTCCAGAACCTGCTGGATTTCACCCCTGATGTGCCCTAGTTTGGGCCATGAAACATTGCAAGAAAAACCACCAAGCTCAGAGACCACCAAGGACCCCTCTTGGTCGGAAGTTTGACTTCCATCAGAGGCCGAGGGTGGAATATCCTCACCCTGGTGGGAAGGGGGCAGGGGTCTGCCCATGCTTCAAGACCAGAGAAGGCCTTTTGGGTTGGGCACAGCTGCTTAAAGTCCCCTCCTGGGACCTTTTGGGGAAGGCAGGGGTGTCCCTCTTTTTTTCCCCCCTTCCCTTTCGCCTCTTCCACTGCCGCCATCGCTGCTGCCTCGGTTTTGCAATCTCGTGGCTGACCTTTCCAGCTCTGGACGCCATCCAAGGCCCTTGCCTCCGAGCTCTGGCAAGGCTGGGAAAGGGGAGGGTGGGGGGAAGAGAGGGAGGAGGGTGACATGCGAATGTCTCCTCGCCTCCCTGCCGGAGTGGGAGGCAGGAATGCGCTCAATGCCATAGGAAGTGCGGCAAGAGATGCCAGGCAAGGCTCTTCTCGACCTTTGAGAGGGCGTGCCAGTTCCCCTTCCAAGCGAGCGAAAATCCGCCAGGCGTCCGGCCTGGGCACCAGCTCGAGGCTACCTACTCGCCATGGCCCTGAGCCGGGAGCAGAAGCCGAATCGAACCCGGCAGGGAAGGCAAGAGGGGAGACGGACGTCTCTCTTCCTCCCCGGTGCGCATGGGGCTGATCTCCGTCTTACGATTTGCCCCGTGGCAGCCTGGTTCGACTCTCTTTCGGGGGTGAGACCCACCTTGCCCTTCTTCTCTGCTGCTTGGGACACACCCTGCCCTCCGGCCGGGGGTTCGAGGAGGCTCCCCGTCATCCGAAAGGATGGTTTTGTTGTTTTTCTAGTGAAAAGAAGGACTACGTGGGATGCAATAGCAGGGGTCCATTGTTTGAGGGGCTGCCCCAAAGAAGAGGAGGGGGTCAACCTATTCTCCGAAGCACCCGAAGGCAGGACAAGAAGCAACGGGTGGAAACGAATCAAAGAGGAAAGCAACTTGGAGTTAAGGAGAAACTTCCTAACAGGGAGGACAATTAACCAGTGGAAAAAACTTGCCACCAGAAGTAGAGGAATTTCTCAACAGTGAGGACAATTACTCAGTGGCAGGACTTCTCTAGAAGGTGTTTAAGAGTTGTGGCCTTCAACTCCCAGAATTCCCCAGCCAGCATGGTGTGTAGATCCTGGTGTAGGTTCTCCTGGTTGAGTTAGGGAAGTGTTTCTCAACCTTGGTAGCTTGAAGATGGGTGGACTTCAACTCCCAGAATCCCTAGAATTAAGTGCAAACACTTACGCTGTAGAACAGTGTTTCTCAACCTTGGAAGCTTGAAGATGGGTGGACTTCAACTCCCAGAATCCCCCGGCTGGGGGATTCTGGGAGTTGAAGTCCACCCATCTTCAAGCTTCCAAGGTTGAGAAACACTGCCCTACTATTTCAGACAAGCAGCGGTCCAGTCTCTTAAAAAACCTCCCGTGGTGAAGCACCCACAACTTCTACAGTCTTTCCTGCCTAAGCAGGGGGTTGGACTAGGTAGAAAACTTCCACGGTCCCTTCCAACGATTACTCTATTCCAGTGTTTCCCAAACTTGGCTATTTTAAGGTGCATGGACTTCAACTCCCAGAATTCCCCAGACAGTATGGCTGGTTGAGGAATGCTGGGAGTTGAAGTCCATACACCTTCAAAGGGTCAAGTTTGGGAAACAGTGCTCTATTCCTTTCTGGTGGCAAGCAGTTCCACTGTTTAATTTTTGTCCCTGTCAGGAAATTTCTCCTCAGTTCTAAGTTGCTTCTCTCCTTGATGAGTTTCCATCCGTTGCTTCTTGACCTGCCCTCAGGGGCTTTGGACAATAGGTTGTATTCCATCTTCTTCGGGGCAGCCCTTCAAATAGTCCTTCTTTCATTAAACTAGACATACCCAATTCATGTAATTTAGGATATAGCTGGAAGGGACCTTGGAGGTCCTCTAGTCCAGCCTCCTGCTCACCTACACCATTTCAGTCAAATGGTTGTCCCGTCTCTTCTTAAAAACTTCCAGGGATGGAGCACCCACAACTTCTAGTGGCCAGCCGTTCCACTGGTTCTAGTGGCCAGCCGTTCCACTGGTTAATTGTCCTCACTGTCAGGAAGTTTCTCCTTAATTCCAAGTTGCTTCTCTCCTTGATTATAGCTTCCATCCATTGCTTCTTCTCCTGCCTTCTGGTGCTTTGGAAAATAACTTGACCGCCTCTTCTTTGGGGCAGCCTCTCAAATATTGGAAGATGCTCTCCTGTCTCCCCTGGTCCTTCTCATCACTAGGCTAGCCAGGCCCAATTCCTGCACCCGTTGCTTTGTATGTTTTCATCTCCAGGCCTTGAATCATGGGTATTCAGATTTTTTGTCTTCCAGCATCGTGACAATAACCCTCCGAGGTCTTGCCAGCAGCCTCAGCTGGGAGTGTAACCTGTCAGTGAAAATCATTTGTCAAGTTGGCTGCTCACAGCGTCCTAATGGCCCCGTCCGCATGCATTTTTAAATTTTTTTCTCCCCCCCCCCCCTTTCGCTGCTCTTTCCGTGGCGTCTGGCATTCCCGTGGTCAGCCTCGTCGTGACGTGCATGGCCCTTCGGCTTCTTCTTAGCAAGATGCTCCGTGGCAGCTGATGCGGATAAGGACGCTTTATTTAAAGGCTCCGGCTGAACGGCCGGCCTTAGTTGGCGGGCCTGGCTCGCCCCTCACTGCCGGAGAGCCATTTTGCCAAGGGCCCTTTGGCTGATTTCAAATCCCAACCGGGAATTTTAAAAAATTATTATTATTATTATTATTATTATTATTATTATTATTATTATTATTATTATTATTATTATTATTATTTTGCTTTTTTAGCAAGTTGAGTGAATGCCGTACCACGCTTGAGGGATGAAGCTCGGTATCAACGGCTGTTAAGATGCACCTTTGTAGATAGTTCTGTTCCTTTCCTATTATTACCTGGTCAGGTGCCAGCACCTGCTTTTCTCCTCCCCCTCCTCTCCTTTCCTCTCTGTTTCTCTCCCTCTTTATCTTTCTCTGTCTTCTCTCTCTCTCGCTAGTTCTCTCCTCTTTATCTATCTCTTTCTCCCTTTTATTTCTTTCTTTCTCTCTCTCTCTCTTTCTTTCTCTCTCTTCCCTCTCTCTCTCTATTTCTCTCCTCTTTATCTATCTCTTTCTCCCTTTTATTTCTTTCTTTCTCTCTCTCTCTCTCTCTTTCTCTATCTTCCCTCTCTCTAGCTAGTTCTCTCCTTTTTCTCCCTCTTTATCTTTCTCACCTCTCTCTCTATTTCTCTCCTCTTTATCTATCTCTTTCTCCCTTTTTGTTTCTTTCTTTCTCCCTTTTTGTTTCTCTCTTTCTTTCTCTCTCTCTCTTTCTTTATCTATCTTCCCTCTCTCTAGCTAGTTCTCTCTTTTCTCTCCCTCTTTATCTCTCTCTATATATTTCTCTCCTGTTTATCTATCTTTCTCCCTTTTGTTTCTTTCTTTCTCCCTTTTCATTTCTCTCTTTCTTTCTCTATCTTCTCTCTCTCTAGCTAGTTCTCTTCTCTGTTTCACTCCCTCTATCTTTCTCTATCCTCTCTCTCTATATATTTCTCTCTTCTTTATCTATCTCTTTCTCCCTTTTTGTTTCTTTCTTTCTTTCTCTCTCTCTCTCTCTTCTTTCTCTCTCTCTTTCCTCTTTATTTATCTATTTCTCCCTTTTTGTTTCTCTCTCTCTTTGTTTCTTTCTATCTTTTCTCTCTAGCTAGTTTCTCTAGCTAGAAACACTCTCCCTCTATCTTTTTATCTCTTCTCTATTTCTCTCCTTTCTCTTTTTCTATCTCTATCTCTTTCTCTCTCCCTCTTTGTCTTTTTTATCTTTCTTTCTTTCTCTAGATAATTCTCTCCTGTTTCTCTCTCTTTATCTTTCTATTTCTTCTTTCTCTCTTGCCCTCTCTCTCTTCATCTTTTCTCTCTCTTTCTCGTTCTATTTATGTAATCTCTACTCTCTCTTTTTATCTCTTCCACTTTATTGCTTTCTCTCTATTTATCCTTTTCTCTCTCTCTTTCTCTTTCTCTTTCTCTCTCCTTCTCCTCTCTCTCCCTTGTTCTTTTTTAAAAAAATCTGATTATTGATATTTGGCGGCCCAGCCAGGCCTAAAGCAGCCATCTTCCCCTCTCGTATATCTTTACGGCTCCCGGAGCAGAGATTCTCTCCCACGCTTTGGGTATCAGCCGGCAGGAAATGGATGCCGACGCCGCCACCACCGTAGTAGCAGAAGAGCGGAGGGCCGAAGGCTCACCTGGCTCCTGCGAGGAGGGAGGCTCTCAGGTGACCCCCTGCGGTGGCAGGTGGCTCACCTGGGATCACGCAGAGGGCAGACAGGATGAAAGGGAAGGGCTGGAAATCTTGGCAGGTGTTGGGAGGAGAGGCTGGATTGGGGAGGGCTCTGTGTGTGTGTCTGTGCCCACCTTTCCCTTTTCTTCTTCTGGCCCCTTTAGCCCAGCTACCGGGCTGGCCAGGATGCCCGGATGGAGAGGCGTGGTGGTGGTGGGGAGCGACAACAATCTCTGTTTCCTCCTTAATTACTTTCTGTTCTGCCTGGGTCCTTCCTTCTCTTTGTGTCTTCCAGCTGAGAATTGGGGAAAGGGAGGAGAGGAGAGCTGCCGTTGGGGGAAGAAGAGCAGGGGGTCTCCATCCTCCCCACCACCACCACCATCCGGTGTTGCCCCCCCCCCTTCCCTCCATCCTTCCTTCAGTTTAACCCTTTCTTCTTCTCTCCCTTCCAGGATGAGACCTCGGTGAGCAGCGAGGAGTTTGACATGAATGACTCCACATGGATGTCAGCTGATCAGCAGCTCCAGGCCAGCCTCAGCCCCCCCCAAGAGGAAACGATGCGCAGCCCCCAAAATGTCCACAGCCAGGAGGATGGTGAGTGAGAGATGGCCACCCCCACTTCCCTTCCCTTCCCTTCCCTTCCTCCCCTACCCTCCCCAGGTCGTTGGACAAGGGACAAGGGGTCCCAAATCCCTTCAATGGCTCTGCAAGTTGAGGGCTACCCTCAACTTGCAAACCGATCGAAGTAAAAACATCCCTGCGAGGGAAAAAAAGAGTGACTTACAACCAGGCCTCACATTTACGGCCATCCCAGGGTTACGACCGTCAATCAAAATTCGGACGCTTGGGAACTGACAGGGATCTAAGATGGTTGCAGCATTGCCCTGGGATCCCGGGATGGCCGTTTGCAACTTTTCCAGCTGGCAAAGTCTGGGGGGTGGGGGTGGGGGGAGGAAGGGAGACTCACTTAATGACTGTGCGTCTCACTTTAACAACTGCACAAACATGGCAAGAAAGGGTCACAGAATTGGGTGTGACTCACTTAATAACTGCCTTGTTTAGCAGTAGAAATGCCTTGCGATCCCACTTGTAGTCGTAAGTCGAGGAGTAGAACGGAATAGAGAATAGAATAGAATAGAATAGAATAGAATAGAATAGAATAGAATAATGAAATATAGAATGGAATGGAATGGAATTAAATGGAAAATGGAATAGAATAGAATAAGAATTTAGAACAGAACAGAACCGAATAAACAAGAGTTGGAAGGGACCTTGGAGGTCCTCTAGTCCAACCCTCTCTTCAGGCAGGAAACCCTGGCCTCTACCATTTCAGACAAATGGTCTGTCCTGACTATCTTGAAGCTTGTTCTGTGTAACCAGATCAGAAGTGATCCTGCAATTAAAAGTTTTAAAACCATTATTTCTTCATGCAAAGAGGCCAAATAGATATTTTAGTGCACTAAGAGAGGGAGAGACACCCCCCCCCCCAACATAGACACACTCTCATGGTATCTGCTGGCCCTTCTTCTGATTAAAAATGGAGCAGAGGTAGCCCTCGATTTATTGATTTTATTTTATTTTTTATTTGATTTATATGCTGCCCTTCTCCGGAGATTCAGGGTGGCTTACAATGCGTTAAGCAATAGCCTTCATCCTTTTGCATATTTTATACAAAGTCAGCTTATTGCCCCTACAAACTGGGTCCTCAATTGACCCACCTTAGAAAGGATGGAAGGCTGAGTCAACCTTGAGCCTGGGAAGATTCGAACATGGAATAATTGTAGACAGCTGGTGTTAATCACAATGCTTTTAGTCTGCTGTGCTACCAGGCTCCTTTTAATGACCACAATTGAGCCCAACGTTTCTGTTGCTAAGTGAGACACTTGTTAAGCAAATTTTCGCCTGCCCCGGTTGCTAAGTGAATCCCTGCCGTTAGCAAGAGGGTTGTTAAGTGAACCCGATTTCCCCATGGACTTTGCTGATCAGAAGATCGCAAAAGGGGGAATCACGTGACCCCGGGACACTGCGGCTGTCATAAATACGAGTCAATTGCCAAGCGTCCGAATTTTGATCACACGACCACAGGGATGCTGCAACGGTCGTAAGTGTGAAGAAACGGTCATAAGTCCCTTTTTGTAACTTCAAACGGTCACTAAACGAATGGTTTGTAAGTTGAGAACAACCTGTATAAGTGCAATGACCATATTTTCTGGGAAAAAAATAAAGGAGAATCCTAAAGAGGGGTGAAATGCTCCTGCTTCAGACCGGATCGCCCAATCCGGTAGTGATGGAGACGGGGGGGGGGGGGGTTCAGAGAACCGGTAGCAAAAATCCCTGTCCCCCCACCCCCCACTGCCCAGCTGACCAACGCAATCATCAGAGGCTTTTTTTTTTTTTACTTTTAAAAGCATTTTTTCCAAAACCTCTTCGGCCGAAAAAATGCTTTTAAAAGTTAAAAAAAAAAGCCTCTGATGATCCCGCGGCTCAGCTGGGATCATCAGAAGCTTTTAAAAGCATTTTTTCTACAACCTTTTCGGCCAAAAAATTGCTTTTAAAAGTAAAAAAAAAAAGCCTCTGATGATCCCGCGGCTCAGCCTTTTAAAAGCATTTTTTTCTACAATCTCTTCAGCCGAAGAGGTTGTAGAAAAAATGGTTTTAAAAGTTAAAAAAAAAAAAAGTTGGCCACGCCCACTCAGTCATATTACACCCCCCCAACACCAAGCCACGCCCACAGAACCGGTAATAACAAATTTTACATTTCACCACTGATCCTGAAAAAAGCGGCCAACTTGAAAGAGGTGGTTAAGAATGAAAAAAACAACAACCCCGAATTTCTTATGCTCGTAATTTTGCTTCGCGAAGGAAAATTCAAGGGCCAAACCAACCACGAAAAACCACGCAAATGTGCATTTTTCTAATCAAGGGCCAACTTTCTGAAATAAAAGACTGCCCTTTATAATAATAATAATAATAAAAAAGGACATTTCGTCATGGGATGGATGTGAGCAGCTGAAGCTGGACGGGGTCATTTCAGGCTGCCGGCACAGAAGGGGAAACGGTAAGCAGAAATTGAGCAGATCAGGAAAGAGTGTCTAATTTACTCTGTTCTTTGATATATTATATTTAGAGATATATATATTGGGAGTTTTTCTGGCAGGCAATCTTGGGAAAATAATTCCAGAGCAGCAATGCAGAGGTGTTATTTTAAAAAACGGACTCAATGCAATAACAACTGCAAAAAATATACTTTTTTTTGTTATGATTTAATGCGCTGTTCAAACCCGGCCACTTTAAGATGGGTGGACTTCCACTCCCAGAATTCCCAAGCTTCTAGGAGTGGAAGTCCACCCATCTTAAAGTGGCCAGGTTTGAGAAAGATTGCTCTAACCCTTCCAGAGTTTTGACAGCTGAGTTCACACAACATTCTGGAGAGCAGAATGAGGCTGGGTTGTTGGTCTTTGGGGTGCTTTAGACAAACCAGGTATGATTGTGCGAATGAAGCCTGGCTGGGGAATTCTTGAAGTTGGTGAAGCTCCCACAACTTCTGAAGGCAACTTCTCTTCCATTGGTTGATTGTTCTCATTGTCAGGAAATTCCTCCTTATTTCTAGGTTGAATCTCTCCTTGTTCAGTTCCCATCAGTTATTCCTTGTCTGGCCTTCTGGTGCTTTGGAAGATAGCTTGACCTCCTTCCTCCTCTCTGTGGCAGCCCCTCAAATATTGGAAGATGCTCTCATGTCTCCCCTGGTCCTTCCTGCAACCATTCATTGTATATTTTAGCCTCCAGTCCCCTCATCATCCTGGTTGCTCTTCTCCGCACTCTTTCTAGAGTCTCAATATCTTCTTTATAATGTGGGGACCAAATCTGGATGCAGAATTCTAGGTGTGGCCTTCCTAGGCTTTATAGGGTGGTATTAATATCTCCTTTGATCTTGATTGTATCCCTCTGTTGATGACATTTTGATTGCATTGGCTTTTTTAGCTGCCGCTGCACACAGCTGGCTCATATTTAGCTGATTGTCCACTAAGACTCCAAGATCCAATATCTCAGATATGTTCCAATATCTCAGGGACTGCCCCAAAGAAGAGGGAGTCAAGCTATTCTCCAAAGCTCCTGAGGGCAGGACAAGAAGCCATGGGTGGAAACTCATCAAGGAGAGAAGCAACTTAGAACTAAGGAGGAATTTCCTGACAGTGAGAACAAGTAAATGCGTGGAAGTTGCCTGCAGAAGTTGTGAATGCTCCAACACTGGAAGTTTTTAAGAAGATGTTGGATAACCGTTTATCTGAAGTGGTGTAGGGTTTCCTGTCTAAGCAGGGGGTTGGACTAGAGGACCTCCAAGGTCCCTTCCAAGTCTTCTATTCTATTCTATTCTATTCTACTCTACTCTACTCTACTCTACTCTACTCTACTCTACTCTACTCTACTCTACTCTACTCTACTCTAGAATAGAATAGAATAGAATAGAATAGAATAGAATAGAATAGAATAGAATAGAGTGGCATTAGTACCTCACTTGATCTGGATTAAATCCCTCTGTTAATGCAGTTTAGAATTGCATTGGGTTTTTTTGGTTGCCACTGCACACAGCTGGCTCCTATTAAACTGGCTGTCCACGAAGACTTCAAGATCCCCTGGAGATGACTTTAGTTTAGGCCAAGCAGGTGTGGTTGTGTGAATGAAGCCTGGCTGGGGGATTTCTGGGAGTTGAAGTCCACCCATCTTCAAGCTTCCAAGGTTGAGAAACACTGTTCTACGGCTTAAGGGTTTGCATAAAGGGCAGATTCAAAGTCTCATCGGATACCCGTAACACTGCCGAATTTGAATGTGGATTTGATTAACCGGGTTATGGGTTATCACAGGCTGGTTATTTGCTCTGTTGATAGGTATCAGCAAAGCCACAACGACAACAGCAGCTGTTGTCCTGTGATGGAGAGTTTCTTTTGCTCAGGAAATGCACTGTTGTCGCTGTGGATCGCTGAACGATGGCTCAGAGAACGCGCTGGAACAGATTTTGGCTGCTCTTGAATTCAGACGTGAGGAGTCCTCGATTTACATTGGTTTAGAGCAGTGTTTCTCAACCTTGGTAGCTTGAAGATGGGTGGACTTCAACTCCCAGAATCCCCCAGCCAGCAGCGCTTTCATTCACACAGCGCTGGCTGGGGGATTCTGGGAGTTGAAGTCCACCCATCTTCAAGCTACCAAGGTTGAGAAACACTGGTTTAGAGGCTGTTCGAAATTACCCGACTGCTCCTCGCACTTACGACCATTGCAGCATTCCCTACAGTCGTGTGATCAAAATTCGGGTATTCGTCAGCTGGCCTGTCATTTATGTCTTTGTGGTGTTGTGCGATCCTCATTTGGCTTAACCAATCACCTGATTCACTTAACAACCGCAGTGATTTGCTTAAGTCCTTCGGGAGTAGGGCGGTATATGAATTTGATAAATAAATAAATAAATAAATAATAAACATGACGAAAAGGTTGTAAAGTTGGGCATGACCCATTTAACGACCACTTTGCTTAACCATGGGAATTCTGGTCCCGATGGTGGTCATAAGTAGAGGGCCCCCTGTAACTGCCTTCTTCCTCCCAAAAGATGTGGCAAGACAAAAAACAACGGATGGAACTAATCACAGAGAGAAGCGACCTGGAATTGAGGAGAAACTTCCTGACAGTGAGGACAATTAACCAGTGGAACTGCTTGCCACCAGAAGTTGTGGGTGCGCCATCACTGGAGGCTTTTAAGGACAGTCACTTGTCTGATATTGTATAGGGTCTCCTATTTGACCCAAGGGCTGGACTAGAAGACCTCCAAGGTCCCTTCTAACTCTATTCTATTTGATAGAGAGAGATAGATACTGTAGATAGATAGATAGATAGATAGATAGATAGATATAGATAGATAGATAGATAGATAGATAGATAGATAGATCGAAAGAGATGATAGATAGATAGATAGATAGATAGATAGATAGATGGATGGATGGATGGATGGATGGATGGATGGATAGATAGATAGATAGATAGATAGAGATAGATAGATAGATAGATAGATAGATAGATAGATAGATAGATAGATAGATAGATATGGATGGATGAAGGATGGATGATGGATGGATGGATGGATGATGGATAGATGGAAGATAGAGATTGATAGATAGATAGATAGATAGATAGATAGATAGATAGATAGATAGATCGAAAGAGATGATAGATAGATAGATAGATAGATAGATAGATAGATAGATGATAGATAGATAGATAGATAGATAGATAGATAGATAGATAGATAGATAGATAGATAGATATGGATGGATGATGGATGGATGGATGGATGATGGATAGATGGAAGATAGAGATTGATAGATAGATAGATAGATAGATAGATAGATAGATAGATGATAGATCGAAAGAGATGATAGATAGATAGATAGATAGATAGATAGATAGATAGATAGATGATAGATAGATAGATAGATATAGATAGATAGATAGATAGATAGATAGATAGATAGATAGATATGGATGGATGATGGATGGATGATGGATGGATGGATGGATGGATGGATGATGGATAGATGGAAGATAGAGATTGATAGATAGATAGATAGATAGATAGATAGATAGATAGATAGATCGAAAGAGATGATAGATAGATAGATAGATAGATAGATAGATAGATGATAGATAGATAGATAGATAGATAGATAGATAGATAGATAGATAGATAGATAGATAGATATGGATGGATGATGGATGGATGATGGATGGATGGATGGATGGATGGATGATGGATAGATGGAAGATAGAGATTGATAGATAGATAGATAGATAGATAGATAGATAGATAGATAGACGGACGGACGGATGGATGGATGGATGATGGATGATGGATGGATAGATGGATGGATGGATGATGGATAGATGGAAGATAGATATTGATTGATTGATTGATAGATAGATAGATAGATAGATAGATAGATAGATAGATAGGTGGATGGATGGATACTGTGTTTTCCCCAAAATAAGACCCTGTCTTATATTTTTATGAACCCTGAAATAAGCGCATGGTCTTATTGCCATGCGCTCAAAAGCCCGATTGGGCTTATTATCAGGGGAGGTCTTATTTTGGGGAAAACAGGATAGGTAGGTAGGTAGGTAGGTAGGTAGATTGGGAGATAGATATAGATGATAGATAGATGGATTGATAGATGATATACAAATGAGGTAGATGAGATGGATGGATGGATGGATGGATGGATGGATTTGCTGTAATGATTTCTGGGAGGCCAATCAGAGTTGCAGGTTTAGGGGGAGAAAGGTCAGAGGGCAGGGGTCAAGCCTTCTGGCCCCTGCTATCCCAGTAGAGACCAGGAGACACAGAAACACATACACCACACCAGCTTTTCTAAGAAGCAGCAAAGAAGGCTTGTGGCCAGCGCTTCCATAGCCAACATGATCTCCTCCCAACCTGTAAAGCTAATGGCTAAAAGGAGATGGAGGACCTCAGCTCCAGGCCACCACAGCATCCCCTGTGTAGTAGATTTCCAACCGTTGTTTCTCGGTGTCCATGGAGAACCGAAATGCAGTGATTGCATATGCCAAAGTGTGAAGACCCAGCTTTCTGTAGAAGTCCATAAAGTTGGAGAAAGTGGAAGGGAAGAGAAGAAGAGGATGACCAGCGAAGTGGAAGGACTCAGTTGGGGAAGGACTGGTGGGGATGGAGACACCAGTGGAAGATCTAAAGGACCCAAGTTGGAGGTGGATCATCATGGAGAAAATCTATGTGGTCACCAAGAGTCAACAATGAACTGGTGGAACATCAGTCAATCAGTGCAAAGACCCAGCTCTTTGGAGAAGTCTTCAATGCTGGAAAAGTAGAAGGAGAAAGAAGAAAAGGGTGACCAGCAGTGAGAAGGAGGGATTCAGTGGCACTGTTGGAAGATCTAAATGACCAGATTGAAGATATGTGCTGGCTGAGAGTCAGCAGTGGAAAATAATCAAGTTTGAAGACCCAGCTTTCTGAAGAAGGCTGTAATGTTGAGAAAGATGGAAGAGAAGATGACCACTGTGGACCACTGTGTGAAGAGGGATTCAATTACAAAGGTGATGTGGGCATCATTAGAAGACATGAAGGACATGGTTGGGGACAGATTACCCTGGAGAAGGTCAGTCCACCTAGTTAATAAGAAGTGACACTCACTCAACAGCCCATAATCAATCAATGTCAAGACCAAACTCTTTTGAGAAGTCTAATATCTTGGAGAGGAAGGGAAGAGGAGAACTGGGAGCAAGGTGGATGGACTCAGAAATGGTGGTGATGGAGACACCACTGGAAGACCTGAAGGTTGGAGACAGGTCATCATGGAGAAAATCTACCTCACCAAGAGTCAACTATGATTTCATACTTGATGACACATCATCAAGGGTGACAGTATATAAGAGCAAGCAGTGGTGGTGGGATCACCATTAGGAGACCTGAAGGACTTGGCTGGGGGCAGATCATCCTGAGAAGGTCCATATCTATATAGTGATCACCAAGAGTCAGCAATGAATTGGTGGAACATCAGTCAATCAATGCAAAGACTCAGCTCTCTGGAGAAGTTTTCAGTGCTGGGAAAGGTGGTATGAAAGAGAAGAAGAAGGTGGCCAGAAGTGGGATGGAGGGACTCAGTTACTGTGGCTCTATTGGAAGATCTAAATGACCAGGTTGAAGACAGATTGTCGCTTGGAGAAAATCTACATGGTTGCTAAGAATCAATAGTGGAAAAATAGTGGAAAATAATCAATCAATCAATCAATCAATCAATATGAAGAACCAGTTCTCTGAAGAAGCTGTAATGTTGGCCAAGATGAAAGGAAAGAGAGGAAGATGATGAGCAGCAGTGAGACAGAGGGATGATGGATGGAGACACCATTAGGAGATCTGAAGGACCAAGTTGGGGCAGACTACCATGGAGCAAAGTCTACCTATGTGTCACCAAGAATCAACTATGACTTCATAGTTGATGGCACATAATCAAGAGCAACAATATATAAGAATATGCAGTTGGGGGGGAGGGCACCATTAAGACACCTGAAGGACCTGTTTGGGAACAGATCATTCTGGAGGATAATCCATATGGTTGCTAAGAGTCAAGAGGGACTTGATGGCACTATCAATCAATGTCAAGTTTACATTCCTTTGAGAAGTCCATAATGTTGGGGAAAGTAGAAAGAAAGAGAAGAAGAGAAGGGCCACCAGCAACTGGATGGACTCAATTATGGTGGTGGGGCCACCATTGGAGGATCAAGTTAGGGACAGATCATCATGGAGAACATCGATCTATGAGGTCACTAAGAGTCAACAATGAACTGACGGCAAGGAATCAATCAGCCATTTTACACCATGGCATTTCCTCTGAATTGACAAGCAAGAAGAACAGAGTTGGAAGGGACCTTGGAGGTCTTCTAGTCCATCCCCTGGCCAAGCAGGAGATCTTAAACTATTCTGGACAAAAGGTTGTCCGATTTCATCTTGAAACCCTCCACTGATGGAGCTCCTACAACATCTGGAGGCAAGTCCTTCCGCTGATTAATGGTTCTCAGTGTTGGGAAATTTCTTCTTCGTTCTAGCTTGATTCTCTCCTTCATAATTCATAAGTTTATTTGTCAAGCATGTATAAGATAACAGGTAAAAGTATAAACATAATTTGAATACATGAAAAGAGTAAGTAAAAAGGAATATTAGGACAGGGACGGAAGGCACGCTGGTGCTCTTATGCACGCCCCTTACAGACCTCTTAGGAATGGGGTGAGGTCAACATTAGACAATTTAAGGTTAAAGTTTTGGGGGTTTGGGGAAGAAACCCCAGAGTCAGGGAGTGCATTCCAGGCCTTGACCACTCTGTTACTGAAGTCGTATTTTTTGCAATCGAGTTTGGAACAGTTTACCTTGAGTTGTATCTATTATTTGCTCGTGTATTGTTGTGGTTGAAGCTGAAGTAAGTCATTGACAGGAAGGACATTGTGGCAGATTATTTTATATACTATGTTTAGGTCAGACCGAAGTCGGCGTAGTTCTAAGTTGTCTAAGCCCAAAGTTTGGAGTCTGGTGGCAGAAGGCATTTTATTGCAGTTAGAGGAATGGAGGACTCTTCTCGTGAAATATCTCTGGACTCTCTCAATTGTATTTATGTCCGATATGCAGTGCCGGTTCCAGACAGATGAGCTGTATTCGAGAATTGGTCTAGCAAATGTTTTGTATGCTCCAGTTAGTAGTACAATATTACCAGAGAAGAAGCTACGCAAGATTAGGTTAACAACTCTTCATGGCTTTTTGGCAATGTTGTTACAGTGGGCTCGGGCACTTCGATCTTTAGAAATGAGTACTCCAAGGTCCTTGACAGAGTGAGGGTCATCTACTGGGTCATGTCCATCTAATCCTTGATGAGCTTCCATCCATTATTTCTTGTCCTGCCCCCTGGGGGTGGGGGTGGGGCTAAAGCCATGGCACAACCAGAAAATCCCCAGCCGCTGTTTGGTTCTGGGGTTAGCCCCAGTGGGTCTTTTTCTGCAAAGGGTGTGGGAGCTAAACCCCTTGGCAGGTGTCCAACGAAAGGGGCCAAGTCCAGGACCCGCGCAGGATTTGAACCCGGTCAGTGTCTCTCACTTCACCCCCAGAGTTGGGAGGGGCGAGAGGAGTGGGGAGGTGACAGCCAATCAAGGGAGGGGTTGTGTGAACTTTGCCAAAATGCATCTCAGGCTGGAGGGTGGGGCAATTACAGAGGAGGGGGGGGGTCAGAGTTCATCTCCAGGCTATTTCTGGTTCCTTAGGAGGGGCTTGAACCCTCCTTTGTCCCCAGTGGCCCCTTGGCAGCTGGGGGGGGGGGGGACCAGAGGAGACGCCAGCCGGGAGTTGGGCAGCAGGCAGAGAAGAAAAACGCCTCTGTGCTTCAAGGAAAAAAGGACGATTCTTTGCGAAGTAGACTCGGCCATCCCTCCACCCCTCCGGAGTCCTGAAGGTGCTTCCCCCCACTTTTTTCCCCAGGGGATCCAATCCTGGATGAGTTGCCCCTTGGCTCAGGGTGCAAGGACGTCGGTTAAAGGCCAGGGCATAAACCGAACTAGTAACCAAAGCTTGGAATTAACCAGGTTACTAATTTCTAATCCTGGTGCACTTGAAGAGGGGCGGACTTCAACTCCCAGAATTCCCCAGCCAGCTTTGCTGGCTGGGGAATTCTGGGAGTTGAAGTCCGCCCCTCTTCAAGCGCAAAGCTGGCTGGGGAATTCTGGGAGTTGAAGTCCGCCCCTCTTCAAGCGCAAAGCTGGCTGGGGAATTCTGGGAGTTGAAGTCCGCCCCTCTTCAAGCGTAAAGCTGGCTGGGGAATTCTGGGAGTTGAAGTCTACCCCTCTTCAAGTGGCCAGGTTGGAGAAAGATTGCTCTAACCTTTCCAGATTTTTGACAGCTGGGTTCACACAACACTCCGGGACACTAGAGTGTTGTTGTGTTTGTCGGCGTTTGTGGCAAAACAGGTGTGGCTGTTGTTCTAATTCTGTCATCCTCTTAAGCTTGTCTTGGCACCGGTCAGCTGAGCCCGCCCGGCCTTTTGCCTTGTGCTAGCCTGGTTGTGTGTTTGCGTTTGTTGGTGTGTGTGTGTGTGTGTGTTGTTGTTGGTGGTGTTGTCAGTGTGCAAGCAGGGCTGAGGCCACAACCTTTGTGCGGGAAGGCAACTCTGTGTCCCTTCATATCCTCCTGATTCATAAATCTATCTGGTGGCATGAGAACAGAGCGATAAGCTTGCGATGGACCTGGTTGGTGGGGGGGTTAAAGCATTGGGGTTCCCCCCCCTCAGTGTTCCCAATGGGATTACAGACCGTCCTCGATTTACGACCACTATTGAGCCCCAAAATTCCCATTGCTAAGCGAGACAGTAAAATTTTGCCCCATTGTACGACTTTTCTCGCTGGTTGTTAAGTGAATCTGGCTTCCCCATGGACTTTGCTTGTCAGAAGGTCGGAAAAGGGGAATCACGCGACATACACAGACACACTGGGACACCGCCACCGTCATAAATATGACCCAGTTGCGACGCGGCTGAATTTTGATCGCGTGATCATGGGGAGGGGGTAACGGGTTTTTTTCCCAATTCCCCATCCCTCTTCGAACTTTTGGATCTCCTGTTGGCCTCCCATCCAAGCACCAAGCAAGTCTTACCCTGCCTAGCGTTTCAAGAGCAGCACAGGTCAACGGGGTGCTGCCACCTAGTGCCCGTTCCCGTAATAGGCAGGCCTTAGGATGGCATGAGCTACAGCCATGCTGCCTGGGGATGTGGGTCATTTCAACTTTAACCCTGGGATATTCTGTCCCACATAGCTACAACCCCCAGGGCATGTCTGGCTGTCTGGCTGGGGAATTCTGGGAGTTGAAATTCAAACATTTTAAAGTCTAGCTTAATCTGCTCAAACGAACATCTTGATTGATAGATCTGCTTCGGAGTTTGATTTGCAAAATATCCATCCTATCGCATCTCTTCCAGGCAGCTACACCCATGATTTTAATACAGGTAGACCTCGACTTACACTACTTTGTTTAGTGACCATCGGATGTTAAGAACGGCACTGGAAAAAGGGGCTTGGGACCGTTTTTCACACTTACGACCACTGCAATGTCCCCGTGGTGATGTGATCAAAATTTGGACACTCGACAACTGATTCATATTTATGACGGTTGTAGTGTCCCGGTGTCAAGCAAAGTCAGTGGGGAAGCCAGATTCATTTAACAACCATGCGACTAATCACAGCAATGATTCACTTAACAACGGTGGCAAGAAAACGCGTTAAAATGGGGCCGAATTCACTCAACATATGTCTCCTGTTCTCTTCTGTTCTGTTCTAGTCTAGTCCATATTTTCTGTTCTTTTCTTTTCTGTTCTGTTCTGTTCCGGTTCTATTCCTATTCCTATTCCTATTCCTATTCCTATTCCTATTCCTATTCCTATTCCTTGTTCTGTTCTGTTTTGTTCTGTTTCATTCCGTTCTTTTCTTTTCTGTTCTGTTCTGGTTCTATTCCTATTTCTATTCCTATTCCTATTCCTATTCATTGTTCTGTTCTGTTCCATTCCAGTTCTATTCCTCTTCCTCTTCCTCTTCCTCTTTCTCTTCCTCTTCCTATTCCTCTTCCTCTTCCTCTTCCTCTTCCTATTCCTATTCCTATTCCTTGTTCTGTTCTGTTTTGTTCTGTTTCATTCTGTTCTTTTCTTTTCTTTTCTGTTCTGTTCTGGTTCTATTCCTATTCCTATTCCTATTCCTATTCCTATTCCTATTCCTATTCCTATTCCTATTCCTATTCCTATTCCTATTCCTATTCCTATTCCTATTCCTTGTTCTGTTCTGTTCTGTTCTATTCCAGTTCTATTCCTGTTCCAGTTCCTGTTCCTATTCCTGTTCCTATTCCTATTCCTATTGCTGTTGCTTATTCTGTTCTGTTCTGTTTCTGTCCCTATCCCTATCCCTACCCCTATTCCTATTATTAGCAGTTCCCAGCTGGATCTGACCCCTGGCCCATCTCATCCAGCCGATTGCTGTCCTGGTGGCCAGGCAGCCTCCCAAGAAAGCACATGTCCGACCCACCATCCTCAAGGTTCAGAAGATCCTTATGGATCCCCAAAGCTTCCAGGAACCGATCCCACCCTTTTGGGAAGCCATTCAAGCTAGTAGCCAGCCCCAAGGCGTAATAATGACGGTTCTCAATTAAAACACCCCAATCTTTTAAACTACTTTTCGTCAGAAAAAAAAAAATCCGCTCCTCAACCTGCTCATTTTGTTTGCCTCTAAAATTTAACGCCTTCAATGAGTTTGCCTTTTAAAACCAGGTGAGCTCCCTGACCTTTGCTAATTGAGCAGAAAGTTACCAACAAAACTGAAGTCCTCGGGGGGGATATCAAAGCAGACCCAATTAATTTGCTTAAGATCTATCAAATGCTGTCAAAAAGACATTAAGGTCCTTAACACGCTCTCCTGAAGTCCCTGGTAAAATTGGGCACTTTAGTTGGTGGCTGGGGAATTCTGGGAGATGAAGTCCATCCATCTTAAAGCCTGCTGGCTGGGGAATTCTGGGAGATGAAGTCCATCCATCTTAAAGCCTGCTGGCTGGGGAATTCTGGGAGAAGAAGTCCATCCATCTTAAAGCCTGCTGGCTGGGGAATTCTAGGAGTTGAAGTCCTCCCATCTTAAAGCATGATGACTGAGGAATTCTGGGAGTGGAAGTCCACCCCTCTTAAAGCCTGCTGGCTGGGGAATTCTGGGAGTTGAAGTCCTCCCATCTTAAAGCATGATGACTGAGGAATTTTGGGAATGGAAGTCCACCCCTTTTAAAGCATGCTGGCTGGGGAATTCTGGGAGATGAAGTCCACTCATCTTAAAGCATCTTAAAATCCGTTTCGTAGATGTTTTTTTATTATTATTTTAATGTTTTTTAAATTGCTATGAATTGTTTTATAATTTTAGAACTGTGAACTGCTGAGAACCGGTTGGTTAAATTGGGTGAGCTATAGAAATCAAATCAATCAATAAATAAATACGAAATGAGATAAACACGCCAGCTGGGGAATTCTGGGAGTTGAAGTCCACCCATCTGAAAGTCCGGTTTTTGATCACGTGACCATGGGGTGGGGGGGATGTTGTAACGGTTGTAAGTGTGGAAACCGGTTATAAGTCACGCATGTTTCAGCTCCGTTGTGCCTTCAAATGGTCACTAAACGGACCGTTGTAAGTCGAGGACTGCTTATAATCTGTTCGACGATCCATCGGTTTCCTTGTTTCTGGGTCTCCGGAACCTTCTCCAGAGTTTTCCCCAAATGGCAAAAAGTTCAAAGGTCACCACCGTTCCCTGGACTCAAAGTCCATGTTTCACTTTCGTGGCTTGTTCCGGAAAGCCGCGGGCAATCTGCGATTCCGATCTTGGCTACGTAGAGAGACGCATCCGGGTCATCCTTTCCGAAGAGCAAAGACCGGGCCTCCCAGGAGCAAACAAACATTAAAACCCTGGTTGGGCTGGCAGGATTCGAGGCGGTGCCCTCACGCCCGATGCCCTGCGGCTGGCATGGTTTGCAAAAAGCCCAGGGCGTGGAGTGGCACTCCTTGTATATGTGTGTGTGTGTGTGTGTGTGTGTGTGTGTATGTGGCTCTGGCAGCTGCCATCCTATCCACCCTCTCCTGCCCTCTCCCCCCCCCCCCAAATTCAGCTTGGGTTTTAGCAAGAACCTGCGCCAGCCATCATTCCAACCCTTAACGTACAGTTTATACAAACACACACACAACCCTTGGTGTGTTGCACACCTGAACAACCGTCGCAGCATTCCCCCGCGGTCGGGATCAAAAGTCAGACGTGTGGCAACTGACTCACCTTTATGACGGCGGGGCGTGCGTGTGTCACATGATCCCCTTTTTGCAACCTTCCGATACAGGCTACTGGCTAGGTGGCTCAGTGGCTAAGACGCTGAGCTTGTCGATCAGAAAGGACGGCGGTTCGGCGGCTCGAACCCCTAGTTGTTTTTTTTTATTATTATTTATTAATTCTATGCCGCCCACTCTCCGAGGACTCTGGGCGGCTTACAACAATCAACCGCATACTAAATAGCATATGGCCCCCAACAATCGGGGTCCTCATTTTACCCACCTTGGAAGGATGGAAGGCTGAGTCAACCTTGAGCCGGTGAGATTTGATCCGCTGACCTGCTGAACTAGCAATCAGCTGAAGTAGCTGCCTGTACAGCACTCTAACCACTGCGCCACCTCGGCTTTACTAGTATAGGGTCTCCTGCGTGAGAAGGGGGATTGGACTAGATGATCTCCAAGGTCCCTTCCAGCTCTGTTCCTGTTCCTGTTATTATTATTATTATTATTAAGCGAAGTCAAGGATTCGTAGAAACGATCCCTTTTGAAATAAAAATTAGGAATCGGCCACACGAGATGTAAAGCTTGGGAGGCAGTGATCCCTTTAGGCTAGTCCTCGCCTTAACAACGACTTCATTTAGTGACCGTTTGGGAGTGTGGGGGAGGGAACCCCCACACCCCTTTTTTTTCCCCCGCAGTTACGATGCTTTGTTACATCCCCGTGATCATCTGGTCCAAATTCAGATAAAAGAATAACAAGAGTCGGAAGGGACCTTGTGGGCCATCTAGTCTGACCCCACCCCACCCCCGCCTTTCCCCGCCCAAGCAGGAGATGCTAAGCAACTGGTTTGTACATACGACGGTTGCAGCGTCCCGGGGATGTGTGTGTGTGATGTGATCCCGTTTTGCAACCTTCTGATAAGCAAAGTCAGTGGGGTGGGGGGGAAACCAAGTTCATTTAGCAAGCTTAACAACTGCAGTGATTCACTGAACAGCTGGGCCAAGAAACGTCATACAAACGGGGCAAAACTCACTGAACAGCTTAGCGGTGGACATGTTGGGCTCCGTTGTGGTCGTACGCCGAGGACTACCTGTAAAGCAGTATTTCTCAACCTTGGAAGCTTGATGATGGGTGGACTTCAACTCCCAGAATGGGAGGGGGATTCTGGGAGTTGAAGTCCACCCATCTTCAAGCTTCCAAGGTTGAGAAACACTGCCGTAAAGCAATCCCGAAGGGATGCTCTTTTGGGCACCCTTGGGCTTCTGGGTGGCAGAAACGCTGGGCCAATCCTCTCGAGATCCTTATCGAGGTTGGTGCTTGAGCCCGCTCCTCCAACCTGTTGCCCTGGGGATGCCCTGGGACAATAACACTCCAATAAAGGAGAATATTTGCAGCTCAGGGTTGAAATGAGGGGTCCCTGGTGCTCTCTGAGCTTGGTGGTTTTTTTAAAAGACATTTCATGACCCAACTAGGGAACATCATCAGTATTAGAAGGGAGTGGAGTATGAGGAAGAGGAGGAGGAGGAGGAGAAAGGCAGGAGAGGAAAGGGAGGATGAGAAGGATGATGATGATGATGATGATGAAGACTGTGGGTCTGAGCTTGCAGACGTTTTGCAACCCAACTAGGGAACATCATCAGTGCTAGAAACGAGTGGGATTTGCAGGGAGGAGGAAGGAGGAGGACGGTGAGGTCTTCGGTGCTGTCCGAGCTTGGTGGTTTTCTTCCGGATGTTCCATTACACAATAAGATGACATCTTCAGTGCTGGAAGGGAGGGGGAGGAGGACGAGGAGGAGGAGGAGGAGGAGGAGGAGGAGGAGGAGGAGGAGGAAGAGGCGGAAGACTGGGGGGGGGTCCTTGGTGCTCTCTTGAGGTCAGTTGTTTCCTTACAGACATCTCATGACCCAACTAAGTAATATTATCAGTGCTAGAAGAGAGGGGTGAGGAGGAGGAGGAGGAGCAGAAGCAGGACTGCGGGGTCCTTGCTACTGTCATTACCCAAACTAGGTAACATCATCACAGGCATAGAGAGCCGCATTCTGGCTGTGGACAGCCAGTGGCATCTGGGCATCCGTGCCAGGCCTCTGCCCTTCTCCCCGGAGCTTTTGCAATGCTTCCAATTTCCACGGGAACCAAGCGAGCCTCACGGCCTGCTCCCACAGCAGCTAACCTTCCTCCCCCCCCCCCCCCCCGCCATCAGTCCTCCCACCGCCCTAGAGGGAGGGCAGTCACGGGGCACGCATGCAGGAGGAGGAGAAGGCGCTCGGTTGCTGTGGCAATGCCCGAGCCTTCTGCACAGCCGCTCTCGGCTCCGGTGCCCGGAGGAATTAATCCTCCAGAGAGAGAGAGAGAAGGAAAGAGACAGGCAGATAAAGATGGGGATGCTCGCAGGAGGGGCTGAGCAGGAGAGGAGGGTGCCTCCAGCCCCCCCCCCTCCACAAAGCAGCAGTAATTCCTGAGCATCTTGGCACAGGCTGGCACATGATGGGGAAGCCTTTTTGCCTATCTGGGGAGAGCTGAAGGCCCCCCCAGCCAACTGGTTTTCTGCCGTCCAGCTGATTTTCTCCTTCTCTGACACCTTCCTTCCACACACGCCCCCGTTCCCACCCCACCCCGTCTCAGGCTTTCTCTCATCTGGGTCAGTGATTAACCGAGATTAAAGAGATCCGGCAGACGAATAGATCCTCTCTGCTGGCAAAGCTGTTCGGGGCCGGAGGCACCGTGCCCCCTCCTCCCACCGAGACAGAGCTGGGGCCTGGAGAAGTGGCACACGCTGCGGGCACTGTGGACTACAGTGCCCATCAGCCAGCCAGAGTGGCCAGAGGGCAGGCTGATAGGAGCCCGGAGTGTACAGGGTCCCCGGAGGGGGTCTTTCCTACTTGCCTGCCCAAGGAAACCGGCACCAGCTGGGGATGGGTGAGGGCAGAGACTGTCTCTCCCCGCCCTCCCCAGGTATGGCTTGACCCCAATTGCCCAACCCCTGGGGGAAAATGGAGGGGGGGGTGAGGAAGCTGGGGGGGTGGCATTTACATGGCTTCTTTGTTTGC
This sequence comes from Masticophis lateralis, assembly GCA_030761175.1. NCBI lineage: Eukaryota > Metazoa > Chordata > Lepidosauria > Squamata > Colubridae > Masticophis > Masticophis lateralis. The sequence goes on along the minus strand of JAUDYJ010000003.1, from coordinate 212,757,445 downwards.
CATCCGGCTTTCGGTCTGGGCAGAAAGCAGCTGGGCGGATGTCCTTGGCACAGGAGGGGAGGGTCCCACAGAAGTGGGGAGGGTCTGCAGAGAGGGGGGAGAGGGGGCTGGAAGGTCACAGACCTTGGAAATGCAGCTGGAGGAGGAGAGAATGGGTTGGAAAGGGCAGCCTGGAGGGAGCTGGCTAGGAGGAGGAGGGAGGGCTCTTACACACACACAGAGCAGGGGAGGGGCAGTACCAGCTTCCATGTGCCCAGGGTTGTTTCCATTGGGGGAGAGCGCGGGGGAGGGGCTGTTGCTTGGCACGTGGGCAGCCTCAGTGGGAAGCAGGGAAACAGCAGAGACTGATGACAGTGATGGGGGGGGGGGCGTGGAAGGAAGAGGGGGAGGGGAAGGGGGGAGGGAACAAGGGAGGGCGGGAGAGGAGGAGGAGGAGGGAAGAAGGAAAGACGGATGGATGGATGGAAGGAAGGAAGGGGAGGAGGAGAAGAGGAGAGGAGAGGGAAGGAAAGATGGATGGATGGAAGGAAGGGGAGGAAGGAAGGAAGGAAGGAAAGACGGATGAATGGATGGAAGGGAAGGGGAGGAGGAGAGAAGGAAAGAAGGAAGGAAGGACGGAGAGAGGGAAGGAAAGAAGGGGAGGAGGAGAAGAGAAGAGGAGGAGAGGGGGAAGGAAAGTTGGATGGATGGGAGGAAGGGGAGGAGGAAGGGGAGGAAGGAAGGAAAGACGGATGAATGGATGGAAGGGGAGGAGGAGAGAAGGAAAGAAGGAAGGAAGGGGGGCAGAGGAGGAGAGGAGGAAAGAAAGATGGATGGATGGGAGGAATGGGAGGAGGAAGGGAAGGAAGGAAGGAAGGAAGGAAGGAAGGAAAGAAAGATGTTACAGCCAACGTTACAATGACTCTGGAAAAAGTGACCTATGACTATTTTTCACACTTATGACCACAGCAGCAGCCTCGTGGGCAGGTGATCAAAAGTTGGATGCTTGGCAACTGGTCTGTACTTATGACGGTTACAGCATGCCGGTGTGTGTGTGTGTGTGTCACACGATCCCCTTTTGTGGAGTGAAATCAACGGGGAGGCCAGATTCACTCAATAACCATGTGACTAATTTAACAACTGTGGCAAGAGAGGGCATAAAATAAAGCGAAACTCACTTCCCAACTCACGTAGCTTTGAGCTCAATCGCGGTTGTAAGTCCAGAGCTACCTGTATTGAAACTTCTGGATACTCTTAAAGGGCAGCCCCACGTACAGTACATTACAGTAGTCCAGACAGGAGGTCGCCAGCACGTGAGGAATTGTGAGACTGTGTGAGTTTGCGGCAATGCCAGCCCAGGGACTATTCAGTGAGCAAGTTTTTTCTCTCTCTCTCGTTGCAGACGATTCCTCCTCGGAGAGTTGTAGCGGGAACGGCTCATCCACCTTGAACCCTTCCACCTCCAGCAGCACTCAGGGCGATGCCACCTACACCGAGGTGAACGGCAATGGAGCGGGCGCCCCCATGGATTTCAGTGCCTCGTCGGAGGACCAGCCCATCAACCTCTGCGACAAGTTGGCCCCCGCTCACGTCGCCAATGCCTACCAGTCGGACAGCTGCAGCGCCGACGGCCTGCGCAGCCGGACGAAGTACGGAGCCAAAAGCACAACAGAGGTGAGTTCCGATGCTCCCCCTGGCTGAGGTGCCACTGCCACGAGCACGCAGCGGTGAATTGCCATGCCCTGTGGTGGCCTGTCGGCCACCGGCCTCTCCAGCAGCCGAATCAGAGGAGGAGAAGGAGGTGTGGGAGTCAGGGGGAAGAGGGAGTGGAGCTGCCAGAGAGCAAGAGGCAGAGGCGGAGCCTGTCCTGTCCGTCAGCTCTCAGAGGGAGTGTCAACAGCCCCCAGGTCTGGAGGTGGCTGATGAGGAAGAGGAGGAACAGCTGGGTCCAAGGCAGTGGTGGGTTTTCCCCCGGTTCGCACCGGTTCTATAGAACCGGTAGTAAAACTGGCAGGAGGCCCCACCCACCGATCCCGATGTCATCAGAATGCTTCTGCACATGTGCAGAAGAGAACATGCGCGGACATGCGGTCCCAATGCAAACCGGTAGTAAAGATTCGTAGAACCCACCCCTGGTCCAGTGCCTGACGCGCGGATGCTCAGAAGGCAGAGGAGAGGAGAGCAGTGGAAATCTATGGGCCGGTCCTTGGGACGAAAGAGCCACCGCTGCTAGCGAGCCCCACCCTAGCTCTGGGGATAAAAGGCAGCGGGCGGAGATGAATAGATGTGGCAGGCAACTATCCCTCTCCCTGCCGGCATCCTTCAGTCTCAAAAAAAAGACCCTCAAAAGAGGGGAGACATGTTGGGTGGCTGGTTCCTGGTCCACCTACTGTGCAGATGGAAGGCTGGAGGTTGGAGAACTTGCTAGGAGATCCCAGGATGGCCTTCTCCAGCTTGGGGACCTCCGGGTGGGTTGAGCATTATCCCATGAAAAGACACAGAAGCCACAGCTGGCAATCCAGTGTCACCTTTTAGTTGATTGGGTGGGTGGAATTCCCACCCACCCGAGCCCACCCAACACGCCTTTATCCCACACAGTTGTCCTCATCACCCTGAGGCCACATTGCTTTGGATCAGATGTGTTGGCTTCAGAAATGACAGAGGAGCTATGCATTACAACCGGCGTCTCCAATCTTGGCAACTTTTAAGGCTTGTGGGCTTCAACCCCCAGAATTCCCCAGCCACCTGAGGAATCCTGGGAGTTGAAGTCCACAAGTCTTAAAAGTTGCCGAATTTGGAGACTTCCTGCATTACAACATGGTTGGTTGGATTAGATCGCTATTGGTGAACTTTGGCCCCTTTAAAATACGTGGACTTCAACTCCCAGAATTCCCCAGAAGCCCACATATCTTAAAGGGGCCAAGGTTGGCCAACACTGGTTTAGACCCTGGTTTAAAACGTAGGGCAGGAAGTTGCTTTCCTTGGGACCTTCTGATAGGAATCAGGAGGCCTTCTGGGGATGACAAGTGAGGTGGGGCTACAGTGAGGCCATCTATCTCTCTTCTAGGAGAGCAGGGTGGTGGATGAGGAGGGGACCCCCAGGTTGACCCTGGGTAGATAACTCTACAATGCCCCTACAGTGGTTGTGCGTGACCCCCAGCAAGGGCTAGGAGGTGCTGTCTGCCTAAGTATAAAGTTGACACCACCAAGAGATATTGGTGGTCCTCAAAAGACCTAGAACAGTGTTTCTCAACCTTGGAAGCTTGAAGATGGGTGGACTTCAACTCCCAGAATCCCCCAGCCAGCGCTGCTGGCTGGGGGATTCTGGGAGTTGAAGTCCATCCATCTTCAAGCTTCCAAGGTTGAGAAACACTGACCTAGAGGCAGATCTAAGGGTGACTCTGGGGGAAAGCTGAAAGTCCAGGCAGGATGATGGGGATAAGCAGAAGGGTCCATGGTGTTGACGTCTTCCTCCTCTCTCGGCAGTCCCCTCCCTACAGCTCCGGCAGCTATGACTCGGTCAAGACGGAAGTCAGCGGATGTCCCGAAGACCTGACCGTGGGCAGAGCTCCCACTGCCGATGATGACGACGACGACCACGATGATCACGAGGACAACGACAAGATGAACGACTCGGAGGGCATGGATCCCGAGCGGCTAAAGGCTTTCAATGTACGGGCCGAGAACGACCGAGCAGTTGCTCGATTGCATGTCCGTCTACGGACAGAATCTTGCCAGACTAAACTCTTTGCAGAGAGAGAGAGAGAGTCCTTCGCTAACGATCACAATGGGGAACGGGACTTCCCCTGCCAAGCAAGGCAGGTGTGAGAGAGTCACAACCGACCTTTTTTTTTTCTTTTGCCACGGTTAAACAGATCACTGCGGTTGCTAAGTGAATCATGCGGTCATTAATGGAATCTGGTTATTCCCCCCCTCCCCCCCATTTGACTTTCCTTGTTGGAAAGTTGGCTGGGAAGGTTGCAAATGGAGAACTTATGATGCTTGCAACCATCATAAATACAGGCCCATGACCCCAGGGAGGCAGTGATGGTCGTAAGTGTGAAGACTGGTCGTCTTTCCCACCCCCACCTCACCCCCAGTGCTGTTGTAACTTTGAATGGTGGAAAGTTAAGGACTACCAGTGTACAAATATAGAATAGATGGTACTTGGCTCAAAAACAGTCGCTGTGAGAGGGATCTTGGAGTCCCAATGGACGGACACTGAGACCCTGGTTTAGCTCTGCAGACTAAAGCACCGTAATTAACATCCAGCTGTCTGCAATTACACCAGTTCGAATCTCCCCAGGCTCAAGGTTGACTCAGCCTTCCATCCTTTCTAAGGTAGGTCAATTGAGGACCCAGTTTGTGGGGGCAATAAGCTGACTTTGTATAAATATACAAAAGTATGAAGGCTATTGCTTAACGCATTGTAAGCCGCCCTGAGTCTTCGGAGAAGGGCGGCATATAAATCAAATTTTAAAAAAAAACAGCAGCCAGCCGTGGGCGGCAGCAGCCGAAAAAGCTAACACAATCCTTGGTTGCATAAACGGGGATAGAATCAAGATCCGATGAAGCGGTTAGTACCACTTTTATAAAACCTTAGTAAAGCCACACCTGGAATCCTTCATCCAGCTTTGGTCAACACAAATGACAAAAAAAGAGGTGGAGACTTTGGAAAATGTGCAGAGAAGAGCCACTAAGAGGATCAAAGGCCTGGAGGCTAAAACATAACGAAGAAGGGATGCAGGAACTGGGTTTGGCTAATCTAGAGAAAAGAAGACTTAGGCGTGACATGATAGCAGCCTTCCAATATTTGAGGGGCTGCCCCAAAGAAGAGTCAAATTATTCTCCATTCTTCTCTATTCTCCATATTCACCTGAGGGCAGGATAAGAAGCAACGGATGGAAACTCATCAAATAGAGAAGCAACCTGGAATTAAGGAGACACTTCCTGACAGGGAGGACAATTAACCAGCGGAATGGCCAGTCTAGGTGCTCCCATCACAGGGGTTTTTAAAGAAGAACCTATACCATTTGTCTGAAATGGTATAGGGTTTCTTGCTTGGACAGGGGGTTGGACTAGAAGACCTCTAAGACCTCTCACACTTATGACGGTTGCAGCCTCCTTGTCATCACACGATCAAAATTCAGATGCTTGACCATTGGCATGTGTATATGATGGTTGCAATGTCCCAGGGTCATGATCCCCTAGTGCAGTGGTTAGAATGCAGTATTGCGGGCAAACTCTGCCCACAGAATGGAGTTCGATCCATCCATCCATCCACCCACCCATCCGTCAATCTATATGTCTACCTATCTATCTATCCATCTCTTATCAATCTGTCTGTCTGTCTGTCTGTCTATCCGTCTATCCATCTATCCATCTCTTATCTATCTATCTATCTATCTATCTATCTATCTATCTATCCATCCATCCATCCATCCATCCATCCGTTATCAATCTCTATCTATCTACCTACCTACCTATCTATCCATCTCTTATCTATCTATTTATCTATATCTATCCATCTGTCCACCCATCCACCTATCTATCTATCTATCTATCTATCTATCTATCTATCTATCTATCATCTATCTCTTATCTATATATCTATTTATCTATCTATCTCTATCCATCCACCCATCTATCTATCTATCTATCTATCTATCTATCTATCTATCTATCTATCTATCTATCTATCTATCTATCCATCTACCTTATTTATTTTATCCATCCATCCATCCATCTACCTTATCTATCTTATCTATCTATCCACCTATCTATCTGTCTGTCTATCTATCTATCTATCTATCTATCTATCTATCTATCTATCTATCTATATCTATCTATCTATCTCTATCCATCTATCCACCCATCCACCCATCCATCTATCTATCTATCTATCTATCTATCTATCTATCTATCATCTATCTATCTATCTATCTATCTATCTATCTATCATCTATCCATCCATCCATCCATCCATCCATCTATCAATCTCTATCTGTCTGTTTATCTATCTATCTATCTATCTATCTATCTATCTATCTATCTATCTATCATCTATCTATCTATCTATCTATCTATCATCACCCATTATATATCTGCTGGTGCAGTGGTTAGAAGCCAGTATTGCAGGCAAACTCTGCCTACAGCCACGAATTCGATCCTGACCAGCTCAAGATTGACTCAGCCTTACGTTCTTCATGAGGTCAGTAAAATGAGGACCCAAATTGTTGGGGGGGGGGGGCAGATGCTGACTCGATAAAGCGGCACATAAGTTTGCTATTTTGTCACCTTCCTACAGGCCAGCTTCCTACAAGCAAAGTCAATAGGGGAAGTCAGATTTGCTTAGCGACCACGTGATTCACCTAACGACTGCAGCAACTCGCTTAGTGACCGTGGCAAAAAAAAAAAAAAGGCTGTGAAATGGGGCACAACTCACTTAAGCCCTGTCTGGCCAAACAACAGAACTGTTGAGCTTATTTGTGGTCCTAAGCTGAGGACACACACGCACCCCCCCACCCCCCGAGGTGCCTTCCTCCCGCAGGCCTAGCGGGAGGAAAGGGCTGATCGGTCTCCCATTCTCTCTGCAGATGTTTGTGCGTCTCTTCGTGGACGAGAACCTGGACCGGATGGTGCCCATCTCCAAGCAGCCCAAAGAGAAGATCCAGGCCATCATCGAATCCTGCAGCCGGCAATTCCCGGAGTTCCAGGAACGCGCCCGCAAACGCATCCGCACTTACCTCAAATCTTGCCGTCGCATGAAGAAGAACGGCATGGAAATGGTGAGGGAGGGTCTTCTCGGTGGCCCCCTTCCCCCTCCCCTCCCCCCCCCGGCCCCGTTTTTCACTGCCTCTTTCCCCTCTTTTCCTCCTTCAAAAAGTCAGTGGGATCTTCGGGCCACCTCTGGTTGGTCTTTTCCAGAGAAAGTTCAGTCCCTCCAGTGGCCCTGCTGTTCAGGCAATGAAACATCTGGAGCAGCGGTGGGCAACTCTGGCCACTTTACCACCTGTGGACTTCAACTCCCAGAAGTCCTGAGGCAGCCATACTGGCTATGCCCCTTTCATGACTTCTGGACTTCAATTCCCAGAATTCCTGAGCCAGACATGGCTGCTATGGCCCTTTCATGACTTCTGGACTTCAATTCCCAGAATTCCTGAGGCAGCCATACTGGCTATGGCCCTTTCATGACTTCTGGACTTCAACTCCCAGAATTCCTGAGCCAGACATGCCTGCTGTGGCCCTTTCATGGACTTCAACTCCCAGAATTCCTGAGGCAGCCATACTGGCTATGGCCCTTTCATGACTTCTGGACTTCAACTCCCAGAATTCCTGAGCCAGACATGGCTGCTATGGCCCTTTCATGACTTCTGGACTTCAATTCCCAGAATTCCTGAGGCAACCATACTGGCTATGGCCCTTTCATGACTTCTGGACTTCAACTCCCAGAATTCCTGAGCCAGACATGGCTGCTATGGCCCTTTCATGACTTCTGGACTTCAACTCCCAGAATTCCTGAGGCAGCCATACTGGCTATGGCCCTTTCATGACTTCTGGACTTCAATTCCCAGAATTCCTGAGGCAGCCATACTGGCTATGGCCCTTTCATGACTTCTGGACTTCAATTCCCAGAATTCCTGAGCCAGACATGCCAGCTGTGGCCCTTTCATGACTTCTGGACTTCAATTCCCAGAATTCCTGAGGCAGCCATACTGGCTATGGCCCTTTCATGACTTCTGGACTTCAATTCCCAGAATTCCTGAGCCAGACATGCCAGCTGTGGCCCTTTCATGACTTCTGGACTTCAATTCCCAGAATTCCTGAGGCAGCAATACTGGCTATGGCCCTTTCATGATTTCTGGACTTCAACTCCCAGAATTCCTGAGCCAGACATGCCTGCTATGGCCCTTTCATGACTTCTGGACTTCAATTCCCAGAATTCCTGAGCCAGACATGCCTGCTATGGCCCTTTCATGATTTCTGGACTTCAACTCCCAGAATTCCTGAGGCAGCCTTACTGGCTATGCCCCTTTCATGATTTCTGGACTTCAACTCCCAGAATTCCTGAGCCAGACATGCCTGCTATGGCCCTTTCATGACTTTTGGACTTCAATTCCCAGAATTCCTGAGGCAACCATACTGGCTATGGCCCCTTTATAACTTATGGACTTCAACTCCCAGAATTCCTGAGGCAACCATACTGGCTATGGCCCTTTCATAACTTCTGGACTTCAACTCCCAGAATTCCTAAGGCAACCATAGCCCTTTCATGACTTCTGGACTTCAATTCCCAGAATTCCTGTGCCAGACATGCCTGCTATGCCCCTTTCATGACTTCTGGACTTCAACTCCCAGAATTCCTGACCCAGACATGCCAGCTGTAGCCCCTTTATGACTTGTGAACTGGCTCAAGAATTCTGGGAGTTGAAGTCCACAGATGGTAAAGTGGCCAGAGTTGTCCATGACTGCTCTAGAGCTGTGGCTGAGATTTAGTGGCGACATTAATTTGGGTCTGTTGGATTTGGGGAAGGGGCTCGAGATCCATTAGGGTGCCTATCATATCTTTCCACTGTGGGCCCTGGAGCTGGGAATTTGGGGAATGGAGACTGCACCCTACCATTAAAGCGCCTTTCCAAGCTCACTTAGGGGCAGAAGGGGAGAACAAGGGTCCCCTCGTACGGAAGGGGCCCCCTGCCATAAAGCTAAGTTTATTTATTCATTTGCTTTATTTGATTGACAGATTGATCCTGAAGTGGGGTTTGCAGAGAGGAGGAAGGGGAGGGGAAGGGGGATGAAGAGGAGAAGGAGTAGGGAAGGAGATGAAGAGGAAGCAGGAGGAGTAGGAGGAATCTGGGATCCTTCGTGCTCTCTGAGCTTGGTTGTTTTCCTCCAGACATTTCATGACCCAACTAGGTAATATCATCAGTGCTAGAAGGGAGGGGGAGGTTGAAAAGAGGAGGAGGAAGAGGACTTGCTTCGTGTATCTGAAAATTTCCAAAATTGAAGAACACTGCTTTCGGTCTTTCGTTTTTCTTCCCCTTTCCTGCTTTCTTGAGGGCTATTATTATTATTATTATTATTATTATTATTATTATTATTATTATTATATTATTATTTTCCAATGGTACAGCCATAAATAGAGCCACATTCCATTGTTCCAGCTTTCCTGAAAATGTCCTTTTTTTTCAGACCAGGCCGACCCCTCCTCACCTGACCTCAGCCATGGCCGAGAACATCCTGGCAGCTGCTTGTGAAAGTGAGACGCGGAAAGCAGCCAAGCGGATGCGGCTCGAGATCTATCAGACGTCACAGGTACGGGACCCACCATCAGGCTATTTGCTGGCGTTGAATATCCAGATAGGTTACCTCTCTACCGCTTGCAACAAGGCACTGGGTCCCATCCTAGATTATGTACACAGGTTCTGGAATCGGGTTATTTGCTGGCCTTGAGTATCCGGATAGGTTATCCCTTTACCGCTTGCAACAACACGGGGTCCCATCTCTACACTGGTTCCAGAATCGGGTTATTTGCTGGCCTTGAGTATCCGGATAGGTTACCCGTTTACTGCTTGCAACAAGGCACTGGGTCCCATCCTGGATTATGTACACAGGTTCTGGAATCGGGTTATTTGCTGGCCTTGAGTATCCGGATAGGTTACCCCTTTACCGCTTGCAACAACACTGGGTCCCATCTCTACACTGGTTCCAGAATCGGGTTATTTGCTGGCCTTGAGTATCCGGATAGGTTACCCGTTTACTGCTTGCAACAAGGCACTGGGTCCCATCCTGGATTATGTACACAGGTTCTGGAATCGGGTTATTTGCTGGCCTTGAGTATCCGGATAGGTTATCCCTTTACCGCTTGCAACAACACTGGGTCCCATCTCTACACTGGTTCCAGAATCGGGTTATTTGCTGGCCTTGAGTATCCGGATAGGTTACCTGTTTACTGCTTGCAACAAGGCACTGGGTCCCATCCTAGATTATGTACACAGGTTCTGGAATCGGGTTATTTGCTGGCCTTGAGTATCCGGATAGGTTACCCGTTTACTGCTTGCAACAAGGCACTGGGTCCCATCCTAGATTATGTACACAGGTTCTGGAATCGGGTTATTTGCTGGCCTTGAGTATCCGGATAGGTTACCCCTTTACCGCTTGCATTAAGGCACTGGGTCCCACCCTTGATTCTGTACACTGGTTTGTTTCAAACACCTACATGATCTGAGTTTACATTCATGCCATTTAGCTCTTAAAACTGACTCTACTATAATAATAGTCTTCAACTTGCAACCGCTGTTTTAGCGACCATTCTCCATGGCACTGAAAATAGTGACTTACAATCGCTAAGTCACTGGGGGGGGGGGGGGTCACACGATGAAAATTCAGGCATTTGGCAACTGGCATGTACTGGTAGTCCTTGACTTACCACGCTTCATTTAGTGACCATCGAAGTTTACAACAGCACTGGAAAAAGTGACTTATGACTGTTTTCACACTTTACGACCGTTGACACATCCCCATGGTCACATGATCAAAATTCAGACGCTTGGCAACTGACTCATATTTATCCCTTGGGGTCATGTCATCCCCTTTTGTGACCCGCTGGCAAAGTCAATGGGGAAGTCAGATTCACTTAACAACCGTGTGACTAACTCAGGGGTCTGCAACCTTAAACACTCAAAGAGCCACTTGGACCCGTTTCCCACAGAAAAGAAAACACCGGGAGCCACAAAACCCTTCCCGTGCCTAACTATTTCTTGAGCGGCCACAGAACTAGCATATGTAGTTGAATTAAATGTTCTCTTTTCTTCTGAAACTTTTCTTTTCTTGGATTTATCCATGGTTGGCCTACCAGGGGTTGAAAAGCTCAATAAATCTCGTGCTGGCGGGTGTCGCACATTGGCGGTTGTGACACATATTTTGAATGTTAGGGAGCCACAGCAGAGAGGTGAAAGAGCCATATGCGGCTCCAGAGCCACAAGTTGCTGGCCCCTGGATTAAGTGAACAACTGCAGTGATTCCCTTAACAACTGTGGCAAGAAAGGTCCAATAAAGTGGAGCAAAGCTTATTTAACTGTCTCACATAGCAACAGAAACTTTGGGCTCAACTCTTAAGTTGAGGACTACCTGTATTTATGTTTTCAGCCTCCTGGGGTGGTGTGACCACTATCTTCCAAATACTGTCAGACCTGTCCTAGTTAGCTCCCTAGGAAAGAAAGACCCTCGACTCCATTTGGTTGAAGTGACAAGTTGTTTTACTAAGGATTACTGGTCGCTTTAAAAGCAGGCTAGAACTAAAGTTCCCACGCAAAAGATTACAAACGTTTCCCCTTCATCACAGCCCTCCCTCCCCCTTAACAGGTTCGCTGTAGACCAGTGGTGTGCCACATGGGAACACTCTGAGGTTTAGTGCAATTCACATTCCCAAGTTTCATGGCCTTGAACACTGGAACGAGTTGGTTTCTCACACCTCTGGTATCCATCACCTCCTGCCACCGCCCCCTCCCTGTTTCACCTCTCTACTCCATATACGCTTGTTGCCCATTTCCTCTCCTCCAACCCCTCCCACTCCACCAGTTGATGGCAGGATGCCAAGCCAAAGATGGCAGCTCTGACGCATGCTGCACCCTTACTACTCCCTTTGTCCCTGACGCAACCGGCCCTCTGTTTCTCTCCTTGCAGGACGAACCGGTCACACTAGAGAAGCAGCAGTCCCGGGATTCGTCCACCTCCGTCACACATTCCTCCTATTCACTGCCGGCCTCCTCCTTCTCCCAGGACCCCGTCTACATCAACGGGAGCCTGAACTACAGCTACCGCAGCTATGGGACGCTGGGAGGCACTTTGCAGCCGACTCCTTCACTCCAGACAGGAAATCACAGTAACGGTAAGGAGGGGAGCTCAGTCAGAATAGAGGTGGAAAGAAACCGGGAAGATGAGCTTCCGGGACTCCAGCGATGGCTGGCGCGCCCAGAGAGATGGCTCTGTGTGCCACTTCCGGCACATGTGCCATAGGTTCGCCACCACGGCCCTAGACCATTTCAGCCAAATAGCTGACCAAGCTCTTCTTAAAAAACTCCAGTGATGAAGCAGTGACACCTTCTGGTGGCAAGCAGTTCCACTGGTTAACTGTTCTCACTGTTAGGAAGTTTCTCCTTAATTCCAGGTTGCTTTTCTCCTTGATTAGTTTCCATTCATTGTTTCTTTTACAGCATATATTTTTGAAAGTCCCCATCCCACTTTTTAACATTTCAGTTTTGTCTCTTAATTTAACTTGTCTTCCTAATTAAACCCAATTACCATTTCATATTTAATCTGCTATTCTGTTTTACTATAAGCAATATAGATCATATTGACTTCTTACATTAAAATCCTTTAACTTAATTGACCTTCCACGATTAATAATACTAATGAATTATTAAATAAATTTTAATAAATAAATAATAATAAATAAACCTTTAAATAAATAAATTTATTTATTTATTTATTTCCCTTCCTCCTTTCCACTGTTCTTCCCCTCTTTAACCATTTTCTCTTGATCTTTCCCAAATTCCACTTCTTAATATTTTTCTCCTTTTATCCCGTTCTTTTAACATCTTTTTTCTTTTTTTTAATTTTTATATTCATTATGTCTTTTCTCCTGAATCCTTTTTCTCACTTTTAAATATATTGCTCAAGTAATTCTCCCCAAGTTTTCTCCTAGTCTCTTTACACTCTTTCCTTCTTTTCCCTTTGTTTGATTCTTTTTGGGGGAATATTCCCCCACTATCCACTCTTTTTTTGCCACTGTTAATCCCAGTGAAATAATCTAACTGCTTTTTGCTTTCAATTTCTTTTCTTTCAGTATTATTTTCTTGCTCCTCACTTATTTTCTCAGTATTATTTTCTTGCTCCTCACTTATTTTCTTGCTCCTTTCCTTCTCTGTAAGTTCCAGCAAAATTTCTAACTTTTTATTATCCTTTAATGATTCACGCATATTTTTAAACATCTCAATTAATTCTTCACACATCCAAGACTCCATATTGTCAATTTCAAAAATTAACACTTTATATTTAATTAAAATTCTAAAGTCCATATATCTTTTTTTAAATTCCAAACGGTATCCAATTCAAATATTTATCCAATCCACTCCAAATTATAGCTTTGTTATTTTCCACAATTGTTGACAGTGGAAACCGAGCAGTTCAGAAAAACAGATACTCCTTAAAAGTTCTCACAGTTTCCAGATTAAATCACGGTCACAGCTGTTGTTTTTTCTTCTGTCTTCCCACCAATATTGCAGAAGGCACTTTCCACCAGCAGAAGTCTCTCTCAAATCCACAATATTCTCAGAGCAACTAAGTATCCAAGCTGTCAAAAATATTTTAAATCCACATAAAGAATTATTTTCCTCGGATTTTTTTTCCTTTTGTTGTTTTTAGTTTCTCCAAATTCAATTTTAAATCCAGATAAACAGTTTTCTTTCTTGGGCTATTAGTATTTTAACTTCCTCTGTGTTCTTTTCCTTCAGATGTCAAAACTATCAAAAATATTTTAATCCACCTAAAAAGTACCTTCCCTCAGGTTTCTTTTTCTTTTATTATTTTTAATTTCTCCAAATCCAATTTTAAATCCAGTTGTAAAATTTTCTTTCTTGGGCTTTAGTATTTTAACCTCCTCTTTGTTCTTCTCCCTCCATTAACTTTCCCAAGTGCCAATTAGCTCTCATTTCTGCTCCGGGACACCTTTTAAGGTTGTTAAATTTTTTCTTTTTTTTTCTTTTTTTCTTTTTTACCTGTGAGTTGGCCAATCATTCACCAGGTACCAGCAGTCACCGCTCCTGCACAAACAAATTAGTCCAGTTTCCCCAGCTTCAGAGCGGTCATTTTTTCAATGGCCACCGCGCACACTGCCAGTTCGAAGAGCAGCCTCCGACCTTTCAAGGAACTCGCCTGTTCCTGTTGATCGTCCAGGGCACCTCTTCTTCTTCACCATCCCTACAGGACGAATCTGATCCAAAGACCCCCCCAACAGCATTTTGTCCGGCTGGATTTTCGTGGGACTCATCAGAGCCCGCTATTTCTCCAGCCAGTCTCGCTGCGACGCTTCCGGTTTCTCCCCCATTCATTGTTTCTTGTCCTGCCCCCTGGTGCTTTGGAGAATAAGTTGAACCCCTTCCTCTTTATGGCAACCCCTCAAATACTGGACTACTGCTATCCTGTCACCCCTAGTCCTTCTTTTCTCTAGATTAGCCGTAACCAGTTCCTGCAACCGTTCTTCATATGTTTTAGTCTCCACGCCTTTAATCATCTTAATTGCTCTTCTTCAGCCAAATCTTTCAGGCTTGTTGGATGCAATTGATCTGGTTGTGGCGATCTCAGAATTTATACTAAGAAAAAGGGTTCCCCCTATTTGCATCCTTGCCTGCTTCTTCCAAGTTTTTAGTTCTTCCTCTTTCTAACTTGGCTGCTCATCTTTTCGGTGGATCACAATAGCAATAGGCCTTAGACTTATATACCCCTTCACAGTGCATTACAGTCCTCTCTAAGCGGTTTACAGAGTCAGCTTCCGGGCCTCCAACAATCTGGCTCCTCAGAGGGATGGAAGGTTGAGTCAACCTTGAGTTAGTCGGGATTGAACTCCAAGCTGTGGGCAGACTGCCTGCAATACTGCATTCTAACCACCGCGCCACCAAGGTCTCAGAGAACGGAAAAAGAAGGAAGGAAGAGAAAGGGAATAAGGAAGGAAAGGAAGGAGGGAGGGAAGAAAGGAAGAGAGGGAAGGAAGGAAAACAAGGGCGGTATATAAATCTAATAAATCAAATTAAATCAAAATATAGCAATACCATGTTTTTCTTTATCTCTCTCCTCCTCCTCCTCCTCCTCCTCCTCTGCTTTTCAGGCCCCACTGACCTCAGCATGAAAAGCGGCACGTCCAGCACCACCCCCCCAGCCAACAGCACGAACCGGGGGGTGCCAGCCGCCCAGCTCAGCCCGACTGAGATCAGCGCCGTCCGGCAGCTCATTGCCGGCTACCGGGAGTCCGCAGCCTTTCTCCTCCGCTCGGCAGACGAACTGGAAAACCTCATTTTACAGCAGAACTGACTGCTGGCCTCCCTGCGGCTCCTGTGCCGGAAGAGACTGACGTCCACCAGGCTTTCTTGATAAATCTGCTCAGGACTGGCCGATCCTCTGCCTATCAACGCCCGCCTACCCATCCACCCACCCACCCCGGCACAGGTTGGAGACCCCCCTCACCCCACCCCACCTCCGGGAGCCCTTCTGCCTTTGAAAGCCGAGCAAGCCTCTGCCAACCGGAGCCAGCCTGGAAAGATGGGGACCACGGTGGGTTTGGGGGAGCAGAGGGTGGGTCGGCCTGGCAGAGCGCTTCTGGCAGAGTCAGGATTTTCTCGCGGAGCCCGGCAACGGTAGAGCCCTCTTCCCCCCGCTCTTTCTATTCCCCCGTCCCTTTCTTCCGTCTTAGGAATTGCATATTTATTGAGAAATGCACCCATCCCGCCAGCCCCTCGTTTTTTCTCCTCCCTCCCCCCCACCCATAATTTATTTTTTTTCTAAAAAAAAAAAAGAAAAAAAAGCATTCTTGAGTTTGTACAGAATTGCCATTTTTTTTTCCCGCGTGTGTCTCACTCTCTCCGTGAGGGAAAGGGGGTTTGATTGCTGCAACATCTTCACCGGCCGTCCCGCTGAAGGGACCAGCCAGGCTCGGAAGCCAGTGGGAAAAACAGCCTCTGCTTTCAGGTTTTTTATTGTTTCCCCCACTCCTTTGGGCCACTCGATCCCCACTTTTGCCTGGTGGGGAGGGGGCCACGCCGGGGCCCGAAGCCTGTCTTGTCGGGAGGAATTGCAGGACGCATTTTAGGGCCAAAGCTCCATAGTAGCAGCCTTCCTCCTTCTCCTCCTCCTCCACACTCTACCTCACTCCTGGGTGCTCCCTGCTGGCCCCTGCTCTCTTTCAAGGGGCCCCGAAGTGGCCCCTGGCTGCAAGCCTTGCAAGAGAGCGGCAAAGCACCCCAAAAACGGAAAGCGTGTGGACAGGGGCAATCGGGGGGGGGGGGCATTTGAGTCACGCTGGCAAAGTTTGCAAAAGCAGAGGCATCTGAGCCTGATTTTTGTGGGGGGGGGGGTGAGTGCAAAAGGTTCGAGCGCCCTCCCCTTTTTTTTCTCCTCCTCCTCCTCCTCCTCCTCCAACCTCCCCCTCTTGAAAATGCAAATGCACTTGCTGTTTTGCTCAGTGCAATATTGACCGTGCTGCTATAGATAACACGAAGGGACGGAGGAGCAAAAAATAAAAAAAGGCAGCCACCAACCAGAATTCGTTCGGGGAAGAGACCCCGGGCCCAGTCTTCTTGTTCTCCTCGCTCTGGCCTACCCTCCCCACCGTGTCCCCAAAGGAAGGGCCACCACCGCGAGGTTGGGCCGAGGGCACAAACCTTGGATTCTTGGCTTAATGGGCAACCAGAGAGCATCTTTTCAACGTTGCTTTCTCGTAAACCAGGGGCATCCAAGTTTGGCCATGTTAAGCCCGGCGGACTTCGATTCCCAGAATTCCCCAGCCGGCCTTGCCGGCTGGGGAATTCTGGGAGTCGAAGTCCGCCGGGCTTAATGACCAAGCTTGGACCACTCCTATTCTAAACCCATTTACCTTCTTCCCTCTTTGGGATTCCAGAGCCAGGCTGGGATTTGAACCCACTGCTCCTGAGACAGAGGAGAAGGGCCAGCCTCTCTTGCCCCCCTCCCATGGGAGGGGGCAGTGTCACCCAGGGGGAGGACAAGGATCCATGTCTTCGCTAGCAATCCTATCCATTCTCCCTTGATGTGACCCACCTCCAGCCCCCTCCCCATCCCGAGGGTCCC
The DNA here is from genome assembly GCA_030761175.1 of Masticophis lateralis. Classification (NCBI taxonomy): domain Eukaryota; kingdom Metazoa; phylum Chordata; class Lepidosauria; order Squamata; family Colubridae; genus Masticophis; species Masticophis lateralis. The sequence continues at coordinate 212,740,609 of JAUDYJ010000003.1, read as the reverse complement.
ACCCGACTTTGTGTAAATAGTTACTTGTGCGAGGTCTGATGCGCAAACACCCTCGTGCAAACCCCTTAGGGTGTGTAACAGCGGCAGAGACAATCGCCGTCCGGAAACACGTGAAAGTTCCCTTTCCTGTCTGCAACTCGGGGGGGGGGGGACATCAGGATTTGGGGAGGGGGGTGGCCCTACGGGGTTTTTTTTTGGCGGGACGGGGCGGCCGATGACCCAGACTGGACACAGGTGAAGTAACTCTATTGATGTAATTCAGGGTTAATTAACCCTGAACGCCGGCCGGTGGTCCTCCCCCCGTCTTACATGCTCCGAAGGGGCTCCCTGAGATCATTAAGAGGTGGCACTCGCCCCGCCTGGAGTTTTGACTTTTAGCCATCCGTCTCTGGATCCGAAAATGTCGATCTTACAAGCCATGTTTTTTCTAAGATTCTCGGGACACCTGGGCAGGGGTCCGTCCTGGATTCTGACCCCATCAGGAGACCCTCTTTTTCCGGGGTGTATTTGTGGGTGGGGCTCGGCCGCTGCCCTCTTGGCACTTGGCATGGGGAGGGGGGGGCTTCGCAAGGCGAGCCCCCTCCCCCTTCCCGCTCTCCAACAGCAGCATTTGGACCCCAGGGAAAGGCACTGGCGGGACCTCCGGCAGAAAAGAGCCCCCACCCCACCCCGCCCCATCTTTTAGAGGCCCAATTTTTTTTTTTTTGTCTTTAGCTGGCCGTCCCCTCAATTATTAACCGGTCCCTTTCTCAGAAAAAAATGCTGCTTTGAACTCAGAGGGTTGAAAAAAAAAAATACAAGTTTGCTTTGTATTTTGTTTTTTGTAAGACTTTTTACTAAGGTAGTCTTAGCGATTTCCACCAAGGAAAAAAAAATAACCGATTTAAACAATCTGTCCATGGTCTGAATGATTTTTTATACCATTTTCGTGGTGCTTTTAGAAAAGGAAAAAAAAAGTTTTTTCTCTCTCTCTCTCTCCTCTCTCGGTGGTCGTTTCCGAGCGGAGCCGCTCCGTTCGTTCTTCTTCACTGTATTGTACCTAAGACCAATGTGAATCCTTTGTACTTTTTTCCTCTGACTTTGGACTCAGTGAAAGTGTACTGTTTACATGTACAGAAAACTCCCAGCTGCCCCTCTGTGTTCGGCGAGACCCTCGTCTTTTGGCGAGGAAGACCCACCTCACCCCTGCCTCATCTGCTTAGCGCGGCCACAGATCCGCTCACCTGTTTTCCCCGATGCTCATGGGGCTGGGCTGCTAGGAAGAGCTTGTTAGCGGCCGGCCACATTTGTCCCCGGAATGGCTAAATCCCAGGGAGGTCCAATCTTGGCAACTTTGAACCCTTGCGGACTTCAGCTCCCAGAATTTCCCAGCCAGCCAGGCCTGGTTTTTTCCCCTTCTTCTCCGTTTGCAGAGGAAAGGACCGTAAGAGAGTAAGCAACGTGAAAAGGAATGCATTAATGCCAGGGAATTCAGGGAGTTGGAAGTACACAAAGGCTTAAAAGTTGTTGAGGCTGGACACCCCTAGTTAAAGCAAAGGGCGGGTAACAATATTCTTATTCACGAGTGGCTCATAGAACCTGGCATTCCTAAGCCCACACGGATGGTCTGTGGGCTGCTGGTGAGCATCAGGTTGCTTGCCGAGGCATTCCCCCTCTAGCCAAAACTGCAGGAGGGTCCCAGGGACTTCATAAGTGGCCGGCGAGCCCCCCCCCCACCAACCGCCAGGAAGAGGGTAGCAAAAGCAGTAGCCCTCCGGTGCAGTTACGAAGCTGACCCAAGCCCACTCATTTCCCCCTTCCCCAGAAACGGAGGGAGGGGGAAACCCAGGGCACTTAAAAGCAGCGGGCAAAGGTGACCCTCCCCTGCGCCAATCTGTCGGAAACTTTGGTTCGTTCTTCCTCCCTTCCTCCCTAACGGAACCACCTATGCAAATGTTCACGTGGCTCTCTCTAAGCAGATGAGGGTTGTTGTTGTTGTGTTTTATTTTTTTCCCTTCCTCAAACGTGCGATGGAAATCTTAATTATTATTATTATTATTATTTTGTTCCTTCCCTTTTTTTGTGTTCTAGACAGTGGACCCTTTTAATTTTTTTAAATCTTTTTTTTTTTTGCCCTCCCCCCCCCTTTCTTTCCCAGTAAACGTGGCTTTAATATTTTAATTCTTAGCTCGCAGTGTTTTTTGGTTTTACGTGACGCGACTTTAATTCTGTTCTGTTCGTGAAATGAGTAGCACAGGCCAATCTCCTCGTCCTATTCACTTAAAAAGAAAAAAAAAGAAGAAAAAAAAAAGACCAACGAGCTGTTTAAATCAAAGCAGTTCCTTTCCATTCATGGTATTACTTGCTAAATGCACTGATTTCATAAGTATGTGGATTTTTTTTTTTTGGAGTCTGTATATCATATAAGACTGAATCTCTACTTAATAAACACTGTATAACAAAACGGAGCGCATCTCACCCCTTTTCCCAACATGGGGGCAAGAAGATTTTGACCAGGGCCACGGGTCAAAATTGGAAATTCTGAATCGATAGAAGGGAATGCAGGTAGTCCTCCATTTACGAAAGTTCACTTAGTGACCGTTCGAAGTGACAACGGCCCTGAAAAAAAGCGACTTAGGACCGTTTTTCAGAGTTAACGACCGTTGTAGCCTCCCCGTGATCACGTGGTTTTTACATCTGGATGCTTGTCAACTGACCTCGTATTTACGACAGTCGCAATGTCCTGGGGTCGTGGGATCAACTTTTGTGACCTTCCCGACAAGCAAAAAAAAGTCAACTTAACGACCCTTACTAATTTAACAACGGCAAGTGATTCACTTAACAAATGTGGCAAGGCAGGTTGCAAAATGGGGCAAACCCTGACCAATTTCTCACTTAGCAACATAAACGTTGGGCTCGATTGTGGTCATAAGTTGAGGACTACCTGTATTGGTAGCTCAGGGTTGGACCTGGGGGCTGGGGGGGGGGGGGGAAGGTCCCTGGTGCTTCCTGAAAGGTTGGTGGTTATCTTGTAGACATTTTCATGACCCACCTAGATAACGTCATCAGTGCTAAAATGGAATGGGATTTGCTGTTTATATATGCTTTATATAAGTATTGCCTTAAATTATATTATATACACAAAAGACACATTAGGGCTTATTTTGGGGGAAATACTGTACTAAATGCACCCAACTGGATGACAATCGGAACTGGGTCGTATTTTGGGAGGGCTGGGTCTTATTTTGGGGGAAACAGCGTAGTTGGGTCATGAAGCTTCCTCCTTCCTCCCTCCCCATCTTCTGTGCAAACTCTTCTCTCTTCTAGCCTTGATAACGTTGCCTAGTTGGGTCATGAAATGTCTTCAAAAAATAAGCAAGCTTGGAGAGCCCCAAGGACCCCCATTGTCCCTGCCCTCCTCGCCGCAAACCTTGATTCAAACCACTATCATGTGACCTAGCTGGGTAATGGAGGAACCAATCTGCCAGAAAGCAACCAAGCTCAGAAAGCACCGGGAAGCCCACAATCTGAGGTTTAATCCTGGCTACGGCCACCTCAAGCCATTCTCCCCTATCTACTTTGGCGTCTCATCCTTTCATCACCTTAAGCTGAAAACGGCAACAGGTGCATTGATTTTCACCTGTGATTCTGCTCATGTTGCAGGTGGGATCATATTTATTCTGAATAATTCACACATTTTTCCCCCACACATGCACACCCACCATCGTTCAGGGTCCGAAAAATGACCACAGGCCATCCCCAATGAGACAGCTGTCACCTAGGGCACCTCATGGCCTCAGTCCTGCAAAGCTAGAGAATAGTTTTCCATGTCAAAAAAGCCAATTCTGGGCTACAGGTAGTCCTTGACTTAAAACAGTTCACTTAGTGACCATTTGAAGTTGATAATCATCTTTTAATGACCCCATAATCCCTGGGGGGGGGGTGGAGTCTGGGCAACTGAATGGAGCTGGGGGTTTACTGGCCAGATGCCCTTCCTGTCGCCAATGCAGTTTTGTTCAGCAGATTATATTCTCAGGGACAGAAGTATCTGGCTCTACCTGGGATCGAACTCACAGTCTCCTGATTGTGAGGCGAGAGCTCTACCTCTAGGTTACCACACCACACAGCATTTGAAGTTATGCCACTGAAAAATGACTGTTTTTCACGCTTAAGACTACTGTAGCATCCTCATGGCCATGGGATCAAAATCTGGATCCAGGGCAACCGGCTCACATTTATGACGGCTGCAGTGTCCTGGGGCCATGTGATTGATCCCCCTTTGCGACCTGGCAAGCAGAGTCAATGGGGAAGCTGGATTCGTTTAACGACTGTGCTAACTAACTCTTAACAATCACAGCAATTCACTTAACAGTGGCACAGGAAGGTCACAAAACGGGGCACTCAAAACAATTGTTTTGCTTAGCAAAGGAATTTTTTTGGCTCTGTTGCTGCCGTTAAGTGGAGCGCTCCCTGTCATCTTCTCACCCAAGGCCTGGAGTGCAATTAAGGGGCAAATAAGAACCTTTATCCTTAACCATAGAATGGGGACTCTCTGCACCCCCAGAGGCTAAAAAGGGAGGGAGAGCGGCGAACTCCGACAAGCCGGTCAGCTTGACGCAAACTGAAGCCGAGCGTAGGGCAAAGAAAAGCACACCCACAATCGGAGGGCATGAAATGGGGGCGTTTTCTCCTGCCCAAGGAGGGAAGGAGGACGGGACTATAAGGTATATACGTCCTCTGTTTGGTTGTGGTGTTTGTTCCCCCCACCCCATCCACCACGCGCACACACACACACACACACACACAAACAGATGCCGTTGGGAAAGGAGCCTTGCAAAACGCAGGCTTGAGCTGTTCCAAATGTTCTTTATTTTATTTTTATTTTTTTTAAATTTTTATTCTCCATACCACAAGGGACATATAACATCAGGGTGGACCAGGATCTGCCCCTCCCCCATCAGCCCAGGCTCCATCTGTACACAGCCCCGACCTCCTTGGGAGGATGGAGGGGGGCGGGGGCGGGGAGTAGGGGTCAGAAGAGGGGGCAGGCTTTTGGGGAAGCCCCTTCTTTGGTAAGCAAGTTCAGACCATCTGTGGATTCACTTTCTGAAGAGCACCGCTCTCTCTCTCTCGCTCGCTCTCACCCTCAACTCGCCTTCCCTGCTCAGGGTTTGTCTCCGACTCATTTCGGGAGTGAAGTCGCCCAGATTTTTTACACTGCTTCTATCGCTGTTGAGCAGGAAGTCTACGGTGAAAGCCAAGAAGTCAAGAAAGGAAGAGGTAGGTAGGTAGGTCAAGGGAGGGAGATGGACTCCCTTCTCGGGGGTGGGTGGGATGGGGGTGTTCAACAGGAAGGGCTGGTCCAGGCCAGCCGTTGGGCTCCCCACTTCCCCTCTGCTCGGCCAGGCAGGACAGAGCAACAGCCACTGCTGTCCGCGATTCGTAACCGACACTACTCTACAATGCAATACTGTGGGTAGCCTGGAAAAAAAAAAGGGGGGGGGGTGTTAGAAAAAGAGCAAGCCCCCCCTCCGAAAAGGATTAAAAAAAAAAAACAAACAAAAAAAGCTTTTTATGTACAGAACATCCATTTTTCAAAAGTCTGGCCAAGTACTGTGTACAACGGATGAAGAAGAAGACGACATGATGCATAGAAGTTACAGAGAGGAGCCAAACATTTCCACTTTTTTTCTCTTTACACCCAAGAACAAAAAAAAAAATTATATTATAGATTTATATTTATATACGTATGGGTTTAAAAAAAAAAAAAGGAACAAACAAACAAAAAAACCCCCCCAGAATTGATGACACTGCTTCGAAAGTTAAAAGTCTTCCAAGATGCAGGGAAGGAGACGGGCGTCAGCCTCCTCGTCTCCGTCTGCGTTGCAGCTCCGAAGCCCACCGCCCTGTGTCTCCGGGTCGACCCGAACCCAGCGCTTGGGGAGGGAGGTGGCAGGGAGAGAAAGTGGAAGACAGATTCAGCGGGGCCTCTTTCACTTGGCCTTCCAACAGGAGGGGAGGGGGAGAGGTCAGCTCTTCCCCCATACCCAGCCCACCGGGATGGGGCTCACGGCACAAGAACGGTCCGAGGCCGGGCGCCAACAGGCCAAAATCTCCCAACAGTTCCTCAACGGGGGAGAAATCGGCCCTCCGAAACCAGCCTGTCTCCATGACTGACTTGCCACCCCCAGCAGGAAAACCCAAGACATACAGCGTCCATTATTGGCTTCGTTAGGACCGGAATCTTTTGCATATACGGTCGTTCCTGGTCATCGACGTCCTTCTCCTTTCCTCCTCCTCCTCCTCCTCTGAACCTGCTCAATGTACAGCTTTTATCCTTTCTGGGGCCGCGAGTGTCATCTGACCACAAGGCACAGCACGCAAAGCTTGGAGGGGCCAATACAGTCATCGTGGCAAAAGGCGCCGCAGCCTTGGCACATGATCATGGCTTTAAGGCTGCAGGAGCACTTGAGGGAGAGCTCTTCCATGCCTTTGCCCGTCTCGGCAAACACCTGGGCGGAAAAAGACAGCCCGCCTCCCCGGGAAGAAGCCGTCAAGTGGGCTTTGGCGCCGAAGGGCCCGGCGTTGCCTTCCAGGTTTCTGGGGAAAAAGGGGCTGCCGGCCGAAGAGGCGTAATTCAGATGGGAGGAATTCAGCTGCAGCTTGGAAAGCTTCCCGTAAATCGCTTGCTTGATGTTGAGCTGAGAAGGGAGGGAGGAAGGCTCCAAGGGCTGCGCGGCCCCCTTCCCCGGCTCCTTCGGCAGCTTGAAAAAAGCCAGGTTCCTCACCAGGGGGAAGCTCTGCCAAGGCTCCATCAAATGGGGCGGGCCCTCTTTCGGCTGCTCCCTTTTTCTCTGGGCTGAGGCCAGGACCTTCTTGTTCTCCACTGACCCGCCATTCCTCTTGGAGGGCCAGTCTTCCCTTGCGGGAGACAAGCGGGCTCCGGGGGCAACGGGCTTGGGCAGGGGAGAGACCAGTTTGCTGTGGGACAGCATGCCCCACATGGGGAAGGGATCCGAGCCTTGGGGCTTCTGGGCCTTGGCTGCTGTCCCACCCAAGACCCCTGAGCCAAAGACCTTCCTGCCCAGAGCCGTGGGGGTCTTCTCTGCAGGGCCGCTGCTTGGCTGCTCCGGCTCCAGAGAGGTCATGCGGAGGGGGGCCTTGGGCCCCGGGGCCGTCTTCAGCTTCTCTTCCAGGTTCCTGATGCCAGCAGTAGAATTTGCCCTGGGAGGATCCGTTTTATCTGGACGAGGACAGGAGGGAGAGATTTGATCCTTTCCCAGATTCGAGAGATCTGTTTTCGGAGACTCGCAGATGGCTTGATCCAGGGATCCTGAAGTGGGACTCTTCTCTGGCAGGCAGGTCCTTTCGGCAGAGTCCCGCAAAGGTTGGGGCGCCCGCATGGCCTTCCTGGCTGAGTCACTCAGGCCTGTCCCCTCCCTGGAAGAGGCATCCTGCATGAGGCGGTCACTGCTCTTAACCGCCTTGGGAAAAGGGCAGATTTCTGCTGGGGGCTTGTCTCGAGAAAAGGCTGCAGCCGCCGCGGAAGAGACCGGCAGAATGTTTTTGGGAGGCAGGCCTTGGGTGACTCCATGTCCCTCGAGGGACTTGCTTGCTGCAATGGGCAGAGGCTGGGGGACGCCCGAGCATGGCCTTTCCTGGATTGGGATTTCAACACGGAGAACCGATTTGCCCATGGTGAGGACAGAAGTGGGCAGCTTTGTCCTGCAGAGCGAGTTGACAACCCCAACATCCGAAGGCAAATCTTCCCTGTTTTCTAAGACGACCTCTCTGCGTTCCTCCGGGGGTGTCTGGTCGGGCCCTTCTTCCCTCTCTTCTGCCTGGCAACAATCCCCGTTTATCTCCAAGTTCTCATCGGTGAGCTCACCGTCCAAATCGGAAGCTGTCTCTGTGGTCTCGCTGAGTGGACTCTGGGCTTCCTCGTCGCTGCCGGGGCTGGCGCTCGGCCTTGCCACTGCCCGCTCTCGGTCGGTCTCTACCTCCATGCCCGAGGATGCCACTGCTGAGGACAAGTGGCTCTCGTGGGCGCTCGTATCGAAGCAAGGAGGGAGCAGGCCTGTTGTCGATTGGGAAGCTTCCTCTGGGCTACTCAGGGCCCCTCTTCCGGGGCCTGGGATGGCCCTCTGAGTCTGGGGTGGCGGAAGCTCCATCCCAACAGGACTGGGGTCCTCTGGAACGGCCTCCCATGCAGGAGAGCCCAAAGCCTCTGAGCCAACTCTTGTGCTGTTCTCAGAAGCCAAGTCACCTTCACGGCCCTCCTTCCTGCCCGTGCCTCCAAAGGGGATGTTTTCAGAGCCTCCTAGCCAGCCATTGTTCTGCTGGCTTCCCACGGGAGATTCCCTTCTCTCCTTCCGATTGCGGCCCTCCGCAGGAGCATCTTCTGGAGAAGGTGGATCATCCAAAAGTTGGCCAGGACAACCGGACGGCACTTCCATCGCTCTGCGATCTGGGATGCTGCCTTCCGACGACTCCTCCAGCTGGGCAGCAGCTTCCTGGGAAGGAAAACTCACCGCCTGTCCATCCCGCTCGAGCTCTCCTTCCCCGGCGGGCTCTCTGGCTCCAGAAGGCAAGCTCGCTTCAGGCCCCTGCAAGCCGGCGGTCTTCCCGCCTAGGTGGGAAGGCGGCAATAGCTGTGCTCGCTGTAAATCTGACCAGCGCTTCCCGCGAGTTCTCTTGCATCGCCAGTGCTTGGAGCGGTGGCTCCTGGGTGGCCGGACCCGGCTGTTGCTGCTGTTGTGACCACCACCACCGCCTTCGTCTGGGCTCCTTCCGCCGCCTCCTCCTGGCCCACCCCCACCTCCAATGGTGGAGGCAGGAGCAACAGCCGCTCGCTGGACTCGGCCTTGCAAAGGACAGGCCTCAGAGTCAGCAGAGGCTGGGCTCCCCCTTCGGTCCGGCCTGACGGGTTCTGGATTGGGGATAATCCGAGGACATATCTGGTAGGCTGGCTGACCTTTAACCACCCAGGGGGGTTTGATTCGGGAAAGTTGAATCTGGAGAGAAGAAAGAAGAACAAGGGTGTTAAGAGGACAACCTTCAGGCCTGCAAGTTAAAAGCTCCCCCCCACTTATTTTTTAGAATTATATAATCGTTTATAAGTATTTAATTTTTAGAAGGAACCCTCCCTTGTATTCTTGAGTACTAGGCAGAAGCATACTGGTCGAGGGTCCTTTCTCAAGAAATGCTGTGGAGTGTAGATTGGGAAAGGCCTCCCTTCACAGAATTACAATTCCCAGAATCCCCTGGGAAAAAGGCCTGGAAACAGGGGTCTTCCTTCCTAGGTTTAGCAAAGCCACACCGAGACTACCCTCAGCTACTTTATGGTTGATGCAACTGTATCAATGGGGGTTTTTCTATTCCCAGGAGAATTAATCCAGTTTATTTAATTTGCATCCCGACTTTATTATTTTTATAAAGTGGGGAATATACGCAAGATCCCTTCCTGCTATTTTTCCTACAAGAATGCTGAGCTAGATGGCTTGGGCTGAAGGAGAATGATTGGCCCAAATTCAACCAGCTGGATTTTGTGCCTAAAGTGGGACTAGAATTCCCAGTCCCCTGTGATTGGCTCAAAGTCAGGAAGCCAGCTTTCACGGCTGAGACAGGACTAGAACTCCCCGTCTCCTGGGGATTGGCTCAAAGTCACCCAGCTGGCTCTAAGGCGAGACTAGAATTCCCTGTCTCTTGGTGATCGGCCCAAAGTCGCCCTTTTTGTATCTAACGCAGGACTAGAACTCATCAGTCTCCTGGTTCCTTGCCTGTTGCTTTCACCACTAGATCAAACTGGATTTCCCCCCTGGCATTCCTATTAAGATCCTTTCATTCCTCCCCCTTCTAGACCCCACCGGAGATCGTTCACGCAAGAGAAGCCAACCCCCCTGCCCCCATCCCAAGAGAGCCCACCCACTCTTCCTCCCCTTCCTCCTGACCCAGAGGGAAACCCACACCGGGGCCCAAGCCGAAGGCATGTTTGGGAAGCAGCCCGTGACTGCTTGAGCCCGAGGCCTCAAGAGAAGCCAGGGAAGCCGAGAACCGCCTCCAAACCCCCCACCCCACCCCCCCCCCAGGCAGGGGGCAGCTTCCCGACCCTCTCCTACCCGGATGGGAGGGACTTTAGGTTCCTCTTTGGTGGGCTGTGGCTTTTCTGGGTGAACACTTTCAATTGTGTTACGAAAGGACTGACGGTCGTCAAGCCGGGGTTTCTTTTCGGGGAAAGAGGTAGAGGCGGGTGGCTCCAAGAATTTCCTCTTCTGCTGATCCTGCGGTCCGAGAGGCAGGCTGGGAATTCTGTCCGGGGCTGCCGCCGCCACGGCCTCATCCACCTTGCTCAATATCTTGGTCACCTCCGGGGACATCGCGGCCGAGGGAGTTGCCCGGCTGGCTTGGCACTCGTTCGTGGCGGGATTGGCCTCTCTCTCCTCGGCAGGCGTGGCCTCCGCAGAGGAGGAGGAGGAGGATGCCTCTTTGGCAGGGGAGGAAGGCTCCGCGTCACGCAATTTATGCCGGTTCCGGCGGTTCCGGCAGCGGAGGGAGCGCCTCTTGAAGTGTCCGTCGGGCTGGTGGGTGGTGGGAGTGCAGGGTGCCCTGGCGGGGCCTTCTTGGGAGGCGGCCGTGGTCCTCTTCTCTGCTTCAGTGGGGGCCGAGTTCTGCTCTTCTGTGGTCAATCCCAGCCTGCAAGGGGGGCAGAATGGAGTCAGTTGGCAGCTTATCCCACTAGCCCAGGAGTCTCTCCGCACTTGGAAACTTTAAGCCTTGAGGACTTCAACCCCCACCGTTTCCCACCAGCGGCCTGCACACCATCTTCCGTAAGGATTTACGACAGGCAGGCTGTGGGGGTCCTTGAGCCACTCGCTACTAAGGGAGGCCGTCCACTTGACTGCTTTAGTCAAAGGTGTTCAACCACGGTAGCTTTAAGACTTGCGGACTTCAGCTCCCAGAATGGAAGCGATGCTGGCTGGGGAATTCTGGGAGTTGAAGTCCATCCATCTTAAAGTGGCCAGGTTTGAGAAACAGTGCATTAAATCGAATTTATGTTTTACCGACAGTATAGATCTATTTCAAGCTATTTAGCTCTCATCAGCTAGCCATACCCTTCTGGGATTCGAACCCCGGCTACTTGGGAGCAGAGCGGTACGTTCCGTCCCATAATTGGGTAGACCAGGTTGCCCCGATAAAAAAAACAACAGTGCATTAAATCATTAAAAACAAAACCTGTTTGTTGTTGTTGTTGCATTGAGTCCATTTTTGAAAATAACAGCAGTGTGTATTGCTGCACTGGGATTATTTCCGCCAAAAAACATGTGATTGCCCTTTGCATGGTAGCTTTTAAGATGTATGGAACTTCAACTCCCAGAATTCCCCAGACAATGATGCTGGGAGTTGAAGTCCACAAGTCTTAAAGGGGCCAAGTTTGGAGACCCCTGTGCTAAACAGGAGAAGCCTGGCCAGGGACCCCGTTAAGTTTTCCTGGGAAAAATGTCGCAGAGGCTCAGTGGGCCTTCCTTTTTAGGGAATTCTCTCTGAGCACCTCCCCTCCTTGTGACAGGCAGGGAAAGTGTCAAGGACCACGTTGTGGGTCTACGGAAGGAGAAAATGTGTGGGGCCTTTGCCCTGGCGACAGCTATGGGAAAACAGAACCTGCTGCCACAGACTGTTGATTATTTATTCAATTTATACGCTGCCCACCAATATTTCAAAAACCGGATACTTACTTCTGCCCGTAGTAATCCTCGAAAAACCGCTCTTTCCAGAGTTCTGTTTTCTTTTCCTTCTCCATTTCTTGCCTGATGCGGACCTGCATCTCGTGAGTAAACTCCCCTGGAAAGGGAGGGGAGAGGGGGGGAGGAAAGAGAAGAATCAGAGTTTATTTGGCTTCATAGAAACACTAGAAAGGAAACACAGAGAAGAGCAACTAGGATGAGTAAAGGCCTGGAGGATAAGACATATGAAGAACGGTGGCAGGAACTGGGTTTGGCCAGTCTAGAGAAAAGGACCAGGGGGACAGAATAGCAGGATTTCAGTATTTCAGGGGCTGCCACAAAGAGGAGGGGATTAATTTATTTTTCCAAAGCACCAGATGGCAAGACAAGAAACAACAGAAACTAATCAAGGAGAGAAGCAACCTGAAATTCAGGAGAAACTTGCTAACAGTGAGGACAATTAACCAGCGGGACAGCTGGCCTCCAGAAGCTTTTGGATGGTCCATCACTGGAGGTTTTTAAGAAGAGATTGGACAGCCATTTGTCGAGAATGGGATAGGGTTTCCTGGTTGAGCAAGAGGCTGGACTAGAACACCTCCAAGATCCCTTCCAACTCTCTTCTGTTCTCTAAAGCCCCTGAAGGGAGGACAAGGAACAACGATTGGAACTAATCAAGGAGAGAAGCAACCTAGAACTAAGGAGAAATTTCCTGACAGTGAGGACAATTAATCAGTGGAACTCCTTGCCTCCAGAAGTCGTGGGTGCTCCATCACTGGAGGTTTTTAAGAAGAGACTGGACAGTCACTTGTCTGAAATGGGATAGGGTTTCCTGCAGGGGGTCCCTTCCTGCTCGATTGACTGACTGAACGATCGATTGAAAACTGACAGCGGAAAAAGACCCAGTGGTCCATCCTATCTGCCCTTTGAGGGTTTTTTTTTGTTTCTGTTTTCTGTTTAATTTATTTTTTATTTGCTTATTTGTCTCCCAGATGATAGACATATCCCAACCATGTTTAAACTCAGTTAGTGATTCAATTATTCCGCTGGAAGTTGGTTCCAAGCTTGCACTACTTTTTCTGGGAAGTCACTTTCAAACATTACCGTGGTGCTACTTAACAACGGCAGCGATTCACTTAACAACGGCGGCGAGAAAAGATCATAAAAGAGGGCAAAGCTTGCTTAACAAATGTCTCACTTAAGAACAGAAATTTTGGGCTCGATTGTGGTCGTAAGTCGAGGACTACCTGTACTTTTGAATTTTCCCCCTTGTCAGTTTGAGGTTATACCCCCTGGGCTAAAGACCGCACCTAATCATATGTCGAAGTTTTTGCCAAAGTCCTTGAATACTGACCACCTCATTCAATGACTGTCTGTATTACGACAGGGCTGAAAAAAGCAGATTTATGAGGCTGTGCTTTGTCTGCTGGGGCGCGAATTCCACGAGTCATATAGAAGCCGTAGTTCCCCACCCCTGTTCTAGGCCAAAGCCTGCTCCTAGGAGGGGCTTGGCCCCCACCTCCCAATCCTCATCCCAGAACCAGTAAACCTACCGTCTGCCAGCCTCTCCCGCCAGCTCTGGGCAGCATGAGCAAAAAACTCGTTATTTAGGGCGCTTCCACTCAGACGCAGCAGTCCGTCTGTCCCAGGCTGGAAGGAAGGAAGGAAGAGAAAGTTAAGCACAGCGTACAAAGCTTTACCGACTCCCTGCCAAAGATGGGGAACGAGAGGGAGGGGGAGAGAGAGAGAGAGAAACAGAAAGAAAGTGACAAAGAGAGAATGAAAGAGAAAACAGAGAGACAGAGCAAAAGGGAAACAGAAACACAGAGAGACAGACAGAGAAAAAAAGACACAGAGAGAGAAAAAACAGAGACAGAGAAACAGAAAGAGAGAGACAAGACAGAGAGACAGATAGAGAAAAAGTCATGGAAAGAGAAAAGGAGAAAAAGAGACAAAGAAAGTGAAAGAGAGAGAGAGCGAAAGGGAGAGGGAGAGAGCGTGAGAGGGAGAGGAAGGAAGGGGGGGGGAGAGAGAGAGAGACAAACAGAGAGAAAGTGACAAAGAGAGAATGAAAGAAAGAGAAACAGAGAGACCGTGCAAAAAGGAAACAGATAAACAAAGAGAGACAGACAAGAGAAAAAAAGACACACAGAGAGAGGGAAACAGAGACAGAGAAACAGAAAGAGAGAGACAGAGAAACAGAGAGCAAAAGGGAGACAAGACAAACAGAAAGAGAAACAGAGTCATGGAAAGAAAGAAAGGAGAGGAGAGAAAGAGACAGAGAGAGAGAGAGAGAGAGCGTGAGAGGGAGAAGAAGGTGGGGGGGGGAGAGAGAGAGAGAGAGACCCTACCTGCCTGTCCACTTCAGGGAGGAGGAGGAGGAGCTGCTGCTGGAAGTGCAGGGGGAGGGCATTGAAGGTCCTGGAATTGATCAGCGCCCGCAGGTTTGTGTTCACCAGAATGGAGCCCGGCGTCTCGAAGTCTATGTCGTCTCCCCTGTTCCTCTTCATTTGCCCTGCAGTTCCCAGAAAGGAAGAGACAACCAGAAATGTTTACACAGCCGAGATTCAAAGAGAGGCATCTGCGTACACACTCACACAGCTGTAGCTTCTCAACACAGGACATCTTTCTTGGAAGTTGCTGAAAGGCGGCCCTTGCCAGCTGTCAGGCGCAGACAACCGGATCCACACGCAAAGGGTTCAATTCGCTATAGGTAGTCCTCGATTGATGACCACAAACGAGCCCCAAAATTTCCACTGCTAAGCAAGACCGTTGTTAAATGAATTTTACCATTCTTGCCACAGTTGTTAAGTGAATCTGGCTTCCCCATTGACCTTGCTGGTCAAAAGATCTCAAAATATTTGTTTTTAAATTGCTTTTAAATTTTGTATTTCATGCTGTTTTATTGTGGCTGTACAGCGCCCTGAATCCTTCGGGAAAAGGGCGGTATAAAAATTTAATAAATAAAATAAATAAATAAAAGCTTGCAAAGATCCCTGGGACGCCGCGACGGTCGTAAGTATGAATCAGTTGCCAAACTCCCGGATTTTGATCGCAGGACCATGGGGATGCTGCAACAGTCATAAATGCGAAAAATAGTGGTAAATAACTTCTTTTCCAGTGCTGTTGTAACTTCAAACGGTCCCTAAATGAGGCCCCTTTGATTCTATGGTCTCCTGATTTGCCCACAACAACCCCTTGAGGTGGACTAAGAGTGACGGACTAAGGTAAGATGAATAAGAACAGCTGCAGGGGTTGGGCTTGGCTAGTCGAAAGAAAAGAAGAATTAGGGGTGCCATGATGGTGGTTTTCCAGAATTTGAGGGGCTGCCCCAAAGAAGAGGGGGGTCAAATAATTTTCCAAAGCACCTGAAGGCAGGAGAAGAAACGGTGGATGGAATCAACCTGGAATTGAGGAGAAACTTCCTAACAAATGAGGACAATTAACCAGTGGAACTGCTTGCCTCCAGAAGTTGTGGGGGCTCCAGTAGAGACTGGACAGCCACCTGTCTGAAATGGGATAAATGGCACTGATGGCTAATCTTTTTGCCGTCCCGTGCCAAAAGCGGGCAGAATGGGGGGGGGATTGCGCACGCGTGTGCCCGCAGCCATAATTCAATGTGCCCCGTCTCCCTATGCATGCACGTGACCCCCCCCCCCGCTCCCTCCCGCTTTTGGCACGTGATGACATAGTGGGCCTGGCAGGCCCATTTTTTGCCCTCCCCAGGCTCCAGGGGCTTTCTAGGAGCCTGGGGAGGGCGAAAATGGCCTTCCCCACCCTGCTGGAGGCCCTCCAGAGGCCCGGAAACAGACTGTTTCCTGACTTCCGGTGGGCCCGGAAGGCCTGAAAATCAGCTGGCCAGCGTGCACATGCCCACAGATATGGCTCCGTGTGCAACCTGTGGCACCCGTGCCATAGGTTCGCCATCACGGGTATAGGGTCTCCTGCTCGAGGAAGGGGTTGGACTAGAAGACCTCCAAGGTCCCTTCCCGCTCATTCATTCATTCTAAGATCTCACCTCATCCCTGTGTGCCTCTTGCTCCCTTCTCCTCCCCATCCATTATCAATTTTAAATTTAATTTAATATTATTTATTGTTTTTATTAGTTTTCGGTGCTTGTAGGCCATCTATGGCATATAAAATAATAAAAAATAGAGTAAATTAATAAAAGAGATATTGCCACCAGGGGATCCTCTTAAGTCTCTCCCCCATTCTGGGGAAACCTGGCACCCCTTCCTAGCCTGCCCTCCCCTTCAAAAACTATGCTGAGATGGAAGGTCACCAGGAATTACCAGGGCTGGAGGCTAAAATGGACAGCTAAGCATCTTGGAAGAGCAAGAGCAAACTATTTCCTATTGCTGCCAAGAAAAATACCTTTTATTTATGTTATGCCTCTGCCGTGTGTGTGTGTTTATGTGTGTGTGTGTTTTCACCTAGGAGGAGCTTTACTTTAAGGCAACTTGCAAAAATAAACCCGGCCTTGTCCCGGATGGTCTTTTAAGAGGATTTTAAATCGTTTATTTATTCCAGCCTACGTTTGGTTAAGTTGAATGGACTGAGCTTTTAATCTCTTGCTACTTGTTATAATCATGTACCGAGCACTGTTTGTTAATTCCATGGTTTGACACAATAGGGGTGATCCCTTGTCAAAATAGTCACCATTTTCTTGCTGAGTTCCAAACCTACTTTGAAGAGAGTCTGTGTGTGTGTGTGTGTGTGTGTGTGTGTGTGTGTGTGTTTGACTTATTCTCCAAAGAAGCTGAAGGCAGGACAAGAAACAAAGGATGGAAACTAACCAACGTTCCAAATACTGGATGTATTTAAGAAAAAACCGGACAGCCATTTGTATGAAATGGTAGAGGGTCTCCTGCCTGAGCAGGGGAACGGGGTGGAATAGAAGACCTATGAGGTCCCTCCCAACACTGTTATTCCAAAAACTGGTAATTACTTCCAATTTTCTGCAAAAAGCAGCCCCTGAGTGAACCATGGATTCATTTAATAACCACCGTGTTTATTTAGCAGCAGCCTCATTCACTTAACCACTGCTGCAAAAATCACTGTAAATTTGGGTTGGTACCTGATTTACCTCCATCACATCTTTAAGACGGTGAACTGCAGGCTGCATTACTGTCGTATATCAAGGACTACCTGTAGTAAAGGAAAAGCTTCCCAGACTTTTTCAGTGCTGACACTTAACAATTGGTTCCCTGGGGCACAAAGAAGACATGACGCCGCACACGGGGCGTTGTGTGATGTCTCTTTAGTTAAAGTCTCTTCGTCTATTAATAGGTGAGAGGCTGAGATCGCGCTACCAGCCTTACGGACCGTTTAAAGGATTCGCATGCTTCTTCTCACCACAGCAGTTAACAAATAGATGCAACGTCTTGTTATCTATTACCGAGACAGAAATTCAACACGTGGAATAAATCAGAACAATCGCAACCAGCCTGCCTTCCCTTGAGGACCTGAACACTGGCAGGAGCCAGGCTGAGAAAGTATCTGCAGAGCCCTCGCTTCCTGGACGTAAACTGGCTCAACTTCTCCCCTCAAGACAGATGCTATAGGGCACTGCACACCAAAGCAACCAGACACAAAGATTGTTCTCCCCACCCACCCACCCACCCCTGGTGCCATCACTCTGCTGATCACTTAATTCCCACAACACTCATCTTTCCTCATCTTGCCTACTATCCTCTCCTACTGGTATCTTATGATTTAACACTTGTTTGTAATTTATGATTAATTAAATCCCCTATTAATATGATTATGGCATATTACTTGCTGTTTATATATACACTGAGAGCTTATGCACCGAAGGCTAATTACTTGTGTCTGATTACATTCGGCCAATAAACTATTCTATTCTATTCTATTCTGTTCTGTTGTTCTGTTCTGTTCTTGTGTTGTATTCTGTTCCCTCTTCTCTTCTCTTCTCTTCTCTTCTATTTTCTTTCTGTATTCTCTATTCAGTATTTTTTTCTTTTCTTTTTTTTTTCCTCTCCTTTCCTTTCCTTTCCTTTCCTCTCCTCTCCCCTCCATTCCATTCCACTCCATTCCATCTTCTTTCTGTATTCTCTATTCAGTATTTTTTTTTCTTTTCTTTTCTTTTCTTTTCTACTCCTCTCCTCTCCTCTCCTCTTAGATTCTTTTCTATTTCTATTTCTATTCTATATCCTATCCTTGTTGTTAGTTGCAAAGTCGTGTCCGACCCATCGCGACCCCATGGACACCGTTCCTCCAGGCCTTCCTGTCTTCTACCATCCTCTGGAGTCCATTTAAGCTCACACCTGCTGCTTCAGTGACTCCATCCAGCCACCTCATTGTCTGTCGTCCCCTTCTTCCCCTTTAATCTTTCCCAGCATTAGGCTCTTCTCCAGTGAGTCCTTCCTTCTCATTAGGTGGCCAAAGTATTTGAGTTTTATCTTCAGGATCTCACCTTCTAAAGAGCAGTCAGGGTTAATCTCCTCCAGCACCTATTCTATCCTACTCTCTTCTAAATAAAAACAGATGTAAACTTCATCTTAGCTGGAACGTCCAATGAAAACAGACGTATCTGTAGTATAATAAATGTATGCATTGCAGGTAGTCCTTGACTTACAACCATCTGTTTAATAGCTGTTTGAAGTTACGAAGGCACTGAGAAAAGTGACTGAGGACCATTTTTCACCTTTAAGACCGGGACAACATCCCCACGATCACGTGATCAAGTCAGATGCTTTGCAACGGGTTCATGTTTATGACGCTTGCAGGGTCCTGGAGTCACATGACCCCTTTTGTGACTTTCTGACAAGTAAAATCAATGGGGAGGCCAGATTCACTCAACCACCAGTTTAAGAACCGCAGTGATTCGCTTAACAGATACAGCGAGAAAAGTTGTGAAATGATGCTAAACTCATTTGACGAATTTCTCACCACAACATAAATTTGGGGCTCAATTGTCATCATAAATCAAAGACCATCTGTGTCTCAAAAGATGACTCAATGGGTCACAGGTTGTCTGGTACAGGCTGCTCCAACCTCGGCAACTTTTAAGGCTTGTGGACTTCAACTCCCAGAATTCCTCAGTCCAGCCAGGTTGGAGAACCCACAGAAAAAAACCAAGGGGCTCCCGAGCAACCACACCATTGTCTCACCGTTGTGATAAAAACATCCATGACAAATATAACATCCAAAAAAAAAAAAAAAAAAAAAAGGGAACATTCACACATATACAGACAGACAGACAGACAACAGAGCATTTTAAAGCCAGCCGGGTCCAAAACTGCTGAGGTTCCTCCTGTTGAGAGAAGACCCCGGAGTCCACCTACCGCCTGAAGGTTTGCGGACTCCCCGGAGCAGATGGGGGGCTTCCCTCGCCATGTGTGTCCTGTTGCAGAGAGCGCTGGGCAACACGGAGGAGCTGCTGCTACTGCTGCTCTCGTCACCGACCGGCTTCCCCGCATATCCTGAAAAAGAGCAAGCGCATCAGCCGCGGCTTTTGACCGTCCTCACTGCCACCCGGGGTTCATCGAGTGGAACATCTTGATAACACAGTCGCAGCAGGGGAGGACAAACAGCAGCAAAAGGTTGGGAGCCCTGACTCTGCACCGCCTTATCTGTTACGGAAGGGGGTGGGGCAACACGGGCAGCCCCCTCAACTTACAACCGGGGTTGAGCCTGGAATGAATGGCCTTTACGTTGTGTCGGTTGTTAAGCAGAGGACAGTGTGAGCGTGTTAAAAGGCACTGGATGGAAAGGAGTAGCCAGTTTGTTTATGTTTATTAGACTTATATACCGCCCTTCTCCCGAAGGACTCAGGGCAGTGTACAGCGATGATAAAACAATGCACCATACTACATTTAAAACCCATTTAAAACTGAATTAAACAAATTTGGCGCTCTCCATTAAAACCCATACTTTAAAATGCCCCATCCAAATTTTATTTCATTCAGCCAGGCCAGCCTGTTGAAATAGCAGGGTCTTTAGGGTCCGGCGGAAGGTACGGAGGTCAGGAATCGTACGTATCCCAGGGGATAGTTCATTCCAGAGGGCGGGTGCCCCCACAGAGAAGGCTCTCCCCCTGGGGGTTGCCAGCCTACATTGTTTAACCGACAGCACCCTGAGGAGCCCCTCTCTGTGGGAGTGTGTTGGTCAGTGGGAGGCTATTGGTGGCAGAAGGCGGTCCCTTAAATATCCGGGCCCTAAGCCATGGAGCACTTTAAAGGTGGTAACCAACACCTTGAACCACACCTGGAAGACCACTGGGAGCCAGTGCAGCTCACGCAGGAGAGGTGTCACATGGGTGCGCCTAGTCGCACCCATAATCACCCGTGTGGCCGCATTCTGGACCAGTTGGAGCCTCCGGGTGCCCTTCAAGGGGAGCCCCATGCAGAGATGGATAGAAAGATGGATGGATGATATATGATGGATGGATGGATGGATGGAAGGAAGGAAGGAAGGAAGGAAGGAAGGAAGGAAGGAAAGAAAGAAAGAAAGATGATAGGTAGATAGATGGAAGAGATTGAGAAGAAAGATTGCTGTACAATAGAAAGGATGAAATGGAAGAAAGGCAACCCCAAACATGCGTAAATGCACTAGGATAAAGAATGAGTTATTAAAAAATAAAAGAAAATAAATATGAGTTAAAACAGAAAAATTAGAATTTGAGGGCGAATAAAGATGTTGTTCATATAAATAAGCATAGAAATTTTCAGACATGATTAAAAAATAGAAAAAGGAAATTTTGGCAAAAATTGTAACTGAGTAAAATGTATTTGAATATGTTAAATTGTGTAAGTTATGATATGGCCAATACTCTGTTCATAAAATATAGGGGGGTGGGGGGGGAGAAGAATCTATAAAAATCGATTCAAAGAAAAAAAAGATAATATAGAGGTGGGTAGATACCAGTAAATATACAGACATATAGAAGATAGATAGATAGATAGATAGATAGATAGATAGATAGATAGATAGATAGATAGATAGACAGACAGACAGATATTGATATAATGATTAGATAGCTAGACAGATGATACAGACAGAGAGACAGATAGATTAGACAGACATAAAGAGATGATAGACATAGACAGATGGGCCACAATTTATACCCACCAGATCAGTGTTTTTAAGTTCAGGAATGTTAAGAATGTTAAGATGGGTGGACTTAGCTATGCTGGCTGGGGAATTCTGGGAGTTGAAGTCCACCCATCTTAACATTCCTATGCCTGAATAACCCTTGCTTTCGGCTAAGTTCAAGTCAGTCATAGCAGCAAGTAGGAATGCCCGGAAGTGAGCAGAGGCTGGGGCTGGAGGGGCCACATGGATGTGGTAGTCCACAGGGGGGAAAGAGGAGCTTCCACTTACCAGAGGAGGGCTCCATGTGGGCCCCGTTTACTTTCAGCGGTGTGAGGACCACGCGTGGAAGCATCACGCCCGTCTTTTTCTTCTGTTTGCTCACCTGTTTGGAAGGAAATCAAGAGAGCGTTGCCAGGGGAATAGAGAGGAAGGTCCAGGATCAGAAAGGATCAGAGGCACATTTCAGGACAGCACAGCCTAGTGGTCATAACCTCAGAAGTCAAACAAGGCCAGGATTTTTAACGGCAATTGGGGATTGTCAAAGGAACTGCTTAAGAGTAAGAGATAAAAGTAGAAGTAATGGGAGTCCCTGCGGATTTTACTCCCCTGGCCGTTGCTGACCTTAGGGGGTGCTGCTCATCTCTGTTTCATGACCATTGAGCTGGTGCTGTCCGAAGACATTTCCACGGTCATGTGGTCAGCAGGGAGCGTTACCTTCCCACCAAAGTGGTACCTATTTATCTACTCGCATTTGCTTGCTTTCAAACTGCTAGGCTGACAGGAGCTGGAGCAAGTAAGGGAAGTTCACCCCACTGCAAGTGGTGCTCGGGTCTCGAACCAGGGGTGCCGGCTTTCCAGCTGACAAGCCCTGTGTCCTAACCACTGAGCCACTGTGCCATCCAGATTAACAGACGGGGAGAAAGAATTTCTGCATTGAGGCCTTTGTGTACGACCACCATCTGTGAATGTTCTTTGCACTTAATTTCCTGCACCAGTCAGAGGGTTAGACCAGGGGTCTCTAACTTGGCAACATTAATCCCCCAGCCCCATCTCAGACCCCTGGGTAAGTGGCCTCTGAAGACTCTTTTCCTTTTAACATACATGCAGTTGCTTCGCTCCCATTTCTATTCACACACAGTCACCATAAATTAAATTAGCGCTGAAATACAGGATGTAATTCTCGTAAAAAGCGCAGCAACTTTCCGCCAGATAATCCAGGGGTGTTTTTGCTCCAATTATTCTATCCAGGTCAACAAAAGATTCTTAGATGACTCATCCAGGCCTGCCTTTGAGAGATTTTAATAAAAGTCTGGACAAGCTTTGGCCAAACTCCTCTCTAGCAGTCAGAGGCAGCCTCTGAGCCCAGGTTTGCGTAGCTCCTGTGCCAAATTCCAGGTCCAACTGGCAAATGAGACTGCCACCAGCCTCAACCTCGCTTCTATCACAAATCTTTGAAAGTGGTCAAGATTACAACTTTACAGTCTTGATAAATTCTGCAGCTTCCACTTCCTTTTTCTAATTCACGAGGCTCTTTAAAGTCTTCCCACATTTAATTCTATTTAAAATGGGTCACCCAGAGCAAGGGGGGCTCTGCAGCTGTTTATAAACAGAGAGAAAGCTGGCCCCAAGAAAGAGGGGGTTAACTAGAAGCGATGCTAGGGGGAATAGTAATAGTAGTGGTAGTGGTAGTAGTAATAGGGGAGTTCAGGGGGAATAAAGGTAGCTTCCTCTTTGCGACACGGAACAAAATAGAATAAGAGAGTTGGAAGGGACCTTGGAGGTCTTCTAGTCCAACCCCCTGCTTAGGCAGGAAACCCTACACCACTTCAGACAAATGGTTATCCAATCTCTTTAAAACTTCCAGTGTTGGAGAATTCACAACTTCTGGAAGCAAGCCGTTCATTGTTCTAGAAATTTTTCCTTAGTTCCAGGTTGCTACTCTCCTTGATTAGTTTCCATCTGTTGCTTCTTGTCCTGCCTTCGGGTGCTTTGGAGAATAGCTTGACCCCCTCCTCTTTGTAGGAAGTGCTCAAATATTGGAACACTGCTCTCATGTCTCCCCCAGTCCTTCTTTTCATTAGACTACCCAGTTCCAGCAACCGTTCTTCGTATGTTTTACCCTCCATCCCTCTAATCCTCTTTGTCGCCCTTCTCTGCACTCTTTTTAGGTGTGATCTCATATAAAGTGGTATTAAGACTTCATGTGAGCTTGATTCTATCCCTCTGTTGATGCAGTCTAGAAGTGTGTTGGCTTTTTTGGCACCTCCGGGGCTGTGCTCACCCATGGCCTGTGGAGCTCCTCTCCGGCCTTCCTACCTGAGACGCTGTTCTGGTGCTCTCTCGGAGAGCAAGCGAGCTCTTGCTCTGGGACTCCGTGGAACAGGATGCGTTGGAAGAGGTCTCGTCTAGAGAAACTAGAAAGAAAGGAATCCTAGCATCAGAATGCAGCCTCCGGGGCTCCTAGGGTGACCCACAGCGTTGTTGCCACACTGGAGCTAAGGGATAGGGAGGGGGGGAATTGAGATAGTTGGGGCTTTGTAGCCAAAATAAAATATTTTCTTTTGGGAACCAAGGACATTCTCACAGCTGGTCGGAGGAAGGAGGGGTGGTGTTGCCAGGCAACCAGACGGAGCCGCGATTGGACCATGTGACCGATTGTTTTGAGAAAGTGAAAACCTTTTGCTTTTAATCATTGTATTTTTTGGAGTATGAGACGCACCTACCTTTTTTGATGAGGAAAAGGAAGAAAAAGAAATCTGAGCAATTTTGCCTCATGGCAGCAAACAGTAAACAGCCTGCTTTACTTTCAGTTTCATTTTCAGCATAGCTTGATTAGCACAAGAAAAAAAAAACCTGCTCCAGCAATTTAGTTCTTTGCAGCAAGCAGCAGACCCCTGCCCAAAAGAGCTGAGAGTAAATCAGTTGAGAGTCGGGAGGCCGATCCAATCAACTTGTGCTAATTAGGCTTTGCTGAAGCTGTAAGGAGCTGTTTTTTCCCCTTGCTGTTTGCTTGCAAGGAGGTAATTGCTGCGAGGCAGAGGCCAAAGGGTGGAGGCCAGTGGGTGGGTGGGGCTAAATTTGGTGTATAAGACGCACCTAAATTTTCACCCCCTTTTGGGGGGGGGGATGTGCATCTTATACTCCGAAAAATACGATAGGTGAGAACCGCGGGAACCTTCAGTCTCCGTTTTCACCAGATCTGTGCCAATATATTTCCAATAAAGCTATTCTTTGAGGAATTCACCTGCCCTGGAGTTTTGCTTGCTAGGGAACGCTGACAAATCTGCTGATTGCCTGCTTGCTTCTGGGTCCAAGGCAAGATGTTGGTTATCACCTTTAAAGCCCTGCACGGCCTGGGACCAGGCTACCTGAGGAACCATCTCATCTGGATGGGAATAGCCTCTCCCACCCGTGATGGTGGCGGAGGACCCGTCCGTCAAGGAATGCCGCCTGGTGGGATACCGGGAAAGAGCCTTTTCTGCTGTGGCTCCTGCCCTGTGGAACATCCTGCCCCAGAGGGGAGATTCCCCCCTTCTGAAAGGGCCTGAGGGGCTGGCTCTGGCAACTGGCCTGGACCCCCAATGGGGATGCATCATTCTAGTGGTGGTTGATGGACTAAGACCCCCCTCACCCAACTCCCCATGCACCCTTGCCCCCCTTCCTCCCCATCTTTGTCAATTTTAAATTAATTTAATGGTGGCACTGCAGTTAGAATGCAGTAGTGCAGGCTGACTCTGCCCACAGCCTGGAGTTCACGCCTGACAGGGATCAAGGTTGACTCAGCCTTCTGAGGTCGGAAAAACGAGGACCCAGATTGTTGGGGGCGAAAATCAAATAAGGCTTCTACGTTGTAAACCGCCTAGAGAGGGCTGTAAGGAACTGTGGGGCAGGATAGAAGTCTTAAGTGCTATTCCCATTTATTGTTTTAATGTTTTTAATTATTGCAAGCCACCTAGAATTACCCCCAAGAGAGGTGGGTGGCATATGAGTTGAATGATAAAATAAAACTGTACTTCATGAGAATGCTCAGGAAGATAAATCTATCTCAGCATCTACTTCTATCCTCCTATCGCAGCACCATTGAGAGTGTCCTGACATACGGCATTCTTGCATGATATGGGAGCAGCTTTGTAGTGGACAAAAAAGCTCTCCAGAGAATCATTAAAACTGCCCAGAATATTATCGGACTCCAGCTACCAGCCCTGGACAACATCTTCGCATCTCGCTGTTTGAGGAAGTTGCATAACATTCTCAGAGACTCTTCCCATCCTGCTTACAATCTTTTTTGGACTGTTGCCTACTGGCAGAAGATACAGAACAATTAAAACTCGGACCACATGTTTTCTGAATAGTTTTTATCCCAGAGCTATAATTGCACTCAACAATGAACTAAAGGGCCACCATCCGTG
Organism: Masticophis lateralis; assembly: GCA_030761175.1. Taxonomy (NCBI): domain Eukaryota; kingdom Metazoa; phylum Chordata; class Lepidosauria; order Squamata; family Colubridae; genus Masticophis; species Masticophis lateralis. The sequence goes on along the minus strand of JAUDYJ010000003.1, from coordinate 212,715,447 downwards.
AGCTGTTGGACAGCATTACTTGGTCTGTTGTGTAGATGTTTGGGTGGTTTTAGGGGTGGGGAATTGTGGTGGGTGGGAGTGTGCTGGGGATTATGTGTGTGGGACCTGGTCTTTGGGTGTCAAGTAATTTTGTTGTATGTGTATACTGTGCATACATATACAATGACAATAAAGTTTATTTACTCATTTAAAATAAAATAAAAATAAAATAAATAAAATTAAAATAAATTAATAAAAAATTAAATTAAATTAGCTACGGAGGAAGCTGCCGGAGGAGGCAAGCTCTGAGTAGGAGCACACTTACCGTCATTATCTCCGCTTACAGTGCTGGCAGCTTCATTGGAACCGCTGCTCTCCGCATCGTCCAACTCTTCTCCTTCAGGTCCAGCGAGGGTCCGAGACCACTGGGCAGCCGCTTTCTGGAAGAACCAATCAGAGCTTGGAGAAGTTGTGTCTGGGGAGCCAGAGGGCGGGGCCATATGGATACAGGTGACCTTAAAGGTCTTCCATTTCCCACTATCCAGCTCCTGGGTAGTAGAAACTATATTCATTTTGAGCCAGCTGCAGTGGTTAGCCAATATAAATTAAAACATAGCTGGGGAGTCCTCGGGGCTCTCCGAGCTTGGTTGTTTGCTTGGAGACTATTCATTACCCAACTAGGCAACAGCGCTCAGCGAGTGTGGGGTTTGCTTCCTGTTTATACACAGTATGGTGGCTTGTCCTGCCACTGTTGGTGGGGTGTGGTTTTTCTCCTTGACTAGGGTATTGTTTTCTGCTTGACTGTTTGTCTGGTGTTAATCCCTGCTTATCTGGGTGTTGGCTGCTGAGTTCTAGTTTGTTTTGCTTCCTTCTCAGCTTTTTGTTGTCTTGTTTGAATGGTGTGTAAATATGGATTATCACTCTGTATTTATTGATGGCTGATTTGTCTGACTGTCAAGCTTTCAAGAATACCCTAGCATCTGGTGGCGCAATGACCAGAGCCACCAGAGCCTGGTAGCGCAGTGGACTAAGTGCTGTTAAAGTAGCACTTAGCTGCCAGGTACCTGCAATTATTGCTAGTTCAAGTCTCACCAGGCTCAAGGTTGACTCAGCCTTCCATGCTTTCGAGGTAGGTAAAATGAGGACCCAAATTGTGGGGGCAATAAGCTGACTTTGTATAAAAAAGGTCACTGCTTGGGGGTGGGGGGGGGGAACCCTACTAAGCAGGTATATACAAAAGTATGAAGGCTATTGCTTAACGCATTGTAAGCCACCCTGAGTCTCCAGAGAAGGGCGGCATATAAATCTAACTAATAAATAAATAAATAAATCTGATTTAGTCTAGGATGCTCAGAGTTTTTCAACGTTGGAACTACGGTTGAATCTGTCTGTATGTTGTGACTTTCAGGAGTTTCATTCTTTCTTCTGTTAGCTTATTTTCATGGCTACGCTCTGCTACTCTTCTGTCTGCCTGTCCCACATGGTGGTGGTGCTAGTCCTTACTCTGTATGTTTTACATGCAATCATCCACCCTATGTACAGTGCTTATTCTGCAGGATCCAATCTGGGTCAGTGACCAGGATCAAAGGTTTAGTCTTCCGAGCTTTCAGACTTGTGCTGAAGCCCATCCTCGGGGAACCCCTCTCTACTGGAATGAGTCCTCTATACCAGGGGTCTCCAACCTTGGCAACTTTAAGACTTGTGGACTTCAACTCCCAGAATTCCTCAGCCAGCATACTGTATTTGCAAGGACTGTGACAGCCACCATGTCAAACAGAAGGCATGCAAGGGAACTGTCCTAAGTGCAGCATGACACAATATTCTTACTTAAGGTTGAATATTTACTGATCTGTGGCCAAAACTGGCTAGTGACAAGTTCTAGATCTGAGATCTTATCCCCCTGTCAGGTGCTAAATTCATACAAAATTCAGCAGTCAGTTACACCTTCACCCAGACTCTGGATTAAAGGAACAGAAACCTGGCCTTACCTTGAGAGTAAATAGGCTGATCCGCCCAGGAAGTTTATAAAAAAGCCCATCGCAGCTTCTTGAATTGGAGTGAAGCATCGCGTTCAGGCAGGCCAGTGGGGACGTGCCACTGCAGGGGGGAAAACAGGCATAATTCGATCTGTCAGTCGAGACAGAGGTTGCTTTGGAACTAGTGAAACAAACAACTGTGGCAAATTCTGATAATCCAACATATTATATGCTGTCCAGAGTCATCTTTTGGCAAGGCAAGAAAGGAAGGAAGGAAGGAAGGAAAGGAGGGAGGGAGGGAAGCACAAGAGAAAGAAAGAAAGATGGAGAGAAGAGAAACGGAAGGAAGGAAGGAAGGAGGGAAGAAAAAGAAAGATGGAGAGAAGAGAAACAGAAATGAAGGAAGGAAGGAGAGAGAGGGGAATGCAGGAAGGAGAAACACAGAAAGAAAGAGAGATGGAGGGAGGGAGGAAGGAAGGAGGGAAGAAAAAGAGAAAGAAAGATGGAGGGAAGAGAAGCAGAAAGAAAGAAAGGGAGAGAGAGAGACAGGAAGAAAGGGAGCGAGGGAGGGAAGAAAAAGAATGATGGAGGGAAGAGAAACAGAGATAAATAGATAGGTAGGTAGGTAGATAGGAAGGAAGGAAGGAAGGAAGGAAGGAAGGAAGGAGAGGAGGAAGGCAGAAAGGAGAAACACAGAGAAAGAACGAATGAATGAAAAAGAGAGTGAGAGAGGAAGGAAGGAAGGAAGGGGAACGGTGCAGCTCAGGTCCCAAATGGATGCAGGGCGTTTCCAGAGCCTGTGCCGATAATCAAGCAGGGAGTTTTGTCTTGTTCTGGTTAATCTCCAGAATGTGGAGCTAGCCAAAGAGCTGGCTATGTTTCTGTAAGTTTATTTCAAAGACAAATAAGTTTGGATCCAACACCATGGACCCCCTCCCTCCAGCTCCCCTTTGTGTAGCAATTCTCCCAGGCTGTTCCCCATCCACTTTAGCCTCCCCTGGGCAAGGAAGCTAAGGCTTTGGCTGGCTAGACAAAATTCAGGCCGCACGGGTATCATCAAAAAACAGCCTCTGGCTTTGTCTGAGAATTGGGAAAGCAACATTAATCCAGGTATTAAGGACTGGCTCTCGGAAACGAGCATCTTATCCATTTTGGGAAAAGCCATGTTACAGGCGGTCCTCGGCTTACGACCACGACTGAGCCCCAACATTTCTGTTGCTAAGTTGGGTTGCGTTTTATGACCTTTCTTGCCACAGTTGTCATGTGAATCACTGCTGTTGTTTAGTTAGTAACATGGTCGTTAAGTGAATCTGGCTTCCTCATGGACACTGCTTTGCGGGAGATCGCACGTGACCCCGGGACACTGCGACCACCATAAACGTGAGTTGGCTGCCAAGTGACCAAATTCTGATCACGTGACCACGGGGACCCTGCAGTGGTCGTAAGTGTGAAAAACGGCCACAAGTCCCTTTTTTCAGTGCCATTGTAAACTTTGAACTGTCACTAAACAATGGTTGTAAGCTGAGAACTACCTGATATTTTACAGTGACAAAGTAGAATTATTAGGTAATGTCTTTTTTTGTAAAGCAATGATTTCTATATGGTTGGTGTATGGGGGGGTGTACACACACACACACCCACACACACACCATAAAATATTTAGCACTGGCACTGGCAAAAATCTGGGTTTTTACAATTTGGGGGTTTCTCTTTGATTTTTTTGCTTAAATTTAGTTTTTCATTGTTTATTGCCTCTAGTATTTCCTTCATTATAAGTTTGTACTCCAAAACCTGTTAACGCTGGTAAAAAGACAGTTGGAAGAAAACCATCTATAGCATCTGGAGAGGAGAGTTCTCTAAAGAGGAAAAGGCGAAGAAAAACAGAACTGAAAGTGGTTCTAAAATTTGTTTTTCAATCTTGAACACCTCAAGAGAGCTTCGGTTTCAATTTATTTTTTTTAAAAAGGAAGCTGGCTCATGCGTTGAAAAACTACATATTGCCCTAACAAAACTGTTCCTAAACCCTTCCCCACCCCCGTTTTCCCCCTCCCCAGGCTTCTAGAAAGCCTCTGGAGAGAGAGAAAGCCTGGGGAGAGAGAAAAATGGGCCTTCCCCACCACCACCCTGAGGCCCTCGGAAGCAGGAAACAGAAGTCCTGAAAATCAGCTGGCCATCCCATTGGATGCACATACACGTTGGAGCTGAGCTCTCGTGCTCACCAATATGGCTACACATGCCAGCTGTGGCACATGTGCCATAGGTTCGCCATCACAGCCCTAGATCATTCCAGACAAATGGTTATGCAGTCTTTTCTTTAAAATCTCCAGTGATGGAGGACCCACAACTTCTAGCAGCAAGCTGTTCCACTGGTTAATTGTTCTCACTGTCAGGAAATTTCTCCTTAATTCCAGGTAGCTTCTCTCCTTGGTTAGTTTCCATCTGTTGCTTCTTGTTCTGCCTTCTGGTTTGACTCCCTCTTCTTTGTGGCAGCCTCTGAGACACTGGAAGACTGCTATCCTGTCTCCCCTGGTCCTTCTTTTCATTAAAGTAACAGAATAGAATAAGAGTTGGAAGGGACCTTGGAGGTCTTCTAGTCCAACCTCTTGCTTGAGCAGAAGAGCCTATACCATGTGAGATAAATGATTGTCCAGTCTCCTTGATTAGTTTCCACCCGTTGCTTCTCGTCCTGCCCTCAGGTGCTTTGGAGAATAGCTTGACCCCCTCTTCTTTGTGGCAGCCCCTGAGATATTGGAAAACTGCTATCCTGTCTCCCCTGGTCCTTCTTATCATCAAAGTAGACATACCCAGTTCCAGCAACCGTTCTTCATATGTTTTAGCCTCCAGTCCCCTAATCGTCTTCATTGCTCTTCTCTGCACTCTTTCTAGAGCCTCAACCCTCACATGTGGGACTCCTCATCCCCAGTATTGACTATATCCTCTCTGCTCTCCTGGGCCCAGGTACAGAGTGACAGAAGGACAGAAAAAAGATTCGCAAGGGGGGAAAACATCAACAAAGTAGCCCTTCGTCACTAGGCCTATTTTACGAGGCCGATTTTATTTGCATCTGTTGCTTCCTATGATCAGAAGAGAGACTCAAAAGATTGTTTAACTCCCCCCCACCCCCGAGAAACAAAGGGGGATCATTGTCAAAAAGGCCTGCAATTAAAAGAAAAAAAAAACACACCCTGAGTGAGCCATTAAGTGGCAGCATGATTAATAGCATTAGCCTTTGATCTGGCTGGCAAGAAGCAAAACATCCCAACTCTGGAAAAAGACTCACATAACTTTCTGGAGAAACTCTTTGTAAATGTTCATGTTCAGTCAGACAAGAACACTTAACAGTAACAGATTTTTGTCTCAGAAAAATAAAACAAAGTTTAGCTGTGCTAAATAGATAGGACTGTCACTCCAAGCTCACAGAAATAAACCTTGCCATGTGGGGTCCTGGGTGCTCTCTGAGTTTGCAGATGTTTCATTACTCAAGTAGGTTAACATCTTTAGTGCCAGGGAGGAGGAGGAGGAGGAGGAGACAGAGACTACTATGGGGTCCTTGGTCCGTCTTCTCTTCTCTGAGCTTGGCTGTTTTCTTGCAGATGTTTCACAACCCAACTAGATAACATCATCCGTGCTAGGAGTGTAGTTTGCCGAGTGGAACAGGACGATGCAGATGTTTCATTAACTGAATAGAGAACATCATCAGTGCTGAAACGAAGAAGGGTTTCCACTGATGTTGTTCCCAGTTGGGTCACAAAACCTCTCCCAGAAAACAACCAACCCCAGAGGGCACCAAGGACCCCATAATCCTCCTCTTCTTCTTCCCCTCCTCTCTGCAATCCCCCCACCCTTCTAGCACTGCTGATGTCTATGGAGATTCACCCAAAGGTGCTTTTTCAAGAGGCAACTGGACTTTTCGGTTTTTCTTTGAAGACGTTTCGCTTCTCATCAAAGAAGTTTCTTCGGCTCTGACTGGATGGTGGGGAAGGGAAGGATTTATTTCATTTCATTTCATTTATTAAATTTATATACCGCCCTTCTCCCGAAGGACTCAGAGCAGTGAACAGTCAGAATTAAAAAACATACAATATAAAAGTTAAGATAATTTAAAACACAATTAAATTAATTTTGGCTTCCCCAAAGTTAAAACCCTTGGCTAAAATTAACCCAATTAAAATGTTATTAAGCCAGCTCGGCTCGCAGAAATAAAAAAGTCTTCAGGGCCTTACGGAAAGTGCGGAGATCCGGGATCAACTGTATCCCTGGGGGTAGTTCGTTCCAGAGGGCGGGTGCCCCCACAGAGAAGGCTCTCCCCCTGGGGGTTGTCAGTCGACATTGCTTGACCGACGGCACCCAGAGGAGACCCTCTCTGTGAGAGCGTATTGGCCGGTGGGAGGCTATCAGCGGCAAAAGACCGTTTCGTAAACACCCTGGCCCTAAGCCATGGAGCGCTTTAAAGGTGAGAACCAACACCTTGAAGCGCACACGGAAGACCACTGGGAGCCAGTACAGCTTGCGCAGGAGAGATATCACATGGGAGTGCCAAGCTGCCCCCATAATCCCCCGCGCAGCCGCATTCTGGACCAGCTGGAGCCTCCGGATGGTCCTCAAGGGGAGCCCCATGTAGAGAGTGTTACAGTAGTCCAGATGAGAGGTGACGAGAGTGTGAGTGACCGTGCATAAGGAGTCCCGATCCAGAAAGGGACGCAACTGGAGTATCAGGCAAACCTGATAGAAAGCCCCCCTTGCTGACAGTTTATACCCCTTGCTAATAGTTGCATATAAATTCTTCCATCCTCCACCATCCAGTCAGAGCCGAAGAAGCTTCTTGGATATGAAGCAAAACATCTTCAAAGAATAAAACCAGAAAGTCCACTTGCCTCTTCAAAAAGCACCCCACAATTCAACCCTCAACTACAGATATTCTCTTCTATGCCATTCCATGGTGTTCACCCCCAACCTGGACACATCTGCTGCTGGTGGTGACAGACCCAACAAAGCGTGGGTAACTTGAACAAAGGGCACCATGCAAAATAAGTCAGGAAATCCTCCAACCCAAGCTAAAAGTCACCCTAAGGCATTCCAAAGCAGAAAGGCCGAAGAGAAGAAAGTGAGGGAAAAAGAAATAAGCCAATTTTAGTTCCTCCATCCTTCGATTTAGCAGGAAGAACAGGACTAACCTCATTTCCTTTAGGCCCTCGGTTTCTATAACCTGCAGAATCTGTTTCGGGGTCATGGGTCCATCAGAATAGTTTTCCAGCACCTGAAAAAGAGAGAGAGAGAGAGAGAGAGAGAATCCCAGGGTTAATGTACATAAACTAACCTGGGGATATTCAACAACAATTGAAAGGCAAAAATGGCTTAACCTTCCTGAAAAGCTAACTGGGATGAATTTTAGAGTCCTAACGGTTTAAGAGCACACCAAGATATGTCTAAAATGATAAGAGTGCCTGGCCAGACTCTTTCAACCGTTGCTTCAGGGCTGAGCTATACCAGACACAAGAGACTTGTGGTCTTAGATATCTTTTTTTTCCCTTTTTAAAAATGCAATCACGAGGATGGGCTCAACGCAACTCAAATGAGTCAGTGTCCCTTGAGGGATTTCTTTTAGCCTTTCCCCTGGCCTGTTTTTCATGTCTACGTAAATTGCCTCCCTCCGAGTTGTCATTTGCCCCACTCAACAAAACACTCCCCATGTCTAGGGATGGGCAAGGGGTTTCAAGGAATAAATTCTTTGGGAGGCTGTGGGGGGGAGGAAATGGCTCCACCCACCCATCCAAGGGGAATTATTTAGATATGGGGTCATAATCAAAGTTATTCCTGGCTACAAGGAAGAGTGGCCAGAAATGGCTTCAAGCAACTAGCCGCAGCTAGAGAAATACAGGCAGTCCTCAATTTATAACAGTTCATTTAGTGACCGTTCAAAGTTACAGTGGCACTGAAAAAAGGGACTTATGACCATTTTTTCACACTTAACGACCGTTGTAGCATTCCCATGGATATGTGATCAAAATTTAGATGCTTGGCAAGTGACTTGCATTTATGACGGTCACAGTGTCCCCAGGGATCACCTGTTCCCCCTGTGCGACCATTTGACCAAAAAAATCAACGGGGAAGCCAGATTCATTTAATGACCAAATGATCCACTTAACAACTGCAGTAATTCGCTTAACAACTGTGGCAAGAAGGATGGTAAAATGGGACAAAACTCACCTAACAAATGTTTCAGTTAGGGCTCCCTTGTTGTCGTAAGTTGAGGACTACATGTAGAGTCATGTAGTCCTCTTCTTACGACCACAAAAGAGACCAACATTTCCATTCTTAAGCGTGACATATTAAGTAAATTTAGCCTCTGGTTTGCGACCTTACTTACCACAATTATTAAGCAAATCACTGCGGTTGTCAAGTGGATCATTTGGTCATTAAATGAGTCTGGCTTCCCCACTGACTTTGCTGATCACAAGCTCACAAAAGGTGTTGACATGACCCCGGGACACCGCCATTGTCATAGATACAAGTTGGTTTCCAAGCACCTGACTTTTGATCACATATCCATGGGGATGCTACAACGGTCGTTAAGTGTGAAAAATGGTCATAAGCCACTTTTTTCAGTGCCGTTGTAACTTCGAACGGTCACTAAATGAACGGTTGTAAGTCAAGGACTACCTGTACCAACAAGGCCTGTTATCAACTTTAGAGAGACAAGCTTGAATATGGATGCTTCTGTGAATTATTTTTTATAACAGCCCATCTGGATCAAAATAGCCTGTTTTCTTTCTGCTGGTTTTAACAGTTATAGGATTTTTCAGAGTATAAGATGCACATTAGTTTTGGGGAGGAAAACAAGAAAAAAAAATCTGCCTCTGCCTACCAGCATCCATCACTATTCATCTGGCTAGCGTCCTTGCAACAAACCGCCTGGCGAGCTTCAGTAGGTTAAAGCAGCTTGATTTAGCACGAGCAGCTGATTGGCGGTTGGATCGGCCTCCCGGAATACCATCTATCAGCTGTTCCAGGCTGCGGGGATCATCACAGCCCATCAGCACCTCTGCGCGCTGCATTTTTGGCCTCCGAACGCTGTTTTAGATCCGTTCCAGGCTGCCAGGATTGCCACAGCATATCGCCGCCGATCGCCAGCTCCGCGCATTGCGTTTTCAGCCTCTGAGCATCGCATTTTCAGCTGGTTCCAGGTGGCAGGGAGCGGCAGTGGCAGGAACGGGTGACAAACATGGGCCAAAAACAGGACGTGTGGAGGTTGAAAACACGACGTGTGAAGACGGCGATCGGCGGCAATGTGCTGTGGTGATTCCCACAGCCTGGAACGGGTCTAAAACGGAGTGCGGAGATCAAAAACATGACTGGGTGGAGGCCAAAGATGGCCGAAGGGTGGGGGCTGGCGGGGTTTCGGCAACATTCAGTGTATAAGACGCAGAGACATTTCCACCCACTTTTTTGGCCGGGGGGGTGCATCTTATACTCTGAAAAATATGATATTTGTTTGTTCTGGGATTCTCCTTTGACTTTCCTCAGCACAGTTCCCCAAAATAACCAAAGCTCTGAGATAAGGAACAGGTCCACTTTCTTCGGCTGAAATATGTGATCCATTTCTTACACATCCTCTAATTTCCCATTTGCTGTTCAGATCCATGCAGCTGAACGGAACAAAGCCGAGCACTTTTTAAGCGGGTAAGGATAGAATTCTGTGAAGCTCTTTTGTCAAAAAAAAGGTTAAAACAAAGTCAATGTAAAACGTAACTGAGAAAAAAAAAAAGCAATTTCTGGTTCTCCTGAAGTTAAAAAAAAGAAAGAGGGCTTAAAAAAAAAAGCCACCCAAACATATCAAAAGATACTCTGTTTTACATAGTGTCTACCCTACAGCTAAAAGTCATGCAAATTATCTTTAATGTAAAATTTCATTTAATGCCCTTCCAATGGTGGATTAGCTGCCAAAATTTTTTGCAGCGAAATGGTTAATTTTTAGCGGCACATTTTTAAAGGATCAGAGTGGTTGCACAATTTCTTAATGCTCCAGTTTGCCAGACCTCGTAACAGTAACCTATAATAAAAACATACTGTTTTTTGAATTTCTGATTTACAGTCATTAAAATAAGGGTCAACCACTTCTAGCGGCACCGAAAAGAACTCCAAGTTAAAAACGTTAAGGTGATGCAAACACTGACAGTAAGTAGATTGATAGAAAACACTCCAGAGAGAGGCAGTTTAGGGCAGTAGTTAAGGCAGAGGAATAGAAAGCTGGAGGTCAAGAGTTCAAGTCTTTCCTTTGGCATGAAAACTGTCTGGGCAACTTTGAGCCATTCCATCACAGCCCAACCCACCTCACAGGATCGTTGTTGTGGGGAAAATAGGAGGAAGGGGTTTTTTTATTATTTGATTTATAAGTTGCGTTGGATATGTCTATGGAGGTTCATATGCTCACTGCCTGGGATGGATGGATGGATGGATGGAAGGAAGGAAGGAAGGAAGGAAGGGAGGAAGAAGGGAGGGAGGGAGTGAAGGGAAGAAAAGAAAGGGAGGGAGGGTAGAAGTGAAGGAATGGAAGAATGGAAAGAAGGAAGAAAGGGAAGGAAGGAAGGAAGGAAAGAAGGAAAGGGAAACTCACAGCCTCTGAAAAAGAGAAAAAGCTTGATCTGAATTCAGTATTTTGCTATTAAGAGTATAAGCAGCTGCTAGAAAATTAAATGGGTTTGTGCTTCCCAAAGAAAGGAAAGGAAACCATGCCTACTGTGAGTCAATTTAGTTTAGAAGGAGTCGCAAGGCAGAAAGCCCACACAAGAGACAGGTCCCCGGAATCTAATCAAGGGATCTAAAAAGGTGTTAAGCCTCAGGGCTCTGAAATAGCCACTCTAATTCAGGGCAGAGATAAAGGCATATTCTGCAGTGACACCACAAAATTACCTGGAGGATAAATACTCTTTTTGACCAGTTGGGTTTTAGTGAAAATACAGAGAGGCATAAAATTAATCGGAAGCTTGTGAAATTCAACTACAAACAAGATGCACATGTAAACGCCAAAGAACAGGAAGCGTGTTCCTAAGAGACATAAATCAATAGGAAACGTGTCATAGTTATGATTCTTTAACTTTTAGCAAAATGACACCAACTGCACAATGGCCACGAAGGTGTGAAGCCACATCCGTGTGTGTGTGTGTGTATGTGCGCTGAACGGAACGTGATAAAAAGCACCCACTGGCTTTTGCACATGTTTCTACGACCGCATGTTCAACAGCCATGGTGACTTATGACCCACAATTCAAAGAGGAAAACACACCGTCCATCGCCAGCTGAAAAAGCAGACTGCTGAGAAGACAAGGCCTCCGTTACAAATCCTATCGGCTCAGAAGTCACTTGTGGAAAAAGGTGCAAGATCAGCTCGGGAACAAGGGGGAACCACATCTCCCCTTACGTTGGATCCCCAAAAAAGGATCTTCTGAACAGCTTCTCTGAAAATAATCACCTGCTGGTAAATCAACTGCTGCTATTAGAGACTTCTCAGCTTGCAACCACAATGCCAGTCTAAATATTGCAAAATGCAAAAAGTCAATAGAAAAGGAGTGGGGAGGAAAAGGGGGAAGAGAAGTGAGGAAGAATAAGAAAAAAAAATAAGAAAAAGAAACACTGACTTCCGACTGTTGTAGCAAAATAAGGCATTAACATCAAATCACAACTTTTTGCTTTTTCATAATAATAGGAACCAGCCCTTTCTGTAAATCCGCTTGCAACCACAATCGAGCCCAAAAGCTCCACTGCTAAATGAGGCAGATGTGAGTGGACGTTGCTCCATTTTACGACCCTCCTTGCCAGAGTGGTGAAGTGAATCACTTAACCACTCTGCAGTTGTTAAGTTAGTAACCCGGTTGTTAAGTGGCTTCCCCCATTGACTTGGCTTGTCAGAAAAGGTCGCAAAAGGGGATCACGTGGCCCCAGGACGCTGCAACGGTCATAAATGTGAGTCAGTTGCCAAGCGCCTGAGTTTTGATCACGCGAGATGCTGCAACCTTTATAAGTGCGAAAAACCCTAAGCCTGTGATCAAAATTGGACGCTTGGCAACTGACTCGTATTTATGACCGTTGCAGTGTCCTGGGGGGGGGGGGGAGTGTCGTGTGCTCCCCTTTTGGGATCTCCTCAGAAGCCAAGTCAACAGGGGGGAAGCCAGATTGATTTAACACCCGGATTATTAACTTTACAACTGCACTGATTCAATGAACAACTTTGGCGTCATGAGGTGGGGGAAGTAAAATTCATTTCACAACTGTCTCCCTTAGCGACTGACATCTTGAGCTCGGGGGTGGTTGTAGGTCGAGGACCCGCTGTATTTACCCTTTCTAAAGCATTGTCTCTCCTGTGGTATCTCCGGATTTATCCTGACACTCTTCAGATAAAAAAGAAGCCAAAAACTTTTGAACTGAAAGGCAGGGCCAGCCAAAGATTAATGGGTTTTTCCCCCCCATTCCTTCTTGCATTCCTTGAAGTCATCTGAGCACACGTAGATAATTTGGGAAGAGGCTTTTATCTCTCTCTCTCTCTCTCTCTCTCTCTCTCTCACCAGACTAAAGATTAATGGAGCAGGCCAATCTCGGTTCTGCTTTCAACATTCCTGTTCCACCTTCTGGTATGGGTGAGGAGGTATTTCTGCTCCTGAAACTTCTTTTCATTTCATTTTATTTTTTTGGTGCATGCAAGAGAATTTTTGAAAAAGGGACTGGCCATCCATATTTCCCGTAAAACCAAAGAGGCTATTTTACTTTCCAGACCATAAAAGGCCTTTATTATAGTTGGACATTTATGGAAGAATCAAGACTCCAAAATTACAGGTCATCCTTGACTTGCGACCACAACTGGGCCCAAAATTTCTGTTGCTAAGCGAGACAGTTGTTAAGTGAGTGTTGCCTCACTGTACAACCTTTCTTGCTACAATTGCTAAGTGAATATTTGCATTTGTTAAGGGAATCTGGCTTCCCCATTGAGGAAGGAAGGAAGGAAGGAAGGAAATAGAAAAGGAAGGAAGGAGGGAGGGGAGAGGAGAGGAGAGGAGAGGAGGAAGGTGGAAGGAAGGAAAAAGGAAGGGAGGGAGAGGAGAGGAGGAAGGAAGGAAATGGATACTGGAGTTACAGGACTCCAGGATTTACTGCAACTGTCTCAAATATGAAACAGATGCCAAGTGTCTGAATTTTCATGACCTGACCACAGAGATGCTGCAACGGACGTTAAGTGTGAAAAATGGTCGTAAGTCAAGGACTACCTGTATTTTACAAATGCCCAATTTTCAGTGGTGGCTACATTCATAATTCTCTTTAAAAACCTGCTGTCACTGGATGAACAACTTTGCACTAATGTGCTTTGGTCAATACTCAAGAGATAGGCAGGGAAATCAGCTAAGAATAAGAATAAAAGTTTCAACCAGAAAGAGGAATCTTCCAAGGAAGCGGCCCATAAAAGAATTGTGCATTTTCAGAGATTTTTTTCCCTTTGTCTGTGAAAAGGAAGGTTACTTCCTAAAAGTTGCAGTGCAATTAGGCAACTGAATAATGCACAGCCTACAAAAAGCTGAGTGCGCCATTTGGAAGACTGCAGTTCACTTCACTTTGCAAGTGGGAAAAATGTTATTTAAGGAAATGTATTAATAGATGAGGAATTTATTCCTTAAATAGATATCACGTTCCAATTCTCCATATGAACCTCACATATTCTTTGGATTTCTAGAACTAAGGAAAACATTTTTTGCTTTTTAAAGGAGAAATGCAATCTCGCCTCCACCCCACCCCACCCCAATACCAAAAATCCAAACCAAAGATATGTTGCCATTCAAGATTTCACAATTTAAAATTTCGGAATTCTTTTTAACCGAGCTATGAAGAATATTCCTGGAAAAAAAATCACTCACAAGTAACCTTGGAATGTGATTAATAAAGACAGCTCAGAGATCTTTACCACAATATTTATATATGTATGTTTTCCATATTGGAAGCTACTGGTATATTCAAGTAAATGTTCATAAAATGGCATCCCATGTATATAAAATAAATGTTTCTATTCCAGAGTGAATAACATCACACTCTTTACACATATTTCATACATATTTCATACGTAAAAGATGTTTTAAAACAGTTATTAAGAAATTTAACCTCTTTACTGACAGCTTTTTCAGGTAAATTATTTTCTCCTCAAATGTAAAAACACCGTAACCTTAAACATCCACCAATACTGAGTAATCCATGTTTTCTCTTTTTTCTCCTCACATTTGCCTAATAGTAGAAAAGAATTATATGATTTTGATGAGTGACTTTTTTCTGAAAACTGCCTTCCTTCCCCAGAACTGGAAGCTCTTTGAAAATCTTTAACACTTAAAAGATAGGTTTCTTTCACACCTAAAAGAATTTTTTAAAAAAAAGATGGTGTAGCATCCAGCAGCCATAATATGCAAGTCTATTTTAATTGGTACTTTAGCCCCCCTCCCAAAAGAAAAAATAAATCACCTCTGATCTTATCTAAAACATAAAAGTGACCCCCTGCGCTTGAATAAAAAAGTAGAGTTCCCAGTTACAGGTAATCCTCAATTTATGACCACAACTGAGCCCAAAACTTCAATTGCAAAGGAAGGCAATTGTTAAGTGAGTTTTGCCACATCTCTTTCACCTTTCTTGCCACCGTTGTTAAGTGAATCCCTGCAGTTCTTCAGTTAGTAACGTGGTTGTTACTCTGACAACCTTTGCTTGTCAGAAGGTTGCAAAAGGGGATCACGTGACCTTGGAACACGGCAACCGTCATAAATATGAACCCTTTGGTAAGTGGCTGAATTTTGATCACATGACTAGGGGGAAATGCTACAACAGTTGTATAAAAAATGGTTGTAAGTCACTTTTTTCAGTGCCATTGTAACTTTGCAGTCACTAAACAAGTTGAGGACTATCTGCATGGCTGGGGAAACACAGGGGCAAAAGAACTTGCACAGGTTCAATTCTAAGTGGTTTTGCTTTTTTTAAAAAAAAAAACCTTCAGTGTATATTGTATATGCCAATTCTAACACAGGAAGTGAAGTGAGGAGCACTTTTTTGTCAAAACTGTAACTGTATGTTGTACAACTCTCTAATAGCCACAGAAGAAATAACAATACATGTAGTCCTCGATTTACAACAGTTCACTTAGCAACTGAAATTACAACGGTACAGAAAAAAGGCACCGTATTTCACACTGCTTTACAAGTTTGTTTAGTGACCGTTCAAAGTTACAACGGGATTGAAAAAGCGATTTATGACCATTTTTCACACTTATGACCATTGCAGCATCCGCAAGATCATGTGATCAAAATTCCGACGCTTGGAAACTGACTTGTATTTATGACAGTTGCATGATCCTGCGGTTCCTTTTTGTGACCGTCTGACAAGCAAAGTCAATAGGGAATCCGTATTCGCTTAACAACCATGCGACCGACTTAACAGTGGCAGTGAATCACGTAACAACTGTTGCAAGAAAGATTGTAAAATGGGGCAAAACTCACTTAGCAACTGTCTTGCTCAGCCACAAAAATCTGGGGCTCAATTGTGGTCGTAAATCAAGGATTATCTGTAGGCGTGCAGTTTGCTTTTACCACAGATGAATGAATGTGTCTTATATATTATATATATATGACCATGGTTAACTATTCAACCTTTCCCTGATAAACACAGTCTGATCGCTTGTGTGCTTTGCAAACTTCTTCCTAGGGCTGCAATAACCCCCTGTATGCTAATGCCCTTGAAGATTAGTCAATTAGTACAATAATAAAAAAGGTATGCAAGGCACCCAGAAGGACATTCCATTTTACTCCTGGTGGTCTGTGAATTTTTCACCAAGTTGATCCTCTAAAGCAGGAAGTGGCTTTTGGTGCTCCAGAGCCAAGATAAGCAAATCCTTTTCATTAGCTTTTCAATGGCCTTATGCATACATGCTGCTTGGTATCCTACATGACATAAGGGACTTATTTTGTGCCCTTATTCTGGCATATTTAGATACAGGATAGTTAAACATGTCAGCGCTAAGTAATAAGTCATAGACAAGCCTGTTGATGCTCATTATTATTATTTTCCTTGCAGAAACCAGCAGATAAGGAACAGTGGGAAAACATGAGAGAGAGAGAGAGAGAGAGAGAGAGAGAGAGAGAGAGAGAGAATGAGGAGAGGGAGGGAGGGAGGGATAGAGAAAGAGAGAACGAGGAGGCAGAGGGAGAGAATGAGAAAAGAGAGAGAGAGAGGGAGAGGGAGGGAGAGAGAGAGACTGGTTAAGGCACCAAGATGGAAAGCAGGAGTCTGAGTTCGAGTCCCGCCTTAGGCATGATAGCCAGCTGGGTGACTTTGGGCCAGTCATTTGATCTCTCAGCCCAACTCACCTCATAGGGTTGTTGTTGTGGGGAAAGGAGGAGGAGGAAGGAATTATGAGGACTGTTTGCTTTGAGTTATTTGTAGAAATAATAAAGGCGAGATCTTTTTTAAAAAAAAAAATCTGTAACTTTGGTGCGCTACACAGCTCACTTTTGGAGGTACTTCTGAGTGGTTTTAAGAAGCGGAAACAGCAGGGTGTCACCTAGTCAGTTTGAAGACTGAAATACAGGTGGTCCTTGATTTATGACCACAATTGAAGCCAAAGTATCTGATCCTAAGTGAGTTTTGCCCCATTTTACAACTTTTCTTGCCATATTTATTAAGTTGTTAAATTATGGTGATAATATGGTTTTTAAGTGAATCTGGTTTCCCCGTTGACTTTGCTTGCCAAAAGGTCGCAAAAGGGGATCACGTAACCCTGGGACACTCATAAATATGCGACCATCATAAATAAGAGCAGATTGCCAAGCATTCAAATTCTAGACACGTGACCATGGGGATCTTGCAATGGTCGTAAGTCTGAAAAATAATCATAAGTGCCATTATAACCTTTGAGCGGTCACTAAATGTACTGCTGTAAGTCGAGGACTACCTGTACACATGCCCTCACCATTCATTTCTTCCCCAATTAGAAAACAATGACAGCTTTAAGAATTAATTATAAAGATCGTTATAATAATAATAATAAAACAATGACCAGCTTTAGGAATAATTAACCAGCTTGAAAAATAAGCTAATTTCACGCTTTAAAAAGAAGCTAATTTCACATAGCTCTGACAATCTCCTGTGTATACACACATAGACCAAATATTGCAGCTTTCCCTGCCTGATAACAGAATACATAGCCATTTCTCAAGATACCCACCCCTCTACATTTGCTTTGTCTTCCAATCTGACCCAAAGCAGCTGGTGTGACCCACTGATGACCTTAAAAAACACTTATCGATTTGAAAAATGTTTTCTTTATTCCATCTCATCCTTCCTTTTTCTCCATTCCCATAAAACCAGACAGAGAAATGGATTAGTCCAGTCTTTCTCAATCCTGGCAAAGCTGACTGGGAATTCTGGGAATTGAAGTCCACACATTTTCCACACAGCCTTTCTTGTGTTTATATTTGGTGTCTTGTTCTCTATGGTAAATATATCCATGCAACCATGCTATGTATCACAAGGATTTTGCAAACCCCTATGAAGTAAATACAAATTTATTTATTTATTTATTACATGTATTTATATGCTGCCCTTCTCCCAAAGGACTCAGGGCGGCGAACACAAGTTAAGAAACATGTACAATAAAATCGCATTTTAAATCAAATAACTAATTAATGATAAATAATAAACCAAATGAGGCTTGCCTTCACATGAACATGGAATTATTCACCACAATCCCTAATCAAGACACAAAGTGAAATTCAGAAGAAGCATCTAAGGTTTTCGTTCCTCCAAGCTCTTTCCGCAAAATGAAGCTGACGATTACCAAGTTATAAATGAGAAAAGTCAAGAAATTCACAGGAAAACTCTCCCTCGGCTCCATTGTGTATAACATGAAAGAGAAGGAGAGCAAGGTTTCCATTCAAGAGGGCACATGAAATCTATCCAGAAACTATCATCCGCGCGACTAGCCCAGATTCATGCAACAACTAAATCATGTCCTAAGAAGCCACCAACATCTTTGTTTCCAAGGCATGGGGGTTTAGGGATGCTTCACAAGGACAGAAACTGCTCCAAGCCATTCGGCAGGCTGGGCCCTACCTGTGACCCTGGCTCACCTATGTATAAATAAAGAGAATTTGGTCCAGTGGTTAAGGCACCAGGTTAGAAAGCGGGAGAGCCTGAGTTCGAGTCTTGCATTAGGCATCAAAGCCAGCTGGGTAATTTGGTTCAACCACCCGGACATGGGGAGTTCTAGTTCCACCTTACGCATGAATGCCAGGTGGGTGACTTTCAGCCAATCATTAGGAGACTGTGAATTCTAGTTCCACTTTAGGCATAAATGCCAGGTGGGTGACTTTGGGCCAATCACCAGGAGATGGTGAATTCTAGTCCTGCCTTAAGGATGAAAGCTGGCTGGGTGACTTTGGGCTAGTCGCCAGGAGACTGTGAGTTCTAGTCCCGAGTTAGGCTGGGTGACTTTGGGATAATCACCAGGAAGTGGTGAGTTCTAGACTAATCACCAGGAGATTATGAATTCTAGTCCCGCGTTAGGCTGGGTTGGTGACTTTGGGCCAGTCCCTCCCTCTCAACTCTACCCACCTCACAGGGCCGTTGTTGTTGGAAAACAGGAATAGGAAGGTTTGCTGAATAAGACCACCACCATGAGTAATAAAGGTGACATAATAATCCAATCAATAAACACACAAATAAAATCCCTCCAGGTCAAGCAGGGGAAAGGAATTCTTCTCTGCTCTGAATCCAATTTCAGTAACAGCCAAGTTGGAGCAGTGATGAAGATGCCGCATGAGAAAAGGCATGTGTGTGTGTGTGTGTGTGTGTGTGTGTGTGTGTGTGTGTTCTGAGTTCTAGTCCCATTTAGGCATGAAAGCCAGCTGGACCTCACAAGGTTGTTCTTGTGGGGAAAGTAAGAGGAGAAAGGAGCGTTCAATACGCTCAAAGTCTTGAGTTATTTGTAAAAACAATCAAGGTGGGAGATATAGACAGACAGACAACAGATTAGAGATAGATAGAGACAGATAGATTTATTTATTTATTATTTATTTGTTCGATTTTATATATTCCGCCCTTCTCCGGAGACTCAGAGTGGCTCAGGCAATGCGTTAAGCAATAGCCTTCATGCTTTTGTATATACCTGCTTAGTAGGGCTTTTTGGGCCCCTCTGAGCGGTGTTCTATTTTATACAAAGTCAGCTTATTGCCCCCACAATCCGGGTCCTCATTTTACCCACCTCAAAAAGATGGAAGGCTGAGTCAACCTTGAGCCTGGTGAGAATTGAACACGCAGTAATTGCAGGCAGCTGGCAGCTAAGTACTACTTTAACAGCAGCAGTTTAGTCCACTGCACCACCAAGGCTCTCTAGATAAAGGTAAAAGGTAAGGGTTCCCCTCGCACATATGTGCTAGTTGTTCCCCACTCCAGGGGGCGGTGCTCATCTCCGTTTCAAAGCTGAAGAGCCAGTGCTGTCCAAAGAAGTCTCCGTGGTCATGTGGCCGGTATGACTCAATGCCAAAGGCATTGAGCTGCACTGGCTCCCAGTGGTCTTCCGGGTGCAGTTCAAGGTGTTGGTTACCACCTTTAAAGCGCTCCATGGCTTAGGACCCGATACTTATGGGATCGCCTTCTGCCACCAATAGCCTCCCACCGACCAACATGCTCCCACAGAGAGGGACTCCTCAGGGTGCCATCAGTTAAACAATGTAGACTGGCGACCCCAGGGGGAGAGCCTTCTCTGTGGGGGTACCCGCACTCTGGAATGAATTGCCCCTGGGGCTACGTATGATTCCCGACCTGCGTACCTTTCGCCGTGCCTCTGCTGACTCTGCTATTTCAACAGGCTGGACTTGCTTAAAAAGAATTTGGATGGGGGGTGTCTTAAATTTGTGGGTTTTTTTAATGGAAGGGCCAAAAGCATTTAATTTGTTTTAATTTGTTTTAAATTTTGTATTTTATATTGTTTTATTGTGGCTGTACACCACCCTGAGTCCTTCAGGAGAAGGGCGGTATAAAAATTGAATAAATAATAATAATAATAATAAGGCGCACACTGTTACCTTCCCATCAAAGGTGGTCCCTATTTTTCTACCTGTATTTTTTTAACGTGCTTTCCAACTGCTAGGTTGGCAGAAGCTGGGACAAGTCACGGGAGCTCACCCCGTTAGGTGGCACCAGGGATTCGAACCGCTGAACTGCCTCTTAGCCACCGCATCCCTAGATACCTATCTAGATACCGATGGATAGATAATGATAGATGGATGATAGAGCGATATAGATGACAGGTAGATGTATAGATACAGAAGATAGACAGAGACAGACAATACCTATAGAGATGCATGCATACATAGGAACACACAGGCATGAATATCTCGCCTTGATGGTTTTTACAAATAACTCAAAGCTTTGAGCATATTGAAAGCTCCTTTCTCCTCTTACTTTCCCCACAACACACAAACACAAAGAAGGCATACATACATACATACATTTATTGATTGATTGATTGATTGATTGAATTTCTATACCGCTGCCCTGAGTTCCCAAAGGACTCAGGGCAGTGAACAGATTAATATGTATGTATGTAAATATGTTTTATATGTGTGTGTGTGTATACACAGACACACACACAAGGTGTGTATATATATATATATATATATATATATATATATATATATATATATATATATCAGAAAACAAATATATATATTATATATATGTACACACATATACACATACATATACACACATATATACACATACACACAGAAAAGGTGTATGTATGTGTCTGTCTGTGTCTGTGTGTGTGTGTATATATATATATATATATATATATATATATATATATATATATACATGTATGTATGTATGTATGTATGTATATGTATATGTAAGTTTTCATGGGTATATATGTGTGTACAGATAATATCTTGGGTTTCTTCCCGTGTAATTGTAAACATTCTAAAGATATGTTTACAATTACACAGGAAGAAACCCGAGATATTATCTGTACACACACACACACACTATATATACACACACACATATATAGACACATACACACCCACCCACCCATATACATATATATATACTTATACACATACACACATATACACGCACACACATATATATTATATATATACACACACAGACACACAGACAGACACACACACATATACACACACACATTATATATACACACACATATATACACATACACACACACATATTATATATACACAGACACAGACACAGACACACACACATATACACACACACATTATATATACACACACATATATACACATACACACACACATATATTATATATACACAGACACAGACACAGACACAGACACACATATACACACACACATTATATATACACACACATATATACACATACACACACACATATATTATATATACACACACAGACACACACACACACATACACACACACATTATATATACACACACATATATACACATACACACACATATATATTATATATACATACACACATACACACATATACATATATACACACACACACATACACACATTATATATACACACACATTATATATACATACACACAGACACACACACACACACATATATATTATACACACACACACACACACACACACACAGAGGACTCCCCACCCAAGCGTGGAAACCCCCACAAGCCCCCTCAGGGGATGGGGAGCCCCGGGGGCGGGGGCAAGAGACCCCCCTTTTTCCCACGTGGCTCCGGCTGAGCCCCGTCCCGTCCCGTCCCACCCGCCCGTCCCCCTCACCCACCAGGCGGGCGGCCTCGGCCCACGTGCGCTCCTTCTTCCTCCGTTGCTTCATCTCCTTCATCTTCTTCTTCCTCCTCCGGGCGGGCGGGCGGGCGGGCGGGAGAGCGAGCTGACCGGGCGGGCGCGCGCACGCGAAAGTGTGTGTGTCTGCCTGCCTGTGAGGGGGGAGGGGGTGTTTCCCGAGCGGGCCGCGGGCGACGGGAGCGCGCCTGGCGCGAGGAGGCGACCGTTACTCGGGCGGGGCTGCGGGCGGGCGGGCGAGCGCGGAGGGGGGGGAGGAGGAGGAGGGCGTGGGCGCGCGCGCAACCCCCGGGGCGGCTTTGAGGTGAGAAGGGAGGGGAGAAAAAAAACAAATAAATAATAATAATAATAATAAAAAACGGCGGCTGAGGCGGCGTCGGGCGCGCGCGTCAAGGAATGCGGCGGCGGCGGCGGAGGCCCGACATAACAACCGGAGAGGGAGGTCAAAGGTCTCTCCCGCAAAGGCGGGCGGGAAAAGGAGGAAGAGGAAAGGGGGGGGGAGGAAAGAGAGAGAAAAAAAATTTTTTTTTAAAAAAAGCCCGAGGAAGAAGAACAGGAGGAGGGGCGGATGGCGCTCGCTCGCCTGAGGAGAGAGAGAGAGAGAGAGAGAGAGAGTGAGAGAGAAAAAGAGAGCCTGTGTGACGGAGGCGCGCTAGGCCCGAACGGTGGCCGCGGAGGGTCAGCCCGCCCCGATCTGCCAGAGGAGCGCGCGCGCTGCGTTGCGCTTTAACGTCGCGTTTAGCGAGAGCGGGGCGAGGGAGGCAGAAAGGGAGGGAGGGAGGGTTCGAAGGCGAGCCAGCAGCCGTGCGCGCGCGCGCGGGGCACGACGGGAGTTGCAGTCCCGGAAACGAAACGAGGCAGAAGGAAGAAGGGAAGACGAGTGGCGCCGCTGCCGGAATGCGGGTCTCTTGGGCGGCGCTGGCCACGCCCACTCACCGCGGGGCATCACGGGTAGGGCGACGGGCCTAGGCGCCTTAGTCGTTAGGCCGTCAGGGAAACCCGGATGGAGGAAGTGGAAGATGGGCGGAGAGGGGGCCGCCCCCCCACCACCACATAGGGAGCCGGCTGGAGGTTCCTGGCCGTGCTGGTGGCTGTGGATGATGGGCTGCAAGAAAAGCAGGGGGCAGAGAAGAGCAACAAAAGAGGATTAGGGAGCTGGAGGAGAAAAGATACGAAGGACGGAGGCTGGAATTGGGTAGCTCTAGTTTGACGAACAGGAGGACTAGGGGGGACATGATAGCAGCCTTCCAATATTTGAGGGTCTGCCCCAAAGAAGAGTTGGGGGCTCAAGCTATTCTCCAGAGTCTCTGAAGGCAGAAGACGCTGCAATGGATGGAAACTCATCAAGGAGAGAAGCAACCTGGAATGAAGGAGACACTTCCTGACAGTGTGGACAATTAACCAGTGGAACTGCTTGCCACCAGAAGTTGTGGGTGCTCGAATGCTGAAGATTGTTGAAAAAGGAGACTGGACAACCAGTTGTCTTTCAGATCCTAGTGTAGGATCTCCTGTTTGAGCAGGACTACAAGACCTCCAAGGTCCCTTCCAGCTCAATTCCAAATTGAATAATCTTAATGAAGAGAAAGACTAGGGGTGACAGGACAGCAGCCTTCCAATATTTGAGGGGCTGCCGCAAAGAAGAGGGGGTCAAATTATTCTCCAAAGCCCCTGAGGACAGGAGAAGAAACAAGGGAAACTAATCAAGGACAGAAGCAACCTAGAACCAAGGAGAAACTTCCTAACAAGCAAGGACAATTAACCAGTGGAACGGCTTGCCACATTCAAAAGTTCTGAATACTCCAACATTGGAGGTTTTTAAGAAGAGACTGGACAGCTACTTGTCTGGGTTCCCTGTCTGAACAGGAGCTTGGACTAGAAGACCTCCAGGGTCCCTCCCAACCCTGTTATTCTGTACTCCAGGCCACCAGGAAGGCAGGCACAGGCTTGGATTCGTCTGCCCTGCATAGAACTGATGCTACCAGAAAGAAACTCCAGGTTTACAGTTCTAAACTTTAATGTTTTTCAGCAGGAGGTTGGACTAGAAGACCTCCAAGGTCCCTTCCAACTCTGTTTATTCTATTCTTTGTTCTATCCTTAAAAATGCAATTATAAAATTATAATGCTGGCATATATGTACGGTGTTAAAGAGCCTGAGTAGCGTAGGGGGCTAATGCCTCCTACTAAAGGCAGCAATTAACATTCAGCTGCCTGTAATTTCTGCGAGTTCAATCCTAGCCAGGCTCAAGGTCGACTCAGCCTTCCATCCTTTCTAAGGTGGGTAAATTGAGGGCCCAATTTGTGGGGGCAATAAGCTGACTTTGTATAAAATATACAAAAGTATGAAGGCTATTGCTTAACGCATTGTAAGCCACCCTGAGTCTCCGGAGAAGGGCGGCATATAAATCAAATTTAAAAAGAAGAAAACATTGCAAAACTCCGAGGAAAAGTGTTATTTTACATACAATAAATCCAGATGATTTTTATTATTATTATTATTATTTTTGCAGGAGCACTTTTACATTCCTAGACGAGAGAGGCTATTACAGAGATACAAGCTTTAAATCCATGGACAGAAAAAGAACTATTGACAAGTGTTCTTTTATGTACAGATAAAACAGTAGTCAGTTAGATACAATCCCAGGAAGGAAACATTGCTTGCAGAAAACAGTAGTGCTTCTCATATCCCGTCAAGTCCCGCTGGAACCATGGGGAGATTATTCACTCCAGTAGGACTTAACACATAGGTAAGGAACCCAGTGAATGCATTTTCCATAGGCCGTAATAGATCCTCTATTGCAGGGTTCTCCAACGGTAGCAACTTTTAAGGCTTGTGGACTTCGATTCTCAGGATTTCCCAGCCAGCATTGTTATGCCGGCTGAGAAATCCTGGGAGTCGAAGTCCACAAGCCTTAAAAATTGCCACCGTTGGGAGAACCCTGTTCTATTGGTTTAGCATGGTACCAACGTTTAATATTCACAGCATGGCATGGGATATGAAACAAACATACTTAGGGATACCAAGTCAGGAAGGGCTGCCTTAAATAAGAAGACAGTACATGACGCCATGGCTTATTAAAATATTTCCAAAGGGAGGATGCCGGCTTCAGAAAACACTCTTAAGAAGACAGTACATGAAAGGTTAAAGATGGAGAAAAGTTTTAGGCGTGGGAAAAGCAGGGGGACTCCAATGGTTCAAAGTGTCTCAAATGCAGAAACGCAGCCATTAGGGGAACGGTTAAATGCTCCCCACTTCTTGTTTCTGCTGAATTCCTGCCGTGCAAGTCGGTGGGAGTTCTGATCAGACCTTGGTCTCTTGCCCTGCCTGGTCACAATAAAAAGCAACCGGCCGGCACGTGGCTTCATCATGGAATACTTTTATTATCAGCATCTTTGGATTCATTACTGAACTTCCGCCAGCCAGTCAATTTTTTTTTTTTAATTACAAAGGGAATTAGCCCCACAAAATAGGAAATGGCAGAATAACAGCATCTGTTTCGTACAATTCTAAAAGACCAAAAAGCTCGCCAAATAAATACCCCCCCGATTCATGGCTGATCGAGCTGCTCACCGTTCCAGAAAGGTATTTGGCAAATTCAACAGCAGGAGGTTCGGGGAGCAATGCTGGGCCTCCTGAGGCACCATGCCAGCAAAATGCCTCTCGGGGTGTCCTTATAGCGGGGGGCACGAGTGTGGATTTCTTACAACTCCCCCCCCCAAAGAGGAGTGACTCAAGGTGTAACAAGGACACAAAGACGACCCTTTACGCTTAAGAGTATGCCTTGAGATCAGTTAGACGTACACGCTTATACAGATGGAAAACATGGATGTTGTAAAACATTCGGAGAAGGATCTGATGAGAATATATTCACAGTTAACGACCGTCGACGTAAAAAACAAAAACAAAAAACAACTGAACTTGCAATGTGCAACCATGTTAAATATACAAACCGAACTGTAAAACAATACAAAAGTGGGGTCGCTGCGGGGGAGAGAGAATTTAGCCATTGGACCCCTGCCCCTTTCAGCAGCATTTCAGTTTCCACAACCGCTGCTTGGTATCTATTATTAACTAGGAGATTTGGAGCGAAAGAGGACAGGAGTTGGAATGAGATACGTGGAGACTTGCCCTGGGACTCCCCCTCTCAAACTTGGCTCTGATTGAATGCGAGGAGGATAACATTGAGAGGACAGCAGAAGCCCCCTCCCCAGGTGTCATTTCTCCCGGGGGAGGGAAACTGGAGACAAGGAGCGAGGTCAGGGAAGCTACAGTGGAAGACAAAGAAGCATCGGTCGCCGAAAGCTCCCAGGTTGTAGAGCAGAGGTCTTCAAACTTGGCGGCTTTAAGACTTGGGGACTTCAACTCCCAGAATTCTCCAGCCAGCATGCTGGCTGGAGAATTCTGGGAATTGAAGTCCACAAGTCTTAAAGCCGCCAAGTTTGGGGACTCCTGTTGTAGAGAATGAGATGGAGAGGAGAGGAAGGTGAGATGTGGGCGATTGTTAGACCAGGTAGCCTTTGCTGGTCTTTGTGGCTGAGGTCTCCAGCAATCCACCTGGAACCTTTTTAAAAACCCCTCCTTGTAAACAAGCCAAGGATTGATGGAACTTCCTACCTTCTACTACCAAAAGAAAAAACGGGAGAGCGGGTTTTGAAACCTTCCCCCTCTTTGAATTTGTACCGAAAGCTCTTTCGGGCTTGTCTTTTGATCTCACCTTTTTTCCCCAATTTGGAGGCGTTTCCATCCGACCCTCACCCATCCAGTTCCTTCGATGGAAAAGGGAGTGGGGAGGGGGAAGGGGGGGAAGTCATCATGGCTAGCAAAAAAAATCTGTCTGGTCACTTCTCAACCTTGTTCTCGGGCGTCATCGAGGTGAACTGCAGCGAGATTTGCCTTCGGCTCCGAGGACGAGAGCCAGAGGCGAGAGAAAGACCGTAAAAGGAAGAGAGAAGGCCACCGGGGAGAGGAGGGGCGAGGGGATACCCTCCACCCCACCCCGTGCCTCTCTTGGCTTCTAACACACACTAACGTAACTCATGCATTTCTGATTTCCTAACTAAAGGCTCCTTCGCCTTCAACCGCAATGCCCAAGGAGCAAATCGTTCCTTCGCGCAGGCAACAAGGCAGCCCTCGTAAACCTGTCTTACCAAGATGCAGAATTGGGGGGCTGCTGTTTTCTTCTCAAAAAAGGCCGCCTTCTGGCCTCTGGCCTCTTTTAAAGTCCTAACCCCCTTTGCAGGTTGTTAACTTGCCTCTGCGTTGACGGCCAAATGGGAGCCCCGCCCTCAAGCAGGAGCCACCGGGTTTACTTGGGGACCAGCCCGCGAGACTGGGGGTACAGCTGAGAGCTGGAGGCGCTGGAGGGGGAGCCGCCAGACTTCCTTCCGGTTTTAGGCCTGAAGAATACAAAACAGAGGAGCATGAAGGGGCAACTTTATAAATAAAAAGCACGGTGCGTTCACGGGCAGAAAGCAAAACGAAGGCGACAAATGATCTAAAATTGTATTTTGGCAAAGAATTTCATTTGTTGTATACGTGTGGCTAACAAAAGTCACTGGGTTTGTGCCTTTGCAAAGATCGTGCCTGGATCGTTATCTGCCTTTATTATTTTTATACATAGGAAGCTGGAGAATATATCTAAATCCTCCTTCCTCCTCCTATTTTTTCCTACAACAATCCTGTGAGGCCTAGGTTGGTCTGAGAGTGAGTTACTGGCCCAAAGTCAGCTGGCTTTCATGCCTAAAGCGGGATTAGAACTCACAATCTCCTGGTGATTGGCCCAATGTCACTCATCCAGCTTTCCTACCTAAGCTGGGACTAGAACTCACTGACTCCTGGTGATTGGCTCAAAGTCACCCAACTGGCTTTCATGCCTAAGGTAGAACTAGAACACACCATCTCTTGGTGATTGGCCCAAAGTCACCCAGCCGACTTTCATATATAATGTGGAACTAGAACTCACTGTCTCCCAGTTTCTAGGCCAGCACAAAAACTACCAGACCAAACTGACTACTACTTTTTTTTAACCAATATTCAAAGATGTGTGGATTTCACTCCCAGAATTCCTCATGGACCAACTCCCAGAATTCAACTCTCAGTTCTGAGAGTTGAAGTCCACACATCTTCAAGCTGCCAAGATTGAGTAGTAACACTGGGTTACGTATACACCAATCTTCCTTTATTGACCACATTGACAGAGGCTGGAGGGATGCGCTAGGCCCACGATGGCGAACCTATGACACGGGTGCCACAGGTGGCACGTGGAGCCATATCGGTGGGCACGCGAGCTCAGCTCCGGCAGGCATGCGTGCGCCAGCCAGCTGATTTTCGGGCCTTCTGGGCCCACCAGAACTCAGGAAACACACTGTTTCCGGTCTCCAGAGGGCCTCTGAGGGGGTGGGGAAGGTCGTTTTTGCCCTCCCCAGGCTCCTAGAAAGGCTCCTCTGGAGCTGGGGAGAGCAAAAAACAGGCCTACCAGGCCCATCGTGCCAAAAATGGGGAGAGAACAGGAAGGCGGGGCGCATAGAATTATGGATGTGGACACGCAAAAAGGTTAGCCATCACTGTGCTAGGCTTTCTCTATGTCTTCTTCTATTTCAGAAATTCCTGCATCTCTAGCAGATACTTTTTTTCAATAGAAATATCTCCCCCAATTAAGGGGGCTGGAAGCCAGCCCAATTCAGCCACCCAACTTCTCAGACCTACAAAAGAATAGTGGAATAAAATACCAGCTCACCGGGATTTAGATTTCTTGTTGGACGTACTCTCAAAAGTGGACGCGTCCACTTGGATCTCATCTTCATCTTGCAAAGCGGCTTCCAGAGCTGCCTGGACTTTGGGGGCGATGGCCGGGCCCTCGTAATCCCGCGTGGTCCGACTGGGCATATCCAGTTCCAGCAGGACAATATTTTCTGCCTAAAGAGTCCAGATTCAGCAGAGCTCAATACTCGATTATTTCCAAGGGGTCGTGTCCTGTTTTTTAAACTCCTTGTTGGTTTTTTTTTCTAGGTTTGTTTTTGAAAATATTTTCTTTATTTTGGGTTTATTGTAAACCAGGCCAAGATGCAACATTGGGACCGCTTATAACTGATAATTAAATGTGAGACAATTAATAAAGGCCTTAGATCGGAGTCCCATAAGAATCTTCTCAACTCATGGTTAGCATCTGCTAGGAATTAGATAAGGAACCCGGGAATTTAAGGATAGCAATAGCGCTTAGATGTTGTGGCCCGTCAGCGGCCTATGTGGATTGTAGCTGATTCCGACAGCGAGGAGGCTGGTGTGGTGCTGCACCAGCAGCCTGGGCAGTTGGCGCTCGAGTCCGACAATGAGGAGGCTGGAGAAGAGGTGGTGCCAGAGTGGGGATTCAGCCAGGGCCTTCAGAACCTCCCTTAAGTGAAGAGGAAGAACAGAAGCACGGGTGCGCAGAGCTGCCAAAAGGCAGGAGTGGCTCCTCAGGAGGTCTCCTTGAGAGTAAGGCTTGGGGCTAATTGGCCACTCCCTTAGCCTATTTAAGGAGGAACGCAGACTGAAGCAATTTGCAGGGAACAACTTCATTCATATTCCTTCACGTCTTGATTCCAGAAATGTTTGATTCAGCTCTTGTTTATCTCTTGTCAATTTTCCTGCAAATTGCTTCTGGGCATTCTGCCAACCACAGTAAGATTACGGTTATCTGAAAGACTGTGCCTCAGAATTCTGTTACTATTCTTTGGATTCTTGTCGGCTGTTAATGAAGTTAAATTAACAGCCCTTGTTCAGAAAAGACTGATTTAAACTGTACTTGTGTTCGAACAACTACTAAGAAAGTTCATTAGTAGTCCTTAATTAGTAAACTAAGGTAAACTAGACTTATATATCGCTTCACAGTGCTTTACAGCCCCTGCCTAAGCGGTTTACAGAGTCAGCCTTTTACCCCCAACAATCCAGGTCCTCAATTTACCGACCTCATTAACCTCCATTGGTGGAGACCAGTAACCTCCACAGATGAATCACATTTTTTTTACAGGACGTGAGGGCCTGTCTGTCCACCGAGTGCATACCTTGCTCAGGTGAGGCTCTTCTAGTACTTATTTTTCGCATGGCTCCTCATTTTTATTCCAGACTTCCCCCCCTCCCCCCGAATATAAATAGTCTGAGCTCACCCTGTACCGAGCTTCTGGACGGACCATCATGGACATCCTCGCGTGCTGACTCAGGGGTCTCTTGTACCCCACGGCGGACACCGGCCTTCTCATCATCTGTTGGTTCCTGGATTGGGGAAGGAAACAAGCAGCTCAAATACACAACACTCCTTCTGTTTATAACACACAATTCTGGGAGCTTCTCTGACCACTATGAAGACCAGCATTTGTCTGAAATGTTATAGGGCCGTGATGGTGAGCTTGTGGCATGCAGAGGCATATCTGTGAGCACGCTCAGCTCCAGCGCGCATCTGCGTGCCGGCCACCTGATTTTCCGGCCTTCCGGGCCCACCGGATGTTGGAAAATGGGCTTTTTCTCGCCTCCAGGGTGGGTGGGGAAGGCCATTTTCGTCCTCCCCAGGCTCTTAGAAAGCCTCTGGAGCCTGGGGAGGGCAAAAAAAATGGGCCCACCGTGCCAAAAATGGGGGGAGCGTGAGGGGGTCATGCGTGCATGCGCAGGGGGTGTGGGGTGCATTGAATTATGGGTGTGGGCACACAAGGGTGCAACCCCCTCCGTGCTCCCCCCCACTTTTGGCACATGACAGCAAAAAGGTTAGCCATCACTGTTACAGGGTTTCCTGCCTAAGCAGGGGGTTGGACTAGAAGACCTCCAAGGTCCCTTTGAACTCTGGTCTTCTGTTCTGTCTACCTCTCAATGTCCCCATCTCTGTTGTAGGTAGTCCTCGACTTACAACCACTTATTTAGTGGCCATTCGAAGTTAAAATGGCCCTGAAAAAAGTCAGCTGCGACTGTTTTTCACACTTGCAGTAATCCCACAGGCACGGGATCAAAATTCAGGCGCTTGGCAAACCGGTTCATCTATATGCAGTGTCCTGTGTGAGTGTGTGTGTGTGATGTGATCCCCTTTTGCGACCACCTGACCAGCAAAGTCAATGGGGTAGGCAGATTCGCTTAACAACCTCGTGACTAACGAAACAGCGGCAGTGATTCGCTTAACAATTGTGGCAACAAAATGTCCTAAAATGAGGCAAAGCCTCATTTAACCGTCTTCACTCAGCAACAGAAATTTTGGGTCAGTTGCGGTCATTAAGTCGAGGACTACCTGTAACTGCCATCTCTGTAGTTTGATGTGCTTTTTCTTTTTAAGCGCCCTGTTTGGACTCCTGTAATGCTCTCTACATGGGGCTCCCCTTGAGGAGCACCCGGAGACTCCAGCTGGTCCAGAATGCAGCCGCATGAGTGGTTATGGGAGCGAGTCGTCGCTCCCGGGTAACTCCCCTCTTGTGCGAGCTGCACTGGCTCCCAGTGGTCTTCCGGGTGCGTTTCAAGGTGCTAGTCACCATCTTCAAAGCGCTCCATGGCTTAGGACCGGGATATTTACAGGACCGCCTTTGCCAATGAATATCTCCCACCGCCCGATACGCTGTCACAGAGAGGGCCTCCTCAGAGTGCCGTCGGCCAGACAATGGTAGCGGGTGACCCCCAGGGGGAGAGCATTCTCTGTGGGAGCCCCAGCCCTATGGAATGAACTACCCCCGGATATAAGAAAGATTCCTGACCTCCGTGCCTTCCGACGAGCCCTGAAGACTCTACTGTTTCATCAAGCCGGTCTGGCTTAAATTTGTGTTAATTTTAATAGGGTTTTTAGTAGGGGTTTTAAATTTTACGGCCAAATAGTTTAATCATTTTATTAGTTTTAATTTTATATGTGATTGTTTTAATATGGCTGTAAACCGCCCTGCGTCCCATTCGGGAGAAGGGCGGTATATAAATGCAATAAAACTGAAACTGAAACTGTTAGGCCAGGGGTCAGCAACCTGCAGCTCCGAAACCACATGCCGCTCTTTGGGCCCTCTGCTGTGGCTCTCTGTTGGGTGATCCCACCACTGGCTGGCCCCGCCCCTCGCCCTCCCCTCCCAGTCACTCCTTGCCTGGCCTGAGAAGGTAAGGGGAATGGTGGGTGATGGAGAAGCAGGCAGGGCAGAGACAGAGAGATACAGAGAGAGAGGTGGGGAGAGAGGGAGAGAAAGATGTCGAAAGGATTTTGTGGTTCCCGGTGTTTTTTTACAACTGGTTCTCTGCCCTAAGGACCGGCTGGGTAGGCGTGGCTAAGGGGGCGTCATGTGACTGGTTGGAAGTGAGTGACATCGAGTTGGCCACGGCCACCCAGGTTTTGTGGCTCCCGATGTTTTCTTTTCTGTGGGAAACTGGTCCCAATGGCTCTTTGAGGGTTTAAGGTTGCAGAACCCGTGTTAGGCTCAGGGTATGATCAGCAGACCAGCACCAGATGGAAAAAGAACATCCTCATCTTAGCCCACTAAGAATAAAAGTTTAAACCTCAGGAATTGCAGTATTCAGCTCGACACCGTGAGATTTGCTGAATAATGGCCTCAGAACAGATTGTAAAATCAGGCGTGTCCCCTGGGTGATCCCCTGGGTGATCCGCTGTGCCCCCAAGACCCTGATGTTCAATCAGGCAGGGCTAAGCATGTTAACTGGGAATGATTAAAATATTATATAATTCTGGGTTTTATTTAATTTGGGTTAAACTTTGCTATAATTTTAATTATCAATTTTATGATGTTTATGTATCTTTTATTTTTTTCTTGACTATACACCGCCTTGAGTCCTGCGGGAGAAAGGCGGTAGAAATATAATAAATAAATAAATAAATAAATTTACAGATAAATTATGATCAGGATGGGCAGGCTCTTACATGATTGAACTTCAAAGAGTGGCACAATCACCTTGCTGGCTCTCAAAAGCAGAGAAATCAGCCAAGGAACCTCATGCCTCAAACGTGGAGAGATCAGAGCTAAAAGCTATAATGCGGGTATAGTCCTCGGCTTATGACCACAATGGAGCCCAAAATGGCTTTATGGCTAAAGCAAAACAGTTAAGTGAGGTTTTTTTTCCCCTCCCTTCAATTTTACAATCTTTCTTGCCACGGCTGTTAAGCGAAACGGTTGTTAAGTGAATCTGGTTTCCCATCACTGAATGGGCTTGTCAGGAGATCATAAAAAGGGGGGGGGGTGTCACGTGACACCCCCTCCCTGGGACATTGCAACCGTCGTAAATTGGCAAATCCATCGGCAAGCGTCTGGATTTTGATTCCTTGACCACAGATGCTGCTGCAATGGTCGTTAAGTGTGAAAAATGGCCATAAGTCACTTTTTTCAGTGTCGTTGTAACGTTGAACGGTCAATAAATGAATGGTCGTAAGTTGAGGGCTTTGAGAGCAGCAATTGGGCGACAGTTGGGATGACAACACCTGTGCGTAGATCAGTGTTTCTCAACCTTGGTTGCTGGATGATGTGGGGACTTCAACTCCCAGAATTCCCCAGCCAGCAGAGCTGGCTGGGGAATTCTGGGACTTGAAGTCCCCACATCGTCCAGCGGCCAAGGTTGAGAAACACCGGCGCAGATGTACCATTCTGTCATTAACTCGAGTCTTTAGCATTGAATCAGACAAGAGCCGACATAATGCAGGTGATCCTTAACTTACGACCACAAGACATTCGTTAAGTGAGACATTCGTTAAGTGAGCTTTGCCCATACTTTACGACGTTCCTTGCCACTTTTCTTCCCTGTCGTTAAGTGAATTCTTGGTCAGACGGTCGCAAAAGGGGGATCGCGTGACCCTCCCAGACGCTGCAACCGTCGTAAGTATGAGCCAGCGGCCAAGTGTCTGAATTTTGATCGCGTGGACCGTGGGGAAATGCTGCAACGGTCGTTAAGTGTGAAAAAACGGTCATAGGTTAATGTTTTTCCAGTGCCGTTGCGGCTTTGAACGGTCATTAAACAAACGGCGGGAAGTCGAGCACCTAAAACTGGTCGTGTCCCTCAACCCTCAAAGGGAAAGAAGACTCACTCCAGTCGGGTGATGGGGTGAAGTTTCCACTGGTCTTCCTCCTCGTCGAAGAAGGATCTATTCATGATCTTGTTCTTCTCTTCCAAAGGAATGAAGTTCTCGATGATCAGGTGCCTGTGTGATGATCAGCAAAGGACAAAGTGAGATCTGGCGGCCTGGTGGGGATCCAGAAGATCTTTTCTTTGCTGGACTCCATCTTCCAGGTCGCTCAAGTAAATAAGTTCATTCTCGGCTCTGGGACAGCTGACCACAAAGTTCCTTCCATCCCATGTTCTAGAACACGGGTGCGGATCTATGGCCCCTTTATGACTTAGGGACTTCAACTCCCAGAATTCCTGAGCCAGCCATGCTGCCTATGGCCCCATTATAACTTATGGACTTCAATTCCCAGAATTCCTGGGCCAGCCATGGTAACTATGGGTCTTTTATATGGACTTCAATTCCCAGAATTCCTGGGCCAGCCATGCTGCCTATGGCCCCATTATAACTTATGGACTTCAATTCCCAGAATTCCTGGGCCAGCCATGGTAACTATGGGTCTTTTATATGGACTTCAATTCCCAGAATTCCTGGGCCAGCCATGCTGCCTATGGCCTCTTTATGACTTATGGACTTCAATTCCCAGAATTCCTGGGCCAGCCATGGTAACTATGGGTCTTTTATATGGACTTCAATTCCCAGAATTCCTGGGCCAGCCATGGTAACTATGGGTCTTTTATATGGACTTCAATTCCCAGAATTCCTGGGCCAGCCATGGTAACTATGGGCCCTTTATAACTTATGGACTTCAATTCCCAGAATTCCTGGGCCAGCCATGGTAACTATGGGTCTTTTATATGGACTTCAATTCCCAGAATTCATGGGCCAGCCATGCTGCCTATGGCCTCTTTATGACTTATGGACTTCAATTCCCAGAATTCCTGGGCCAGCCATGGTAACTATGGGTCTTTTATATGGACTTCAATTCCCAGAATTCATGGGCCAGCCGTGCTGCCTATGGCCTCTTTATGACTTATGGACTTCAATTCCCAGAATTCCTGGGCCAGCCATGGTAACTATGGGTCTTTTATATGGACTTCAATTCCCAGAATTCCTGGGCCAGCCATGGTAACTATGGGCCCTTTATAACTTATGGACTTCAATTCACAGAATTCCTGGGCCAGCCATGGTAACTATGGGTCTTTTATATGGACTTCAATTCCCAGAATTCATGGGCCAGCCGTGCTGCCTATGGCCTCTTTATGACTTATGGACTTCAATTCCCAGAATTCCTGGGCCAGCCATGGTAACTATGGGTCTTTTATATGGACTTCAATTCCCAGAATTCATGGGCCAGCCGTGCTGCCTATGGCCTCTTTATGACTTATGGACTTCAATTCCCAGAATTCCTGGGCCAGCCATGGTAACTATGGGTCTTTTATATGGACTTCAATTCCCAGAATTCCTGGGCCAGCCATGGTAACTATGGGCCCTTTATAACGCATGGACTTCAATTCCCAGAATTCCTGGGCCAGCCATGGTAACTATGGGCCCTTTATGACTTATGGACTTCAATTCCCAGAATTCCTGGGCCAGCCATGGTAACTATGGGCCCTTTATGACTTAGGGACTTCAATTCCCAGAATTCCTGGGCCAGCCATGGTAACTATGGGCCCTTTATAACTCATGGACTTCAATTCCCAGAAGTCCGCAAGTCATAAAGGGGCCATAGTTCCCCACCTCTGTTCTAGACCTTACTTAAACAGTCATACATGGTTAGTTGGAACTTACTTCAGCTTGAGCTCCCGGGTCAGCTCGTTCTGGGTTTGTTCCAGTTCTTGTCTCTCCTTGATATGCTCCTCCTGCAGGTCGTGGATTTCGGCCTTCACAGCTTGCAGCTTAGAAAACAGCTGGAAGAGAGGAAGACAGTTGCGCAGGGTGACAAGGCTGCCTTTGCACAAGAGACTCTGTAGGTGCAGCAGTTAGAATGCAGTACTGCAGGATGATTCTGCCAGCTGCCAGCAGTTCGATCCTGACCGGCTCAAGGCTGACTCAGCCTTCCGTCCTTCCGAGGTCGGTAAAACGAGGACCCCGATTGTTGGGGGGCAAGAGGCTGACTCTGTAAACCGCTTAGAGAGGGCTGTAAAAGCACTGAGAAGCAGGATGTAAGTCTATTGCTATAATCTGTCTCCAGTCTACAACAGGGTCCTCTCAGCCTTTCCGAGAAGGCTCCACACCCATTTGCACCACTCAGGTGACCCTCAGGACACACAGGAACCTCCAAGTGGCCTCAACGGCTCTCCAAAAAGGATGCAAATGACCAGCTGTCTGCAAGGAGTATAAAACCTTCCAGTCAGAGTTGAAGAAGCTTCTTGGGTGAGAAGTGAAACGACTTCAAAAGAAAATTATTCGTTATTATTTTTTATTAATCATATTTCTATGCTGCCCACTCTCTGAGGACTCTGGGCAGCTTACAACAATCGACAGCATATGGCCCCCAACAATTTGGGTTCTCATTTTACCCACCTTGGAAGGATGGAAGGCTGCGTCAACTTTGAGCCGGTGAGATTTGATCCGCTGAACTAGCAGTCAGCTGAAGTAGCTGCAGTTCAGCACTCTAACCACTGCGCCACCTCAGCTCTAAAAAGCGAGTAAGTGAGGAAGTCCTGTTGCCTCTTGAAAAAGCACCTTTTTCAGGGGTCCTTGGTGTTCTGTCAAACTAGGTAACATAATCAGTGCTAGAAAACTGAGGCTGGATAGCTCAGCAGACTAAAAGCATTCTTATTAACACCAGATGTCTGCAATTACTGTAAGTTTGAATCTCCCCAGGCTCAAGGTCGACTCAGCCTTCCATCCTTTCTAAGGTAGGTCAATTGAGGACCCAGTTTGTGGGGGCAATAAGCTGACTTTGTATAACAATGTACAAAAGTATGAAGGCTACTGCTTAACGCATTGTAAGCCGCCCTGAGTTTCCGGAGAAGGGCGGCATATAAATCAAATTAAAAAAAAAAAGAGTGGGGTAAGATGTTACATAAACCCCACCCTCTCTGTCACTGATGGTGTAACATAGTTAGGTAATGAAACATCTGCAAGAAAACAAGCTCAGAGAGCATCATGGACCCCAAAGTATTCCTCCTCCTCCCCCTCCCGTACAAATATTCTCTTTTATTCGTGTCACCTTTTTCAGTTTTTTAGTTTTAATGTCCACTTCCTGCTGTAAGGAGCTATAGGTTTCCTTCAGCTCCAAGGTCTCTTCATCCCGACTTTCCATTTGCTGCTGGATTTCTCGTTCCCGTCGTTTCTGTAGGACACGACATACATTCATTGAAAGCTTTGCAATTCACCAGTCTCTACATTTCTGCTCTTGTTAGAGAACCATTCAGAGGGGACACTTAACTCGGCGGAAGAATTAATTCATTTCCTAAGAGGGGACTTACAGCCTCTTTATTCCAAAGTAAATACCAATGAATTAAAGTTAGGAAGTCCACAAAAGCTTCAGAAACCCGTTTAATATATTTGGCTCACATTCTAAACTTAAAAAATATATATATAACGGCGGATTCTCAAAAGATAATGACTGATTTATACAGTAGAGAAATTTTAATCAGATGAAAAAAACTGGAAGGAAGCAAAGATGGAAGCCTATTTCAGGTGACTGCGATTTAGGACCGTTTTTATTTATTTATTTATTTATTTTATTCAATTTATATACCGCCCTTCTCCTGCCGGACTCAGGGCGGTGAACAGCCAAGAATAAAAATATACCCATACAAAATCTAAAAATTATTAAAAGAATTACAACTTTGGCAACTTTTGATGGAAACCGGTGTTTGTTTCCTGTTTCCAACCCAAAAAAAAAAACCCCTCGATATAACGGGGTTCCCTTAAAACGACCACCGTTTTCGCTTAATGACCACCGTGTTCATTTAACCACACAAAAAAAGGCAATAAAATCAGACAGGGTCACATGGGGATCTGTTTAACGGCCACAATAACTTACGGCCATAATTTCTGGCTCAATTATGGTTGTAAGGTGAGAACTACTGTATTTTTCAATGCTTGGGAAAGGCATTGGCTTGGGAAGTGTTCTCAGGGGCCTTTATCCAGGTACTGTGTTTTCCCCAAAATAAGACCGGGTCTTATATTAATTTTTGCTCCAAAAGGTGCATTAGGGCTTATTTTCCGACTGAGTCTTATTTTCAGGGAAAACAGGGTAGTAGGAAAAAGTTTCTGTTGCATTTGCAGGTGAAGAGCAAAATAAAGATACGGGAAAAATGGGCAATTCTCACCTGCTCAGCAATCTCCTGCCGTTTCTGTTCCAGGATTTTCTGCTGCTCATTTGTGTGATCCACGATGTTTTTTCCACCAACAAGCAGCTTGCTCTCCATTGCCTTAAAAGTAAAAATATTAAGGGGTGCCAAGGGAGAAATTTCATAAATTTAGAACTCTGCAGATACCAAGCTTGCCTTACAACTGTAATTCCAGTTGAAAGTTTAAAGAAAATATATAATATATATTCTTCATGCAGCATGCACCTGGCTGAGGTGTTTGCCAAAAACAGGAAATCAGATTCAACCGATAACGCTAAGCCAGACGTACTGAGTTCCATTACCGATTAACAATAAATTATGATATTTGCTGGAAATGCAGCAGGTAACTTGCCCTTCGCTGCATTCAGGTTGTTTTATTTATTGATTTAGAAAGTTGATACAGCCGCTTACTCGCTCACAGCTACTCTAAGCAGCTTACAAACAATAAAAAATGCAGAATAGGAAAAAAATAAAAACCAAAAATAATCAGAAACACCCAGTCACCCACCCCACAGCAACGACACATGGACAAATAAGCCAGTTGTTGTGGTTGTTATTATTATTATTATCATTTTGCAGATGCAATAATGTTTTGATGGATCGGTCATAAACATCCTCTCAATATAATAAGAGTAATTTTCACACCTTTGTTTCTGCATATCTCAAGGGTTTGCACAGTCACTCATGCCCTCATCACTTCCCGTCTGGACTACTGTAATGCTCTCTACATGGGGCTCCCCTTGAGGTGCACGTGGAGGCTCCAACTGGTCCAGAATGCAGCCGCGCGGGTGATATTGGAAGCAACATGGCGCTCACATGTAACACCTCTCCTATGCGAGCTGCACTGGCTTCCAGTGGTCTTCCGAGTGCGCTTCAAGGTGTTGGTTCTTACCTTCAAAGTGCTCCATGGCTTAGGACCTGGGTACCTACGAGACCACCTTCTGCAACCAATAACCTCCCAGCAACCAGCACGCTCCCACAGGGTGAGCCTCCTCAGGGTGCCGTCACTAAAGGAATGTCGACAGGTGGTTCCCAGAGAAAGAGCCTTTTCTGTCGGGGCACCTACCCTTTGGAACAGGTTACCTCCAGGGATACGAATGATCCCACATCTTCGTCCTTTCCATCGTGCACTTAAGACCTTTCTGTTTCACCAAGCCAGGCTGGCATAAATCTCTTCTAATTGTTCTAAATCTTTATGCTGAAGATTCTTAACTGATGAGCCAAACCGGCTTAATTATCTTATATCCACATTTTATATGTATGTTATTTTAACTGTTCACCACCCTGAGTCCTTCGGGAGAAGGGCGGCATAAAAATTAAATAAATAAATAAATAAATAAACACTGTATACAATATGCGTATGCCAGTCTGAATTTTCTGAATACACACAAAAGTACGGGTAGCCTTTCACTTAGTGACGGTTCAAAGTTACGACGTCACTGAAAAAAGTGAGTTAGAGCCATTTTTCACAGTTACGTCTGTTGCAGTATCCCTGGGGTCATGTGATCTGAATCCAGCTGCCTGGCAACTGACTCATATTTATAACGATCACCGTGTCTCCAGGC
Source organism: Masticophis lateralis (assembly GCA_030761175.1). NCBI lineage: Eukaryota > Metazoa > Chordata > Lepidosauria > Squamata > Colubridae > Masticophis > Masticophis lateralis. The sequence continues at coordinate 212,675,764 of JAUDYJ010000003.1, read as the reverse complement.
GACCTTCCGACAAGCAAAAAGTCAACGAGGGAAGCCGGATTCACTTAACAACCGCGCGACTCATTGAACAACTGCAATGAATCGCTTAACAAATGTGGGAAGGAAAGTCGTAAATTGGGGCAAAACTCACTCAACAAGCATCTCACTTGGCAACATAAATTTCGGGATAAATTGTGATCATAATTTGAGGATTACCTGTACATTTTTTATTTTTAATTTGTCTTTTAATGACCCTGTATTCCCTTACAGCAAGGGCAACTGAATGGAGCTGAGAATTTATTCGCCGGATGCCCTTCCTGTCTCCAATGCAGAGTTCACAGCAGATAATTATTTTTTTTTTAACCTTCAATTTATTTTTTTAATTTATTTTTTTAATATAAATAGAAAGAACAACATATTCAATATCCATATAAACAGTGTGTTGTCTGGTTACAATTCTTTTGAGTAATACTCATCATAATATTCTCTAGTAGTACTCTCGTAATGACTTTCCCCTCATAATATTAATACAAATTAATTATTGATACTAATCAAAATTAATAAATTACAGTAATGAAAGCAGATAATTACTTGTGCTCAGAGAAAGAAATATCTGCCACTACCTAGGATCGAACTCACAGCCTGCTGATTGTGAGGCGAGAGCTCCACCTGCAGGCCACTGCACCACTCTGAGGATTGTCTGTACATGTTCTGCTGATTAATGATCAACGTAAATACATCATTCGTTAGAAAAGGCATCTTACCTTGATTTTGGCACCCAGCTTTTCAGCCGCCTCTTTCTCCCGTCTCAGGTCTTCCATCTTCTTCTCCTTCTCCTTCAGGAGCCTCATCTTGTCCTCGGCAACCAAGCTGTGGTCCTCCAGGATGGCCTTCTTCTCGATCTCCAGCTTCTCTTGCTGCTCTTTCCAGTAGTCATCTTTGTCTGCCCCTTCCTCTTCTTCCCCTTCCTCTTCCTCCTCCTCTTCTTCCTCTTCCTCCTCCTCCTCGCCCATGCCGCCGTCTCTCCTCCTCTCCTTCTTCTTCCTCTTGACGATGGACCTTTTCTCCAGCTGGGCCTTCAGACGAGCAATTTCTTCTTGGAATTCCCGCAGGAGAGCGTCTTTGGGGTCTTCGTTGACCCTTGGCTTGTTCTTGATGTTCTTGGCACGGTTGGCGTATCTCAAGGTGGTCAAGGTTTCCTCCACGTTGTAGGAGGCAGGGCCAATGTTGGCGACCATCACGGTCTTGGCATTGCCACCCAAGGAATCCTGGAGCAGCCGGGTCAGCTTGGAGTCCCTATAGGGAATGTGGGTGCTTTTGCCATCCACGAGGGCAGAGATGACATTGCCCAAGGCGGAGAGAGAGAGGTTGATCTTGGTGGCTTCTTTCAACCTCTCCCCCTGGGCTCCGGTCTTGGACTGGCGCTCGCTGCCCGCCAGATCCACCAGATTCAACTTCCCGACCCGTATGTGGTTCTCCCCGTCAAGCCCAACCTCGCTGCATTCAATGGTGATGACAAAAATGGCATGGGAACGGGAACTGTGCTCGTTCATGTTGGTGGCGCCCACCGAACGATTCTGGTTCCCGACGTTCATAACGTGTTCGATTTCTTTCACACTTTTGGTGACAAACGAGGAGAGATCTTTGACGTAGATTCCCGTATCGGGCCTCTCCTTCAACTCCAGCCTCTTGGATTGGTCCTTGGAGAGTAAGTCTCTGATTTCTTCTTGGTAGATCTCCAAGTAGGAGGCCCTCACCAGATACTGCTGGTTCTGAGACCGGGAAATGTGGGTGAAGATGTGGTCAAATGAGTTGGGGATGACCCCTCTTTTCTCAACGTCTCCACGCACACCTTCCATGGTGTATGTTTTCCCCGTCCCGGTTTGCCCATAAGCAAAAATGGTCCCGTTGAACCCCTGGAGAACCGAGTCCACCAACGGCCGGAAAGTCTCATCATAAAGCTCAAACTGTTTGGAGCTCCAGTCATAAACGGCATCAAAGGTGAAGGTCTTTGGAAGTTCATGAGATGTTCCCTTTGGGTTCTTCACAGAGACCTGCCCCAATTTCACGTCCACTTCCACCACCTGTTCGTAGGAGGCTACTTTCTCTTTGCTGTTCATGGGCCGGCATCGTACGACAACTCTGACCGACTCCGAGCACTTTAACTTCAACATGACCACGGACTGGCACGGGGGCCAAATGAATCGATGACGGAATCAGGAAGACCAAGGATTCTTCTAATCCTAGAAAAAATGTAATACAAGAACAGAATATAAGGGTAAGATGGTTAGCACAGCAAACAGAAGTTCCTATCCTACCATATTAACACTTAACATCCTTGATCGGGGATGTCCATAAGATTTATGGACTTCAACTCCCCAAATTCCCTAGGCAGCTGAGTTGCAGCCAGTGGCAAATCTGGACTACTGTAATGCTCTCTACATGGAGCTCCCCTTGAGGAGCACCCGGAGGCTCCAACTGGTCCAGAATGCGGCCACGCGAGTGGTTATGGGAGTGACTCATTGCTCTCGTGTAACACCTCTCTTGCGCAAGCTGCACTGGCTCCCAGTGGTCTTCTGGGTGCGTTTCAAGGTGCTAGTCACCATCTTCAAAGCGCTTCATGGCTTAGGACCGGGATACTTACAGGATCGCCTTCTGCCATCGAATATCTCCCACCGTCCAATACGCTCTCACAGAGAAGGCCTCCTCAGGGTGCCATTGGCCAGACAATGTCGGCAGGCAGCCCCCAGGGGGAGAGCCTTCTGTGTGGGGGCTCCTGCCCTATGGAATGAACTGTCCCCGGATATAAGAAGGATCCCCGACCTCCGCACCTTCCATCGTGCTCTGAAGACCCTATTGTTCCATCAAGCCGGCCTGTCCAAATAAATTAATTTTAATGGGTTTAATAGATTTTAATGGGGTTCTAGCTAGGGGTTTTAAAAACGGCCAATTGTTCTAAATTATTTTAATGGTTTTTAATTTTTGTGTTGGGTTTGTTTTAATATGGCTGTATACCGCCTTGAGTCCTTCGGGAGAAGGGCGGTAGAGAAATGTCCTAAAATCAAATCAAAATCAATCAAATCAAATCGTCATAGCTTCCTGCCAGGAGTTCGATCCTGACTGGCTCAATGTTGACTCAGCCCCTTCCAACTTTCCAAGGTTGGTAAAATGAGGACCCAGATTGTTGGGGGCAAGATGCAAATAATGCTGACACTGTCAACTGACCAGTGAGTGCTATACAGGTAGTCCTTGACTTACAACAGTTCGCTTAGTGACAGTTCAAAGTTACAACGGTACTAAAAAAAGTTATGACCGTTCTTCACACTTACGACCGTTGCAACATCCCTGGGGTCATGTGATTGAAATTCAGAGGCTTGACAACTGGTTCGTATTCATGACGGTCGCAGTGTCCAGTGGTCATGTGGTGCCCTTTTGCGACCTTCTAAGTCAATGGGGAAGCCAGTTTTGCTTGTTGCTGTCTTAACAACTGCAGTGATTGATTCACTTAACTAATTCTGTTTTACTCAGCAACAAGGTTTGGGCTCAATTAGGGTCATAACTCAAGGACTGCCTGTAAAACATCATGCAGCGGAATATAAGTCCAAGTACTAAGGCTCCAGACTCACACCTGCCACAACAGAACAGCTTAGAACAGGCTATAAAAAACACTATAAATAAAAAAGATGTTGAGACTCTAGAAAAAAGTGCAGAGAAGAGCAACCAGGATGATGAGGGGACTGGAGGCTAAAACATACAATGAACGGATGCAGGAACTGGGCCTGGCTAGTCTAGTGAAGAGAAGGACCAGGGGAGACAGGAGAGCATCTTCAATTATTTGAGGGGCTGCCCCTGAGAGGAGGAAGGGGGTCAAGCTATTCTCCAAAGCACCTGAAGGCCAAGAGAGGAATAATGGGTGGAAACTGACCAACGAGAGATTCAACCTGGAAATAAGAAGGAATTTTCTGACAGTGAGAACAATCAACCCATGGAACAGAAGTTGCCTTCAGAAGTTGTGGGAGCTTCATCACTGGAAGCTTTCAAGAAGAGACTGGACTGCCACTGGTCAGAAAGGGTGTGGCGTCTCCTGCTTTGGGGGTGTGTGGATTAGATGACCTACAAGGACCCTTCGAACTCTGTGATTCTACGTCCTATATCAAGCCAAGGAATAAGTCACCGCACTATAAAAAAGATGTTGAGACTCTAGAAAAAAGTGCAGAGAAGAGCAACCAGGATGATGAGGGGACTGGAGGCTAAAACATACAATGAACGGGTGCAGGAACTGGGCCTGGCTAGTCTAGTGAAGAGAAGGACCAGGGGAGACAGGAGAACATCTTCCAATATTTGAAGGGCTGCCACAGAGAGGAGGAAGGGGGTGAAGCTATTCTCCAAAGCACCTGAAGGCCAAGCAAGGAATAATGGATGGAAACTGACCGACGAGAGATTCAACCTGGAAATAAGGAGGAATTTTCTGACAGTGAGAACCACCAACCCATGGAACAGAAGTTGCCTTCATAAATTGTGGGACCTTCATCAAGGATTTCAAGATGAGACTGGACTGCCACCTGTCAGAAATGGTGTAAGGGCTCCTGCTTGGGTGGGGTGGGGGGGTTGGACTAGATGACCTCCAAGGTCCCTTTCAACTGTACCTAATCTGTACCTGTAGGCTGGCAAAGGCTGTCGTTGCCAGAGGAATCGCACTGACTCACACCTTACCCTCCTCTGAAAGAGTAAATTGTCGAGCCACCGTTTTACCATCGGGTCATCCGCAGAGCTTCATTTAGGGCAGGTCCCACCAGGATTTTTATCCTGGCAGCAAACCTTTGTACCGCAAACCTCATTATTCCGGTGCATAATGGAATCGGCGGGGCTCCTGATCCCTGCTTGCTATCCCCATCCGCCAAGGATGAAAAGGAAAGATCAGAGGGCGGTTTGTGAATTATTAGAGATTCCTCGCATCCTTCAAGGAGAAAGTGTTAAAATTGAGCAATTTTTAGATTTAAAATGAAGCCTGCCTTGGAGCAGAACTCCATCTGGGTGACCTTGTCACATCTCCCATAGTTTTCTTGGCTGCAAAACCAACTGCTGTGCTATTATTGTGTTTGCCCAGGACACAATCTTTCAAGTTCCTACATCTGGACACATTTCTGGCCCAAACCAGACCTATTTTTGGTTTCTTAATTCAGCGAAGGCAAGTCAGGCACGACTACCCCGAAGCTGGCCAATTCTTGACTCACCTTCGTCCTTGGGCGTGTGGGAAATCTTTACACCTTAGCCCCCTGCAATCTCGTGTTCTCCAGAAATGTTTATGGAATTGTGTTTCATCATTCCCAGAAAGGGGCAAAATGGAAGTGATGGCCAATGCATCACCTTGACTGCTCATCTTGACTACCGCAATGCGTTCTACCTGGGCCCGCCCTGGAAAATGATCTGGAGCCGCCAGTGGGTTAAAAATGCAGTTCTGTGTCAAGTGAGGATTTGAACCCGTGTCACCTCTCTTGCGGGAGCTGCATTGGCTGCTGATTTGCTTCGGGGTCCAATTCAAGGTGCTGGTTGTCACCTTCAAAGCCCTCCGTGGCCTGGGGGTAGGTTACTTAAAGGGCCATCCTTTCCCAATTACATCTACAAGCCCTACCAGGGCGGAGAGGCAGGGGATGTTATGGGTCCCCGCTCTTAAGGAGGTTCCATCTAGTGCCGTGATGGCGAATTTATGGCACGGGTACCACAGGTGGCACGCGGAGCCATATTGGTGGGCACGCAAGTGTTGCCCTAGCTTAGCTCCAGCGCACATGTTTGCACCGGCCAACTGATTTTCAGATCTTCCCACCGGAAGTTGGGAAACTGGCTGTTTCCAGCCTCCGGAAGGCCTCCAGGGGGATGGAGAAGACTGTTTTTGCCCTCCCCAGGCTCCTAGAAAGTCTCTGGAGCCTGGGGAGGTGGAAAAATGGGCCCACCGTGCCATCGCGTGCCAAAAGCAGGGGGAAATGGGGGGGGGGGTCACGTAAGCATTTGCGGGAAGGCAGGGTGCATTGAATTATGGATGTGGGCACACCCACCTGCGACCCCCCCATGCTCTCCCCGCATTTGGCACGCGACAGCAAAAAGGATAGCCATCACTGATCTAGTGGGACCAAGGAGAAGGGCCTTTTCCGTGGTGGCTCCCTCCCTGTTATTTGAAGGACCATCTTTTCTCAATAACATCTGCCAGGCCCACCAGGGTGGGAAGGAAGGAAGATGTTATTGTTGTGGCCTGTCGGCTGTTGGCTCCTCCAGCAGCCCAGTCAGAGAAGGAGGCGTGGAAGTCAGGGTCAGCCTCAAGGCAACCTGGGAGCTCCGAGGGGGACAAGGGAAGGGAGCTGTCAAAGAGAGAGAGACAGAGGTGGAGCCTGGGCTGTCTGTCAGCCCTCAGATGGAGAGTCAATAGCCACTAGGTCTGGAAGCGGCTGATGAGGAAGAGGAGGAATAGCTAGGTCCAGCGCCTGATGCACTGATGCTCAGAAGGCAGAGGAGAGGAGAGCAGTGGAAATCTATGGGCCGGTCCTTGGGACAGAAGAGCCACCGCTGCTAGCGAAGCCTCACCCTAGCTCTGGAGATGAAAGGCAAGGGGCGGAGATGAATAGATGTGGCAGACAACAATCCATCTTCCTGCCGGAGGAACTTGTTAGCCTGCGGTGAGAGAGAAACTTTTTGTCAGGGCTCCTGGGTGCTCCTAAGAAAGGAATCATTGATTCAACTACAGAGGGTTTGTCGTGTTTGGGGAGTTGGGTCAGAACAGTTATGGATCCCCTCTCTTAAGGAGGTCCATCTGGTGAAACCAAGAAGGGCCTTCTCCGTGGTGGCTCCCTCTCTGTGGAACATCATCCCTGCAGATGATGGGTCCCTTCCTTGTCCCCTACCTTGACATACTTCCAGAAGGCCCTGAAGACCTGATTTCGCCAGTGGGCCTGGGGACCCCAGGGGGATATGGCACCCATCAACTGATTGCTTTGATCAATGTCACCAGGGGTGGGAGCGTTTACTGGGCTTTGTCTTCTGTAAGCCGCCAGTCACCGAGAGGGAATTGGGCAGCCATATGTATATTTTCTTAATAAGCGAATCTAGAGAGCTGCCATAATCAAACGTTGAGAAGTCAGCCAGTTAAAGAAAGGATACACATTTACCCTGACAGCCCTTCTAGAAAACAGATGCTGACAAGGAGATGTTTTTTTGCAGGACCAAATAAACATATTCTGGGGAGTATGGTCTGCAACTATCGTCCAGGAGGATAACTTGCTGCCTGCCCCCCATCCCCGAGATCCTTGCAAATGGGCCTCGTGTAGAAACTCCGTACTAGCCTGCCACAAAGGTTTTAGAAAATGCTGTCCAGAAACAGCACTTCGTCCTATGAAAGCCGACGCCATTTGGCCAGATCCCAAAACGGATTCTAATCCATTAACTGGAAGCATTTGCAACTGGCTGCTGGTCGTCCGAATCTTGCTTTCTTGGAATAACAGGATGACGTCGTGTCTAAGCAAAATGAAGGTGGGCAGTTCAATCATCATCTAATTGCTTGCGGGAGAAACGAAGGAGAGTTAATTCTTTCCAATGGTCAGCATGGGAGGGGGAGGGGGGGCTATATTGCGGGATTGACTTTACTGTCATTTTAAATACCTCAACAAGGTGCCTGGGCATGGCCGGCCGCTCTTTGGGTTCAAAGAAAGAGTATCTCACTATATCCACACGTGTAATTCCCTGCGTCGCATCATCACCTGTGCTCTTCTTTTAATAAATCCATCTCATTAGGTAGTTATTTCTGCTCTCATCGGATTCCCCATTTTATTTTTAAACTACGGTACTTTTAATCCACCTCTCGGGAGAGAAAGGGAAGCCTCACAGCAATGACCTTGTCTAGAGTAGAGTAGAGAATATAGCACAGAACAGAATATAGAATAGAATAGAGTACAATATAGAGTAGAGTAGAGTAGAGTAGAGTAGAGTAGAGTAGAACAGAACAGAACAGAACAGGAACAGGAACAGGAACAGGAACAGGAACAGGAACAGGAACAGGAACAGGAACAGGAACAGGAACAGAATGAATGAGCCAGAAGGAACCTTGAGGTCTTCTAGTCCAGCCCCCTGATCAAACAGGAGAAGCTATTTCAGATCAAGTAACTGTCCAGTCTCTTCTTAAACACCTCCAGCATCGGAGCGCCCACGACTTCAGGAGGCGAGCTGTTCCATTGGTTAATTGTCCTCACTGTTAGGAAGTTTCTCCTTAATTGCCTAATTGTAGAAGTTGTACATTTTGCTTTATATATATATATACACCAAAAGCCAATGAGAATTCTTTGGATTGCAAGGCGGCAAAAGTAGGATTAATAAATAAGTAAAACTGCTTGCCAGATTTCAGATTGCAGGTAGTCCTCGACTTAAAACAGTTCATTTAGTGACCCTTGAAAGTTACAGCAGCACTGAAAAAATGGATTTATGACCATTTTTCACACTTCTGACCGTTGCAGCATCCCCAAAATTCACATGCTTGGCAACTGGTTCACATTTATGACGGTCGCAGAGTCCCGGGGTCATATAATCCCCTTTTGCGACCTTTTTGACCAGCAAAGTCAATGGTGAATCCAAATTCACCTAACAACCGTGTTACTAATTTAACCAACGCAATGATTCCGTTCACAACTGTGGCTAGAGAAAGTCGTAAAGTGGGGCAAACTCACTTAACCCATGTTTCACTCAGCAGCATAAATTTTGGGCTCCGTTGTGGTCGTAACTCGAGGAGTATCTGTACTCATGTAAAGATACTTTCTGTAAAGAAACGCACCGGTAGCTGCAGCTAAATATGTTTTTCCATTATTGTACCAATCTTAATATCTTCATAGGAGAGGAAGCCCAAAGAGCCACTACTGGCAATATTTATTTATTTGTCCAATGTATACAGCTGTCCATCTCACAAACAAGTGACTGGGCAGTGCACAACAAGGCTAAGAAACAGTTACTTTAATAAATAGTAAAATAATTTTCATTTATTCCTTTACTTTAGTCTGCAGAGCCTGGTTTAGCTCTGCAGACTAAAGCACCGTAATTAACATCCAGCTGTCTGCAATTACTGTAAGTTCGAATCTCACCAGGCTCAAGGTTGACTAAGCCTTCCATCCTTTCTAAGGTAGGTCAATTGAGGACCCAGTTTGGGGGGGCAATAAGCTGACTTTGTATAAATATACAAAAGTATGAAGGCTATTGCTTCACGCATTGTAAGCCGCCCTGAGTCTCCAGAGAAGGGCGGGGCATAGAAATCAAATAAAAAAAAAAATTATGTATGGTCACACAATCGGCCGGATGTTCTGACCCGATCTGGCATTTCTGTCCATTTAATGAGTCCTTCCAGAGGACTAGTTGGGATGTTGATGTTTGATGGTGTTAAAGGTTATTATTGTTATAAAAAATATTTTTAGAAAACTATAAACAACAAAGTCAGAAAGAGGAAATATTAAGAGGAGGAGATGTTAACCTTACAGGCGCCACCTCAAAAATTCACCAGGCCTGTTTAGAGTCCCCAGGCCTGATGGCGCAACCAGTATTGAGGGACCTTCAGAAGGTCAAAAGCCAGTTTTAATTTGGGGGAAGAATATTCCACAAAGCAGGAGCCAAAACAGAAAAGGCCATGCACAGAGGATCTGCCATATATAGTGCCTTAGCTAGTGACATCCACATCATATCCCTGTCTCTACTATACACTGGCAAAACAACTGTTATAGGCTCTTAACACCCTCTCCAGACTTATACAAACCCAGATAGTCCTTAAATAATTGTGGCCTGAAGGTATTTGATCATAGCCCACTTACTTGTATGGATTACATATCACAAATAAAACCTTAGAACTTATAATAACTTTGTCACTTTGAAAGTACACTAATTGACATACATTAAAGTGAAATTTCGTTTCCTGCAGCTCCATTTTATTTTTGTTCATTTGCTCTAACTCTTTCTCAAATTTCATTCTTTCCAACTAGGGAATAATCCTATAGGAGCCTGAGTAGCGTAGGGGAGTAATGCCTCCTACAAAGGCAGCATTTAAGATCCAGCTGCCTGCAATTACTTGCGAGTTCAATCCCAGCCAGGCTCAAGGTCGACTCAGCCTTCCATCCTTTATAAGGTGGGTAAATTGAGGACCCAGTTTGTGGGGGCAATAAGCTGACTTTGTAAAAAATATACAAAAGTATGAAGGCTACTGCTTAACGCATTGTAAGCCGCCCTGAGTCTCCGAAGAAGGGTGGCATATAAATCAAATTTTAAAAAAAATCCAAGCAATAGAAATAATGGATATGCATCAGGCGAATGTTATGTTTTGGCTATTTGGGTTTTTAAAAAAAAATGGTAAAAAAAGGTTTCAGAGTACTTCAAAAATGCAAGAGATTTACAATCCATATCACACTGGAAGAAATAATATTCTGAATTACCACCCTATGCCACCCAAGCCACCATAGCTTGTTCAAAAAGCATAGCTTGTTCTAAATCAGGGTTTCCCAACCTTTGTGACTTTAAGATGTGTCGACTTCAACTCCCAGAATTCCCTAGCTGGTCTTGCTGGCTGGGGAATTCTGGGAATTGAAAACTATGCATCTTAAACCCAAAGGTGCTTTTTTTCAAAAGGCAACTGGACTTTCTTTTGTTTTTCCTTGAAGACGTTTCGCTTCTCATCCAAGAAGTTCTAAGTTAGAACTGAAGAAGCTTCTTGGATGAGAAGTGAAATGTCTTCAAGGAAAAACCTTCCCCCCTTCCCAGGGTCTGACAGGACCCCCACTCACTTGCTCTATCTCCCATCTCACCTGAAGGACTGATTTCCTGTTTCTTTGGTTTTTTTATGGCTGTATACATTGTTTTGATCTTGGCTTACAGGCTACCCAGAATTTGTGTTTTTAAGATGGGAAGCTATGCAAAGGGAATGAATGAATGAATGAATGAATGAATGAATGGGTCAGCTGGGTGACTGTGCCAGTACCTGTCTCGGCCCACCCACCTCACAGAGTTGTTGTTGTAAGAAAAAAAGAAGGCAGGAGGATTAGGGCCGTGGTGGCGCAGAAGTTAGAATGTAGCATTGCAGGCTAATTCTGCCAACTGCCAGCAGTTCGACTATCACCGGCTCAAGGTTGATTCAGCCTTCCGTCCTTCTGAGGTGGGTAAAATGAGGACCCAGATTGTTGGGGGCAAGAGGCTGACTCTGTAAACTGCTTAGAGAGGGCTGGAAAGCATTGTGAAGGGGTGTATATGTCTAAGCGCTATTGCTCTATTAGGCATATTCCCCATGCAAAACGCTGGGATGAAATTATGTATCGATATTTATTATTTTACCACACATTTTTAGGGGGAGAACACCCCAAATCCCCCTGCCTTCTCATTTCCCTACATCAACCTTACAAGGTAAGCTCACCCAGAAAGAGGTTTTCCTAGAGTCACCCAACCAGTTTTCGTTGATTCATTCAATTGTTCATCGCACAGCCAGCCATCGATGTTCAGACTGGACTTGGCATTTTATCTGTTTTTATTTTCATGAATGAATGAAAGCCAACTGGCTGACTTTGGGCCAGTAGTTCTCTCAGCCCAATCCACCTCACAGGGTTGTCGTTGTGGGGGGGGGGAAGAAAAGGCAGGGGGATTAGGCATGATCCCTTTTGCTAAGGCATCATGCCTAATCCTCCTGCCTTCTCTTTTCCCCCTCACAATATATGGTGTGTATTGTATTGTACTATTGCATTGTATTGTGTATGTATTGTATTGTATTATTGTTTTGTATTGTTGTATTGTACTGTATTATTGTATTGTATTATGCATGTAGGTGTACATATGTCTATGTATGTGTGTGTATGTGTGTACGGTATGTATGTGTATATGTGTGTGTGTTATACACACACATGGTAGCCCTGCGCTGCCGTTTTTGTGATATACACACACATAACCACGTATTTATTTATTATTCAACCACATATTTTCAGGCCGAGAAGACCCTGAATCCCCCTGACTTCTCATTTCCCCACAACAACCTTACAAGGTAGGCTCACCCAGAAAGGAACTAGGCCAGCTTAAGAGTCACCCAACGGGCTTCAGTCATTATCATTTCTCATCGCACAAGCCAGCCAGCCACGTTCAGACCAGATTCGGCCTTTTCATCCGTTTTTATTTTTTGATGAATGAATGAATGAAAATCAGGTGGCTGAGAGGAGTCTCTCTCTCTCTCCCTCTCTCCCCCACACACTCCCTCCCTCCCTCCCTCTCCCTCCCTCCTTCCCTCACTCCCCCTCCATCTCACCCCCCTCTCCTTCCCTCCCCCCTCTCCCTCCTTTCCTCTCTCCCTCCCTCTCTCTCCCTCTCCCTCCCTCCTTCCCTCACTCCCCCTCCCTCTCACCCCCTCTCCTTCCCTCCCCCTCTCCCTCCCTCTCTCTCCCTCCCTCCTTCCCTCACTCCCCCTCCCTCTCACCCCCTCTCCTTCCCTCCCCCCTCTCCCTCCTTTCCTCTCTCCCTCCCTCTCCCTCCTTCCCTCACTCCCCCTCCCTCTCACCCCCCTCTCCTTCCCTCCCCCCTCTCCCTCCCTCTCTCCCTCCCTCCTTCCCTCACTCCCCCTCCCTCTCACCCCCCTCTCCTTCCCTCCCCCCTCTCCCTCCTTTCCTCTCTCCCTCCCTCTCTCTCCCTCCCCCTCCCTCCCCACTCTTCCTCTCTCCCTCCCCTCCCCCCCTCCCCCTGCCTCCCCACTCTCCCTCTTCCCCCTCTCTCCCTCCCTCCCCCTCTCTCTCCTCCTTTCCTCTCTCCCTCCCAATCTCTTTCCCTCCCCCTCCCTCCCCACGCTCCCTCTCTCCCTCCCCCTCCCTCCCTCCCCCTCTCTTTCCCTCCCGCTCCCTCCCTCCCCCTTCTGCCTCCTTCCCCTTCCCTCTCTCTCCCTCCCCCCTCTCTCTCAGCCCAGTCTACCTCACAGGGTTGTTGTTATGGGGGGGAACAGGAGGAGGAGAAAGAAGTATTAAAAGTACGTTCCCTGCCTGGAGTTTTATATATATATATATATTTATATATTATATTTATTTATATAAATCTAGGGAAAAAAACACAAAACCGGATCAGGAACCAGATAAGGGGGAAAAACGGGGGGGGGGGGGAAGAAACCAAGAGAGGGATGGAGGAGGGCCTCCTTTCCCCGCCAAACCCTCCCCGGCCACGGCTTACCTGGCGGTCAGCTGCCCCTCCGGCCATGACAGGCGCCGCCTCAGAGGGGGTCGGTGCGGGGTGGGGTGGGGGGGCTCGGCCTGGAAGGTAGGCCTTGCGCCGCCGCAGTGCCCGATGGGGCTTGTAGTCCTCCCGTGCTAGGCCTGGGAGGGGCCCTCGCGTGTGTTTCCGCCCCCCCCCCCGGGGGAGACGGGCCTTTTCCCCCCTCCCCGCCGCCTCCGATCCGGCGTGAGGCGGCCCGGTTGCCGCCGCCGCCGCTGAGGCCGCCGCTCACTTCCTTGGCAACGCGGCCGCCCGCCCACAAGCCCTCACTTCCCTAGCGACCGGCGGCCTTGCCTAGCAACGGGCGCCCCGCCCGGACACGCCCCTCCCGCTCTCCGAGGCGTTGGGGGAGGAGGGGCAACATCCGGGTGCTTTCTCCCAACTTCCGGAAGGAGGCCTCGCGAGGCGCGCCGGGCTCGCCTGAGAAGGGGGACGAGGTTTCCTTTGCCGTTGCCCGGATGGGGTTGGCACTGAGAAGCCGGGGATCGGCGCGGCCTGTTTTCACGTCGGTTCAGAATTCCGGCTGCCCCCACCCCCCACCCCCGGAGGCCTTCCACACACGCGTTGCCCCCTTTGGGGGTTGTTGCAGCGTTTGCAAAAGCCCAACGGAGCCCATAGAATAGAATGGAATGGAATAGAATAGAATAATTAGAATGAAGAATAGAATAAGTAGAATGTAGAATAGAATAGAATAGAATATTCTACACCGAGCCTGAGTAGTATAGGGGGCTAATGCCTCCTACTAAAGGCAGCAATTAACACCAGCTGCCTGTAATTTCTGCGAGTTCAATCCCAGCCAGGCTCAAGGTCGACTCAGCCTTCCATCCTTTCTAAGGCAGGTCAATTGAGGACCCAGTTTGTGGGGGCAATAAGCCGACTTTGTATAAATATACAAAAGTATGAAGGCTATTGCTTAACGCATTGTAAGCCGCCCTGAGTCTCTGGAGAAGGGCGGCATATTAATCAAATTAAAAATAAATTAAAAAAATAAAAATATTAGAATGAAGAACAGAATAGAATAGAATAGAATAATTAGAATTTAGAATAGAATAGAATAAAATATTAGAATGAAGAATAGAATAGAATATTAGAATGAAGAATAGAATAGAATAGAATATTAGAATGAAGAATAGAATAGAATATTTGAAGAATAGAATAGAATAGAAAAATTAGAATGAAGAATAGAATATTAGAATGAAGAATAGAATAGAATAGAATAGAATAGAATAGAATAGAATAGAATATTAGAATGAAGAATGGAGTGGAGTGGGAAGAATAGAATACAGTAGAGTAGAGTTGAATTGAATTGAACTGAATTGAATTCTTTATTGGCCAAGTATGATTGGACACACAATTTGTCTTTCGTTTAGTGACTGAACTTAACGGCACTGAAAAAAGTTCCTCAAATATTGGACCCCTGCTATCATGTTTTATTAAAACATGATAGCAGGGGTCCAATATCCTTTTTTTATCCCTATCCTTTTTATTAATCTAAACACACCCAATTCCTGCAACTGTTCTTCATATGTTTTAGCCTCTGGTCCCCTAATCAACTTTGTTGCTCTTCTCTGCACTCTTTCTAGAATCTCAACATCTGTATCTCATCCATCTGTTAAACTATTGAAGTTTGCAGATGACACAGCAGTGATCGATCTCATTTGGGACAATGATGAATCCGCATACCGATGGGAGGTTGAACAACTAGCCTTGTGGTGTGACTGGAACAATCGAACTGAGCACACTCAAAACTGAAGAAATGGTGGTGGACTTTAGGAGAAACCCCCCCATACCACCACCTCTTACAATACTAGACAACACAGTATCAACAGTAGAGACCTTCAAATGTCTAGGTTCTATCGTATCTCAAGACCTAAAAATGGACACCTAACATCAAAAAGTCATCAAAAAAGCACAACAAAAAATGTTCTTCCTGCGCCAACTCATAAAGCTCAAACTACCCAAGGAGCTGCTGGTCCAGTTCTACAGAGGAATAATTCCCTCAAAACTGTCAAACTAGTTACTAAGTCTGCACTACTATTAATCTTCTCATCGTTCCCATCACCCATCTCTTCCCACTTTATGACTGTAACCTTGCTGGTATCCTTAAGATTTACTTGCTTATTTGTTCCCTATGACTATCATTAAGTGTTGTACCTTAGGATTCTTGACGAATGTATCTTTTCTTTTATGTACACTGAGAGCGTTTGCACCAAGACAAATTCCCTGTGTGTCCAATCACACTTGGCCAATAAAGAATATTCTATTCTATTCTATTCTATTCTATTCTATTCTATTCTATTCTATTCTATTCTATTCTATTCTATTCTATTCTATTCTATATTCCCATTCTCTCCTTTCCTCTGTTCTGTTCTGTTCTGTTCTATATCTGTGGAGTGGTTCAATCATACTGTCCCAGAGTAAATTGTAAACATGTGCAAGTGTTTGCAATAAAAACAGCAGAAAACAGACAAAAGTGACCCTTTCTGGAGGAAGATGAAGGAGGTCCAAAAGTCCATCTCCAAAGGTAACAAGAGATTGTACTGTACTTTCCCTCCCACCTAGCAACCCAGTGTACCTGTGTCCGTTGAGATGGCTCCCACACTTCCTCCTCTAGAGTTAATAAGCCTTCGTGGCTAGATATCCTGCAGAGCCCAAGCAGAAGCCCAGACAGGTAATGGCTTAATGTTTTTCTCTCCTTTCCTTCAAGGATTACAAAATAATCTCTCTGGATCAGGGGGTCTCCAACCTTGGCAACTTTAAGCCTGGAGGCCTTCAATGCCCAGAATTCCCCAGCCAGCTTTGCTGGGAGTTGAAGTCCACAGGTCTTAAAGTTGCGAAGGTTGGAGATCCCTGGTTTAGGGTCTCCTGAGTGGGTGGGGTGGGGTGGGGGTTGGACTCGATGACATACAATGTCCCTTCCAACTCTTGTTAATCTATTAAACCCTGCACTCTGTATTCTCGTCCTACTGTAGGGAATCTCGGTGACCTGAACGCCTCACTTGGACCCGAAGATGTTGATGTGGGTTATTTTCCTACCGATTCTCATTTCTCATCTGATATATCACAAGAGCCAAAAGAAGTTCACAGGAATCCTGAAACGCAAACTAACCCAGGAAGAACTGGAATATGGTGGGTACCTTTTCTTTGAGTTTCTCAAGAGATGGAGGCTTAAGGGTTAAGCATCAGACTTAAGTAAAATCAAAACAGGATCCTGGGAACGTTGTCTATCTGCAGGGATGGACAATGACATCATAGGCATGATGACATCACCAGCCAATGATATCCTTATGAAATTGGCATAATGGTCATTATATTCTGATTCTACCGTATTTCCCCGAAAATAAGACCCTGTCATATTTTTTTGAACCCATAAATAAGCGCTTGGCCTTATTTTCGGGGAGGTTTTATTATTTTGGGGCGCATGGAGCAAGATGGGGCTCCTCTTGCCGTCTTACCTGATTTCCAGCTCCGCGTTTAAATATTTTTGGGGAGGGCTTATTTTTGGGGGGAGGCTTATTTTAGTGCATGCGCTCAAAAGCCCAGTTGGGCTTATTTATTTATTTTTTAAAATTTGATTTATATGCTGCCCTTCTCCGGAGATTCAGGGCGGCTTACAATGCGTTAAGCAATAGCCTTCATACTTTTTGTATATTTATACAAAGTCAGCTTATTGCCCCCACAAACTGGGTCCTCAATTTACCCACCTTAGAAAGGATGGAAGGCTGAGTCGACCTTGAGCCTGGCTAGGATTGAACTCAGAGAAATTACAGGCAGCTGGTGTTAATTGCTGCCTTTAGTAGGAGGCATTAGCCCTCTACGCTACACAGGCTCCCAAATGTTGAAGGTTTAAGGGTGATATGGGGCACCAAAGGTTAAAGAAAGCTACGGATACAGATTAAGAGAGTTGGAAGGGACCTTGTAGATCATCAAGTCCAACCCCACTTCCCCAAGCAGGAAACCGTACCTACACCATTTCTGACAGTCCAGTCTCTTCTTGAAAGCCTCCAGTGATGAAGCTCCCACAACTTTTGAAGGCAAGCGTTGGTTGATTGCTCTGTCAGAAAATTCCTCCTTATTTCCAGGTTGAATCTCTCCTAGTTCAGTTTCCATCGATTCTTCCTTGTCTGGTCTTCAGGTGCCTTGGAGAACAGCTTGACCCCCTTCGTCCTCTCTGTGGCAGCCCCTCAAATATTGGAAGACGCCTATCCTGTCTCCCCTGGTCCTTCTCTTCACTAGACCAGCCATGCCCAGTTCCTGCAAATGTTCATCGTATGTTTTAGCCTCCAGTCCCCTCATCATCCTGGTTGATCTTCTCTGCACTCTTTCCAGAGTCTCCACATCCTTTTTATAGTGTGGTGACCAAAACTGGATGCAGAATTCTAGATGTGGCCTTACTAAGGCTTTATAGAGTGGTATTAGTACCTCCCTTGATCTTGATTGTATCCCTCTGTTAATGCAGTTTAGGATTACATTGGCTTTTTTGGCTGCCACTGCACACAGCTGGCTCCTATTTAGCTGGTTGTCCACTAAGAGTCCATGATCCCTCTCACAGTTACCGCTACTAAGTCTGGTTCCATCCATTCTATATGTGTACTTTTGGTTGTTGTTGCCTAAGTGTAAGACTTTACTTTCCTCTACATTGAATTTTGTTTTGTTTCTTGTTTTTTTTATTAGATCTATATGCTGCCCTTCTCCGGAGACTCAGGGCGGCTTACAATGCATTAAGCAATAGCCTTCATACTTTTGTATATTTATACAGTCAGCTTATTGCCCCCACAAACTGGGTCCTCAATTGACCTACCTTAGAAAGGATGGAAGGCTGAGTCAACTTTGAGCCTGGGGAGATTCAAATTTACAATAATTGCAGACAGCTAAATGTTCTCTTTCTTTCTTTCTTTCTTTCTTTCTTTCTTTCTTTCTTTCTTTCTTTCTTTCTTTCTTTCTTTCTTTCTTTCTTCCTTCCTTCCTTCCTTCCTTCCTTCCTTCCTTCCTTCCTTCCTTCCTTCCTTCCTTCCTTCCTTTTTCTTTCTTTCCTTCTTTTTTTAAAAAATTTGATTTATATGCTGCCCTTCTCCAAAGACTCAGGGCGGCTTACAATGCATTAAGCAATAGCCTTCACACTTTTGTATATTTATACAAAGTCAGCTTATTGTCCCCCACAAACTGGGTCCTCAATTTACCTACCTTAGAAAGGATGGAAGGCTGAGTCAACCTTGAGCCTGGGGAGATTCGAACTTGCAATAATTGCAGACTGCTGAATGTTAATAACAGACTTTTAGTCTGTTGAGCTATCCAGGCTCCTGGATAGTATTGTTAAATACAAGGCACAGGTGAACAGGATTGGGAGCCCATCATTCTTGCTGTTTCCTTCTGAACCCAACACCCACCGACCTATTGATAGTAAACCTTGTTATCTCTTTGCAGTGAAGAGCGTGGTGATGCTCCTGTCAGAACTGAAGAAGGAGCGACAAATCGAAGATCAACGCAGCAGTTACAATGTGCCCTGGTCGGCTGATGTTGTAGAAGGAATGGCGGAGCCTGGGGCCCAAGTGAGAAGATTTTTCCTAGAGTTGCTATGTAAACAGAAACACGCTAAGTCAGCTCCCCCACCCCCCACCCCCAAACTAAAGTCTCTTAACCCTGATCTAGCACCAAAGTTGTACTAACCAGTAGATAGTAGATAACTCAGAGAGATAGTTACGTGCCATCAAATTCTTCACAATCACATAGTTTTCCTTTAGAATGTTCTGTCCTCACCTGGTCCCTTAGGTCTTCCAATGGTGTCCTCACCTCTATGTAGTCCATCCATCATGGTCATCCCTTCCACTTTTCCAAACATTATGGACTTCTCAAAGGAATTGGATCCTGACATTGATTGATTGATTTGTTTATCAAGTTAGTTTCACCTTTTGGGAACCATATGGATTGATCTCTAAGAGGAACTGTGCCCAACCAGGTCCTTCAGGTCTCCTAATGGTGCCCCCACCAACCTTGTATGCTCTTATATACTGTCACCCTTAGTGAACTGCCCTCAAGTATGAAGTCATAGTTGACTCTTGAGATAAGATTTTTCTCCATGGTAATCCATCCCCAACTTGGTCCTGCAAGGTGACTCCATCCATCCATCATCCCTCTGTCTCACTGCTGGTCCTCCTTCTCTTTCTGTTCATGTTGGCCAACATGATAGCCTTTTCCAGAGATCTGGGTCTTCATATTGATTATTTTCCACCCTTGACTCTTAGCAACCACTTAGATTTTCTCCAAGACAGATTCTCCAAGACAATCTGTCTTCAGCATAGACTTCAGCATAGACTTCAGCATCACTGGAAGCCAGACTTCTGGCTTCCAGTGATGCTCTTATCACCACTGTAACTGAGTCCCTCCACCTTGGTCCTCCTCTTCTTCCATTTTCTAAGCATTATGGACCTCAAAGAAACTTGGTTCTGACATTATGTACTATCACGTCAGTGTCACCTCTGAGCGGTCATATGGATTGACCTTCTGCAAGTTGATCTCCAAATGGTGTCCCTGTAAACACTGCATGCTCTTATACATGGTCACCCTTGATTATGTGCCATCAGCTATGAAGTCATAGTTGACTCCTGGGGACCAAGTAGATTTTCTTCATGATGGTCTGTCCCCAACCTGGTCCTTCAGGTTTTCCTGGGATGACTCCATGATGACCATAACTAAGTCCCTCCAACTTGATCTTCTTCTCTTTCTTTACACTTTGCCCAACATTATGGACTTCTCAAAGGAGGTAGGTCTTCACATTGATTTGTTAACATTGCTGGAACTTGGAACTAAGGAGAAATTTCCTGACAGTGAGGACAATTAACCAGTGGAACTGCTTGCTACCAGAAGTTGTGAATGCTCCAAACCTGGAAGTTTTTAAGAAGAGACTGGGCAGACACTTGTCTGAAATGGTATAGGGTTCTCTGCCTGAGCAGGGGGTTGGACTAGAAGACCTCCAAGGTCCCTTCCAACTCTTTTATCCTTTCCTTCCCTCTTTCCCAACATCGGAGCTTCTTCCCTCCAGAGAGCTGTGCCTTCACATCATGCACTTGAATTAGAATAGGAATAGAACATAATAATTTGGAACAAAAACTATAAACTAACCAGATTGGCAAAATACAAAGAAGAGCCTGGATAGCTCTGCAGACTAAGCACCGTAATTAACATCCAACTGTCTGCGATTACATCAGTTTGAATCTCACCAGGCTGAAGGTTGACTCAGCCTTCCATCCTTTCTAAGGTAGGTCAATTGAGGATTCAGTTTGTGGGGGCAATAAGCTGACTTTGTATAATATACAAAAGTATGAAGACTATTGCTTAATGCATTGTAAGCCGCCCTGAGACTTCGGAGAAGGACGGCATATAAATCAATTTTAAAAAAAATCAATATAAAATGTATTACCATTGGTATTTGGCACCTTCTAGACCGGCAAAAATTTATCCAAATTTAAACCCCAATTCTTAAAAATGTGGACAAAAGCAAGGTACCTTCTTTCATACATGGTGGTGATGTTCCGAAACAAAAATATATTGGATGAAAATACATAGTTGGATACAGGAATTAACAGGCTTCCAGATAAAATATACACCAGAACTGTTTCTTCTAGGAATAATGAGAATAATGAGAAGGAAATATGAAAAAAAAACCACATTATTCTACATATGACAACGACGGCAAAATTGGCATTTGTGCAATGTTGGAGAAGCTCAAATATACCCTCTGAAGATTTAATAATTAGAAAAATATTGGATTGCTCCCAATAGGACTGATGGATTTGGTTTTTTACGTAATATTGGAGAAATGGTATAATTGGATCGAAAATAGAAAAAAGGCGAAATAAGAGATAGTAGATTTAGTAAAATTATATAGAGTATAGGAGAACACAAGTGTGATTATATGTAAATGGTTATAGTCATGCACAAGAATAAGGAATTGTTTAATTGTTAAAACTCAATTAAAAAAAATAGAATAATTAGAGTGATTTGTGCCTCGAGTGAGAACTCCGAATTGGTTTGTTTGATGATCCATTCATTAGCTGTCCACGATATTCTCAGGATAGTCCTTGACTTGCAACAGTTCATTTAGTGACAGTTCAAAGTTACGTTGCTGAAAAAAGTGACATGACCCTTTCTCAGTATCACCATCACATGTCACGTGTTCAAAATCCAGACTCTTGGCAACTGACTCATATTTACGACGGTTGCAAAGTCCTGGGGTCACGTGATCCCATTTTGCAACCTCCTGACAAGCAAAGTTAAGGAGGGAAGCCAGATTCGCTTAACAACCATGTTACTGACTTAACGACTGCCGTGATCCACTTAACATCTGTGGCAAGTAAAGTCGTAAAATGGGGCAAAACTCTGTTCCACTTACCAACAGAAATTCTGGGCTCAATTGTGGTCATAAGTCAAGGACTACCTGTCTTTAGAACTCTGAAAACCTGGGTTGGTGCATCTATAGCAAAAGTAAAAAACGAGAATGTTTTATTTTAGAAGAGACTATTTTATTTCAGCTTTTAGACTGTGATTTCTGTAAAAATACAAAACCCTTCAAAAATACCTCATTTTTATTCCAAATCATGTTTTAAAAAATATATTTATATGTACTTGGCAGCCCGCTTCTCATTAGAGGCTTCAGTGCTAGTTAGTTCTGAAGATACAAAATCACATTACAGATCCCGGCAAATTCAGATTTCGTCTTCGTCGTCCAAGCGGAAGGGATGGCAATTAAATCGGTTCTGGAAAAAGGTAAATGAAAACCTGCCAAATGTTGATCAGTTACAATGGTGAGTTAAATCGTCTTGTTTGCCACTGCTGAGCTCCAGAACACTTTTTTTGTGATTTTTACTAACACTGCCGGTGTAAAATATTTGTGCGCTAAAGGAGCACCAGTTCAGACATTCATTCTGAGGTAAGAAGGCTGCAAAAAGGGAAGGAAGGAAGTCAAATGTATTCAGAGAATTCCTTGATTCAACCACAGCAGGGGGAAAAAAAGGGATTTTCCGAGGAGTTGCTCTGTTCTCCCAGGTCAGACTATTTAAAAAAAAAAAACAAAAAACAGCATCAGGATTCTGGTCCCGAGATCCAAAGCCCATCGTCCTCCGTGGGTTATAATTCATCCCGCAGCTTAGGGGGGTAGTCCATGCCAAAAAAGGAAGACGGCCTCCGGTGTACGTCCCTCTCTCGTTTCACGAAGGCGGTGAAGGAAGAAACGCAGTTGCCGATAAAATGGTCGGACTGGCCGAGGATATACAGATCTATCTGAGCCACTTCGGGTTGCAAATGGACCACTTTTACCTGCGATGAGAAAACAGCCACAGTGCCTTATTTATTTTATTTTATTTATATCTGTCCTTCGTTACTTTTTATAAACAACTTGTTGGTCAATATATCTAAGACAATTTCCTCCTCTCATTTGCACCACAACAACCTTGTGAGGTAGGCTGAGCTGAGAGTGAGTGACCGGCCCAGTCACCCAGCTGCCTTTCATGCCTAAGGTGGAACTAGAACTCACTGTCTCCTGGTAATTGACTCTCCAAAGTCACCCAGCCTGTTTTCATGTCAAACACAGGACTAGAACTCACCATCTCCTGGTGATTGGCCCAAAGTCACCCAGCCAGCTTTCATGCCTAAGGCAAGACTAGAACTCACCATGTCCTTGTAATTGGTGCAAAGTCACCCAGCGGAGTTTCGTGCCAAAAGTGGAACTAGAACTCGCTGTCTCCTAGTTTCTAGCCTGAACCAT
The DNA here is from genome assembly GCA_030761175.1 of Masticophis lateralis. Lineage (NCBI taxonomy): Eukaryota > Metazoa > Chordata > Lepidosauria > Squamata > Colubridae > Masticophis > Masticophis lateralis. Next base: position 212,652,786 of record JAUDYJ010000003.1, on the reverse strand, counting down.
TAACTATTTTTCTTGGAAATAAAGGACCACAAATAAACCACAAATGTGAGGTATGGAGGTCCCTATCACCCGTACAGATAAGATGCCTGACACCAGCCGTCTCCATCTGCTGATCCCTGATGCTGTATAGGATGACATAATATTCATTTTCCCCCATTATAACTTCCTACAGCCAAACTATTTTTTAACTTGTGTAACTATTTGGCTTCCCAATATCAAATGTGAAAGCTTTTTTTTTTGTCCTGTTGGAGTTTTACTTAGTCATTTTTCCAAACAAATATTTTGCCCCAAAACGGGCTAGATGGTATGTGGCTGGCGTTGTGGGATTTGCCATTGGTTCTTACTTTTTAACTCTTTTATAATTATTGTTTTGTTTTTAATGTTGTTATGTATGCTGCCAGGAACTGGAGTGCATTTAAATTAAATTACAATTAAATTTTGGGGCATGATCCAGCCTCCAAATGCTGAATGCTCTTAGCTGTGTAGGTAGATCTCGACTCACAACGGTTTGTTTAGTGACCGTCCCAATGGTCACTAAAACAAGTGATTTATGACTGTTATTCACACTTATGACCATTGCAGCATTCCCCACGGTCCCATGATTTACATTCAGATGCTTGGCAACTGACTCCTATTTATGGCGGTGGCGGTGTCCCTTTTGCGACCTTCTGATGAGCGAAATCAGCGGGGAAGCCGGATGCACTGAACCACCGCAGTGATCCACTTAACGACGGTGGCAAGAAAGGTCGTAAAATGGGGCACAACTCACTTAACAAATGTCTCCCTTAGCCACATAAAACTCTGGGCTTAATTGTGGTCGTAAGTCGAGGACTGCCTGTACACCACTGTTAACACTGGCAGAGATCAGAGCCTTGGTGGTGCAGGGGACTAAGAGCTGTTAAAGTAGTACTTAGCTGCCAGCTGCCTGCCATTAGTGCGAGTTCGAATCTCACCAGGCTCAAGGTTGACTCAGCCTTCCATCTTTCCGAGGTAGGTAAAATGAGGACCCGGATTGTGGGGGCAATAAGCTCACTTTGTATTAAAAAAAAAGAACACCGCTTTTTGGGGGGGAGGGGGGCGAAAGCCCTACTAAGCAGGTATATACAAAAGTATGAAGGCTATTGCTGAACGCATTGTAAGCCGCCCTGAGTCTCCGGAGAAGGGCGGCATATAAATTCAACTAATAAATAAATAATAAATAAAAAATACATACATACATACATACATACATACACAAACACACCAGAACTGTTTCTTCTAGGAATAATGAGAAGGAAACATGAATATATATCTATATCTATCTCTATATCTATCTATATCTATCTATCTATCTATCCTCTACTAAGCAGGTATATACAAAAGTATGATGGCTATTGCTGAACGCATTGTAAGCCGCCCTGAGTCTCCGGAGAAGGGCGGCATATAAATTCAACTAATAAATAAATAAATAATAAATACATACATACATACATACATACATACATACATACATACATACATACACAAACACACCAGAACTGTTTCTTCTAGGAATAATGAGAAGGAAATATGAATATATATCTATATCTATATCTATATCTATATCTATATCTATATCTATATCTATATCTATATCTATCTATCTATCTATCTATCTATCTATCTATCTATCTATCTAAACTCTACTAAGCAGGTATATACAAAAGTATGATGGCTATTGCTTAACGCATTGTAAGCTGTCCTGAGTCTCCGGAGAAGGGCGGCATATAAATTCAACTAATAAATAATAATAAATACATACATACATACATACATACACAAACACACCAGAACTGTTTCTTCTAGGAATAATGAGAAGGAAATATGAATATATATCTATATCTATATATCTATATATCTATATCTATATCTATATATCTATATATCTATATCTATATATCTATCTATATCTATCTATCTATCTATCTATCTATCTATCTATCTATCTATCTATCTATCTATCTATCTATCTATCTATCTATCGCTCTACTAAGCAGGTATATACAAAAGAACGAAGGCTATTGCTGTAAGTGCATTGTAAGCCGCCCTGAGTCTCCGGAGAAGGGCGATATATAAATTGAAATCATCATCATCATCATCATCATCATCGACGGTGGAGATTACCTTTTCTTCGAAAAGCTGCTGTATCTCTTTGGTGTAGGGCTCCGAGTCGGTGGCCACGTACACGGCTTGGGCCTCCACCTTCTCCCCCCAGAGTTTCAGGGCACGCTTGATCTCTTTCAGATCCGGCAAGCACATATCCATGGTCAGGGGGGCGGCACTGTTGCGATTGTAGCCCACGCACTGCGGGGACGCCATCAAATGTGACCCCGCAGTGCCCTCCTTCAGCAGATTGCAGGCGTTTTTCTAACAGGAGGCAAAAAAAGAAAGGAGAAATAAAACAGACAGCGCTGGCTAATAGTCTTCGTACCGATGTGATTAGCTTCGGGGGAATCCATGGTTTCATAGTTGCGCGACTTATGACGCCTCGTTTAGCGACGGCACAGAATAAAAGTCACTGACGACCGTCCCAAAGGTGCTTTTTTTTCAAGAGGCAACTGGACTCTCTGGTTTTTCTTTGAAGACGTTTCGCTTCTCATCCAAGATGCTTCTTCAACTCTGACTGGAGGGTGGGGAAGGGAAGGATTTATGCTCCTTGCAGACAGCTGGGCATTGGCATCCCTTTAGAGCAGTGTTTCTCAACCTTGGAAGCTGGAAGATGGGTGGACTTCTACTCCCAGAATCCCCCAGCCAGCAGCGCTGGCTGGGGGATTCTGGGAGTTGAAGTCCACCCATCTTCCAGCTTCCAAGGTTGAGAAACACTGCTTTAGAGGGTCATTGAGGCCACTTGGGGGTTTCTCTGTGTCCCCAGGGTCACCTGAGTGGTGCAAATGGGTGTGGAGCCTCCTTGGAACTGCTGAAAGGACTTCTGTTGTAGACTGGAGATAGATGATGTCGTATTGCTCCCCCTCTGTTGAGGGAGGGCTGTTCAGTTTGGACACAGGTGGCCTCTTTGACCCCTCTTTCAAACCAGCGGTCCTCTCTGTCCAAAATATGGACTTTGCTGTTTTCAAAAGAATCCTGACGGGTTTGTTCTCCTATGTTGTGCCATGTGTTTGTGAAGTAGCTGTTTTGTTTCCCCAATTTAAGATCTGTCTTCAAAGAAAGTCTCTTGAAAAAGCACCTTTGGGACAATCATCACCTGGATGGCTAAGAATCTCCACAGACATTATGTGTTGTGATTGGGAGGCTTTGTGTCCTGTTAGGGCCTTTGTCGCCACACAAGTCTTGTTGGGTTTATGGTTCTGAGCTACTTGTCTCTCCAGACCGATCACTTCACTTACCAGATTAGGAAGGAGCCTGTTTAGGACACGAGCTAATCAGTTGTCCACAATTGGAAGAAGGCTGCAGAGAAGAACAAAACAAGCTCTGCCTGGATGGTGGGGAACGGAAGGATTTATACTTCCATTCCATCGGGGCTAGATTCAACAGTCCATCTGCATTTCAAAGACACAGGCCACTCTTTTGGAGACAGCAAAGTCCACATTTTGGACAGAGAGGACCGCTGGTTTGGTCAAAGAGGCCACCTGTGTCCAAACTGAACAGCCCTCCATCAACAGAGGGGGGAGGGGACACGACATCATTACCTCCAGTCTACAACAAAAGTCCTTTCAGCAGTTCCAAGGAGGCTCCATCCCCATTTGCACCACTCAGGTGACCCTGAGGACACAGAGACACCTCCAGCTCTCTGAAAGGATGCAAATGACCAGCTGTCTGCAAGGAGTATAAATCCTTCCATTTTGCCCCCCACCCCGCATCCAGTCACAGCTGAAAAAGTTTCTTGGATAGGACGCGAAACATCTTGAAAGGAAAAAAAGAAATCCAGTTGCCTCTTGAAAAAGCACCTTTGGGATAAATGTGACCTGGATGATGGAGAATCTTCAGTCACTTTTGACCGTTTTCTCCACACTTACAACCGTTGCAGCCTCCACCGATTCAAGCTGACTCAGCCTTCTCTCCTTCCGAGGTGGGTAAAATGAGGACCCGGATTATCGAGGGCAAGAGGTTGACTCTGTAAACCGCTTAGAGAGGCCTGTAAAAGCACTATGAAGCGGTATATAAGTCTAAGTGCTATTGCTATTGCATACCTGCAATAGGTTAGCAAAAGTTACTGTGCTTCTGCCTTGGCAAAGCTCTTGCCTGGATCATTATGTTGTAAAAATCCTTTGTACCCCGCCTTTATTATTTTTATACATAAAAAGGTGGAGAATATATCTAAATCCTCTTTCCTCCTCCTATTTTCCCCCACAACAACCCTGTGAGGTGATATGGGCTTGTCAGAGTGGCAATCAGCCCCGTTCCCATCCTGGGGTAATTGCCCTCAATTAGAGGTGGATCGTGGCTTTTTCCTTCCGTATACTTTGCAAGAAAATGAACCGAAATACATTCTAATGAAAAACTCATATTTATTGCAAAGAAATAAAAACAACTCACTAATCTAATTAGGTTACATTTTGGCAGTTTTCCAGGCTTCCTCTCTCTTGAAGATTTTTTAAATTGGTTTTAATCTGGGATTTTTAAATTTGGGGTTTTATATTGAGCCAAATTATTTAATATTTTTAATTTTTAAATTGTTGTTTGTCTTGTGCTTTTAATTAGGCTGTGCACCGCCCCGAGTCCTTCGGGAGAGGGGCGGCATAGAAATAAAATTATTATTATTATTATTATTATTATTATTATTATTATTATTATTATTATTATTATTATTGGCAGCCGAACAAAGAAAAGTCAGAGAAGAAAAAAGCCACGAGTGAGCCAGAATGAGTCACTGGCCCGCTCAAACAAGTGAAGCCCCATCCCTGGGATGCAGGCAGCACACGAATCCACACCGCCTCTGGTCCATGGAAAAACCGCTCTCCACGGAACTGGTCCCTGGTGCCAAAAGGTTGGGGGCTGCTAATCTAGTCCAGCCCCCTGCTCAGGCATGAGACCCTATACCCGTAATGGCAAATCTATGGTACACGTGCCAGAGGTGGCACCCAGCACCCTCTCTGTGGGCACTCGAGCTGTTGCCTCAGTTTGGCTCCGCTGCGCATGGACTTTGGGTCTCTGTTACGGGGGGCAGGGGGTGGGCAGGGTGCCGCGTGTGCATTGCGTTTTGGGAGTTCGGGCCCATGCTTGCTTTGGGCACTCGGTCTGGAAAAAGTATCACTGCCCTATTCTATTCCAGATAAGCGGCTGTCCGGTCTCTTTCTTGATTCAGTCTTTTGGCTTTGAAACTGGTGTGGGAGCCAAAGACCAACACAATTGTGGGGAGGGAACCAAACCTCTGTATCAGGTACGTACCCAGTCTGAGCCCACACGCAGATGAATTCCCACGTAGGGCCTGATCAGGAGTGACTTAATATAGAACTCTCCTTTCTCCACCATCTCATCGGACCAAACCACGTAACGCTGCAGGGGTCGGTTCTCTTCCAGGACAGGAAACTGTGCCGGGGCACCCGGGAGGGCGAGAACGGGGTGTTCCGAGGGTGGAAACCTAGGAGAAAATAGAGGAGAAAAAAAAAACGTAATTATTCGTCCTTTCTCTTGGGGACCAAAGGAAAAAAGTCCTGCCAGCCTGATTGAAAGTCTGAATCAAGTGGACGAGAGATCTCTGAAGCAGGGAAATCAGTTTACCTTTAATATATACATATATAGAATACTTTATTGGCCGTGATTGGACACACAAAGAAATTGTTCCTCAGTGTACATGCAAAGCACCAGAGTAATAATAATCATAATAAGGATATCAATAAGAGGGGGTAGTAGAGAAGAAGGATGATGCTAATGATGATAATAAACCATACAACATGGGTAAATATACTTAGACATAAAACAATGCTGTGAGGATTAAGTGTTCAGAAGAGGGATGGCACAGGGGGAAAACTGTGTCTAATTGTTTTGGCAGGCAATGCTTTCTAGTGCCATCCCAAGGATAGTTGGGGGGAATTGAAACAGTTTATCTCCAGATGTTGTCCCCAATTTAGGTCTGATCCTGGTGTCGAAGCCAATGATGGATGCCAGACACAAGGTGCAGGTTTTCTGATTGCTTTTATTGGGGTGCCCCAAGGAAAAGGGCTCCTGGCCAAAATGCCAAGAACAAAGGATTAAGAAAGCTTTATACATTTTCACTAAAAGAGAAGGCGGGACAAGGCGAGACAATAAGACATACCATCTAATAAACATTTTATTAATAATTCTACAATTTGTTCTATTGGTCTCTAGCTGTCCCTATTCCTAAACTAATGAATGCCCCAGGAGTTATCTTTTTTTTTAAAATTAGATTTATATGCCGCCCTTCTCCGGAGACTCAGGGCGGCTTACAATGCGCCAAGCAATAGCCTTCATACTTTTGTATATTTATACAAAGTCAGCTTATTGCCCCCACAAACTGGGTTCCTCAATTTACCTACCTTAGAAAGGATGGAAGGCTGAGTCAACCTTGAGCCTCGAACTCGCATAATTGCAGACAGCTGGGTATTAATAACAGGCTATCTAGCCCGTCGAGCTATCTGAGGGTCTTGAGGCTCTAATACACATTTAATTGGCTGCAGGCCATCTGTATTCCTAATTGTTAGCTGAGGCCTGCAAGTTGTCTAACTCTTTGTTACTTTTATCAGCTTTCTAACTACCCAGAATTGTTACAAGATTTACACATACATATTTCCTGTAGATAAGCATTCTTTGTTCTTGCCACACTCCACAATTACAGGCTTCCTGATTTACTTTCAAGTGTGTGTCACGACCTGGCTCTATTTTAGCATACAGCCCATCAAGGATGTGAAGGGTCTGTAGATATTTTCTCAGCCTCTTTTTTGACCATGCAGTATTAAAAATATACATCATCCATCTCACTAAAAAGTGATTCTAGGTGACTTAAAAGAGAGGTACAAAGATTAAAACATTAAATATTAAATAAATCAGAATTAAATCAGTGAAAAACCAGGATCCTATGGGATGGAGGTGAGCTCTTCTTCTTAGTCCTAGTCCACTCACCACGTGGAATATCCCTTTTGGTCCCTGGGCTCATTGATAAAAGCCTGGTCTTGGTTTTGGTGGAGATAAGACACTCTGAGTCTTCAGGAAATGAGCAGCCAGAGATGATAGATAAATCCCGTCCCACTTCCTAGATTGGCAATGTTACCTATGATAATGTTTGCAATCCAAAAAAAACATGCAATCCACGTCGGGGAACTGTCACCACCCAGAGAAAAATGAATAAACCGTCTTGCTCTATAGAGCTCAAACAAAGTACTCAGACAGCCACTTTGTTTTGGGGGTTAAAGCATCAGGTCAGAAAGCAGGAGACCGTGAGTTCTAGTCCCACTGGAGGCAATTAGGTGAGTCTGGGACAATCACCAGGAAACAGTGAGCTCTAGTTCTGCTTCAGGGATGAAACCAGCTAGGTAATTGTGGGTCAGGAGAAGTCTAGTCACACATTAAAGCCTCCTGGGTGACTCTGGACCAATCACCAGGAGACAGTGAGTTCTAGCTTTACTTTAGGGGATGAAAACCAGCTGGGTGACTTTGGGCCACTCCCTCTCCATCAGCCCAATCGACCTCACAGGGTTGTTGTTTTGGGGAATATAGGAGGAAGAACCCAAAGGTGCTTTTTCAGGAGGCAACTGGACTGAAAAAGCACCTTTGGGGCTACCGTGACCTGGATGTCTGAGAATTTCTACAGACTTATAGGAGGAGGAAGTTATGTTGGATGTGTTCGCTGCATTGAGTTATTTATAAAAATAATAAATGTGGGAAACAAATAAATAAGTGACATTGTTGAGACACCACTGTTAGGAGACACATCCTTGTGATTTCATCAGGAGCTGAAAACTTTGCAAACAATCAACATCCTAAAAACGATTCTGCTTTTTTTACAGCTTACTTTTTAGTTGAAATCAATAAGAACCCTAGTTAAATCTAGCTTTTCTTCTCCAAGCTTTTCTTCTCCTAGCTACATAATGTTGTATTAAGGTACCTCATTGTTTTTAATTGCTATATTTTATTTATTTTTTTAAAATTTGATTTATATGCCGCCCTTCTCCGGAGACTCAGGGCGGCTTACAATGCGTTAAGCAACAGCCTTCCTACTTTTGTATATTTATACAAAGTCAGCTTATTGCCCCCACAATCTGGGTCCTCAGTTTACCCACCTTAGAAAGGATGGAAAGCTGAGTCAACTTTGAGCCTGGGGAGATTCGAACTTACAGTCATTGCAGATAGCTGAATGTTAATCACAATGCTTTAGTTTGCTGAGCCACCAGGCCCGTTTATTCAGGGGTTGGGGGAGAAGGCAGGATTTGCACCTCTCTAATCTCACTTAAATATAATTGTACCCCGGATCCTGCCCCGTGAGCAATTTCCAACTTTGCTACCTTTGGTTCCATTTGTCCTTGTAAAAGGCGCTGAAGGAGAGGCCTCCGAATATCTCCGACATATCAAACTCCACTGCAAATTGATCCCAGAAAGGCCCAAAGGGATTCCCGTCCTGCAAAAACAAACAAACAAAACAAAACAAAACAAAACAAGTGGTTGAAAAAGGAAGGCAGGACCGTTCCTGAAAATCCAGACAGGTAGTCCTCGATTTACGACCACAATTGAGCCCAAAACTTCTGTTGCTAAGCGAGACGTTGGTTAAATGAGCTTTGACCTGTTTTACGGGTCTGGCTGGGGGATTCTGAGAGTTGAAGTCCATCCAACTTCAAGCTTCCAAGGTTGAGAAACACGGAGCTATAACTTTCCCAGCCGGCTGGGAAAGTCGATAGGGGAAGCCAGATTCACTTAACAACTGTGGCAGTAAAGGTCGTAATCTGGGGCACGGCTCACTCAATACAGCCTCGTTTAGGAAATTTGGGGCTCGACTGTGGTCGTAAACCGAGGACCACCCATATGGTTTGGAACACAATGGCCAATGGAATGGGAAAATCAAGAATTACAGATAATCCTCAACTTACAACAGTTCATTTAGTGACCAAAGTTACAACCGCGCTGAAAAAAAGGGACTCTTTTCCACCGTTACGTTTACAGCATCCCCAGGGCCACGGGATCAAAATCCAGACAGCCACTGACTCGCATTTACGACGGCCCGCGGTCATGTGATCCTCTTCTGCGACCTTCTGACAAGCAACGTCAATGGGGATTCATTTAACAACCTGGTTACTGACTTATCAACTGCAGTGATTCACTTAACAACGGTGGCAAGGAAAGTTGCAAGCAAAACTCAATCAACAAGCATCTCACTTGGCAACATAAATTTTGGGCTAAATGGTAAGTCAAGGATTACCTGTCTTTTATCTTTGTTCCTAAGTAGAAAAGTTCTTGAATTCTCCCAGATCTTCCTACCTTCATAGGGCAAGTCTTCTTGTCAGGGCTCCTCTGAGCTGCCGCTTCGAAGCAATAGGCCACTCTCTTCCCAGGCGGCCAGTGCGTGGGTGCCAGCTTTTCCATAAACTCCTCCAAGCTAATAACGCGGTGATATTCTAGCAGGGGGGCCAGCTTGAAGTATTCTTGGTAGGGAACGTGTAGCTGCAATTAAAAAGGAACCCACATTTACCCAAATAGACTGAAGACATAATTACTTAACAATAGCAAATACATACCGTGATTAAATAAAAAAACTGGCCACTTGCTATTAGGAGGACAAATGAGCAGGTTGGATACAGTCTTGAAATGAGTAGTGGGCTTTTTAAAAAAGGAAGCTTGCAATGCACTTCGCAGGTAGATCACAGCCACTTGAGGTGCTGAGCTGGGAACCAGGAGTCTGGGAGTTCTAGTCCCGCCTTAGGTACAAAAGCCGAGTGAGTGACTTTGGGCCAGTCATTAGGAGACAGGGAGTTGTAGTCCTGCCTTAAGCACAAAAGCCAGCTGAGTGACTTTGGGCCAATCACTAGGAGATGGTGAATTCTAGTCCCACATTAGGCACAAAAGCAAAGTGGGTGACTCTGGGCCAATCATCAGAAGACAGGGAGTTCTAGTCCCACTTTAGGCTTGAAAGGCGGCTGGGTGACTTTGGGCCAATCACCAGGAGACAGGGAGTTCTAATCTCGCCTTAGGCACAAAAACCCAGTGTGTGACTTTGGGCCAATCACTAGGAGATGGTGAGTTGTAGTCCTGCCTTAGGCGTGAAAGCCAGCTGGGTGATGGACCAGTCACTCTCTCAGCCCAACTCATCTCACAGGGTTGTTATTGCAAAGAAAATAGGATGAGGAATAATTAAGGTGGGATATAACTAATATATCAAAAGCTCTGAACCAATCCAACCGAGTCACTTTGCAATGAGATGGGCAACATGTACATTTAATAATATAACATACATTCGTGTAGGGCGGTCTGTGATGCCGGTACTCAATCCACGGAGGCACAGCTAATGTCCGATTCATTGTCTTAGCGAACGCCAAAGACCCGAGGAAGTGATCTGCTTGATTCCCAAATCTCCCTTGGAACAGAACATAAAGGACCATTTCTTACTCACTGGGCAAGGAAAGGGCATCATTAAATTTAGACAGGCTTTTATGAAGATCTTCCTCATTTTGAGTCCAATTTTGAGGCTGAAATTACAGATACAGGTAATTCTCGACTTACGGCCCAACATTTCTGCTGCTATGCGAGACGGTTATTAAATGAGTTTTGCCCCATTTCAGAACCTTTCTTGCCTGAGTTCTCAAGTGAATCACTGCAGTTATTTAGTTAGTAACACGTTGTTAAGTGAGTGCTCTGCCTGTCAGGTCACAAAAGATAATCACATCACCCCAGAACATTGCAACCGTCACAAACTGAGCCAGTTTCCAAGCGTTTGAATTTTGATCACCTGACCATGGGGATGCTGTAACAGTCATGTGACAAAGAGTCATAAGTCACTTTTTTTCGGTGCGGCTATTTTGAATGGTCATTAAGTGAACTGTTGTAAATGGAGGACTATGTGTAAATAAGAAAGCCTCCTAGAGCAGCCTCGGGGTGAGATAAGCAGCAAATAAATTTAACGAATAAATCAATAAGGAAAGCCTTTCTCTGTGGGAAAGTGGGGAAAGGAGCCCCCATAGTCCACAAGAGGAGCAGCCCCACATATTTCATTCTTTCACCAAATTAAATCAAATATAAACCAACGGAGCTACAGAAGACCCCAAGGACCCTGACTCTTCTCTGGGATCTCTTTCACCCTAAAGCAGGGGTGGGGAACCATGGGCCTTTTATGACCGGTGGACTTCAACTCCCAGAATTCCTGAGCCAGTGGCTCAGGAATTCTGGGAGTTGAAGTCCACCGGTCATAAAAGGCCCATGGTTCCCCACCCCTGCACTAAAGACTGGCTTAACCGCTTTCCCTTGCCAGCAGGACTCCCAGGGATGATGGGAGTTGTAGTCCACAAGTCACAAAAGGCCCATGGTTCCCCACCCATGCCCTAAAGACTGGCTTAACCATCCCCCCTGCCAGCAGGACTCCCAGGGATGATGAGAGTTGTAGTCCATAAGTCATAAAAGACCCATGGTTCCCCACCCCTGCACTAAAGTCTGACTTAACTGCCCCCCTTTGCCAGCAGGACTCCCAGGGATGATGGGAGTTGTAGTCCACAAGTCGTAAAAGGCCCATGGTTCCCCACCCCTGCACTAAAGTCTGGCTTAACTGCCCTCCCTTGCCAGCAGGACTCCCAGGGATGATGGGAGTTGTAGTCCAGGCGCAAAGGAAGGCGTCCCGTCTGAGGCCGGCGATGCAGAGCTGGCGGGCAAGGCATGGCGAGGGGAGCCGGGGCAAATCCCCCCCCCCCACCCCGCTCCATGCCGTTCCACTCAACCCGCCGGCGGAGGGTCAGGAACGGCAGCCCCGAAGGGAGCGAAGCGGCTGAACCGGGCCTCACCCATGCAAGGGCAGTACAGCAGGTATCCGGACGGGTCCCAGCCATCGTCGTCTGCGCCTCCCAGGCTCGGGAAGGCCAAGCAGAGCAGGAGGACGCCGACGACCGCTTCAAGCGCCATCGCCGCCTTGGCCCACCGAAAAGGCCCGAGGCCTATTTAGGCCTCTTGGGCCGTCTCCATAGCAACCGGCTCGCCCGGCCCCGCCCCTCCCGCCAGGCCCCGCGCGTCAGGGAGGGCAGGACGGGGTGACTTCCGGTCCAGGCCGGAAGTGGCGCCATGGAGGCCTTGAGCGGCGGCGCGAGCCAGCCCGCCTGAGGGAAAAGCCGAAGCTTTGCTGGCCCAGAGGCCTGGTCGCCTCCGTCGCCTCCCTGTGGCCCCACCCCGCCATGGGGCCTCTGCCTCGACCCCGGCTCCTACGGCAACCTTCGGGCTTTCGTCCCTTCCTTCCGGGCTCCCGAGGCGCCAGGAGGGGAGCCACGGCGGCGGGGGCAGCGGTGAGCTCGGAAACGAAGCGGGAAAGCGGCGAGGAGGGCGGGGGTGGGGGGGAGAGAGGGAGAGAGAAGGCTGCGCGCTCAAGTACGCATGCGCGCTGCGTGAACGGCTCGGCGGGACATTTTGGCTGCCGCGAATTGAGGGGGGCGGGGCTCCCGCCTTTCTAAGGCCGGTGGGGGGGGGTTCTGGAGGTGGAGCTCTTCGGCCTTCCTCTGACTGGCCCCGCCTCTCTCAACCGCCAAGGATGCTGGGTGGACTTCAATTCCCAGAATTCCCAGGGCAGGAGAAGCCCATCTCCATCTCAAAGCATCCTGGCTGGGGGATTCTGGGAACTGAAGTCCAGCCATCAAAGCATCCTGGCTAGGGTATTATGGGAGTTGAAGTCCAGCCATAAGGCAGACTGGGGGGGTGGGTTCTGGGAATTGAAGTCCCCCCATTTTAAAGCAGGCTGGCTAGGGGGTTATGGGAGTTGAAGTCCAGCCATAAAGCATGCCAGGTGGGGGGATTCTGGGAGTTGAAGTCCAGCCATCTCAAAGCATCCTGGCTGGGGGATTATAGGAATTGGAGGCCATCCATTTTTAAAGCATCCTGGCTGGGGGATTATGGGAGTGGAAATCCAGCCATAAAGCAGGCTGGGTAGGGGATTCTGGGAGTTGGGATCCACCCATCTTAAAGCATGTCAGCTGGGGAATTATGGGAGTTGGATTCCACCCATTTTAAAGCAGGCTGGCTAGGGGATTATGGGAGTTGAAGTCCAGCCATAAAGCAGGCTGGGTAGGGGATTCTGGTAGTTGAAGTCCATCCATCTTAAAGCATGTCAGCTGGGGAATTATGGGAGTGGAAGTCCCCCCATCTTCAAGCATGCCGGCTGGGGAATTATGGGAGTTGGAGTCCACGGTGGCCGAGGTTGAGGAAAGCTGCTCTGGATGGAGGGCACATCTCAGGGCTGGGATGCTTCAGGTTGCATCCTGAAGCATCCTCAGGAAGGCCTCTTCCTCTTGATCGGTGCAAACGCCTTGCTTGGTCTCTTGAGGTCAGTGGCAACGTTCATTGGTTTTGCTGCCACAAAAGAAGAGAAATGGGACTGTGGGGATTGGTGGTTTTGTTACAGATGCTTCATAACCCAGCTAGGGTTATCAATGCTAGATATCAAGGCTAGAAGTGAGGTGGGAGTGTGGAGAGGAGGAGGAGAAGGAAGAGAATGGCTGTGGGGCCCTTGGTGGTCTCTAGGCTTTGTTGTTTTCTTGAAATTTCATGACCCAACTAGGTAACATCAGTACTATGAGGGAGTGGATTTGCTCCCTGTTCGGTTCCCTGAAGATGTTCCCTATTTGGGTTATAAACTGTCTGCAAAAATGCAAACCAGCTCAGAGAGCCTCACGAACCCCACAGTCCTCCTCCCCCCGCAAACCCCATACCCTTCTGGCACTGATGGTGTTACCGAGTTGGATCGTGAAGCATCTACGAGAAAACAAATCAGCTCAGAGAGCAGCAAAGACAACCCCCCACAGTCATCCTCCTCTCCCTCTCTACAAACCTCCCTCTCTTCTAACACTGATGGTGTTGCCCAGTTGGGTCACAAAACGTCGGCAAGGAAAGCACCAAGTTCAGAGACCACCAAGGACCGCACAGTTCAACACTGAGCTACCAATATTCTCTTCTAACAGAAACATTTAACTTCTTCCCCCAAAAATGGCAATGTAGGAATCCTAATACTTTCTGTCTCCCCCTATGATATCTTGATGTTCCTGTTTCCTTCCCTAAAGATTTCTTCTGTGTTTCGGTTACCTTTTGTATGTGGCAGGTAGCCTAATGATGAAAATTAGCTACAGATGCACAAGTGCCCAGAAACTTTTCCATGGAACAGATTATGTACATTTTGCAGCTGTTTGCCTCAAAGGAGATTTTATGAGATACAAAATACCAGTTGAGGTGAATTCCTTTCACAATTCATTTGGCCTTTTTCATTCATTCCACGTGCTTCTCTAGAGTAAATTGGATCGTAGGATCCTCGGCTCGGTTTCCTGGGGTTCACTCAACACACAGGTGGCTAGTTCGTCGTCGTTTATGTCACGTCAACAAAGCTTAACAAATCTGCAAAAGGGGTTGTACAGATAGTCCTTGACTTACAACACTTCAACGTTACAACAGCACGGGAAAAAAATGACCTAGGACCATTTTTCACAGTTACGACCTTTGTGACAGGATCACGTGAGCAAAATTCAGACGCTCTGCAACTGACTCGTAGTTATGACGCTCGTGTGATCCTCTTTTGCGAACCTTCTGACAGGCAAAGCCAGTGTCATTTTAGAACTGTAAAGCCACCAATTTAACGATTCACTTAACAACCCTGGCAAGAAATATGGTAAATTGGGGGCAAAGCTCACTTAACAAATGTCTCGCTTAGCAACAGAATTTTGGGCTCAATTAGGGTCGGAGGTCGAGGACTACCTATGTATGCATTTACCACCTTTTAAACGAAGGGAGTACCCCTCCCATTCGGCGATAGCGGAAGCTATGAGGAAAATTACTGGAGCTCGGGGCTCACCTCTTTGAGGTTATGTGACCTTGTCGTGTTTGTCTTACTTGGACCGGGTACAACTGAATGAAAACCTGGCATGTTTGCTCACCAAATTCCTAAGCAGGTACACAAACATTGCGGGTTTCTGTGTGTGTACCACCTGCGTGCCTAGCTATGAATTAGAATAAAGTTGAGCCAGTCCTCCTCTTTTCAATACATGCAGGTAGTCCTCAACTTACAACAGTTCTCTTAGTGACCGTTCAAAGTTACGGCGACGCTGTAAAAAGGAGTTATGACCACGTTTCACACTTACGACCATTGCAGCATCCCCATGGTCATGAGATTTCCCTTCAGAGGCTTGGAAACTGACTTGCATTTACGACGGTTGCAGTTTCCTGGGGTCATGCGATCCCCTTTTGCGACCTTTAAGTCGGGAAGCCAGATTCCCTTAATGGCAGCGTTACTAATTTTAACAACTGCAGTGAATCGCTTAACAAATGTGGCGAGAAAGGTTGTCGAATGGGGCAAGACTCACCTAAGAAATTCCTCACTTGGCAACATAAATTTGGGGCTCAATTGTGGTCGTAAGTTGAGGACTATCTGTACTGCAGTTTTTGAAACGCCTGAGTATATCTTAGAGATTTTGGCTGTTCTTTTAAAGTACGCAGATGCGAAAAGTTGGACAACAGAAGAGGGCAGGTCCTGTTGCAAGAAGCTAATACAGGAAGTCCTCGACTTATGACCCCAACTGAGCCCAACATTCTAACCACTGTGCCACCGCGGTTCAAAAAGGAGAATTCACTTAACAACTGGATTACTAAGTTATGAGCCACAGTGGCGCAGTGGTTAGAGTGCAGTACTGCAGGCTACTTCTGCTGACTGCCTGCAATTTGGCAGTTCAAATCTCACCAGGCTTAAGGTAGACTCAGCCTTCCATCCTTCCCAGATGGGTAAAATGAGGACTCCGATTGTTGGGGGCAAGAGGCTGACTCTGTAAATGGCTTAGAGAGGGCTGTAAAAGCACTGGGAAGCATCTAAAGTGCTCTTGATAGTGCTATTAACTCAGCCTTCCATCCTTCCGAGGTCGGTAAAATGAGGACCCTGTAAAGATTGTCCTGTAGATTGTGATTCTAAACCACTTAGAGGGGGCTGGAAAGCACTGTGAGGCGACCTATAAGACTAAGAGCTATTGCTATTAACAGCTGCATTGATTCACTTAACAACTATAGTAAGAAAGATCATAAAATGTGCCAACACTCTTCACTGTCTCATTTAGCAGTGGAAATGTTTGGGCTCGTGGCCATGAGTCAAGGACTGCCTGTATAAGATGGGTACCCCTGTGTAGATTGTACATCATTTTTTTCTCCCCCTTTGCTCTTTGCAGGATCTCTACTGAGATTATTATTATTATTTTTTGCAAAGTCTTGGTGGATGCAACTGGACCAGTGAGATGCCCACGGGCAGCCATTCTCCTCGGTGTGGCCCTCCTCTGATGTCAGGCCTGCCATGACAGCGTTCTTCACCAGTGTTCCCAATTGGATTCAAGATGTCAAGCAGGAAGAGGAGGAGGAGGAGGAGGTGGGCTGGAAACTAGTGGCCAGACCCAAAGCCCGAGAGAGCGAGTGCCCAGGGAAGTGCCAGTATGAGCTGTCCGAAGCAGCCTTCCCTGGCGTGGAGAAGTTGAGAGCCAGCCCGGAAGTGAGACCGTACTGCTGTCCTCAGCTGCACTGCGGCAAGGCCTTCGCCTCCAAGTACAAGCTCTACAGGTAAGGCCCCTTGCCATGGGTGTGGAGCTTTGGACTGGCCGAGCCCTGGGTTCAAATCCTCACCTGCTTTGGGGTGGGGAGTGGGGAGTGGGGGGAATATTAGCAGGTAGGCTGAGCTGCCCGGAGTCAGCTTGCAGGGAAGATGGTTGGAATAAAAAAAATGAATAACTAAAAGAATACATAATTATTTAATGACTTTAAGTCCTCGAGTTATGACTGTAATTGAATCCTGCAATTATGGTCGTAACAGGGTCACAATGTGACTGGGCCCAACCTTATGATCTTGTTGTTTGTGCAGCGGTTGTTAAGTGAACGTAGTGCCATTGAGCAAATGCCCTAGTGGGGGAATGCAGATAGTCCTCGACTTATAACCATTCGTTTAGTGACCATTCAAAGTTACAATGGCACTGAAAAAAAGGGACTGAGGACCGTTTTTTCACACTTACGACCTTCGTGACATCCCCATGATCATGAGAACAAAATTCAGACGCTTGGCAACTGACTCATATTTACGACGTCACAGTGTCTCCAGGTCACGTGATCCCCTTTTCCAGCCACGTAAATGGGGGAGCCAGACTCACTTAACAGCCGTCTTACCGACGTATCAACTGCAATTATTCACTTACCAACTGCAACAAGAAGGGTCTTAAAATGAGGCAAAACTCACTTAACCAATGTCTCACTTAAGGAAAGAGTTTTTGGACTCAATTTTGGTCGTAAGTTAATGACTATCTATATTGGCAGGTAGGCTAAGCTGCCGGGAGTCAGCTTCCAGGTGGATTAAAATAAAATAAAAATAATAAGTTATATTTCTTTAATAACCACAGGGGGTCCTTGAGTGATGACCGTAATTGAGCCCCACAGTTAAGATTGTAAGTCACGATGGTTGTAAAGCAGGTCACCCTGTGACTGGGCCTGATTTTATGGCCTCTTTTTTTTTTCAGCTGTCGTTAAGTGAACATTGTCACTGAGCAGATGCCGCAGTCCTTAAGCAAATCCACTGTTCCATAGGGACTGGCTTTTGGCCAGAAAGCAGAAATAAATGCCCGATTCCCGCAAAAGTGTCTTAAAATCGCAGTCACGTGACCGTGGGGTACTGCAAACAACTATCGGCGTGCAAGTCACCTTTGACCGCGAGGGAAGGTGACATCGGAGCTTCACCACCGGGTTGTAAATAGGTGGGAAGCCCGTTGTAACTTTGAACAGCTGCCAAGCGGCCAGTCATAAATGGAGTCGGTTAGAGCTTGCCGCCATTTGTTTTGGTTTGGCTGGTGGCAGCATTGGGTACTCCTACTTTGGGGGAACTCTGGAGCAGGGGTCTGTCTCCAACCTTGGCAACTTTAAGACTTGTGGACTTCAATTCCCAGAGTTCCTCAGCCAGCTCTGGGAACTCTGGGAATTGAAGTCCACAAGTCTTAAAGTTGCCCAGGTTGGAGACAGACCCCTGCTCTGGAGCAACTTTAGAAAAGCGGACACAGATTCCTGTCTCTTCTCTAGTACGGTATTCTTCTCCAAAATATAAGCCTTCTATCTATCTATCTATCTATCTATCTATCTATCTATCTATCTATCTATCTATCTATCTATCTATCTATCTATTTTTGTCATTCATTAAACCCTCACAAAACTAATTCTTAGGAAGTGTTAGAACATGGAAAGAGAATCTACGGGAACTTTTTTCCGTTGGATAACCAGGAATGCAAGGAGGAAAGAAGGCTGCATATCACTGAATGAATTTCTTTCTGACTTTGCTTCTTTCCGCAACTGGTGTGTTTCCCAGCAGAGTGGCAGCTACTTGCTGAAGCTCAGCCTGCCCTGGTTTTATAGTCCCTTGGTTGAGTTGGGCGGGTATAGAAAATGAATGATGAATGAATGAATGAATGAATGAATGAATGAATGAATGAATGAATGAATGAATGAAGTGTATGGTTAGGAGCAGAGCAATAAACAGTTGCAATCTTTGTTTCCTTTTGTGGAGTCCTTGGTGCTCTCTGAGCATGGTTGATTTCTTCTATTGGTAGACATTTCATGACCCAACTAGATAACAACATCAGCTCTAGATGATGGGAGAGATCAAACCCCACTCCCTTCTAGCATTGATGATGTTCCCTAGTTGGGTCATGAAATGTCTGCAAGAAAACAGCCAAGTTCAGAGATCATTAAGGATCCCTCAGTCCTCTTCCTCCTCCTCTTCTTCCTCCTCCTTCTCTTCCCCCCTCCCCTGCCTCTTCCTCCTCCTCTTCTTTCTCCTTTTCCTCCTCCTCCTCCTCTCTTTTTCATTTAGAACAGAATAGAGCTGGAAGGGACCTTGGAGGTCTTCTATCCATTGTTCCATTTCAGACAGGACCCCTCAGACTTCTTCCTCTTCCTCCTCCTCCTTTTCCTCCCTCTCCTCCAACCTCTTCCTCCCCCCTCCCCTTCTTTTTTATTATTTTAATACAGACATTTCATCTTTCATTAAACAGTGTCGTCTGGGTACAAAGAGCCTCAGATAGCTCAACAGGCTAAATAGCCTGTTATTAACATTCAGCTGTCTGCAATTATTGCAAGTTCGAGGCTCAAGGTTGACTCAGCCTTCCATCCTTTCTAAGGTAGGTCAATGGAGGACCCAGTTTGTGGGGGCAATAAGCTGACTTTGTATAAAAAAATATACAAAAGTATGAAGGCTGTTGCTTAATGCATTGTAAGTTGCCCTGAGTCTTCGGAGAAGGGCGGCATATAAATCTAATTTTAAAATAATAATAATAATAATAATTTGTGCAGTAACAGTTAAGATTTACAGCCCTATTTAATATTTTTGTCTATTCTTAATATTAATACCTATTATAACAATCCTCTTCTTAGCTTATTGAACTTTATCCCACCCTCCCCTTCTTATTCTCCTCCACTCCGCTCTCAAAATATTCTCTCCTTTCTTCCCCCCACCCCCCACCCCTGAATAGGCACCTGGCCACCCACTCTGCCCAGAAGCCCCACCAATGCATGTACTGTGAGAAAATGTTCCACCGGAAGGACCACCTGCGCAACCACCTCCAGACCCACGACCCCAACAAAGAAGCTCTCCACTGCCCCGAGTGCGGCAAGAACTACAACACCAAGCTGGGCTACCGGCGCCACCTGGCCATGCACGCGGCGGCCAGCGGCGACCTCAGCTGCAAAGTCTGCCTGCAGATGTTCGAGAGCACCCAGGCGCTGCTGGAGCACCTCAAGGCCCACTCGCGCAGGCCCTCGGGCAGCGCCAAGGAGAAGAAGCACCCCTGCGACCACTGCGACCGGCGCTTCTACACCCGCAAGGACGTGCGGCGCCACCTGGTGGTGCACACGGGGCGGAAGGACTTCCTGTGCCAGTACTGCGCCCAGCGGTTTGGCCGGAAGGACCACCTGACCAGGCACATGAAGAAGAGCCACTCGCAGGAGCTGCTCAAGATCAAGGCGGAACCGGTGGACATGCTGGGCCTGCTCAGCTGCAGCTCGGCCGTGGCCGTGAAGGAGGAGCTCAGTCCCGTCTTGTGCATGGCCTCCAGGGAAGTGATGAGCGGCAAGGGCTTCCCTGGCATGCTCCCCATGGGCATGTACGGGGCGCACGTCCCAGCCATGCCCGGCTCAGGGATGCCCCCTTCGTTAGTCCCGAACCCTCTCCCGATGGGGATGAGCTACCCTCTGGAACCCTCCTCCCCTCCCCAGCCTCCCCCGAAGTACCAGCTTGGATCTACCTCATACTTCCCCGACAAAATCCCCAAAGCAGAGATGGACAGCTGCCTGGCCGAGCTGCCCGGAGGCCTTTCGCTGATCGCCGGTGAGCCTTCCTCCTCCTCTTCCCCACCTCAGCCCACCAGCCTGGAGGAGACGCTGCTCTCCAAGAGCCCAGCTCTCCTTTCGGAAGCCCTCTGTGCTGCTAACGTGGATTTTTCCCACCTCCTGGGCTTCCTGCCCTTGAACCTCCCTTCCTGCAACCCACCCGTCTCCTCGGGGGGCCTGGTGATGGGTTATTCCCAGGGAGAGGCCCAGTCCCTTCTCGCCACTCTGCCGCCCCAGGAGCCCTCCTCGGGAACCGGGCCCTCGCTCGGCTTCGGGGCACTGCATCCCTTGCCCTCGGTCTTCTCCCCGGGCTTGGGTGCCACCACTTTGCCACGATTCCACCAAGCATTCCAGTGAGGAAAGAGCGCTGGGACGAAAGCAGAGCTTCTCCGGGCACGTGGGATCGGGGGACGTCCGACGTGCTCGGCTTCGTTGTCTTTCCAGTAAAAAAAAGAAGGAAAAAAAAAAAAAGCTCGAGGGGAGGATTGGAACTGTGTACGCCCCAGTCCTGGACAGGGAAAGTAGGTTGCAGTGAATAGAATTTCAGGTATTCTCTTTTATTTTTATTTTTTTTCCTTTCCTTTCTACGTTGTTGGTAATCCGGAACCTCACGGGAGCTTCCTCAGCCTTGCTCCACGTATCTCCAGAGGAGCTGGAAGTCGAGGCCTGTTCCAGACGGGGGCCCAACTCACCACACTGCAGTTTTGTGTCTCCCTCGGTCCGTGCGGCAAGAAATTCCCTTTGCTCTCCCCTCCCCTCCTCTCCTCTCTCCCACCCGCAACTTCCCGCCTTTGCAAACCGAGACTTCTCCTCGTTTCCCGACCAATGTATTCCTGCAGGATCACGTTTCCTCTTAACCTTTTCCCACTATTACGAATCAGGTAGTGCCCCAGACGCCATTCAAAGGTCTCGGGCACAGCGAAGGCGCTGTTTACACCATGAAATCGGCCTGCTCCGGTTTCCACCTCACTACTACTAACTTCTTCTTCTTCTTCTTCCATATCTTCCCCTGTGGGGAAACAAACTGACTGGGAATAAGCTTCAGCTTTTGCCAATTTAGTTTAGCTCTCTGGAGGGTTGGGGTTTTGTTTGTGTTTTTCTCTCTCTCTCCCAGATCTCTGGGCAGGTCAGAAGGATCCTTCTGTCCCCACCGGACAGGCTCGCTGTGATTTTCGGGGGTTGGGGTGGGGGAGTTTTTTGAGAGGGTTTCCCAAAAGATGTTGGGGGTCTAGCAACAGCAGCCATCCCTCCTTAAAGGTCTCTTCCTTGAAGACTTACTGATCAGGAGCGAGGCCCATCATCCTGTCCCCCGTTTCTTTTTCTCCCTAAATCTCCTTGCCTGTTCTGAGACAAGCAAGCTTTACGGAGGGATGATGCTGTTTGGCTTTTGGGGCTCAAGGAAGAGGCTTCCTTCAGCTTCTTTGCTGCCTTTGAGCCGTTTCTGGGCACTGAGTGTGCAAATCACCTTTTCACCAGCAGCCCCCCGTGCCGGCTGAGCCCCACCGGCAACATGAGCAGGCCAAACTTGCAGGAAGGAATTGTGGGGCAGACACGTGGGCAGTGAGGCAGTGGTGAGGCATTGCTTTCGACTGAATTGCTTTCGGCCGATTCAGCTGCCTTCTTAGGGGGGAGTCCAATAACTGTTTTATGGGGTGGGTGAGCGGGGAAGTGTAACCGACAGCCCCTTATTTTCATGCCCCTTTCCTTCCAGCAAGGTTGGTTCACCTCCTCTGAGCTCCAGTGCTCCCTTCTCGCTCCCTGCAAAGCGCCCGGTTTTGAATGGCTCCTTGGGGACCCCCTGCCATCCTGTCTGTTTCTCCTTTGTTCATTTGCAGGCTGCTTGGCCCGTCCCATTCTTCTCGATTCAGAGACGGGTCGTGTTTGAAAGGCCGAAGCCTGCAGTTCAGCCTCCCCATGTCCCCGAGGCTTATAACGTCCACTCGGAAAGGGTGGCAGGATTTGCCCCCTTTTCTAGGCAGGAAAATGAGCCTTGAGAAGCGAGCCCACTCAGAATGTAACCTGTAATTTAATTTAACCCTGGGGGATTAAATACGGGAAGGACAGTGGCTTTCAAAAGTGTATCTCCATTCTCACCCTTCACTCTCCCCCCCACCCCTCCCCAGCCGGGGGCTCTTGTGCAAGTTACAAGTTGGCCATCTCTGTCTTATTTCCCCATCGTCTCCTGAGTGAACTGTCTGTATTGTGTCTTATTACAGTGAATACCTCATGAAAACCCGGTCTCTGCTTTTATCCTCTCGCCTCTCGAGGCCTCCTCTGGGGTGAGTCCACCTCCATGCATTTCGGGGTATCCCCACAGGCCCCTTCCTTTTTACCTCATAATGCAGGGAGCGGAGCGAGGGGGGCCTGCCGTGGCTCTCCTCCCTGCCTAGATATGTTAAGGTGATCTCTGCAATAATGCCTCCAATTGCATTTGCTGCTCTTTCTCGATGCCTGTGCATAGCAGACGCTTTTAAAAAAATTCTCTTGGCTTCTTCCTTGTAATTCCAGATTGCTTTGAAAATCTAGCCTCCATCCCCATTGGCTTCGGTCCTAGTAGGCCTTCTACGTTAGGCTTAGACAGCCTCTGCCTTTCTCGGAGCCTGTTCTTCATGATCTGTTTCATGTTTTGTATAAGACTTACCTCAGCAATCGCATGTGGCACTGAGTTCCACAGGCCCTGCTTCCTGGTCTTCGTTGTAAGACGTTGCCTTTCTGATTTTTCAGCGTGTGCCTTGCACTGGAGGGTGCCTGGGCGTCTCCTGATGGTTTTCAGTATTTTTAAATACCTCGGTTGCATTTCCTGTTACTCTCTTTTCAAATATAGTTGCACATTTTCCTCTTATGCAATCCTCATATCCCTACCTCAAAACTTATGAGAAGAAGAAGAAAAAAAAAAGCATATTCCACATTTCAGTTTCTTCAGGATGGCATTGGACTTTGACATAAAACTATTTGCTGGCTTAGTTTGCAACTTCGTGCACTTGCTGTCTCTTCTCTGGCCTTCAGCTTCATCGTTTTAGCAAAAGTTGCGTGCAAGAGAGCGTTCCAGATCCTAAACCCTCCTCTGCTGGGGTTGCTTGTTCCTTCGTTTCACTACCCAACCAAAGATAGAATAATTTTTTTAAAAAGGCAGCGCATTCTTGTCTGTATCAAAAGACGACTCTTTCCCGTTAGGAAAAAGAAGAAAATGGCAGCAGTGGTTTGGATTTTATTCAGCCTGATTTTCTGCCAGCCAAATCTCTTTGCTGCTGCTTGCTCAGCTTGCATAGCAGTAAAAATGACGTTAAGTATGAAAAAAAAATCATACACGAAAAGGTGGGGAAGATCCACGCGTCAATCATCTTTCTTACAAAAGAGCTGTAAGATCAAATATTCATAAGTACTACTGAACTACTCTCTCCAATTCCAGGCAATAGTTTTCCAAAGATAAGAGTGGCCCACAAATATTTTTGGGTTTTGTTTTTTGGGATTTTGTGTGGCATGATGGGCAATGAAAAGGAAGCTTGTTTAGTCTTTTAATGAGGTGAAGGACCTAAAAGGGTCTTTATCCATGTAGCTACAGGTGTAGCCTTTTAAAGAATAGATGGTATAAAATTGTGCCTCGCCAATCCAAGAAATGTGTTGTGGCTTGTATTTTGCTTAGAGCCAGACCTCTGCGAGGGAAGAACTTTTATCGAAAATAAAGTGGTTTTGTTTTTCAATCACAGTGTTGGGGGGTGGGGGAAACAGAATGAGGGAAAAATAGAATAATATTTCTCCATCGTGTGGGAAAAGACTGTTGCTGGCCTACCCTAGGTGGCTCTCAGTTTTGAACCAAAGTGCTCTCAGTTTTGGGGGGGAAGGAGAGAGGACTTCACAAATTTTCGCCCTGGAGTAAAATTAACCAGACTTTTAAGTCAATGTCCTGGTCAATTTCACTGCTGGCTAATGAGCACTTAAAAAGGGAGAATGGAGCCTCCCTGCCCTCACCAGGATTAGTCCTGCAGTACAAGGGAGGGAAACACTCATCTTCAGAAAATTCATTTGTACGTGACTTCAGAAGTTTGTGTCACAGGAAAAATCGGAGAGCTCTTGCCTTGCCATTTGTGAGCATTTCCTTTTGGTGATGGGTTTATGTGTTAATCTACAGACGCTCTCCCCTGCTGGCAAGAAAGTCTAAGCCAGGGGTGTCAGTCAAACTCGATTTCCTTGATGGCCACATCAGGGTTGTGTTTGATCTCAGGAGGCCAGGGTGGGCATTGGCCAGCTCAACATCACTCGTGCCAGGGGCGCCTGTGGTGGATCGAGCACTCTGCCAGTGAAAACGGGCTCCCGAGCTTCATTTTCACTGGCAGAGGCACCACAGGCCAGTCCTTTGCTGTTTCCAGGATGGCCCCACAGGCCAGATCCTGCCCTCGGGCCTTGAGTTTGACACCCTTGGTCTAAACCATAAAGTGGGAAAAATTCTATTTAAACTTTGTGTTAGTTGGCAACCTTTAATTACTTGTGCTTTCCAAATAGCCATTTTTTGAAGCACCTTCATTTTCCCCAATCTCGAATTTACAACGGATAGCTGACCATGGGCTGATCGGATCCTGTCCATGTCCTGGAAGATTTGATAGGATCAGACCTTTAGGATAAGGTCTCTGGGTTGGCAGATGCCAGCTGCACAAAAGCTGATAACAAAAAGGCGATTTTAGGGCATAGTCAAGGACGGGAGCAATCAACCATGGCAACCTTGCAACTTGTGGACTTCAACTCCCAGAATTTTTGAGCCGGGGGCCTGCAAAATGTATTTTAGGTGGTTGTTTTTTTTTCTGTGGCATGATGGGGGAAAGGAAAAGAAGTTTGCTTAGTCTTTTGGAGTCTTAAGAGAGTCTTCAGGTAGCTGCAGGTGTAGCCTTTTAAAGTATAGAGAGTATAAATTTGTGCCTCGCCAATCCAAGGAAGAACGGACTGGCTCAGGAATTCTGGGAGTTGACGTCCACAGGTCTTAAAGTTGCCGTAGTTGATCATCCTGGCCAAGGGGTTTTTTTTGGTTGCCTTTTTCCTACTTGGTAATCTCATCTCCTGCTTTCTGCCGTTCAACCTTTTTATTAAGGAGAGTTGCTACCATGGTGGTCCAGTGGTCAGAATGCAGCATTGCATGCTAACTCTGCCATCTGCCAGCAGTTCAGTTCTCACCGGCTCAAGGTCGAACTCAGCCTTCCCTCCTTCCGAGGCCGATAAAACGAGGACCCAGATTGTTTGGGGGCCAGAGGCTGACTCTGTAAACCGCTTAGAGAGGGCTGTGAAAGCACTGGGAAGCGGTATAGAAGTGTAAGCGCTTAGTGCTATTTCGAACTCTCGGTGCCAGGTTTAGCTCGTGTCGCTGGTGTTATTTTTGCCCCCAAATGTTTATTGTCGCTGGCTTTGCTGTACCAGCCCCGCCACTCTTCCTTTTGCGAAGCTAAATCACAGGACATCTCAAACTCTTCGTTCAGAGTCCTTTCTTCCCTTTGGCTTAGCAGCAAGCAGAGTGACCGAGTGGCCATTTGGTCACTTCTGTTAGGATTTCTTTCCAGTGTATATATTAAATTCTAATCAATTGTTTGTATCTTTCCTTCGACTGGCTAAAATTTTGCAATTTTGGTGGTTGTTTTTTTTCCCCCTCCTAAGAGAGCAAATTATTCAGGATTATAGGAAAAAACTTCCCGAGTGCTTCTCTCTCTCTCCCCCCCCCCCCCAAATTTTCATCCTTCCCTTCTGTAATTCAGAATATGCCTTGGATTCAGGTGGTTGCCCATCCTAGGAAAAAACTTCCTAAATTATTCCCTCACAGCCAGTGGGATTAATTTGAATCCCACCCACCCCAAATAAGAAAGAGGCCCTGCGTAGCCCTCATGCTTTTGGAGTGATCCATGAGAATCAGTAACTTAAACGGAAAATACCCCCACAAAGGGGAAAGTGTTTTAAGTAAACTCTGTAATAAGAGACCAACTTTCTCTTTTATTTGTTCTCAAGACTTATTTTATTTGACACACACACACCGGTCATTCTGCTTTGTTTGAAGACTTTCTGCATTTTATTGTATTGGAATATTGAATTTATTTTGGATGACGGCCCCCATTGTCCCCTTATGGCAGTTAAGAATCCTGAAAAATAACCCAGATTTTCTGCCTGTGTGATAGGCTCATAGCTGGTCCACAGATGTTCCCTCTCCCGTTGGCACGCCCCTTGTGAACAGATCCAGCTTTCCCACCATGATTTACGTAATTTCCTACTTTGGGACTTCATCCCAAGATGCCAAGCCAAAAATGTGTCCGAATGGGGCAATTTGGTGCAGCCAACTCGCCGTGGCCAACTCAGCACAGCTAATTCGTGGGATAACAACTCATTGCAGGACAATTCAACCATTTTTCAGTATTTAAAATTTAAAGTACGTTTTAATTCTTGTTGTTCACATTTTGCTTTGTGCCTCCTTTTGCATCCTCCCTTTAATGGTTCTATTCCACCAATTTCTCCAATGTTAAGTGTAACTCATGACCCATGGCGAGTTGGTTGCACTGAGTTATCCTAGACCCAGATGGAAAGACAAATTGAAAAACCAATTTTCTGCCCCAATTTGTGCTTGGTTCTCAAATTCCTTTGTGTCAATTTTCTGAGAGTTGTGTGGTTTGGATTAAAAGAGAAAAAAAATACCTGTGCAGGACGGGGCACCTGTCAGGACATGTGTTCTCACCTTGATTTGAAGAGGAACTAGGAGTTCAGTCCATTGGGTCACTCTCTGTGATTTTTGGCCACTTTGGAGATGGGTGGACTTCAACTCCCAGAATTCCCCAGCCAGCAGAGCTGGGAGAATTTTGGGAGTTGAAGTCCATCCATCTTCAGGTAGCTCAGGTTGAGAAACAATGGCTTACATAGCTGGCTTCGTTGTTTAGAGGAATTTTCTTTGTGTGTGTGTGTTTCTTTTTAATCAGAGCCCACCCACCCTCCGTCCCTCCTGCCCGACGTGGAATTCCTTACCCAACCGAGCACTTTTTCCTCTAAACACAGCAAATGACCTCTTTTTTAATCCGAGTATTGCTGGACTATTTCCCCCCTCCCCCCAAGTCCCTGTTTTGAAAAAAAAAAAAAAAAAGATTTTGAAGTGCCATTAGGAAACATAACAGCTCATCACTGTTCAGTTTGGGTTTTCTTTTCTTCTTTTTTATCTTACAGAATTAAGTTTTAAAATGAGAGAGGGTGTCTTTGTTATTGTTTTTTAAATGAAATTGCTTATTAAAACGTTTGAAGTATGATGCCTTGAGTGGGTTTTTTTTTCCCCCCCTGGAATCGGGCAGTCCAAGGAATTACTTAGCCGCGTTAAGTAGCATCCACCCATACGGCAACCGGAATGGGCTAAAGTAAGGTTCTACATTTAGGCAAGAAAAACCAAATGCACAGGTATACAATCTGTGATGGGGAACCTGTGGCACATGGAGCCCTCTGCGGGCATGCAAGCCGTCACCCAGCTCAGCTCCACCCCACACGCACGCGTGCCTCCTGCCGGCCAGCTGATTTTTAGGTCTTGCCACGCGGGGGGGGGTCGTGTGCACATGCGGGAAGTGGAGGGAGTGTGGGGGTGGGGCGCCCCTACCCCTTGTGGTCCATTTTGGGCCTAGCAGGCATCCCTGCAGCCTCCTGGGACCAAAAATGCATTAATGCATTTTTTTTAAAAAAAATTGATTTATATGCCGCCCTTCTCCAGAGACTCAGGGCGGCTTACAGTGCATTAAGCAATAGCCTTCATACTTTTGTATATTTTATACAAAGTCAGTTTATTGCCCCACAAACTGGGTCCGCATTGCATTATGGGTGGAGGCACGCGCACACACTTTTCGGCATGCAATGACAAAAACGTTTTGCCATCACTGGAATAGGTGGTGCCTGGCTCAACAGTAGTAACTGTGAGAGGGATCTTGGAGTCCTAGTGGGCAATGACTTAAAATGGGAGCCAGCCATGTGCCTCAGCTGCCAAAAAAGCCAATGCAATGCTAGGGCTGTGTTGAGGATGAAGTTTTAATATCGCTTTATAAGGCCTTGGCAAGACCATTTTGGTCATCCCGATATTAAAAAATGGTGTGGAGACTCTGGAAAGAGTGCAGAGAAGAGCCACCAGGATGATGAGGGGACTGGAGGCTAAAACGTACAATGAACGGATGCAGGAACTGGGCCTGGCTAGTCTAGTGTGGAGAAGGACCAGGGGAGACAGTCTTCCAATCTCTCAGGGGCTGCCCCAAAGAAGGAGGAGTCAAGCTATTTTCCAAAGCCCCTGAGGGCAGGACAAGAAGCAATGGAAACTAACCAAGGAGAGAAGCAACCTAGAAATAATGGAATTTCATGACAATTAGAACAATTGGATGTGGCCGGCCACTAGCAGAACAACTTGCCTCCAGAAGTTGTGGGTATTCCAACACTGGAGATTTTTTTGAAGAAATGGCATAACCATGTTTCCTGCCACAGCAGGGGTTGGACTAGAAGATCTCTAAGGTCCTTTCCAACTCTTCGTTATTCTGTTACTTACAAGGGAATGGCTTTTGCACAGAAAGGAAGGATTTGGCTCCTTACCACATGTAGTAAAGTTAGTCCTCGTCTTACAACCAAAATGGGAACCGGAATTTCTGTTGCTAGGGAGGGTGGTGCCTGGTTTCGCCACCTTTTCCCCACAGTTCTCAAGCGAATCACGGTGGTCGTTAAGCGAACCCAGCTTCCCTCGTGGACTTGGCTCGTTGGAAGCCAGTTGGGTACATCGCAAACGGTGATCATGTGATCCCGTTGTAAATACATGCCAATCCCGAGCGCCAGTGACTGGGATGCCCCGATGGTCATAAAAACGAGGACCAGTGGTAAGCCCCCCTTTTGTAACTTCAGGCACTAAACACACGGTTGCAGGTTGACTTAGGACCGTTTTTTCACACTTATGACCATTGCGGCATCCCCGTGGTCACATAAAATCTAGACGTTTGGCAACTGGTCCATATTTATGACGGTCATAGTGTCCCGGGGGTGGGCGGATCACATGATCCCCTTTTCTGGCCTCCTGACAAGCGGAGTCAATGGGGGGGAAGCAAGATTCGCTTAACAACCGCATTCCTCGCTTAAGAAACCGCAGGTCATTCTGTGCTGAGAAAGGTCATACTGTGGAGCAAAACTCACCAAATTACTGTCTCGCTTAGTGGTGAGAATTTTGGGGCTGCTTGCCAGCTGCCTACAATTTGACAGTTCGAATCTCATCAGGCTCAAGGTTGACTCAACCTTCCGTCCTTCCTTCCCTTCCCATAGTGGCACAGTGGTTAGAATGCAGTATTGCAGGCAAACTCTGCCCACTGCCAGCAGTTCGATCCTGATCGGCTCAAGATTGACTCAGCCTTCCATCCTTCCCAGGTTGGTAAAATGAGGACCCAGATTGTTGGGGGCAAAAAGCTGACTCTGTAAACCACTTAGAGAGAGCTGGAAAGCACCACAGCTATTGCTTGTGAAGGAAAGATGAAGGAAAGAAGGAAGGAAGGCATGGTGACCCAGTGGTTAGAATGCCGTATTGCAGGTTAACTCTGCCAACTGCCAGCAGTTCGATCTTGACCGACTCAAGGTTGACTCAGCCTTCCGTCCTTCCGAGGTGGCGCAGTGGTTAGAATGCAGTACTGCAGCCTAATTCTGCTGACTGTCGGCTGCCGGAAATTTGGCAGTTCAAATCTCACCAGGCTCAGGGTTGACTCAGCCTTCCGTCCTTCCGAGGTGGGTACAATGAGGACTCAAATTGTTGGGGGCCAGAGGCTGTAAAGCACTGGGAAGTGGTAGATAAGTCTAAGTGCTATTGCTAATATAGTCCCAAAGGTGCTATTTTCTTTTCAGGAGGCAACTGGACTTTTGATTTATTTATTTATTTTTCTTTTGAAGACGTTTTGCTTCTCATCCAAGAAGCTTCCTCAGCTCTGACAGGATAGCGGGGACTGTCAAGAGCTGAAGAAATTTCTTGGATGAGAAGCGAAACGTTTTCAAAAGGGGAAAAAAAAAATCAAAAGTCCAGTTGCCTCTTGAAAAAAAGCACTTTTGGGACCACCATGGAAGACTGAGAATCTCTACAGACCCCAGGATAAGCGTTTCTCACCATGAGCAACTTTTACCTGTGCTGGCTGGGGAATCCTGGGACTTGAAGTCCATCCACACAGCTCCAAGTTGCTCAGGTTGAGCAACAGGATGAAGCCAAGGAAGGCAGTTGGAATCCTTTTGCAGCCCTAATTTTCTCCTGAATAATATGAAGGATTCAGCATTTCCCAAAAGAAGCATTTCTCCTCAATATGATAAAGTGACAATGTTCTTAAAAAAAAGGGGGGGGGGTTGTTTGGAGCAGAGGTCCCCAACCTTCACATAAAACCATCCCATCTCCCTCCCCCACCCCCCAGTACCAGGCCAACCCGGAACAATTCGGGAATCCTGGCTTAGACCAGGAGTCTCTAACTTTGGCAATTTTAAGACTTGTGGATTTCAACTCCCAGAGTTCCTCAGCCAGCTTTGCTGGCTGAGGAACTCTGGGAGTTGAAGTCCACAAGTCTAAAAACGTGGCCAATGTTGGAGACCCCTGGCCTAAACCACCTGGCACGTACCCCTAGGGAAAGCATCATCTCCACCCTACTCCAAGATAGAAATGTCATTTATCAATTAATTTACCAAACGTTAGCATTCCCGATTTAAGCAAAATCTCCCGTTTTACAAAAGCCAGGATACGCACTCCCCCCGTTCCTGCATTCCGTCATAAAGACTTAAAACTTCACCAACGGTGAAATGAACCGTGTCTCGAAAAGTCGGACCGTGGCAGGAGAAAATATCTACAAAGGCGCCTCGGACAACGGTGGGTTTATTTACATTTGGGCTCAAAACAGTACAGTTAAAAATACAGCGTGGTTGGAGCTGGTCCGGTGGGGTAGGGGAAAATGACCCACTCGAGACAAACCGAAGTTCTCACACACCCACACCCACACCCACACCCACACAAGGAATCCCTTCGTCCAACCTCGGTTCTGGCTGGTGTGACCTCAGGGTAGTCAGCGAAGGGATGGACAAGGCCAAAAAAACCTGTCCAGATTTCCTTGCTCGGGCCTGGTGGAGAACTTGTGACAGATCCTGCATCCATCTAGGCAGGGCAAAAGCTGGGCAGAGGAAGGGAAGGGATGTGAACGAGGTCGTCGCTGGTGAGAAAATACATTTTTAAACTTCTTTTTAAGATATGCTCACAGAAAATGGAAGCGTTTCCTTCCACGTAACAGATGTAGGATCCAGGCCCCCCAAAAAATTGAGTTTAAAGAAAAAAAAAATCCTCGGATGAAAATACTGTGTGAAGTGCTCCAGGTCTCGAGGGTGTGGGGGGGGGGGGCAAGTTTTACCGCAACTTGCTTTTAAAGTAAACCCACAGTCTTGTTCACACAGAAAAAGTCCAAAGAGTGTCTTTAAGTGGTTTTTTTTTTTCCCAGCAATTCCAGCGATTTGGAGTGATTTTTATTTATTTATTTATTTTTATTTTTGCAAAAATCCAGCACAAGCAAAATTTCGAGTTTCCCAGATTGAATTTTTTTTTTTTTGTCACCGTTCAGCATCAGGAGAAGATCGGTGGGCGGGTGAATTCATTCCCAAGTTGCATTCCAAAAACGGTGTTTGCACAGAGAAAAAGATAAAAAGAGACGGGGCAGAGGCTGAACAGGGGAAAGAGCTGGAGAGGAGGGTGCAGGGGAGGGGAGCATGGTTTTACGAATACCTGGAGAACCAAGGACAGCGATTCCTTTCAGAAATGTAGGGCTGGCCCAAGTCCTTCCTTCGTTCCCCCCCCTCCCCTGATTGCCAGAGTTTTCTCTTGAGCCATAGATTCCTTGGCACACGAACACGGCAATGTCACTCGCCTGGTTTATTTTTGGCTCAGGGTCTCCCATCTCATCATCCAGACCTTTTGGGGAGGAAGGGTCCCAAAAAAATCTCCCCAGAGCGGCGTTCTCCGATGTGCTGACGTGTTCAAGAGCAACAGTCCCACATCCCTTATCGTTCCTCCTGTTAAAACTTGAGAATGCCGTCACCGTTTCGGCACAACTTTTTCGGCACGAAAAGAGTCCCGAGATGGGCAGGTGAGAAGTTTTATAGAGTTTGAATGTCCCTTCTGAAAAATTGCACTTATCTCGCTCGGAAATAGCACGTCTGCAGCTCCGGATAGAGAGTTGCTGGTTAACCCGAGAAAACGCCAGCAAACTAGTTTTCGGCATTCTCCTGGCACCGCAGCGCCCGCCATCTTCAGCGCGGGCCTAGCGAAAGGCGATGGGAGAATCTCTCATCCTGAATTCCAGAATGACTCGCTGCAATCGTGAGCGATGGTCGAAAAGTAGACAGAGGAATATTCATTGTAAGAGATGGACTTGAGTGTTTGTTTGTTTTTTTTAAAAAAAAATCCCTTAGATCCAGAATAGCGTAGAATTAAAAGGTAGAAGAATCTATACACCCTTCCCTCCAGGAGATTCCCCGATTCCATGGATATTGTGCCAAAAATTACATTCCAAGAGTTGAACTTTTGCTTTCGTTTTAATTTCCTGCGGCCTGCTCCCGAAGGATCTTTTTTCCCCCACTTGGGAGAAACAGGAAAAAGTTTCCCAGATTCCTTCCTAGGAGGAAACCAAAGCCTGGCAATGAACCTGTGCCATGAAGTGTGCCAGTGCCTTCAGTCTATTTTCACCGCGGCGTAGATTTTGCGGACAAACATGTAGGCTGCATAGAAGCCGATGGTTCCCGTCAGGAGCCAGAAAGAAAGCACCATGAGGGCGGTGTAGCCGAAATACAGCAAGGAGGGGATGAATTCCACGATGTCCAGCTGGAAGAGAAGAAACGTGGAGTTTAGAGGAGGAGAAATTAGGGGGGTGGGGAGAGCTGAACCCTATTAGCTCCCCTTCAGGGACACAAAGAAGGACTAGGGGGGACATGATAGAAGCCTTCCAATATCTCAGGGGCTGCCCCAAAGAAGAGGGAGTCAAGCTATTCTCCAAAGCCCCTGAAGGCAGGAGAAGAAGCCATGGGTGGAAACTAATTCAAGATGAGAAGCAACCTGGAATTAAGGAAAAACTTCCTGACTTTGAGACCAACCAACCGGTGGAACTGCTTGCCACTAAGAAGATGTGGGTGCCTCCATCATTGGAGGTTCTTAAGAAGAGACTAGACAGCCATTTGTCCAGAATGGGATAGCGTCTCCTGCTTGAGTAGGGGGGTTGGACTAAATGACCTCCAGGGTCCCTTCGAGCTCTGTTATTCCTTTTTTTTTAAACATTTATTTATTTATTTTTAACATAAAACAGCATCTTTTTAGAGCAAGGGTTCGATCCGGTATAAAATAAGTATAAATTCCAAATTTCATCAATTAACATCTTAAAGGAAAAAGAAAAAAAAAAAAGAAGCAGAACAAATCTAAACCCAATTTTTGTCATTCAATCTAACGTTTTATTC
Source organism: Masticophis lateralis (assembly GCA_030761175.1). Taxonomy (NCBI): domain Eukaryota; kingdom Metazoa; phylum Chordata; class Lepidosauria; order Squamata; family Colubridae; genus Masticophis; species Masticophis lateralis. The sequence continues at coordinate 212,618,832 of JAUDYJ010000003.1, read as the reverse complement.
TAACATTTAACATTCTATTGTGTAATCACCCTAAATCTGAAACTTCAAATCTAAACAGCTCTTTATAATATTTATTTATTATTTTAACAATCAGTATTTCATATATTCTCCTTACTTCAAAGACCCAAATCAAGTCAGTTTCTTTTAAATCACATCTAATAATCGACATATAATATTTCATTCCTCTCTTAAAAAACATTTCATAATCAGTAACGATTCTTCAAAGATATCTCCTTCACTCCTCCTAGTTTTAATTTGGCTGGATTGCAGCTTAATTAACTGGTTTCCAGGGATGCTTTCCTCCACTCCTAGCCTTATTTGTTGGCTGGATCACAGTTTAGTTTTAACTACTTTCCAACATTTTCTCCTTCACTCCTCCTACATTTATTTAGAGCTCTGTTATTCTGATGCCCTGAAATATTGCCCACCTTGAAGAATGTGGCTACCAATTGACATTTTTGCCATCACATAATACTCTCCTCAGCTTCTACGGGTAGTCCTCAATTTATAACCGGTCCCGAAGTTCAAAGTTGCAACGGACCCACCCCTCAAAAAGGAATTTATGACCCAGATTCAAAATCCCGACATCCGCCCTTGCAGTCATGTGATAACATAACATAAAACGACATGACTTAAAACGTTAAGACATAAAGCAGAACGAAAGAGGACCTTATTCACGAAGTAGAAGATTGCGTAGATGAGCACGTAGAAGGCGGATCCTCCGGACACCAGGAAGGTTCTCCACCACCACCGATAATCCTGCCAAAATGAGCAGAACCACCTTGGATTACAGCTAGGCCTCAAGTTACAACCATTCGCTTAGTGACCGTTCGAAGTTACGAAGGTGATTGGAAAAAATGGTCCTTGCAGTTACGACCACTGCTGTGTCCCCCATGGGTCACAGGATCCCAATGTGGGCACTTGGCAACTGGCGTGTCTTTATAAGGGTTGCAGCATCCCAGGGTCACATGACCGCCTTCCTAGGGACCTTCCTAGACGGCTTCCGACGACCAAATAGGCAAAGGGCCGCGGTGGCGCAGTGGTGAGAGTGCAGTACTGCAGGTTACTTCTGCTGACTGCCGGCTGCCTGCAATTTGGCAGTTTGAATCACACCAGGCTCAAGGTCAACTCAGCCTTCCCTCCGAGGTCAGTAAAATGAGGACCCAGATTATTGGGGGCAAATAGGCTAACTCTGTAAACCGCTTAGAGAGGGATGGAAAGCACTGGGAAGCGGTATATAAGTCTAAGGCAGTGCTTCTCAACCTTGGAAGCTTGAAGATGGGTGGACTTCAACTCCCAGAATCCACAAGCTGGGGGATTCTGGGAGTTGAAGTCCACCCATCTTCAAGCTTCCAAGGTTGAGAAACACTGGTCTTAAGGGTTATTGCTATTGCTAAAGACAGATTCACAGATTTATTTAACAATGGCAGTGACTCGCTTAACAACTGTGGCAAAAAAAAGGTCATAAACGGGGCGCAATGCTGCACTTTAAGCACTGTGCCACCAAGGCTCAGAGGAAGGAAAAAGAGAGGAAAAGAGGCAGGCAGGCAGGCAGGAAGGAAAGAAAGAAAGAAAATGGGAAGGAAGGAAAGAAAGGAGGGAGAAAGGGAGGGAAATATTGCAGTAGCACTTATATACCGCTTCACAGTGCTTTTCAGACCTCTCTAAGCAGTTTATAGATTCAGCCTCTTGCCCCCAACAATTTGGGTCCTCGTTTTACCGATCTCGGAAGGAAAGAAGGCTGAGTCAACCTTGAGCTGGTCAGGATCGAACTCCTGGCATTGGGCAGAGTTTGCCTGCAATGCTGCAGTCTAACTACAGCATTACCCAACACCCCCAAGCTCAGAGAACACCAAGGACCCCCATATGCCACTGCCGCCTCCTCCTTCTCCTCTTCCTCCTGCTCTTCTCTGGAAGTCCCACTCCCTTCTAACACTGATGATGTTACCTAGACAGGTCATGAAATGCCTGCACTAACTGGTATATTTTTAAGATTAGAGATAAGATTTAAATTTGATGAAGTCATAATAAAATAAAGATTTAATGAACAGTATATGAAGTAATAATAAAACGTAGGGAAGTTTTAGAAATCTAAATAAGTTTCAGAAATATAAATATGTTTGAATTGCATTGTTCATAGTGAGAGTTTAGGGTAAGAATTGTGAAATGTATTATGAGGTATTATTTGAATTAAGATTTAAGGTGGATTAAGAGAAGGGTAACTGTTTTGATTAAGTTAATAGCAGTAGCTTACTCTAAGATGGTAATAGTTGAGATATGTGAGCCAAGACTAAGAAACAAATGTTATGGCAAAAATAGAATATATAAAATTGTGTTAAAGATGGAACAAAAAGCTGGACAAATTTATGACCGATCAATGCTCTGTTTCGAAATGTTTGTCTGTGTGTTTTTAAAAAAATAGCAAAAAGAAAAGAAAAGAAAACCACCCAGGTCAGAGAGCACCAAGGACCCATAGCTGGACCCTCTGAGCTACGGAGAATTTCTTCTATGAACTACAGAGTGTCTCTACTACCCCTTTTCCCACTGTTATGGTAAAGATTTTCTGCCCAAATTCCTTCTCTGGATCCCAATCCATAGACTTTGACTTAGAGGATAACTTTATTGTTACTTTAAATGTAAGAGGGCCTGGTGGCTCAGCAGACTAAAGCATTGTGATTAACACCAGCTGTCTGCAATTACTGTAAGTTCGAATCCCACCAGGCTCAAGGTTGACTCAGCCTTCCATCCTTTCTAAGGTGGGTAAATTGAGGACCCAGTTTGTGGGGGCAATAAGCTGACTTTGTATAAATATATACAAAAGTGTGAAGGCTATTGCTTAATGCATTGTAAACTGCCCTGAGTCTCCGGAGAAGGGCGGTATATAAATCAAATTAAAAAAAGAAAAAATATGTACAGTAATCAGCCTACATTAAAATGGAAATTTACACACACCCATCTCAGAGGCCCGAGATTCTGGGTCTGTGCTAGATCTGGGTTCCCCAGTCCTGCGACACCCCACCCCCCACCTTCTCCCCCGTTACCTCAGCACAGAGCTGGAAGTACACCATGACGATGCTGATCTGAGAACAGGAGACCACCAGGATGATAAACACCAGGAATAAGAAGCCAAAGAGGTAGTAGAATTGATTCTCCCAGATGGCCTGAATCGAAGAAAAGCGAACAGGCATTCAAAGTCTTGGTCATCACTTTGAAAGCCCCACGTGGCATGGAAGTGGGCTACCCTGTGGAACCATCTCACACACAAACACACACGCCCCACTCTAGGAGAAGGAACCTGATGAGGTCCCAGCAAGCCAAGGAATTCTGGAAGGGTCTTTTCTGCTGTGGCCCCTGGCCTCTGGAACAGAATGGAAGAGGAGACTTGGAAGGGACCTTGGAGGTCTTCTAGTCCAACCCCCTGCTTTTTTCTGCCCAGCTGGGGGATTCTGGGAGTTGAAGTCCACCCATCTTCAAGCTTCCAAGGTTGAGAAACAGTGGTGTTACAGGAAGCACCATATTGGGTTGTGAATTGTGGGTCTGGGCAATGAATATTTCAAATTAAAAGGCACAAAGCAGTTGGGGGTGAGTGGCAGGGGGTGGGGTGGGGTGGGGTGGGGGCCACAGGACTTACGCTGAAAATGAAGAAAAGTTCAATAAACATGGCTCCAAAAGGCAGAATTCCAGCCATGAGGATCCTACGAAGGAAGGCAGGAGAAAAAGGTCATTATGGAAGCAGGGGAAATCTTGTTCGAACGGATCCCTCAACTGCGTCAAGCAATTATCCCATTGCTTAAAGTGCAGGAGGCTTTCTTGAACTCAGCACCCAGCTAGGGAGAGACAGGATATAAAAGCAATCCCTTTCCACTCGGCTGAATTCACTGTTATTATTATTGTCATTGTTAAAGATTTTTACCCCGCCTTCTCGTGTGTACGTCAAGGCGGCAAGAATATCTAATATGCCTTCCTCCTCCTGTTTTCCCCACAACGACAACCCTGTGAGGTGGGCTGGGCTGAGAGAGAGCGACTGGCCCAAAGTCACTCAGCTTTCAAGACTACAGCAGGACTAGAACTCCCCCATCTCCTGGTAATTGGCCCAATCATCCAGCCAGCTTTTATTCCTAAAGTAGAACTAGAACTCACAGTCTCCTGGTGGAAGACAGGCCAACTGGTTTTTGTGCCTAAGGTGGGACTAGAATTCACTAAAACCTGTAAATGGCCCAAAGTCACCCAGTGGGCTTTCATGCCTAAGGAAGGACTAGAATTCACTGTCTCCTGCTAATTGGGCAAAATCACCAAACTGTCTTTCGTGCCTAAGGCAGGACAAGAACTCCCCGTCTCCTGGTGATTGGACCAAAGTCACCCAACCATTTTTCATGCCTAAGGCGGGACTAGAACTCCCCGTCTCCTGGTGATTGGCCCAAAATCACCCAGGCGGCTTTTATACCTAAACTGGAACTAGAACTCACAGCCTCCTGGCTCTTAGGCCGTCCCCTGCACCACTATCCCAAGCTGGCTCTGTTATGACAGCTATTCTAGTTCCTGTCCCCAACTTACGACGAAGTCGGCCCGGAAGACTCACCCAACGAACCGGTTCATGTACCACCTCTGTTCCGGGATCTGCCTTGGGATCTGATTGGTCCGGACGGGATTGTCGTAGGGCTGCTTGCGAAAGCCGAAGTAGTAGCCCAGGTACACCAAGGGCAGGGAAATGCCGAACCACATGCAGAGCAGCGCCAGCATGGTGGGAAACGGGACCTGGAAAACGAGACGCTGATTCTCGGACAATGGCCACGTAAAGTCTCCCCAGTAAGCTACAGGTGTGTATAGGGGGGGAGAGTAACCCCCCTCCCTCACCCCTCACCCCCACTGCTAGGAACGGCTCAGACCAGGGGTGAAATCCAGCAGGTTCTGACGAACTGGTAGCGGAAATTTTGAGCAGTTCAGAGAACTGGCAAATACCTCTGTCAAGTTTCGAAGTCGTCTCAAATAAATTGCATTTCAAACAAAGTCTTTGATGAAAAAACCTCTTATTTATTAAGCACGAACATTCTAACTCTGACTCATCGCAGCCAACTCTGGCTTCCTCAGCCAAGGCCCTCCTTTTCCTCTCCCCACTCCTCTGCACTCATTGGCCATCTTCCCTGTCACTCTGCCCCTAATCTACTGCTACCACTCAAAGGAATTTCCCCCCTCCCACCCCATCTCCTAGGTGATATTCTCTCCAGGGAAAATATGTAGGTGAAGAGTCAATCGTCCCTTTCCAGATGCCTCCGCTTCTCCTTCTTATGTCAGCATTGGAATAAGTGCAGCGTGAAATGCTGACAACCACCTCCGGCTGGCCCCAGAGTGAGGTGGGAATGGAGACTTTCCAGTATCCTTCCCCTGCCTCGCCCACCAAGCCATGCCCACAGAACTGGTAGTAAAAGAAATTTGAAACCCACCACTGGCTCAGACTGTGGTTTCCTTGGCCCATCGAACCATCAACTCACCACCTTGGCTATGGCACACCACAAGTTCAACTAAGATACACATTTTTGGGGCACTTTCTATCTCCAAGGTGGCTTTTTCTAAAGGCAACTGGACTTTTTTTTTTTTTCTCCTTGAGGACGTTTCGCTTCTCATCCAAGAAGTTTCTTCAGCTCTGACTGGATGGTGGGGAAGGGAAGGATTTATATTCTTTGCAGTCCTCTGGTCGTTTGCACTCTCTCTGAGAGTCATTGAGGCCACTTGGAGATTTATCTATGCCCTTGGAGTCAGCTGAATAGTGCAGATGGGTGTAAATGCACTCCTTTTCAGCAGTTCTACACCCATTTGCACTATTCAGATGACCTTAAACACAGATAAACATAGATAAACCTCCAAGTAGCCTCAACGACTCTCAGAGAGAGTGCAAATGATCAGAGGACTGCAAGGAATATAAATTTTCCATCTTTGACCATTCAGTCAGAACTGAAGAGGCTTCTTGGATGAGAAGCTAAATGTCTTGATTAGGCTGGTCATTTGCATCCTTTTAGAGGGTTGTTGAGGCCACTTGGTGGTTTATCTGTGTCCTCAGGATCCCCTGAGTGGTGCAAATGGGTGTGGAGACTTTTTGGAACTGCTGAAAGGACTTGTGTTGTAGACTGGAGATAGATGAGGTTGTATCCCTCCCCCGCTGTGGAGAGAGCTCTGCTCAATTTGAACCCGGATGGCCTCAAGAGCTCTCAGAGAGAGTGCGAACGACCAGATGACCACAAAGAAATAGGATCCACCCTGCCAGAACCGATGAAGTTCCTTGGATGAGAAGCGAAAACGTCTTGGAGGAAAAACCAAGAGAGTTCAGTTGCCTTTTGAGAAAGCACTCTTGAGATTTCTCTGTTGTGGCTTCGACTCTCGAGCCTGGATTATCAGCAGAAGACTCCGAAAGTGAAGGAGAGGAGTTGGCAAGGCCTCCCTCTCCAGGACCTCCTCTCTGGCAATGCCTCAGGTGTCCTCCGAAGGCCAAGAGACAGGCCAGGGGCCAAGTACTTCCGAGCAGCCACAGGTGGACAGTGATGAAGATGAGCCTTGTCTGGACCCTTGACAGTGTCGCAGAGATAAGCGCGCGCAGCAGAGGAAGAGGCATGCCAGAGATTAAGCTGAGTCACTGGACCACACCCCACAGGGGATAAAAGGGAGTGTGGTGGCCATTCGAGCCTTGTGACGAACAAAACTGAAAAGCTAGCAAGTTATTCTGCGTTTCTGGAACTTTGTTATATGACCTTGTTGGATTGATTTTTGGACTGGACTTGACTATTCTTTGGCTTTGCGGATGATGTTTCGGATGGAGGAGAAAACCCTCCCTTGGTAAGTAAAGACTTTTGGCAGGCAGCCACTGGGTTGCTACCAATTCTGTTATCAAAGGAACTCTTGTCTGCTGGTTTATTTAACCTTTGGCTGTCTGTGGGTGTGCGTGTGTGAGACGGGGACAGAACATTCTCTGTCAGACCCAAATCATTCAGGGGGTCGCCAAGGAGAGACTTACCGCCCCCGAGGAGTGTTTGCCCCAGATGAAACAATTTAGGATGAAGCATATCCCAAAGACGACCCCGGGATACAGCATGGCCGTCTGCAAGGGAAAAGAGTAAACCAGGTTTAGTGGGCTCCACCTGCTGAGATCCTCTGGTGCCACCCATGTTTCTGTACCAGGCAGCTATAAAGGGCTCCAATTCTTCTTCCCCCAATACAGGTAGTCCTCGGCTTACGACCTCAATTGAGCCCCAAACATCTATTGTTAAGCGAGACATTTAAGTGAGCTTTGCCCCCTTTTATGAACTTTCTTGCCACAGTTTTTAAGCGAATCCCACAATTGTTAAAGGTGTAACAAATTTATTAAGGGAATCTGGCAAGGAACCCCACAAGGCCTCCTCCTACTCCACCACCTCTTCACCCTACTCCCGTCTAGCACTGATGATGTTCCCTAGTTGGGCCATGAAACGTCTGTAAGAAAACAAAGACACTCAGAGACCATCAATTCTCCTCCTCCTCCCCCTCTCCTTTTTCTGTGCTTTCTCCTCTTCCTCCTCTCTGCAAACCCCCACTCCCTGATGTACTGATGATGTTCCCTAGTTGGGCCATGAAACGTCTACAAGGAAACCACCCAACTCAAGAGAGCACACTTGAAACCCTGCAAATATTCTTTTCTATTGGAGCCTTATTTCTGTTTTGGTTGAAATAATCTTAACCTACCATCACTTGCAACAAGCTTTCCCCAAGAGATTTTCTCTCCCTGTCCAAGCCCAATTAGACCCCATCTTTCTGTCCTGACCGAGAGCCCCCCTGTGCCGTCTCCAAAGTCCCCCTCCCCTCCCCACCCAAAGGCAGCAGCTCCACTCACACAGAAAGCGCCTTTTTTCCACCGATGGCCTTTGAGTGTGCGGTACAAGCGGCCGGCCGAGAAGCCCCCGAAGACCCTGTGCGTCAAACAGGGGAAAGAAGGCAGCAGGGTTATCTCCTGTCCCTTTCCAGACACCCCCCCCCCCACTCCGTCCCAAAAGAAGAGGCGCCAGGGAGCAGCTACATACTCACCCCATGAACATGAAGAGGAAGCAGGCGGTGGTCATCAGAGCCCCCCGGCTGGAGGGAGACAGCATCCCCAGCATGGCCACAACTGGAACGCAAGAGGGAAGTGTCAGGGCACAAAGACTGCCGTCCTTGGGGTTGCATAAAGCCACTGGCAGGCCAGATGTCAGTTTTGGAAGACAATTTTCTTTTTTGCTTCTTAGCTGCCACCAGGGGTGGGTTCTCAATTTTTTTTACTACCGGTTCTGTGGGCGTGGCTTATTTTGTGGGCGTGGCTAGATGGTCATGTGAGAATTCTTTAGGATTTAGCAGAGGTACTGGTCTATCAGGCTTTTAACTGCTTGCAGAGCTGTACCAGTCTACCCCTTTATTTTTGCAGGCACTGATCTACTCATGTATTTTTGCAGGCACTGGTCTACTCATCTGTTTTTGCAAGCACTGGTCTACTCATGTGTTTTTGCAGGCACCCGTCTACTCATGTATTTTTGCAGGCACTGGTCTACTCATGTATTTCTGCAGGCACTGGTCTACTCATCTGTTTTTGCAAGCACTGGTCTACCCATGTATTTTTGCAGGCACTGATCTACCCATTTATTTTTGCAGGCACTGGTCTACTCATCTGTTTTTGCAAGCACTGGTCTACTCATGTATTTTTGCAGGCACTGATCTACTCATCTGTTTTTGCAGGCACTGGTCTACTCATCTGTATTTGCAAGCACTGGTCTACTCATGTATTTTTGCAGGCACTGATCTACCCATTTATTTTTGCAGGCACTGGTCTACTCATGTATTTTTGCAGGCACCGGTCTACTCAATCTGTATTTGCAGGCACTGGTCTACTCATGTATTTCTGCAGGCACTGGTCTACTCATGTATTTTTACAGGCACCGGTCTACCCATTTATATTTGCAGGCACTGGTCTACTTATGTATTTTTACAGGCACCGGTCTACTCATTTGTTTTCTTTTAGCACCGATCAGCTGTGGGCGGCCCTTTGAAGCCCCTTGGCAAGAGTTTAAACAGTTTTTTTCCCTCTAGCCGATAGCTGGGACTCAGGCGGCAGCAATAGATTGGGAGTGGGGCCAAATAAAAGGTAAGAATAACACAGGGGGTGGCGGGGTGGGGAGAACCAGTTTGGTGACGTCATATCGTCACCACTACCGGCTCGGCCGAAGCGGGAGGAACCCACCACTGACTGCCATATATTTTAGCTGGGGAAATTGGGAGGGAGGTTGTTGTTGGAGCAGTAGAAACTTAGTCATAACAACATTCCGCATTCAAGGACTTTTGCCTGCGTCTGATGGAGACTGCCGGAAGATGGCATCCAGTTGAGTGTGAAGAGTTGATTGGACCATGTGATGAACTTGTGGGTGAGGGGCAGGGCTGTGAACTCATAGCTGGGTGGGGGAAACCTGGAAGCTTCCAGATTCGGGTTTTCCCAGAGGTGCCAACATGACATCTCGAATAAATTGGAACTTTGAGGAACCTCAGAGCTTTATTTCATTGGGGGTGTTCCTTGGAACCCTGGCACCAGAATCTGTTCCTATGCTTTTAATCCTACTAGCAAACCACCCACAGTTCAAACATGGCATGGAGAAGCTGGCGTTTCAGGATATTTCTGGAAGTCTGCAGAGATTCTCCGTCATCCAGGTCCTGGTTTTCCCAAAGGTGCTTTTTCCAAGAGGCAGCTGGACTTTTTCTTTTGAAGATGTTTCCCTTCTCCTCCAAGAAGCTTCTTTAGCTCTGACTGGATGGTGGGGAAGGGAAGGATTTATATTCCTTGCAGACAGAGCTGCTCATTTGCATCCTTTTAGAGAGTCGCTGAAGCCGTTTGGACGCAAAGGATAGAACTGACCAGCTGTCTGCAAGGGGTATAAATCCTTCCCTTCCTCAGAGCTGAAGAAGCTTCTCGGATGAGAAGCGAAACATCTTCAAAAGGAAAAAACAAGGAAGTCCAGTTGTCTCTCAGGGAAAAAAAAACCCCAAATATCTTTGGGACGTATTTCTGGAAGGTCTGCCGGTCCCTGGAGTATGAAGCTGGCATGCCACGTACCTGAGAAAGAACTGGGCCAGGAATCCAAGGGAAAGAGAGGGAAGTGGGCAAATCCCAAGGCAAAGGGCAGCACCAAAAGAGATGCAGAAAAGTTTAAGGGATTCATACGGGAGCCCGTCGGGGGAAGAGGCGAAGGTGCTGTCGTAGAAACTAGGAGATGGGAAGTTCTAGTCCTGCCTCAGGAATAAAGTTCACATGGTTGACTTTGGGCCAGTCACTCCCACCTCACAGGAGGGGGGGGGAGGGAATATTAGATATGTTCCCAGCTTTGATTTACTTATAAAAGTCATAAAAGCAGAATAAAAATTTAATAAAGAAATAAATGCGTTTGAAAGGTATTTGGAGCTACTGCCTGATTTTCAAGGCCTGCTAAGAGAAGGACACATACCCCTGCCCGGGAGAGAACAGAACAGAACAGAAATAGAATAGAAGGGCATAGGAATAGGATAAGGTAGGGTAGAAATATAGAAGAGATTAGGAATATAGAAGAGAAGAGAAACAGAACAGAGAGAGTGGAGTAGAATAGAATAAGAAATAATTGGAGAGAATATACTGAATAGGACAGGAGATGACAGAAACAATAGAATAAACAGATTGTAGAATAGAATAGAATGGAATGGAATGGAATGGAATAGAAAATACGGAATAGAATAGAATAGAAAATATGGAAGAGAAGAGAAGAGAAGAGAAGAGAAGAGAAGAGAAGAGAAGAGAAGAGAAGAGAAATTTTGGAATAGAATGGAGTAGAGTAGAACAGAACAGAACAGAACAGAATATTGGAATGACGAATAGAGTGGAGTGGAGTGGAGTGGAGTGGAGTGGAGTGGAGTGGAGTGGAATGGAGTAGAGTAGAGTAGAGTAGAGTAGAATAGAATAGAACAGAACAGAACAGAACAGGGTAGAATAGAATAGAATAGAATAGAATAGAATAGAATAGAATAGAATAGAATAGAATAGAATAGAATAGAATAGAATAGAAAAGAAAATATGGAAGAGAAGAGAAGAGAAAATATGGAACAGAACAGAACAGAATAGGAATGGCAGAGGAGGGAAGGGGAGATGGATATTTTAATGGGGAAGGAAATAGAGGGGAGGGGAGGGAGAAGAAGGGAATGGAAACAAAAAGGAGGAAGAGGAGAAAAAAGAGAAAGTAGGAAGATGGAAGGAGAAAAAGAAAGGAGGAGGAGAAGGATGCATAGGCTCAGAGTGGGGCTTGGGAGCCTAGAGACCGTGCCAGAGGGCCACCGGGGTGGGGTGGCGGGGAGAGGAAAGCTTGAGCTGGGATTTAGAAAAAGGAGACGAAGGCGCATCATGCTTGTGTTCCTAGAAGCAATGCCACTGCATCCTTTGGTTAAGGGACAGCAGGCAGGGCGGGAGGAGGAGGAGGAGGAAGAGGAAGAGGAGTCAGGCAGGCCATTTTGTGCCACCGGGAGAGGCTGCGCATCCAGACCCTCTCTGCCTGGGTTTGGAGGTCCCCTCTTGGCTTTCTGTGCGGGGAAAATGCTGGTGCCCGCTGGGCCCTACTCACAAATAACGATCAGGATCATGCAAAAGAGCTGGATGCCGGAGCCCAACAGGGAGCTGAGGATCATGGGATACTGGGGCGGCCGGAAGACGTCCCCGTGCACCAGCTTCCACCCGGACTCCTCCATGGTGTCCTCCTGCAGGGGGTGAAGGGGGGGCCACATGGTGAGACAGCAGCCTACGACAAATCTCCCCCTTTTTACACACACACACACACACACAACACAACACAACACACACTTCTGTGGCGGTCCAGCCTGCCTGCACATGAAGCAACCTTTTCTTGGAAGAAACAGGGAGGTTTTGTTTAGAGACTCCCAAGCTGGATTAGAACCTGGGGTGGGGTGGGGGGCAGGTGGGGGTTGGACTAGATGACCTCCAAGGTCCCTTCCAACGTCTGTTAATCTGTAAAACCTAAGGCACGCAGTCCTCGACTAACAGCCACTCACATAGTGACCACGGAAAGTACAACAGACACCACCGACCCCATCCCCGAAGTACAGGTAGTCCTCGACTTAACAACAGTTCTGCTCAGTGACCGTTCAAAGTTACAAACGGCACTGAAAAAAAGGGACTGACGACCATTTTTCACACTGACAACCAGCGCTTGGTAACTGACTCGTATTTATGACGGTCGCAGTGTCCCAGGGGAGGGGGCGGAAATCACGTGATCCCCTTTTGCAAAGTTCCGACAAGTCAAGTCCCAGGAAGCAGGAAAATCCTTCCGCCGCTGCCTCCAGGAGATGGTCTCGAATTCAAGAGACGCCAGTTTTCCGGGGCGACCTCCCCCAGACCTCCCTCCCACCCCCCAAAGCACTTTCAGAACCCCCGAGAAGGAGCCCAAAATCCCTGCCGGAACGCAAAACTGAACGTACAATATCGTCTTCCTTGTTGTAGTTGGCAATGTCTTTGCGGAGAGTTCGGATGATGATCATGCTGAGAATGCCTGCAAAAGAGAAATTGTGGGAAGAAGCCGGTTTGATTCCCATCCGAGCTTCCATGGTTCAGCAGCAGTGTGCGTGCATGTGGGGCGGGGGGGGGGAATTCCGCAGTTTAACAGTCGATCCCAAAGGCCCCCCCTCACACGTTCCCACAACTGGGTTAGTTAATTAATTAAATGTATATGCCATCCAGGGATCTAGGCAGCCCAGAAGAGAAAAACCAATTTAATCTTCATCTTGAAAAATAAAATGTGCGGTTATTGGGAGTTCTCTGAGCTTGATAATAAGCCCAATCGGGCTTTTGAAGTGCATGCGCTAAAATAAGCCCTTCCCGAAAAGATTTAAACGCAGAGCTGGAAATCTGCTGGAGAGCCTCAGATAGCTCAACAGGCTAATAGCCTGTTATTAACATTCAGCTGTCTGCAATTACTGCAAGTTCGAGGCTCAAGGTTGACTCAGCCTTTAATCCTTTCTAAGGTGGGTAAATTGAGGACCCAGTTTGTGGGGGCAATAAGCTGACTTTGTATAAAATATACAAAAGTATGAAGGCTATTGCTTAATGCACTGTAAGCCACCCTGAGTCTCCGGAGAAGGGCGGCATATAAATCTAATTAAAAAAAAAAAATCAGGTAAGACGGCAAGAGGAGCCTCGTCTTGCTCCACGCGCCCCAAAATAATAAAACCTCCCCGAAAATAAGGCCAAGCACTTATTTTGGGGTTCAAAAAAATATAAGACGGAGTCTTATTTTTGGGGAAACACAGTAGGTAAACATTCGGTTAGAAGGGACTGGAGTTTACGGAGGAGAGGAGGAGAACTGTGGGGTCCTTGATTCTCTCTGAGCTTAATGTATCTCTTCCAGACGTTTCATGACCCAACTAGGGAACACCATCCATGCTAGAAGCGAGTGGGGTTTGTGGAGAAGAGGAGGAGGAGGAGGAGGAGGAGGAGAAAGGCTGTAAGGTCCTTGGTGCTCTCTGAGCTTGAAGCAACTCTCGCAGACGTTCCATGACCCAACTAGGGAACACCATCCGTGCGAGCAACAAGACCACCGAGGACCCCGGAGTTCAACCCTGAGCTTCAAATCTCCTCTCAATGAACATTAAAATATTACACAATAAGCATGAAACTCAACGGAGACGGCTAATAAAGGAAGCGACGATGCACGTGGAGTTAAGAATCCTCTCTCAATCCCTTAACTGCCTGCAGTAGGGAACGCCATCAATGAACTCAAGGGTTAATTAATTGGCACTCGTCTGCTCCGAGTGAAATGAAAACGCTCTGCTAACCAAGAGATGCTTCCTACATCCCAGGGGCCGCTTCCTGGTTTTTTTCAGCACGCGGGTGTTCACCAACAGCTGGGGGGGGGGGATTTACTCCTATATAAACCACTAGCTTCCTCACTGATGTTTGGGTCCTTTTTTTTGGCTTAATGAAAGATCCCCAGGCTTTTGAATTCTCTTAGATTAGGAGTCTCCAACTCCTTTAACACAATTCACCCGAACCGGCCCGAACCGGCTAAATCCACCACTTACAACAGGCCATGACAGGCATCTCCAAACTTGGAAACTTTAAGACAGGTGGACTTCAACTCCCAGCAATTCCCCAGCAAAGCTGGTTGGGGAATTCTGGGAGTTGAAGTCCACCTGCCTTAAAGTTGCCAAGTTTGGAGATGCCTGTCATGGACTATCGTCAGTGATGGGATTCAGCCGGTTCGGGAGAATTGGTTGTTAAACTGCTGGCTGGCTCCGCCCCACTCCTTCCAGGAGTCCCCCCCCCCCGCGCCCCGTTTTGGCTCCCAGGTAAGTTCAGGGAGGCCTACTAGGCCCAAAATGAGGCATGTTTTTGCTCCCAGGGCAGCACAGGAGGCCGAATGCTGCCTCTCACACCCCCTGTCCACGCCCACCCATCCAGTCATTAGGGCAGAGAACCGGTTGTTAAATTATTTGAATCTCACCACTGCATCATGTCTTAGGTAGGATGTTTTGGGCAGGTAAGGACTTGCTAAAGTCTATAAAGTGGGCCCTGCCCAGCCAAATAAATATATGCCAACGCAACACAGAGAAAGGTAAACAGATCCCAAATCCTGAAATCCCTCCCTCCCTCCACTTTTAAATTCACTTTCACGCTGGTTTCTAATTCACTTTTGCCTTTTTGGATCTTTACATTTTGTGTATGTGTTAATGTTTTATTAGCATGCTGTCTGGAGTCTCTCTGTGAGGGAGACAGGCGGTTTTCAGATTCAATCAATATATTGATCAATAAAAAAAGATGGAAAAAAAGAGGAAGGGAGCCGAAGTGGGCCAGAGAACTGGTAGCTTCCCAGAAGTTAAACTGGAAGGTTCTTGGCCCGCTTTTTAATTTCAAAAACCAGTTATTGTTCTTGCTCTGAATTGTTAATCAGTCAAATTGTAAATTGTATCAATTCGTTAAAAACACACACACGCAAACACATACCTTGTAAATTGGCCTGGGGAGTTTTAGAGGTTTAAATAAATTTAACAAACAAATAAACAAAGGGAAGTGTCAACATACAAAAATACACGGTTATTAAAAAAAAGCAAAAGTGATTCAGAAATTCTGCTGGCATCTTCCAGCTGCACTGCCTACGTGCAAGGAGTCTTATTACCCTCTTTATCCTCCCTTTCTTGGTATTATTATGGTCTGTCACCTGGTCAGACAGATGTTCGAACTGGATTTGGCATTTTTGCCTACCTATCGAGTCCTTCCTGGGGATGTGGGAGAGGCAGAAGTGGGACGTTTGATGGGGTTAAAAGGTCTCGTCTCAGGATGTCAGCAGTTCCGAGTAAAACTGCCTTCTGCAATTGACTGATGGCGAATTCGTCAATGCAGCTAGTTGATGATTAATAATATTATTCTGTCTGTCATTCTGCAAGTTTGTGCCAGAGACAAATTCCCTGGGTCAAGTAAAAGTACCCAGTTCAAATCAATCGAGTTCACCTGCCCCTGATTTTCTTCTCACCTGAAAGGAAGAAAACCACCACCACGGAGTTCACAATGGAAAACCAATGTATCTGCACGTCACTCATGGTGAGGTAAGTGTCCCAACGGGAGGCCCACTTGATGTCACTCTCCTGCAAAACAAAGAGGGAGGGGAAGGGAGAGATGGATGGGAAGGGGCTCTCCTAAAGGCTGGGCTAGCAGTCTTACCAAGAGCCTTGGTGGTGCAGCAGACTAAGTGCTGTTAAAGTACTGCCAGCTGCCTGCAATTACTGCGAGTTCGAATCTCACCAGGCTCCAGGTTGACTCAGCTTTCATCCTTCCGAGGTAGGTAAAATGAGGACCCGGATTGTGAGGGCAATAAGTTGACTTTGTATAAAAAAGAACACCGCTTAGGGGGGCCCGAAAGCCCTACTAAGCAGGTATATACAAAAGTATGAAGGCTGTTGCTTAACGCACTGCAAGCCGCCCTGAGTCTCCAGAAAAGGGCGGCATATAAATCAAATTAAAAAAAAAATTGTAAAATCCGTTAGTCCAAAATCTGGGAGTAGCCCGTTTCAGCTTAGTTGTCCAGGATAACTGACCACATCTCCTCTGGTTGCTCCCAGGACAGGTCTCTGACCCAACACAGAGTTCTAACCCCATCTTCCTTTGAACAATGGTGTTCCACCCAGGGCAAAATTAGAGTAGAATGTCTCATCTTTTGGGGGTGGGGGAGCATTTTAAGAGACCAGGTTTGGAGAAAACATCTAAAGCAAACAACCAGTTTGCTGTAGTGGTTAAGGTGCTGTTTTGGAAATCAGGAGTTTCTAATCCCACTTTAGGCATAAAAGCTGGCTGGGTGACTGTGGGCCAATCATCAGTAGTCCCATCTGGACTACTGTAACGCTCTCTACATAGCGCTCCCCTTGAAGGCTCCAACTGGTCCAGAATGCGGCCGCACGGGGGATTATGGGAGCGACTCGACGCACCCATGTGACACCTCTCCTGCATGAGCTGCACTGGCTCCCAGTGGTCTTCTGGGTGCAGTTCAAGGTGCTGGTTACCATCTTTAAAGAGCTCCATGGCTTACTACCTGGATACCTATGGGACCACCTTCTGCCACCAACAGCCTCCCACTGACCAACGCGCTCCCACAGAGAGGGACTCCTCAGGGTGCCGTCGGCAAAACAATGTAGGCTGGCGACCCCCAGGTGGAGACCCTTCTCTGTGAGGGCACCCGCCCTCTGGAATGAACTGCCCCCTGGGATACATATGATTCACGATCTTCATACCTTCTGCCGGGCCCTTAAGACTCGGCTATTTCAACAGGCTGGCCTGGCTGAATAAGAATCTGGATGGGGTATTTTAAATTACGGGTTTTTAATTGACAGGGCCAAATTTATTTAATTTTGTTTTAAACTGGTTTTTAAATTTTGTATGGTTCACTGCTTTACTATGGCTGTACATGGCCCTGAGTCCTTGGGAGAGAAGGGAGGTATAAAAATCTAATAAATACAAATACAAATACAAATCAGGAGACGGTGAGTTCTAGTTCTGCCTTAGGCACAAACACCAGCTGGGTGACTTTGGACCAGTCCCGAAAAGATTCAAAGTTCTGGTCCCACCTTAGGCATGAAAGCCAGTTGGGTGACTCTGGGCCGATCACCAGGAGACGGTGAGTTCTAGTCCTGTTGTAGGCATGAAAGCCAGCTCAGTGACTTTGGACCGATCACCAGGAGATTGTGAGTTCCAGTCCTATATTAGGCATGAAAGTTGGCTGGGTGACTTTGGGCCAATCACACTTTCTCTCAGCCCAACCCACCTCGCAGGGTTGTTGTCGTGAGGAAAATAGGAGGAAGGAGGAGCATTAGCTACGTTTGCTGCCTGGAGTTATTATTATTATTATTATTATTATTACATGTATTTATATGCCGCCCTCCTCTCGAAGGACTCAGGGCGGCGAACACAAGTTAAGAAACCTGTACAATAAAATCGCACTTTAAATCAAATAACTAATTAATGATAAATAATAAAACCCAGAATCAGAGTCAGCCTATTTGCTTGAACAGCCAAGTCTTCAGCTCCCGACGAAAGGAGCGGAGATCAGGAGCCGTCCGGAGCTCGGTAGGTAATTCATTCCAGAGGGTGGGAGCACCCACAGAGAAGGCCCTACCCCGGGGCACCGCTAGATGACATTGGCTCGCCGTCGGGACCCTGAGGAGAGCGGCCCTATGTGAGCGAACAGGACGGTGGGAAGCAGGCAGGAGAAGGTCCTGTAAATATCCTAGACCTAAATCATGTAGGGCCTTATAGGTGAGAACCAGCACCCTGAAGCGGTTACCAGCAGAGAACCATTGGTAACCAGTGCAGCTGACGCAGGAGGGGTGTTATATGGGTTAATTCTAGAGTAATAAAGGCGGGATGAAAATCTCTTCGCAGCTCCAGTACTCACCTCCCAGTGCACAGAATAGGTGAAAAAAAGCTCATTGGGCTTATTGGGGTCAATTTCTTGAGCCGAGGCGCTGGCAGCTTCGGGCAGGACACAAATGCCCTTCTCGTCCGCCTTCATATCTGTGGGCCAAAGAAGGAGGTCAGGACCGCTAATCTTTCTTGTGCCAAAGGATCCTATCCAGGGTGATCCAAGACTTTCTCAAAGCATCCCGCCCAACAGGCAACGCTGCCTCATCCAGGTTGCTTGATGGCTGCTATGGGCCGCTGACGATAAAACATTTGGGCTCAGAGCGTCCAAAATTCGGCAAATGCCTGACTTGATTCTGCTAGTAAGGGGGGTTAAACTCAAGGCCTGCGGGCCAGATCCGGCCCACGGGCTGCTTAAAGCTCAGACCCAAGTGAGAACAGCCGCAGCCTTCTTACCTGCCAGCGCTATGCTCTGCGGGATGACCTCGAAGCGAACCACCCGATAGGTGGGCTCCTGGTTCTCCTCCACCTCCTCTCGGTGGTAGTACAGGATGAAGGAAAGGTGGTTGTGAAGGAAGAACTGGAACAGACGACACAGAGATACGTATGAGAGAGGCCGGAACAGGGGAAGTGGAATGGGGCAACTCACGGCGGGACAGTTTTAACAATTCAATGTAATTATTTAAAATAAATAATGTAATAAGAGACCAACTTGGTTTGCTATTTGTTCTCAAGACTTATTTTATTCGACACACACACCGGTCATTCTGCTTTGTTTGAAGACTTTCTGCATTTTATAGTATTGGGAATATTGAATTTATTTTGGATGATAGACCCCATTGTCCCCTTCTGGCAGTTAAGAATCCTGAAAAAAAAAATAACCCAAATTTTCTGCCTGTGTGATAGGCTCACAGTTGGTCCACGAACGTTCCCTCTCCCGTTGGCACATCCCATGTGAACAGATCCAGCTTTCTCACCATGATTTATGTAATTTCCTAATTTGGGACTTCATCCCAAGATGCCAAGCCAAAAATATACCGGAATGGGGCAACTTGGTGCGGCCAACTCGCCGAGGCGAACACAGCACAGCCAATTCACCCTGGGATAACAACTCATTGCAGGACCATTCAACCATTTTTCAGTATTTAAAATAATGTAAAACTTGTTTTAATTTCTGTCGTTCCCATTTCATTCTTTCCCTCCTTTTGCATCCTTTCTTTAATGATTCTATTCCACCATTTCTTTGGTACCCATTGTTTCCCTGAAAATAAAACCGGGCCTAATTTTGTTTGGGGTCCCAAAATAAACACTAGGGCTTATTTTTTTCCCCCACCGAAAGTTGGCAAATGGGCCGTTTCCAGCCTCTTGAGGGCCTCCGGGAGGGGGGAAGGGGGAGGGATGGGGAAGGCCATTTTTGCTCTCCCCAGACTCCTAGAAAGGCTCTGCAGGCTGGGGAGAGAGAAAAACAGGCCTTGGTGGCTCAGCAGCTTAAAATGGTGTTAAAGTGACACCAGCTGCCTGCAATTACTGCAAGTTCGAATCTCCCCAGGCTCAAGGTTGACTCAGCCTTCCATCCTTTCAAGGTAGGTAAATGAGGACCCAGATTTTGGAGGCAATAAACTGACTTTCTATAAAAAAGAACATCGCTTAGGGGGGGCCGAAAGCCCTACTAAGCAGGTATATACAAAAGTATGAAGGCTATTGCTTAACACATTGTAAGCCACCCTGAGTCTCCGGAGAAGGGCGGCATATAAATTAATTTTTTAAAAAAAATTCCCCCAAGGTCCTCCGGAGGCAGGAAACAGCCTGTTTCTCTACATCTGGTGGGCCCAGAAGGCCCATAAATCAGCTGGCCAGCATGCGGAGGTGCGCCAGAGCTGAGCTTGCGTGCCCACTGATATGGCTATGGGTGCCATAGGTTCACCATCACGAGTATAGGGTTTTCTGCCTAAGCAGGGGGTTGGACTAGAAGACCTCCAAGGTCCCTTCCAACTCTTGTTATTCTATCACATTCAACTCTGTTTCCACCCTGCTGAACGCAAGTATTTCCTCATTCTGCCACGTAGCCCAAGGGAGAATTACCCATCCTTCCATCTCCTTGCACTGATTTCTGGCATGCAGTAAAGATAACACTAATCCATCGTGCGACCGGAGGAGACACACCCTTCTGGAAAACAATGCATGAGGTTGCTATAAACTCCTTGGAGTTATTTTTTAACTGTGGTTTGAGCAAGATTCAGATTCCTTTCTTTAAAATATCTTAAAAAGCACTGTAGTCCTTGACTTACAATTGCTCACTTAGGGACCGTTTGAAGTTACAATGGCGCTGAAAAAAGTGACTCAAGGCCTTTTTTCACACTTACGACCGCTGGCAACATCCCCATGGCCACGTGACTTACATTCAGACGCTTGACAACTGACTCACATTTATGACAATCGCCGTGTCCCGGGGATCACATGATCAACTTTTGTGATCTTCCGACAAGCAAAGTCAGATTCACTTAACAACCGTGTGACTAATCTAACAACTGAAGCGATTCGCTTAACGAACACGGCAAGGAAAGTTGCAAAAAGGGGCAAAACTCAGTTAACAAATTTTCTCACTTCGCCATGTAAATTCTGGGCTCAATTGTGATCGTAAACCAGCTTGGTCGGCAGGGGAAT
The DNA here is from genome assembly GCA_030761175.1 of Masticophis lateralis. Classification (NCBI taxonomy): domain Eukaryota; kingdom Metazoa; phylum Chordata; class Lepidosauria; order Squamata; family Colubridae; genus Masticophis; species Masticophis lateralis. The sequence goes on along the minus strand of JAUDYJ010000003.1, from coordinate 212,598,251 downwards.
TCTGGGAGCTGAAGTCCACCCATCTTCCACGCTGACAAACATTGAGCTAAAAACTGGGTTCCTTCTGAGCAACCCACCAGTATAGGGAGTCCTCGACTTACAACAATTCATTTAGTGACCGTTCAAGGTTGCAACAGAACTGGAAAAAAAAGTGATTTACGGCTAGTTCTCATACTTAGGACTTTCACTACAGCCCCCATGGTCGCATGATCAAAACTCAGGCACTTGGTCACTGGCAGGTACTTAATATGGTTGCAGGATCTTGAGATCATGTAATCACTTTTTGCAACCTTCCGAGCCGGCTTCCAAACAAGCAAACTCAATGGGGGAAGCCAGATTCACTTAACAACGGGATTCTCTTAACGACTGCAGTGATTCGTTTAACAACCATGGCAAAACAGCCATTAAAAACAGGCACAATTCACTCCTTGCTGAGCAACAGAAATTCTGGTCCCGGAATTTGGGACCAAAATTTGTGGTCGTAAGTCGAGGACAATCACGAATCAAGGAATAGAGTGAAAGCAGGGGCGAAATGCTCCTGGTTTGGACCAGATCGCCTGATCTGGTAGCCATGGCGGCGGGTGGTTCAGAGAACCGGTAGCAAAAATCTCTGCACACATTCCCCTCCATGCCCATCTGAGTCGCACGATCATCAGAGGCTTTTTTTACTTTTAAAAGCCTTTTTTTCTGCAACCTCTTCTGACAAAAAAAGGCTTTTAAAAGTAAAAAAAAAAAAGCCTCTGATGATCACGCGGCTCAGATGGGATCGTCAGAGGCTTTTCAAAGCATTTTTTTTCTGCAACCTCTTGGCCGAAGAGGTGGTAAAAAAAAATGCTTTGAAAAGCCTCTGACGATCCCAGCTGAGTTGCCTGATCGGCAGAGACGCTTTTCAAAGCATTTTTTGTAGAAAAAATGTTTTGAAAAGTTTTTTTTTTTTAAAGTTGGCCATGCCCACCCAGTTACATTACCCCACCACCACCAAGCCACGCCCACAGAACCGGTAGTAACAAATTTTACATTTCACCCCTGAGCGAAAGGCCCCATCAGGTGTCTGTGAATGCCTCCCACCCCTCACAATAATCCCTGGTGCCCCTACCCTGTTCTTCTCCATGAATCCAAGTCGGTAGCCATGTTCGAACTGAAGGTCTCGTTCCTTGTTCTTCTCCTCCTCTTCACGGTTTGAGTAGAATTCCAGCCTCGTGGCCACCGGCAAGTTGTCGGCAATGCTGCAGGGACAAATCCCGGTGGGGTCAGACCCACCGCCTTCCCTTCTCTCCCAAGGACCTCCCCCGGCCTCACTGAAGGCAAGACAAGACCCCTGGTCCTTCTGAGGTCAAGAGGACTCACAGGTGAACGTAGTATTCCTCCTGGATCCGTTCCACCACCAGTTGGCTTTTCTCCTTCGTCAACACAACGGGCTTGTTCGGGGCATCACACAACACCTCGCACTTCTTCTCTACGTTCATGGAAACTTGGAAAGGTGTGTTGACAATGCGGTCTCCTCTCAGGACCTCACCTGTGAGCAGGGCAGGGCGGTGGTGGTGGTGGGGATTTGAGGGGGAGAAGAAGAAAACTAATCAGACACGTAAGGCTTACGGGCAAAACAGAGAGTTATCAACGCAAATATATTTAGCGTATTTATAAACGCATAAATAAATTTGAAATAAATTTATACATTCTATCATTATTCTTTTAATAACCCCGTACAGGTAGTCCTCGATGTACGACCACAATTGAGCCCAAAATTTCTGTTCTGAAGTGAGACATTTGTTAAGTGAGTTCTGCCCCGTTTTACGAATTTCCCTGCCACAGTCGTTAAGCAAATCACTGCAGTTTATTTATTTATTATTTTTTATTGAAAAGTTTTAATAAATTTTACGTATCCCCATCCCTCTCCCTCCTCCCCACTCCCCCCCTTACTTCCCAGAACAGGGCATAGAGGGTATAGCATTTAACAATCATAACCTAACATAAGCTAACTAACTATAGCGTCCCATTTCCCTCTTGTACTTTTAACTCCCCTTTTACTGAACTAAGTTTAAATACTTTATAACATCTCTATATTCATTCATAAGCTATTTGAAATTTTTTATTTATTTATTTATTATTGAAATTTATATGCCGCCCTTCTCCCGTGGGACTCGGGGCTGCTCACAGAGTTAAGACAACAATGATAAAATTTTAAAATACAGTCCAATTTAAAATCCTCAAAGTTAAGTTAGTAATCTGGTTGTTAAATGAATCTGGCATCTCCATGGACTTTGCTGGTCAGAAGGTCGCAAAAGTCCCAGGTGACTTTGGGATACAGCAACGGTCATAAATATGAACCACTTTCCAAGCGTCTGAATTTTTATCAAATAATTGCAGGGATGCTACAAAGGTTGTAACTGTGAAAAACGGTCCAAAGTCACATTTTTTCAGTGCCGTTGTAACTTTGAATGGTCATTAAATGAACTGTTGGAAGTCGAGGACTACCTGTAATCCCGTTTTATGGGATTGGAGTCAAGGGCGACTGAATGGAGCTGAGCGTTTACCGGCCAGATGCCCTTCCTGATGCCTACACAAAGTTCACAGCAGATATTTTCGCTTTGCGCCCTGATAGGGAAACATCTGCCGCTGATTAGGATCGAACTCTCAGCCTTCTAAGTGGGAGGCGAACGCCTTCACCTCTAGGCCACCGTGCCGTTCAGCTATAAATGCAAATATATTTAAGGTATGTATCAATATATAAATACATTTTGTAAGTGTTGTGGCCCGTCAGCAGCCTGTGCAGATTGTAGCTGATTCCGACAGCGAGGAGGCTGGTGTGGTGCTGCGCCAGCAGCCTGTGCAGCTGGCACCTGAGTCGGACAATGAGGAGGCTGAAGAAGAGGTGGTGCCAGAGGCGGGGATTCAGCCAGGGCCTTCAGAACCTCCAGAAGCTCCCTTAAGTGAAGAGGACGAAGAGGAGGAGTCTCCTCTCGATGCACGGGCGCGCAGAGCTGCCAAAAGGCAGGAGTGGCTCCTCAGAAGAAGGTCTCCTCAAGAGTAAGGCTTGGGGCTAACTGGCCACTCCCTTAGCCTATTTAAGGAGGAATGGCGCTTGCAGCAAACTGTAGGGAACAACTTCAGTTCACTCTCCTTCGTGTCTGGATTCTCTGCAAAATTGTTTCTGGGCTTTCTGCCAACTCTAGTAAGACTGTGATTACCTTATCTCAGAATTCTTGTAGGCTGTTAAGACAGTTTATTAACAGCCTTCGGTTGATAAAAACTAAGTTACTTGAGTAAAATAAACTTTGTATAGAGTTTGTGCGTGCTGCATTCTTTGGGGTCCGTAGCTATGGCAGAACAGTAAGTAAGTAAATAAATAAAAATGCATTTATATGTCTGTTTAAAGCCAAACCAATATTTCTGGGGGCCTGATTGGTGCAGAGAAAAGACAGAAATTTTATCTGGGCAGGAGATTCCTGTGGCAGGCTAGGCTGACTCCCTCCCACAGGATCTCTAATCCCCCATAGGAGTTGAAATTCCTCAGAACACAGCATTTTGCTCCTTGCTCAAAAATGTTTACAGGTGGTCCTTGACTTACAACAGTTCATTTAGTGACCATTCAAAGGTACCACACCCCTGAAAAAGAGTGACTTGTTTTTCACACTTGCAACCACTGTAGTATCCCCGTGGTCACAGGATAAAAATTCAGACACTTGGCAACTGGCTCGTATTTATGACGGTTGCAGTGTTCCCGGGATCACATGATCTGTTTTTGCGACCTTCTGATAAGCAAAATCAATGTGGGGGGTGGGGTGGGAGCCAGACTTGCTTAACAACTGTGTGACTGACTTAATAAATGCAATGATTCATATAACAACTCCGGCAGGAAAAGTTGTAAAATGGGGCAAAATTCGCTTAACGAATATTTCACTTAGCAATGTACATTTCGGATTCCATTGTGGTCATAACTTGGGGAGTACTTAAGTTGTGCTTAATGTGCACAACTGCAGGCTAACACACTGCCCGCTTGCCAGCAGTTCGATCCTGAACAGCTCAATGTCAACTCAGCCTTCCCTCCTTCTGAGGACCCAGATCGTTGGAGGCAAATAGGCTGACTCTGTAAACCGCTCAGAGAGGGCTGTCAAAGCACTGGGAAGTGGCATAAGGTATAAGTGCTATTGCTCTTCCTTCCTCCCTCCCTCCCTCCTTCCATTCCTTCTTTCCTTCCTCCCTCAACCTTCAGTCCTTCCGAGGTCACTAAAAGGAGGACCCAGATTGTTGGGGGCAAGAGGCTGACTCTGTAAACCGCTTAGAGAGGGCTGGAAAGCACTGTGAAGCGGTATATAAGTCTAAGTGCTATTGCCCTTCCTTCCTTCCTTCCTTCCTTCCTCCCTCCCTCCCTCCTTCCTTCCATTCCTTCTTTCCTTCCTCCCTTCCTCCCTCAGCCTTCCATCCTTCCGAGGTCAGTAAAAAGAGGACCCAGATTGTTGGGGGCAAGACGCTGACTCTGTAAACTGCTTAGAGAGGGCTGGAAAGCACTAGGAAGCGGCATATAAGCCTAAGGGCTACCGCATTGCTAAGTGGTGCTGGAGGTCAGACTCACGGAGGTGTCAATCTTCAGGACTGCCAACCCAGAGGTGCCAGGACATGTACAATAGGGAAGGTGGAATGTTATGCTAGGGGAAGGAAGACTGGGACGTTACCTAAATTTTCAGCTTTATATTTGATGGTGTCCGGCCGGCAGAAGGGCAAGGAGTAATACTCGTAAGGTAACTGTGTCCGTGAACTGGTGAGTTTCACAGCCTGGAAAAAGAGCAAGAGAAAGAGGTGCCGTCTGTCCCAAATCCCTGCATCTGAGTAGATCCCAGTGGATTCATGACAAAGGCTACATCATGCCCTGATCCTCCTCCTTTTGCCCCCAAAATAAAATCTGCTGTTTATAGACAAAACATTACAGACAATTGGCTGGCAATACTATTATTGTCTATCTCATATATTCATTCATAAGCACAATCTAAGAGGCTGCTAATCACCCCAAATTCCGGGCATTTGTGGTTGTAGAGAAGACAACTTCCTGCAGGATTTGGTCTCATATATTCAAAAATGCTCAAACACTGAAAGGGTTTATAGTGGGTATGAGGAAACGCATTCTGAGAACGGAACTACTCAATCGTAAAAAGATCCAGCCATCCATAACAAGAAAAAAAATCACCTTGATTGACAGGGAATATAGTCTAGCACAGGACGCTTAGATCTGGCCCACAATGCCTCTGCCAGCGAAAGGAAGGAAGGAAGGAAGGAAGGAAGGAAGGAAGGAAGGAAGGAAGGAAGGAAGGAAGAAGAGGGAAGGAAAAAGAAGGGAGGGAGGGAGGGAGGGAGGGAGGAAGGAAGAGGGAGGGAGGGAGGGAGGGACGGAAGGAAGGAAGGAAGGAGAGGGAAGGAAAAAGGGAGGGAGAGAGGGAAGGAGGGAGGAAGAGTGAAGGAAAGAGGGAGGGAGGGAGGGAGGGACGGAAGGAAGGAAGGAAGGAAGGAGAGGGAAGGAAAAAGAAGGGAGGGAGGGAGGGAGGGAAGGAAGGAAGGAAGGAGAGGGAAGGAAAAAGAAGGGAGGGAGGGAGGGAGGGAGGGAGGAAGAGTGAAGGAAAGAGGGAGGGAGGGAGGGACGGAAGGAAGGAAGGAAAGGAAAAAGAAGGGAGGGAGGGAGGGAGGGAGGAAGAGTGAAGGAAAGAGGGAGGGAGGGAGGGAGGGACGGAAGGAAGGAAGGAGAGGGAAGGAAAAAGAAGGGAGGGAGGGAGGGAGGGAGGAAGAGTGAAGGAAAGAGGGAGGGAGGGAGGGACAGACGGAAGGAAGGAAGGAAGGAAGGAAGGAAGGAAGGAAGGAGAGGGAAGGAAAAAGAAGGGAGGGAGGGAGGGTGAAGGAAAGAGGGAGGGAGGGAGGGACGGACGGAAGGAAGCAAGAAGAGGGAAGGAAAAAGGGAGGGAGGGAGGGAGGAAGAGTGAAGGAAAGAGGGAGGGAGGGTGGGACGGACGGAAGGAAGGAAGGAGAGGGAAGGAAAAAGAAGGGAGGGAGGGAGGGGGGAGGGAGGGAGGGAAGGAAGGAAAGAAGGAAGGTGGGTGGGTGTGAGGCCTGCAAGCCATTTTTTGCATTGGGCCTTCAGGCCTGCGACATTTACTACTGTGGGAAACTGGGAGGGGGGATTGTATGGAGAAAGGGTGATATGTAGTCATAAGGACACTCTTTTCTCTGAGAGTCAAGGACATCTTGCCCTGCACCTGGACAGTTGGAACTGGGAGGTACCTCCAGTTGGGACGATGCTTGAATTGGACCATGTGATGAACATGTGGATGCTGGGCAGGGACTTCCGTTTGGGTGGGGAAAACCTGGAAGCTTTCAGATTCGGGTTTTCTCAGATGTGCCAATATGACATTTGTAATAAAATAGAACTTTGAGGAACTTCAAGCCTCGGACTCTTTTTTCGTTGGGGGTGTTGCTTGGAATCCTGACAGAAGGAAGGAAAAGAAGGAGATAGGAGGAGGGACGGAAGGAGATGGGAGAAGGGAGGGAAGGAGGAAAGGAAGGAGATGGGAGGAGGGAGGGAATGAAGAAAGGGAGGGAAAGAGGTGGGAGGGAGGGAAGGAGGGAGGGAGAGAAAAAGGAAGGAGGAGGGAGGGAGGGAAGGAAGGAGATGGGAGGAGGGAGTGGGGAAGGAAATGAAGAAAGGGAGGGAAAGAGGTGGGAGGGAGGGAGGGAAAGAGGGAAAGAGGGAGGAGGAGGGAGGGAGAGAAGGAGATGGGAGGAAGGAGGGAGGGAAGGAAGATTATAATTGAGGGAGGGTCTGAGGGAAGTCCTGCCTTAGCATTTGGCCACCACCACAGGTGCCCCCAACACAAGTGTTGTCAAGGTGGACGCTCACCCCGGCCACGCTCCCCCCTCCCCAAGGTCAAACACAACCTTGATGCAGCCCTCAATGAAATAAATTGGCACCCCTGGTCTAGCATATCTGAAGGGTGCCGGATTAAAGAAAACTCACTTAAAACCCTTCACATATTTTACCACACTATCTCTGTAAAGTAACTTACAGACCAGAAGTCCTCCAAGGTCCCTTTCAACTCTGTTATTCTATGATAGAGGTCTTCAAAGTTGGCAGCTTGAAGACTTGTGGACTTCAATTCCCAGAATTCTCCAGCCAGCTCTGCAGAGCTGGCTGGAGAATTCTAGGAATTGAAGTCCACAAGTCGTAAAGCTGCCAACTTTGAAGATCTCTGTCCTATGATTTTGTACCTCTTACAATGATCCGGGATCCTTTTCGTTTTAAATTCCTTTCCCAACCAGCCTTACCACCACAGTGAGTCAGGGCAAAAATAGTTTCACACCCAAAACCTATAAATTCCCCGGAGGCCCAGCAAAAGTAAAACTAAGCAGGTGAAAGTGTCATCGGGTGAAGAAAATCTTTTCCCACAGCAATTCAAATAGATTTGACAGGGACTTAACAGGTGAGGCTGCTTTTCATGAGTCAGAAATTCAGACAATGCAATCGGGCGCTCGGGGTTGTATAATCAGAGGCACAGAATCAGAATCAACGTGAAGTATTAGAGCCGCTTTGTAAAGCCTTAGTGAGGCTAGAATACGGCATGCAGTTTTGGTCACCGCATTACAAAACAAGTTGTTGAGACTTTGGAAAAAGTGCAGAGAAGAGCAACTGAGATGAGCAAAGGCCTGGAGGCTAAACAGATAAAGAACAGCTGCAAGAATTTGGGTTTGGCCACTCTAGAGAAAAGAAGGACTCGGGGTGACACGAGAGCAGTCTTCCAATCTCTCAGGGGCTGCCCCAAAGAAGAGGAAGTCAAGCTATTCTCCAAAGCCCCTGAGGGCAGGACAAGAAGCAATGGGTGGAAACTAATCAATTAGAGAGAAGCAATTTAGAATTAAGGAGGAATTTCCTGACAGTGAGAACAATTAACCAGTGGAACAACCTGCCTCCAGAAGTTGTGAGTGCACCAACACTGGAAGGTTTTAAGATGTTGACTAATCATTTGTCTGAAGTGGTGTTGGCTTTCCTGCCTGGGCAGGGGGTTGGAGTAGAAGACCTCCAAGGTCCCTTCCAACTCTGCTGATTAAAACTAGCTGGAATGTAACACCTCTGCATGCCACAGAACAGCCCATCTGTGAGGACTTATGTGGATCTATCAGGACAGATACTCCCACAAGCTAGTATCTAGTACGGGCATTTTAAGAACTGCAGTCCTCTGCAGAGAGGAACTTTTAATTTTTTCTTTCTTTCTCAGGGTGATGACAAAGTAGCATAATCAGACCTGGCCGGGATTCTAAACTGGGTCAAATTCTGGAGGGCGTGAAACTCAGGGCCATCTTACCTTGATTTCTACAGGAGCATTCCGGTGAAAATTGATGGGAGCCACTCCTGGCACGTAGAAGCAACTCACCCCATGCCACAAGAGGAAGAATGGGCACGTAAGCCTCTGCCAAGACAAAAATGAGAGGCCTGTCACCAGGGTGACCTCTGTTCAGGAGAGACTCAAGAACGATCGGCCGGTTTATTTATTTATTCGACGTACGACATAAAGCGCGTGGGTAACAGTGATAAAATTATACAGAAGGCACACATAATACTATGGTACTCGTATGATAGAAGCATGTACCCAATTTTGTAAGATACGAGGAACTCATCTATCAGTTACAGGTTACATTTTAAAAGACGTTGATTCATGAAAACACAACAAGGTCTAATAAAGGAGAATCTTGGTAGCTGAGAGTTGACATGAGGGGTCCTTGGTGATCTCTAAGCTTCTTTTCTTGCAGATTACCTAAACTAGGGAACATCATCAGTGATAGGAGGGAGGAGGGTTTGCAGAGCAGAGGAGCATCTGTTAGCTTGGGGAATTGAAAGGGATGGGGGTTCGTGTGATGCTGGAGGGGAGAACATATTCTGTGTAGGCCCAGAGTCCAAACATGGGCAGAGCAATGTTGCAGAGATAAATTTCTAAAGTGTTTGTCCACTTTAGAGTAGGGGTTTTCAACCTCAGCAGCTGTAAGATGGGTGGGTGATCCTAAATTCACTTTTGTTTCAGTGGTGTTCTTAACTTCAAATGAATTCTTGTTAGTATCTACCCTGCGGGCCAGATCTAAGCAACCCGTAGGCTGGATCCAGCCCTCTGGGCCTTGAGTTTGACACCCCTGCTCTGAAAGGATGCAAAGGAGCAGCTGCCTGCAAGGAAGATAAATCCTTCCTTTCCCCACCATCCAGTCAGAGTTGAAGAATTCTTGAATGAGAAGCGAAACGTCTTCAAAGAAAAACAAAGTCCAGTTGCCTCTTGAAAAAGCCCCTTTGGGACAACCGTGAGCTGGGTGACAGAGAATCCCTACAGACTACATGGCTGGACCTGATGCCACTCGGGAGCAGAGGGCACATGGGAAATAAAAAGTTTCTGAAACATCTTCAGAGGGTGCCCCGTGCAGAGTGGCAGGCCGCGACGGATGACATGGCAAGGTGACAAAGGCATGAGTCACACTTCCTGATCCAGGAAGGACTGCAACGGGGAAAATCAGTTGTCGTAGATAATGACACCCTTCCCTTCCTGACACTCCCTGGCAGATTCCCCCAAATCGCGGATTTGCATCCTGGCCAGAAACTATCTCTGAAAAACAACATTTACATCTTGCAGGGATTTACTTGGGAGCTGACTGAGGGATGTCGTAAGGCCCGGGTCACAATTTTGATAGCATCCCCGCCTCGACCTGGGGTGTCAAGTCAGGACAGGTAGCCCTCGACTTACAACAGTCCACTTAGCGACCATTTGAAGTTGCAACGGCACTGAGATGACTTAACGTCCATTTTTCACGCAGCATCACCGTGGTTAACGTGATCAGAATTCGGATGCTTGGCAAGTGGTTCATACTTATGACGGATGCAGCGTCCCGGGGTGACGCGATCCGCTTTTCCGACCTTCTGTGTGATTCGCTTAACAAGTGTGCCAAGAGAAGTCCTAAAATGGGATGAATTCCTCTTTACAAATGTTTCACTTAGCAATATAAATTTTGGGCTCAATTGTGGCCATAACTGGAGGACTACCTGCATCACTGGGCTACTGTTGATACCTCAACCTGATAGTAAAGCACCTCAGGGAGCTATTACTGTCTTTGACTGCTCATCCCACTCATTCAAACTGGAACCGCCTACTTCAGAGTAACCAGTGCAGAACCCAAGAAGAATGCAGGTAGTCCTCAAATTATGACTGCAATTGAGCCCAAAATTTCCATTGTTAAGCAAGAAAGTCATTAAGTGGAGATTTGCCCCATTTTACGACCTTCCTTGCCAGCTGATAAGTGGTTAAATTAGTAACATGATGAAGTGAATCCCTGTACTTTTTTTTTTATTTTGATTTATCTGCCGCCCTTCTCCGGAGGCTCAGGGCAGCTTACAATGCATTAAGCAATAGCCTTCATCCTTTTGTATATTTATACAAAGTCAGCTTATTGCCCCCACAAACTGGGTCCTCAATTGACCCACCTTAGAAAGGATGGAAGGCTGAGTCAACCTTGAGCCTGGGGAGATTCGAACTTACAGTAACTGAAGGCAGCTGGTGTTAATCACAATGCTTTTAGTCTGCTAAGCTACCAGGCTCGTTACTTAAGTGAGTAACATGGCTTCCCCATCGACTTGGCTTGTCAGAAGGTCGCAAAAGCGGATCACGTGACCCCCGGGACAATGCGACCGTCATAAATACGAGCCAGCTGCCAAGTGTCGGAATTTTGACCATGTGACCAGGGGGATGATGCAACGGTCGTAAGTGTGAAAAATTGGTTGTCACTTTTTTTCAGTACTGGGGTAACTCTGAATGGCCATTAAACGAACGGTTATAAGTCAAGGACTACCAGTAGTTTTTCCTTCCATCCATGAAGAACCAATTCAAAGGCTGAACTGAGCAATTTAATATAGAAATTGATATACATTTGCTTTCAGCTTTTTTTGTGGTTCTCCAGACCAGAACTCTTCATAAAATAAATTTGGGCGATTTGATTTTACAAAACTTCCACATCTTTAATATGTACTTCTTCATTCCTGTTCCTGTAAAATTTTTCATTCCAAGTGGGAAGCTCCAGACTGCATTGAGCAATCTGTGGTAGGATACAGCTTTCTCATGCCACCAAAATGTTCAAAGATCAATTTTTTTTAAACCACTTTTTCTATCCTGTCTCCACCACACCCTCTGTGACTTGGAGAAGAGGAAAAAGGAGGAACTTTCTTCCCTTAGCAACCCCTAAAAGATGGCCCATCCCAGTTATAAGATAACATGACTCTACTCAAACTGAATTTTGATATTTTAAGCAGTTGCAACTTGCAGCGGGTGAGGGTTATCACACACCTTTCATATAAAAGCCACTGCTGTTTAATCTTGCTGAAAGGCCAATTATTTTAACAGGACTCTGCGAAAAGTTCCTCACACATTCTATCCACCACAGACGTAAAAGTCAGAAAAGAACACTTTCATATATTCGCAATAAATTTGTACAAAATAAGGGATGGGGGAACCAATATAATAATCAGCCACTTTTGGATAAGTGCAATTTTTAAGGATAAAGTCTAGGGAATCCCAGTCATTCATCTTTATAAATGGTTGTTTATGAAGAACAGTTGCAGGAACCGGTATGTCTAGTTTGATGAAAAGAAGGATTAGGGGTGACATGATAACAGCGATCCAGTATCCAAGGGGCTGCCCACAAAGAAGAGGGAGTCAAACTATTCTCCAAAGCACCCGAAGGCAGGACACGAAACAATGAATGGAAACTAATCAAGGAGAGAAGCAACTTAGAACTAAGGAGAAATTTCCTGACAGTGAGAACAATGAATCAGTGGAACAACTTGCCTCCAGAAATTGTGAATGCTCCAAACACTGGAATTTTTTAAGAAGAGATTGGATAACCATTTGTCTGAAGTGGTGTAGCGTTTCCTGCCTAAGCAGGGGGTTGGACTAGAAGACCTCCAAGGTCCCTTCCAACTCTGTTATTTTATCTATTCATCTCCCTTAAAAGCTCGAAAAGGTATGACAATTTAAAAGATAATAAAAGATAGTGCTGAAAATATTAAAATGAACTTTCAAACAGATAATGTAAATAATGTACCAGAAGCAATCCAATATACATGCTAATAGGTAACCATAATATCACCATCACAGATAACTGGAAACATATATCAAAAACAACCTATTTTAACAAGGTTAAATCTTTAATAAGGAAAGCATTGTTTGCTGTACCCATGTGAAGTTTCAGGCTTCAGTCTCTGGGGAAGTCCATAATGTTGGGGAAAGTGAAAGGAAAGAGAAGAATCAATCGGAGCAAAGACCCTGCTCTCCGGAGAAGTCCATAATGTTGGGAAAGGTGGAAAGAAAGAGAAGAAGGGGATGACCAGCAGCGAAATGGAGGGACTCCGTTACAATGGTCCTGTTGGAAGACCTAAAGCAAGGGTCTCCAACCTTGGTAACTTTAAGGCTTGTGGACTTCAACTCCCAGAGTTCTGGGAGTTGAAGTCCACAAGTCTTAAAGTTGCCAAGGTTGGAGTTCTGGGAGTTGAAGTCCACAAGTCTTAAAATTGCCAAGGTTGGAGACCCCTGACCTAAATGACAGATTGAAGACGGATTGTCTTGGAGAATCTGTCTTGGAGAAGATCTATCTATGTGGTTGCTAAGAGTCAACAGTGGAAAATTATCAATCCGTATGAAAACCTTTCTCTCTGGAGAAAGCAATATGAACATTGATCCATATGGTTGCTAAGAGGTGACATTGAATTGATGGCACATAATCCATCTATCAGTATCAAGACCAAAGTGCTTTGAGAAGTCCATAATGTTGAGAAAGGTGGTAGGAAAGAGAAGAAGAGATTGACCAGCAGCAAGTGGAGTTGTGGTAATGGGGGGTACCATTAGATCATCTGATGGACCAGTTGGTGACAATGAATTTTTCACTTTCACTTTGGGAAAAAAATTTATGTGGCCACCAAGACTCAACTGTGACATCATATTTGATGGCACATCATCAAGGGTGACAGTATATAAGAGCATGCAATGTGGGTAAGGGCACATTAGGAGACCTGAAGGATCAGGTTGGGTACAGATCATCCTGGAGGTTGATCCATACAGAGTCAACAGTGACTTGATGGCAATGTCAAGACCAAGTTGCTTTGAGAAGTCCATCACTGGCATCCTTCAGTCTCAAGAAATTATGGTATTTGAGAAGTCCATAATGTTGAGAAAGGAGGAAGAAAAGAGAAGAAGATGATGACGACCAAGGCGGATTGACACTTTGGTGGTGAGGGCACCATTAGAAGATCTGAAGGAGCTAGTTGGGGACAGATCATCATGGAGAAAGTCAAGCCATATGGTTGCTAAGAGAAGAGTGGCTTGATGGCAATTTCGAGACCAAGATGCTTTGAGAAATCCACAATGTTGGATAAGGTGGAAGGGAAGAGAAGAAGACAAAGATGGATGGGCTCAGTAAGGGCACCACTTGAAGACCTGAAAAACCAGGTTGGAGACAGATCATCCTGGAGAAAATCTATTTATGTGTCACCAAGAGTCAATTGACTTCATACTTGGTGGCACATAATCAAGGATGACAGTATATAAGGGCATGCAGTGGTAGTGGGGGCACCATTTGGAGATCTGAAGGACCTGGTTGGGGACAGTTCACCTCAGAGAAGATCAATCCATATGGTTCCTAAAGAGGTGACACTGACTTGACGGCATATCAGTCAGGACCAAGTTCTTTTGAGAAGCCCATACTGCTTGGAAAAGGGGAAGGAAAAAGAAGGAGAAGGAGAAGACCGTCAGCAAGGAGGTGGACTCAGTTACAGTGGTGGTGAAGGCACCATTGAAAGACCTGAAGAACCAAGTTGGAGGAAGGTCATATATGGAGAAAAATCTATGTATGGGTCCCCAAGAGCCTGGATAGCTCTGCAGACTAAGCACCGTAATTAACATCCAGCTGTGCAATTTCTGTGAGTTCAATCCTAGCCAGGCCCAAGGTTGACTCAGCCTTCCATCCTTTCTAAGGTAGGTCAATTGAGGACCCAGTTTGTGGGGGCAATAAGCTGACTTTGTATAAATATACAAAAGGATGAAGGCTATTGCTTAACGCATTGTCAGCCACCCTGAGTCTCCGGAGAAGGGCGGCATATAAATCAAATTAAAAAAAGAAGAAGGAAGGAAGGAAGGAAGGAAGGAAGGAAGGAAGGAAGGAAGGAAGGAAGAAAGAATATTCAGCTGCCAGCAATTACTGTAAGTTCGAATCTCCCCAGGCTCAAGGTTGACTCAGCCTTCCATCCTTTCTAAGGTGGTCAATTGAGGACCCAGTTTGTGGGGGCAATAAGCTGACTGTATAAATATACAAAAGGATGAAGGCTATTGCTTAATGCACTGTAAGCCGCCCTGAGTCTCCGGAGAAGGGCGGCATATAACTCAAATTTAAAAAAAAACTATGACATGATGGTACATCCATCCATCCATCCAAATCCACAAAAAGTACTTGTGGTAAGAAAGGAGGTGAGAAACCATCTGGACCCTCCCTGATGGGAGTGGTTGGTTGGGGGGGGGGGGGGAAGGAGACCCAGTTTGACAACACCCCCCCCCAAAAAATGTAAGTAAATCTTCAGCAAGGAGTACTTTTTTTTAAAAAAATAAATCTGTGTCCCCCCCCTCTTTTCAGCGCCGCTGTAACTTCGAGCGGCCACTAAACGGAACGGTTGTAAGTCGAGGACCGCCTGCCCGTCTCGGAAGGGAGCCCGTCAAGAGTTCAGCCCCTCCCCCGTGTCTTGATAGACCCCCCCAAAATCCCCTCAGGAGACATTGGGGGGGGCCTGTCAAGGAGGGGGGGGCGTTTTACCCCCTCAGGAGACCCCCCTGAGGCGACCCTCTTGGCTTCGGATGGGAAGGAATTTGGGGGGAGGTCGCGGGGGGAGATGCCCCTCCCCCCACAGGGGGTTCCAGGCCCTTCCTCGCCCCCCTCCGAAGAGCCCGGCCGCCCCAGAGACCCCCCCGAGACCCCCGGTCCGTCCCCCGATCTCTCCCGCAGGGCCCCAGCGCCGGCGCCCCACTCACCAGAGCCCCCGGGGCCGCCATCTTGGATCCACGTGTCGGCGCTGACGTCGCCGGAAGTGGCTTGCCATTGGCCGAGGCCGCCGGTCGCCATGGAGACGGCGGCCGTGGCTAGTTTGGAAGGCCCAGCCCGACTTTGGCCTGGTTTTTTTTTTTTTCGGACGCTTCCTCGTCCCCCACCACGCCCTGGAAATTCCGGGCTGGCAGTTGCAAACCCTTCGCGGAAGGAAAGGGGAAGTTTGGTGGAAAGGAAGCGTTGGTTGGGCCTTTTCCGCCATTGGCCTTGTCGCCATCTTGGCTGCTGGTGGGAGCGGGGCTCTTTCCGCCATCTTTGGTGCGGGCGCGTTCCTGTGTGGAGGCGGCGGCCATGTCTGTCGTGGGCAGGATAGCAAGGCGATTGGGAGTGGGCGCCATCTTTTTTAAGGGCAGTGCTGGAATGCCCAGCTGATTTTTAAAGGGCTTTAAAAGGAGACTGTTTGTTTGTTTGTATCAAAAGCCAATCTTGGCTTAAAAGGCACAAATCATCAGAATCAGGCTTTAAGGGACGTCTTCTCCAGCAGACATGTATTTTTCTATACCCATTTTAGATTCCCAGGGTGCCCTTTCTTGATTAAACGACCTTAAGTGACTGCTGCAGTCATTAAGCAAGGACTCAGTCATTAAATGAGCCAATTCTGCAAGTTGAAGTCCCACAAGTCTTAAAATTGCCAAGGTCAGAGATCCCAGATTTAGTGTTTTGTAGGAACTCAGCCACCCTGCCTTATCAATTGTTTAGTGAGTTTTGCCCCATGTTATGACCTCTTTGTCAAGTGAGTCATGTGGTCACTAAGTGAACATGGCTTCTCTCATTATCAGAAGCCGGAGGGAAGGTTACAAACGGCAATCATATGATCCTGGGACATTGCAACCGGGATCATATGATTAAATACATGCTGGTTGATAAGCATTCAAATTCTAATCACTGACTATGGAGACGTTGCAATAACCATTTTTAAAGTGTTGTCGTAACTTTGAATGGTTACTAAACAAATGGTTGAAAGTCGAGGACAACCCATACAGTGGTTGGAGCAGATCTGGTACACTATGCCCAAATCAATCCAGATCATGGGTTAATGTAATGTGTGAACTCGGACACCTTTCCCACTGAAGATTTAGAGTTTAGCTCTTCTCCCCAGGTAAAATGGGATGAGCTGTTTTCTCTTAAAAGAGCTAAAAATAAGGGAGATGTTTGGAGGAGAAAAATGGTTGTCATGGAAAATAAGGAGTTTATTAAAGAAAAATGAAGTCTGAAAACTTCTGTGGTTTGCAAAAGGACTTGGGGTAAAGCATGAAACAAAAACATAATTAATCTTCAGGCATATCAACGAATCATTAGAAATCCAATCCTTAGGAAAAAATAATGTAACTTCTGAAGAGATGTTAATATAGGTATTCCTTGACTTACCACCATTGGTTTAGTGACTGTTCAAAGTTGCAACCGCATTGAAAAAAAGCAACTTACATCCGTTTTTCACACTTACGACCATTGCAGCATTCCCCATGGTCACATGATTTAGAAGCTTGGCAACTGACATGTACTTATGATGGTTGCAGAGTCCCGGGGTCACGTGTGATCCCCATTTGCAACCTTCTGACAAGCAAAATCAAAGCAGAAGCCAGATTCACTTTACATCCATGCTACTAACTTAACAACGGCTATGATTCACTTAATAACTGTGGCAAGAAAGGTCGTAAAATGGGGAGGGGAACTCACCTAACAACGGTCTTGCTTAGCAGCAGAAATTTTGGACTCAATTGTTGGATGTAAGCTGAGGGTTATCTGTCAAAGTTTGTGGCTTGATGTATGCGGTTTATACCTTCAAATAAATTATAACAGAACCTATACAAATTATGCTTTAGCGCCATGTGTGATCTCCATCAACCTCCCTGAAGCCACTTATGGGTTTGAAATAACTGTGGCTGCGTTGCACGTATATTCATTTGAGTTAGATAGTTCCAAGTAGCCAGGTTAGCTTAGGGACAGATTTTCATGGAGAAAATATATCTATGCGGTTGCTAAGATCAGTAACACCTTAAATGAGAATGGAATGGAATGGAATGGAACGGAACAGAAGAGAACAGAATAAATATTGGAATGAAGAATGGAATGGAATGGAATGGAATGGAATGGAATGGAATGGAATGGAATGGAATGGAATAGAATAGAATAGAATAGAATAGAATAGAATAGAATAGAATAGAATAGAAAATACGAAATAGAATAGAATGCAGAAATGGAATGGAATGGAAAGGAATGGAACAGAACAGAACAGAACAGAACAGAACAGAACAGAACAGAACAGAACAGAACAGAGAATGGAATGGAATGGAATGGAATGGAATGGAGTAGGAGTAGGAGTAGGAGTAGAGTAGAGTAGAGTAGAGTAGAGTAGAGTAGAGTAGAGTAGAATAGAATAGAATAGAGAATGGAATGGAATGGAATGGAATGGAATGGAATAGAATAGAATAGAATAGAATAGAATAGAATAGAATAGAATAGAATAGAATAGAATAGAATAGAATAGAATAGAATAGAAAATACGAAATAGAATAGAGAATGGAATGGAATGGAATGGAATGGAATGGAATGGAATGGAATACAATAGAATAAAACAATTATTTATTGGCCAAGTGTGACTGGACATATAAGGAATTCGTCTCTGACGTATAACTTCTCAGTGTGCATGCAAGCAACAAGTGATAAATCATGATCGCAATCATAAAATACAATCACTATAAATCATAAGAAAACAACTACAGTGATCATTGTTGCATCGAAACAATGATAAAAAATGACAATCAATTCCAAGCAAAAGCCAAGAATACTTTCCTTTTTTTTTTTTTTGAATTTCAATTTTTATTGAAAATAGTTATCTTTTCATTCTATTAGAATAATTATTATTTGTATCTTACAATGATTTCAAATGTGCCATTGTCTCATCATCCTCCCTAATTTGGATCTCGGGCAGTGAATCGAATCTTCGTTAAACGCAGGCGTATTTCAAGGAACATTCCTTCCACGTTTAGTAGTCTTGAAATGAGAAACTAGCATTAAGAATCAGTCGGCGAAGCTTTTCGAAGGCCACTCACGAATCAAAATATATGCAGGCAGTCCTCGACATACAACCTTATTCCTTCAAAACTCCAACAGCACTGAAAAAAGTGACTCGTGACTGTTTTTCACACTTAACGACCGTCGCAGCATTCCTCATGGTCACATGATCAAAATTCAAAGGCTTGGCAACTGGCATGGACTTAACGATGGTTGCAGTTTCCCGGGTCCTCACAAGCAGTCAATGGGGAAGCCGGATTCACGGAACGAACGTGTCACTAACTGAACTGATTTGCTTAACAACTGTGCCACGGAAGGTCGTAAAGTGGGACAACGCTCCCTTAACAACGGTCTCGCTCAGCAACAGAAATTACGGGCTCAATGGTGGTCATAAGTCGAGAACTACCTGCAGTCAAAGCTGGCTGGGGAATTCTGGGAGTTGAAGTCCACAAGTCTTAAAAGTTGCCAAGGTTGGAGACCCCGATCCAAAGTACACAATATATTTATTTATTTCTCTTTCTCTCTCTCTCTCTTTCTCTTCTTTTTCTTTTCCTCTCTCTTTTTCTCTTGCTGTCTCACATTCTCTCTGTTTTTCTCTTTCTCTCCCTCCTCTCTCTCCCTCCCTCCTTCCCTCCCTCCCTTATATATACACACACAATTTCTCTCATACGGACACGCTTTCTGCTCACACACATCCCTCCGGGAACTTCCACCAGAACGTTGTGGCTTCACAACCGCCGTCAAAGATAAAATGCCTGCCATTTTTCTGCCGACGGCAGTCTGATTGATTTGCAGCAAAGACCAAATTGTCTGCTTAATTCAGTTCCTTCATCCAACCGGGTTTGCAAACCAGCCACGTTGGCACGAAGGAAAAAGTCTCTTCCCTCTAAACTACAGATTCTCCAAGCCAAAACCTTCCACCTCTGGGGCCTCACGGTGCTGCAGGACGCCGGCAACACCGGTGTGGCCCTGAGGCATCCCTTCTACGGCTGTTGTTGGTACTGTTTTTCCGTGCCGGTGAAAAAGTCCTCCAGGATGCTCTGGATGTACTCGAAGGTGGGACGATCCTCCGGTTTCTGCTTCCAACACCTCATCATGATCTCGTAGAGCTCCTGCGGGCAGTCCTGGGGACGTGGCATCCGGTAGCCACGCTCGAGCGCACGCATCACTTCCAAATTTGTCCTCCCTGCATTATAGACAAAGAAAGAGACGGGTTGAACATCCTGACGTGAAACACAACTTGGAAGCCATCAGAGAAGAGAAGAGGGGCTTCCTGCAGGAAATCATTGGCACAATTAGGCTGGCATGACCTTCTGGGCTCCTGAATGCTCTCTGAGCTAGGTTGTTTTCTTGCTGACGTTTCAGGACCCAACTAGGTAACATCATCAATGCTAGAAGGGAGGAGGAGGAGGAAGACATGAGAGGAAAGATGGGAGGAGGAGGAGGAGGACTGCTGCATCTTTGATGCTGTCTGAGCTCAGTTGAATTTTTCCAGACATTTCATCACCCAACTAGGTAACATCCTCAGTAATACAAGGGAGTGGGGTTTACAGAGCTCTCCAAAACCCCACACTCTTTTAGCTTTGATGACGTTCCCTAGTTTGGTTATGAAACGTCTGCCAGAAAACAACCATTCTCAGAGAACTCCAAGGAGCCCACAATTCTCCTCCTCCTCCTCTTCCTCCTCTCTGCAAACCCCACGCCCTTCTAAAGTTGATCAACCTGCTCTATGACCATCATGAGTATGACCGTGTTGGGCAGGCCATCCTTATGGTCATAACTCGAGGGCCGTAGCACGAGAAATCTTTGGGGAAAGGCCAAGGTTGCATGTTACTTTAGAGGCTTTGAGATCTCGTTTTGAGATGAGAATGAGAAGAAGCAGCATTAAGGAACAGCGTATTAAAGCCGTATATTGAGGTGGCAATCGTCATCTTGAAAACCCCGGAAGTGTTGGCCCACAGCATTAGCGTGTTGTTGTGGAAATTGTGTGTTGCAATGACATGTTTCCTTTGACACGCTTATGGGTGTTGTCCACTTGGTGTGGGAAAAGACCCTCCCACAAATCCTTTTTCCGTTCAAATGTTAAAAATGTATAACGATTTTTGGAGGGCCTTTCCGTCTTGAACGCAAGGATCACAAGTGTGCGTTCCTAAGCAAACTTAGCAAAATGGGGAAATGTGTGTGTGCGTGTTGCGGCATCACACCTCAAAGGCCACCCTTTGCACACTGTGTCACAAGGTGTGTTTTGACACCTGCTTCCTCTCCGAGGGACACAACGTGCGTTGTTTAATCAAGGGTATTTTTTTAGCCTTCTTGCTAGAAATCAGACCAAGCCACGGTCCACCATTGCAGACCAGCCCTGTAAAGTCTGCCAGTGACCCCAGACACGTCCTCCTCCTCTCTTTGCTGAAAGTTGAACCCCAAATTCCTTGAGCTGTGACTTAGCCCTGACCCCCCCCCCAAATCCTTTGGCCTACGACAGTTCTTCCCAAGAAGAGCAGGTTTGTCTTAAGGACTAAGAGATGCTGGAGAGAGAAGGCAGAAAAAACAGGGGACTCCAACCTTGGTCACTTTAAGACTTGTGGACTTCATCTCCCAGAATTCCCCAGCCAGCCACAAGTCCACAAATCTTAAAGTTGCCAAGATTGGACAACTTTGCAAAAAAGGCCTTCCTTCCTTCCTTCCTTCCTTCCTTCCTTCCTTCCTTCCTTCCTTCCTTCCTTCCTTATTTCCTTATTTCCTTCCCTCCTTCCCTCCTTTCTTTCTCTTTCCTTTCTTTCTTTCTCTTTCTATCTCTTTCTCTTTCTTTTTCTTTCTTTCTCTCTTTTTCTCTTTCTTTCTATCTCTTTCTTTTTCTTTCTTTCTTTCTCTTTCTGGATGCAGTGTTATGTAAAATCTTCAATTGTGCAAAAATGGACAGACTCACTTTGGAACTCAAAAATAAAAGTGAATCAACATACTGTATTATGAAATCTGGACCAGTGATGGGTTTCAATTTTTTTTACTACCGGTTCTGTGGGTTTGGCTTGGTGGGCGTGGCAGGGGAAGGATACTGTAAAATTTCCATTCCCACCCCACTCCAGGGGAAAGTTACTGCAAAATCCCTATTTCCTCCCGATCAGCTGGGAATTGGAGGCAGAGAATAGATGGGAGTGGGGTCAGTCAGAATTTTTACTAACAGTTCTCGGAACTACTCAAAATTTCCACTACCGGTTCTCTAGAACTGGTCAGAATCTACTGAAACCCAGCTCTGATCTGGATTAAATTTTATGAATGGTTAGACAAGAGGAAGAATGCTAAGAAGAAGGTGTAGTGAATGTCTAGAAATATATATGTCAATGTATACTGAACTTGTGTGTGTGATATCAGTTTATTGGATATGGATATAGTTGTTTAGGAGGAATTATGTAGTATGCTTGACATGTAATGAAGTAAGATATATGTAAATTTGTGTATAGATTAAGGAATGTATTATTTATTAATTTGAATTAGACGGAAATGTTAGAAACCGGAGATGTCAAACCATGTCCCTTGTTTTTTAAATTTGCATTATTAATAAAAAACTTTTTTTTAAAAAAAAAAACTGGAGGCAAGATTCCAGGTGTGGTATCTGGATATCACACAGGTTTGGGGGGGGGTCTCTGACATGCTATAGCAGTGTTTCTCAATCTAAGCGAGTTTAAGATGCGTGGACTGCAACTCCCAGAATTCCCCTGCCAGTAATGAATTCTGGGAGTTGAAGTCCACAAGTCCTAACCAAAGTTGGGAAACCCCAGCTTTAGAGCCTTCTCTCCCCAGCATCTCTTGGTCCTTAAGACAAGCTGAAGCTTTAAATTTAATTTAAAACATTTTAAAATCTTAAATTTGCTCAGATTTAGAAACACCGTGCTATGGTAAACGGTGGTCCTCGGTTTACGATTGGCCACCTCATTGACCGTTCAAAGTTACAATAGATCTTTCCAGAACTACTGACAACTGGGATTCGAAGTTCTGACAGCCGTCCACCCCCTTCCCTGCGGCCACAAGATGGCATTTTGGGCCTTTGGCCATTTACGGCTTCCTGCGATCACATGACTACCTATTTATAATGTTTCTTGCCCGAAACGGGCAATTATTTCCAGTTTCTGGCAGAATACGTCCATTGGCTAAAAGAGGTTAATTTAATGACCACGGTGTTGGCTTAGCGACCAACACATTCACTTAGTGACCACCACAAAAAAAAGTTTTTTAAAAAAATTGGGCGTGGTCACAATGCGATTCACTTAACGACCAGCAGGATGTACAGGTTGAAATACGGTCATAAGTTGAGGACTACCTGCAAAGGGGCTACCTACAAGCCATCTTGAGCCGCGGTGGTGCAGTGGTTAGAGTGCAGTATTGCAAGCTATTTCTGCTGACTGCCGGCTGCCTGCATTTTGGCAGTTCGATCCTGACCGGCTCCAAGTTGACTCAGCCTTCTGTCCTTCCGAGGTGGGTAAAATGAGGACCCAGATTGTTGGGGGCAATTATGCTGACTCTGTAAACCGCTTAGAAAGGGCTGGGAAGCACTGTGAAGCGGTATGTAAGTCTAAGTGCAATTGCTATTGCTATCGTAAGAATTTTCTTGGCGGGGGGAGCAACCTTTCTGGCTACACACCTGGATACGGAGTCTGCCCGTAGGTGATGATCTCCATCAGCAAGATCCCGAAGGACCACACGTCCGACTTTATGGTGAAGGAGCCGTAATTGATCGCTTCGGGGGCAGTCCACTTGATGGGGAACTTGGCGCCTGCCAAAAAGTTCAAACCAAGATAGTTAGATTTAGGCTGAAAACGGCAGCTGGATAATGTTATCAGGTTAGTTTAATGGGGAAGGTACCAGAGAGAAAGACGGAGATGGTGAGTTCTGGTCCCGCCTTAGGCATGAAAGCCAGCTGGGTGACTTTGGGCCAATCACCAGGAGACGGTGAGTTCTAGTCCCGTCTTAGGTATGAAAGCCAACTAGGTGACTTTGGGCCAATCACCAGGAGACGGTGAGTTCTAGTCCCGCCTTCAGCATGAAAGCCAGCTAGGTGACTTTGAGCCAATCACCAGGAGACAGTGAGTTCTAGTCCTGCCTTAGGCATGAAAGCCGGCTGGGTGACTTTGGGCCAATCACCAGGAGACGGTGAGTTCTAGTCCCGCCTTCAGCATGAAAGCCAGTTGGGTGACTTTGGGCCAATCACCAGGAGACGGTGAGTTCTAGTCCCACTTTAGTCATGAAAACTGTCTGGATAACTTTTGACCAATTACTAGGTGAGTTCTGGTCCCGCCTTAGTCATGAAAGCCAGCTGGGTGACTTTGGGCAAATCACAGGAGACAGTGAGTTCTAGTCCCGCCTTCAGCATGAAATCCAGCTAGGTGACTTTGAGCCAATCACCAGGAGACGGTGAATTCTAGTCCTGCCATATGCATGATAGGCAACTTGCTGACTTTGGGCCAGAAAAAAATGCTTTGAAAAGCCTCTGACGATCCCAGATGAGCCGCACGATCGTCAGAGGCTTTTTAAAAAAAACTTTTAAAAGCCTTTTTTCAGCCGAAGAGGTTGTAGAAAAAATGCTTTCAAAAGTTTAAAAAAAAAGCCTCTGATGATCGTACAGCTCAGCTGGGCATGGGAGGGTGTGTGTGTGCAGGGATTTTTGCTACTCTATTCTACTCTACTCTACTCTACTCTACTCTATGCTTCCATTCCATTCCATTCCATTCTGTATTCTACTCTATTCTACTCTACGCTACTGTACTCTATTCTATTCTTCATTCCAATGTTCTGTTCTGTTCTGTTTTCTTTCTCTTTCTCTTTCGACTTCCGTACCTTCCGTCGGGCTCTGAAGACTCTGTTGTTTCACCAAGCCGGCCTGACTGAATAGATTAATTTTAGTGGGTTTTAAATTGGTTTTAACGGGGTTTTAATAAGGGGTTTTAATAACGGCCAAATAGCTTTAACTTATTTTAGTAGTTTTAATTTTTGTGTCTGATTGTTTTAATATGGCTGTGAACCGCCCTGAGTCCCTCGGGAGAAGGGCGGTATAGAAATGTAATAAACTAACTAACTAACTAACTAACTAACTAACTAACTAACTCTTTCTCTTTCTCTTTCTCTTGTTGTGTTGGCTTTGTACCTTCCCGTGCGGTGTATTCGTTGTCGTCTATCACTCGGGCCAAGCCGAAGTCCGCAATCTTGCACACCAGGAGGGCCGAGACCAAAATATTGGCAGCCCTGAGGTCACGATGGATGTAATTCCTCTGCTCGATGAACGCCATGCCTTCGGACACCTGCAAGTGGGAGGGACCGCTCCATTAAAGGGGAAAAAAATCTGGGAAGAAAACCCTCACCTCTTTCAGGACTGATTTTTCCAGAGTCCTCTACAGCTAGTCCTCAACTTACGATGATTCATTTAGTGACCGAAGTTGCAACGGCTCTGAAAAAAAGCCACTTGTGGGCCGTTGCATTCTCTCCATGCGGTCGCCTGATTGAAATTCAGATGCTTGGCCACCAACTCATAGTTATGACGGTTGCAGTGGCCCAGAGTCCTTTGGAGACCTTGCAATGAGCAAAGTCCACGGGGAAACCAGATTCGCTGAACGACCGGGTTACTCACTTTACGACTGCACTGATTCACTTAACAAACGTCGTAAAAAGTTGAGAAGTTATGACGGTCGCAGGGTCCCGGAGTCATGTGACTCCCCTTTTGCGACCTTCCGACCTTAACGACCATGTTACTCACTTAACAACTGCAGAGCTTCACTTAACAACCGTGGCAAGAAAGGCTATGCAATCAGGCAAAACTCGCCTAGCAGCTGTCTCGCTTAGCCACGGAAATTTTGGGCTCAATTGTGGACGTAAATCAAGGATTACCTGCAATTCTTTCTTTGAAAATGTAATACTGTGTTTCCCCTGAAAATCAGACCCTGTTTATTTGAACCCTGAAATAAGCGCTTGGCCTGATTGCCATGCGCTCAAAAGCCCGATTGGGCTTATTATCAGGGGAGGTCTTATTTTGGGGGAAACAGGGTATCTATCCGTCTGTCTGTCTGTCTGTCTGTCTGTCTGTCTATCTATCTATCTATCTATCTATCTATCTATCTATCTATCTATCTATCTATCTATCATATATATGCAATATTTATTTCTATGTCCATCCATCCATCCATCCATCCATCCATCCATCCATCCATCCATCCATCCATCCATCTATCTATCTATCTATCTATCTATCTATCTATCTATCAATCATATATATGCAATATTTATTTCTATGTCCATCCATCCATCCATCCATCCATCCATCCATCCATCCATCCATCTATCATCTATTTATCTATCTATCTATCTATCATATATATGCAGTATTTATTTCTATGTCCATCCATCCATCCATCTATCCATCTATCCATCTAGCTATCTACCTATCTAGCTATCTAGCTATCTATCATATATATGCAATATTTATTTCTGTGTCCATCCATCCATCTATCCATCCATCTACTGTGGTCCCCTGAAAATAAGACCCTGTCTTATATTTTTTTGAACCCTAAAATAAGTGCTTGGCCTTATTGCCATGCGCTCAAAAGCCTGATTGGGCTTATTATCAGGGGACGTCTTATTTTGGGGGAAACAGGTAGCAGAAGAGCTGGGAAGTGACCCAAGGCTTGCCAATTATGAGTATCTTTGCTCATGAGGTTTGCCAATTATGAGTATCTTACATCCTCTATTGCCCATGCATATGTACAATTGTATCATTTTCTCTTTTTTTGCTGAATTGTGTAAATATGATTTTTGGCTGCAGGAGTCCCTCCCATAATTTTCTGGAGGGGGAATTCCTTCGGTATGTTTAAATAAATACCGCATTGAGCCTTGATTATCGGTGTTGGGGGTCCTGCGTTGAACAGCATAGAGACTCCTGCTCAAGCAAGAGGTTGGACTAGATGACCTTCAAGGTCCCGTCCAACTCTTGTTATTCCGTTATTCCAAACACTCACCTGGGCAGAGAAGTCGATCAATTTGGGGAAGGGCTGTTTCTGGCCTTCCTCACTTTTTAAGAAATCCAGCAAACTGCCTGTGGAGACAGAGGAGACCTGTTAAGGGGGACATTTCTGGGACAACTCCCCCCCTCAAAAAAATACTTTCTCTTTGTCAGGAGTCTAAGCTTACTGGGGCTGTCAGGTAAGGCTCCCCAGGAATGTGTTTCCAGCTTGGAAATACTGTGTTTCCCCAAAAATAAGACCTCCCCTGATAATAAGCCCAATTGGACTTTTGAGTGCATGTGCTAAAATAAACCTGGTGGGCCTGGATAGCTCAGCAGACTAAAGCATTGTAATTAAACACCAGCTGCCTGCAATTACTGTAAGTTCAAATCTCACCAGGCTCAAGGTTGACTCAGCCTTCCTTCCTTTCTAAGGTAGGTAAATTGAGGACCCAATTTGTGGGGGCAATAAGCCGACTTTGTATAAATATACAAAAGTATGAAGGCTATTGCTTAGCGCATTGTAAGCCGCCCTGAGTCTCCGGAGAAGGGTGGCATATAAATCAAATTAAAAAAAAAGCCCTCCCCAAAAATAAGCCCTCCCCAAAAATATTTAAACCCATGCGCAGCCGGTCCCTGCCATTTCCTCTGGTTAGGGTTAGGGAGGCAGAGCTGGAAATCAGGTAAGATGGCAAGAGGAGCCCATCTTGCTCCATGTACCCCAAAATAATAAGACCTCCCCAAAAATAAGTCCAAGCAGTTATTTTAGGATTCAAAAAAATATAAGGCAGGGTCTTATTTTCGGGAAAACACGGTAGTGGAAGTGTCTGTCCTTTTCTCCTGCCTTGCATAAGGACAGTTTCCCGCCCACCCCCCATGCCATCGCTTTGTTAAACAACTAATTCCCACAACACTGTTGAACTATCTAGTAAGACTGTATTACTATTATTCTTCTCATCTTCCCTAGTTTTTCTCACCTGTCTCCTTTTCTCCTTATGACTCTAACTTTGTCGCTTGATTCTTATGGTTTATATTGTTTTATCTAATTAGCATCCTAGTATGATTTATGTTGATCACTTATTGAGTATCCTATGACTATCACTAAGCGTTGTGTGTTATGATTTATGATTTATGATGACTATGATCATGATTTATCACTTGTTGTTTGTATGTACACTGAGAAATTCTGCACCGGAGACAAATTCCTTCTGTGTCCAATCACACTTGGCCAAATAAAAAATTAATAGTTCTGTTCTGTTCTGTTCTGTTCTGTTCTGTCCTGAACTGTCCTGTCATATCCTATCCTATCCTATCCTATCCTATCCTATCCATTCCAATATCCTATCCTATTCATTCCAATATCCTATCCTATCCATTCCAATATCCTATCCTATCCTATCCTATCCTATCCTATCCTATCCATTCCAATATCCTATCCTATCCTATCCTATCCATTCCAATATCCTATCCTATTCATTCCAATATCCTATCCTATCCATTCCAATATCCTATCCTATCCTATCCTATCCTATTCATTCCAATATCCTATCCTATCCTATCCTATCCTATCCATTCCAATATCCTATCCTATCCTATCCTATCCTATTTTTTATCTTTATTTTCTATTATTTCCTATTTTCTATTATTTTCTATTTTCTATTCTACTATACTCTACATTCTATTCTAATTCTAATTCTAATTCTAATTCTAATTCTAATTCTAATTCTAATTCTAATTCTACAGGTACCCTCTTTCCCCGAAAATAAGACTCCCCTGATAATAAGCCCAATTGGGCTTTTGAGTGCATCCGCTATAATAAGCCTCCCCCCAAAAATAAGCCCTCCCCAAAAATATTTAAACGCAGAGCTGGAAATCAGGTACGACGGCAAGAGGAGCCCCATCTTGTTCCACGCGCCCCAAAATAATAAGACCTCCCTGAAAATAAGGCCAAGGGCTTATTTATGGGTTCAAAAAATATAAGACAGGGTCTTATTTTCGGGGAAGCACGGTAGTCCTCGACTTACAATCATTCATTTAGTGACCATTCAAAGTTACAATGCCACTAAAAAAAGTGACTCATATTTCACACTTGCGACCACTGCAGTATCCTCACATGATCAAAATTCAGACTCTTGGCTACTGATTCATATTTATGACGGTCGTAGTGTCCCGGGTCACATGATCCCCTTTTGCGACTTTCTGACAAGCCAAGTCCTTGAGGAAGCCAGATTCACTTAACGACCAACTTCACCCCAGCAGTGATTCAACTGTAGCGAGACAAGTCGCAAAATGAGGCATAACTCACTTTTAACAACTGTCTCGCTCAGCGACAGAGATTTTGGCCTCAACTGTGGTCGTAAACTGAGGACTACCTGTAATTCACAGAAATGTAACTGACTCATATTTAGAGAGATTTAGTTCAGAGCTGTGGCAAGAAAGCTGAGACATTTCGGGCTCGGTTGTGGTCGTAAGTCGAGGATGACCTGTAGTCCCAACAGAGAGAGGCCACGATGCGGAACGCTGGTTCTCACCTTTCTCCATGAATTCGGTGATGATGAAAATGGGCTCTTCCTTGGTCACCACCGCATGGAGTCTGACCAGTTTGTCATGCTGCAGGGTCTTCATGATGTTGGCCTCTTCAAGGAAGGCCGTCACCGTCATGCTGCCCGGCTTCATGGTCTTCACAGCCACTTTGGTGTGGGCGTTATAGGTGGCTGTGGAAGTGGGAAAGCCATGCTTTAGAACACGGGTGGGAAACGATGGCCCCTTTAAGACTTCAACTCCCAGAATTCCTCAGCCAACTATGGTGGCTATGGCCCTTTTATGACTTGTGGACTTCAACTCCCAGAATTCCTCAGCCAACTATGGTGGCTATGGGCCCTTTATGACTTGTGGACTGCAGCTCCCAGAATTCCTCAGCCAGCTATGGTGGCTATGGCCCTTTTATGACTTGTGGACTTCAACTCCCAGAATTCCTCAGCCAACTATGGTGGCTATGGCCCCTTTATGACTTGTGGACTGCAGCTCCCAGAATTCCTCAGCCAGCTATGGTGGCTATGGCCCTTTTATGACTTGTGGACTTCAACTCCCAGAATTCCTCAGCCAACTATGGTGGCTATGGGCCCTTTATGACTTGTGGACTTCAACTCCCAGAATTCCTCAGCCAGCTATGCTGCCATGCTAACTCAGGAATTCTGGGAGTTGAAGTCCACATGTCTTTAAGGGGACATAGTTCCCCACCTCTGGTTTAGGAGGACAGATTTGCAATCTGGTCTTAACCTGCCCTAGAGCAGAGCGAAAGGGTGATTTGCAATTCCCCTCAAGTCCAGAAGGAAAGGCAAATATGGTGATGTGTCAAAGGCTGGGTCCCCCAACAGAGGAGAATATTTGTGGCTGGGGGTTGAATTGAGGAGTCCTTGGTGCTCTCTGAGCATGGTTGTTTTCTTCCAGATGTTTTATTCCTCCTCCTCCACCTCCTCCTCCATCATCGTGAAACATCTGCATGAAAATCACTAAGTTCAGAGACACCAAGGACTGCCCTGGCTCTCCCATTTGAGATGGGCAACCATGTGAATTGAATTGATATGAATGTGTGAATGAATGAATGAATGTGTGAGTGAATGAATGAATGTGTGAATGAATGAATGCATGCATGCATGAATGAATGAAGGAAGGAAGGAATGCATGAATGAATGAATGAATGCGTGAATGAATTAATGAATGAATGAATGCGTGCATGAGTGAATGGAATGAATGAATGAATGAATGAATGAATGAATGAAAAAGAAAGATCTCCCCTGGGAATTGTGGTGTGGGTTTTAAGTGTGTAAGTAGCCATAACAATCAAAAGGACCCATGGGAAAATCAAAATTGCCTAGCTGAGAAGGTCAGTCTTATCCCACCAAAGGGGACCTTACCCATCCAGACTTCTCCAAACTGTCCAGCACCCAACTTCTTCTCCAGTACCAGGGAGCTCCTGGGGATTTCCCAGGCATCCTTCTCCCAGGGCTTTTCAGGCTTCGGCAACACGCAGGGGTGGGTCAGCTTCTGGCACAATCCATCGGCTTTTCCTGAAAGAGCCCAGAGGAGATTGCAGGAGTGGGGATGACATTTTTCTAAACTTGTGTTTCCCAACTTGGCAACTTTAAGATGGGTGGACTTCAACTCCCACAATTCCCCAGCCAGCAAATCTTAAAGTCCACCCACCTTAAACTTTATTAACATGCTGGCTGGGGGATTCTGGGAGTTGAAGTTCACTGGGAAATAGCTGAGTCAAAGGGCACATCCAGAAATACAAGAAAGAGAGAGACACAGAAACAGAGAGAGAGAGAGACAGACAGAGAGAAGAGAAAAACAGAGAGAAAGTGAGGCAGAGAGAGGAAAAGAGAAAGAGAGAGGAACAGAAAAAGAGCGAGAGACAGAGAGAGAGAGAAAGTGGGAGAGAAAGAAAAGAGGAAAGAGAGCAAGAGAGGGAGGGAGGGAGGGAGAGACAGAGAAAAGAGAAAAACAGAAAAAGTGAGAGAGAGAAAGAGACAGGAATAGAGAAAGAGAGAGAAAGAGAGAAAGGAAAAAAAGAGAGGAATAAAGAAAGAGTGATAGACAGAAAAAAAGTGGGAGAGAAAGAAAAGAGGAAAGAGAGCAAAAGAGGGAGAGAGGGAGAGGGAGAGGGAGAGAGAGAGAGAGAGAGAGAGAGAGAGAGAGAGAGAGAGAGAGAGAGAGAGAGAGAGAGAGAGAGAGAGAGAGAGAAATTTGCCTTGTCACCTTTACAGCCGAAGAAACTAGGGAGGGTCCTTTATCAGATGTTGGCCATGACCTTTTCCTGCAGTGGGCTCAGCAGCCTCTTATCTCAGGGGTCTGCAAACGTGGCCACTTTTAAAACTTGTGGATTTCAACACCCACAATTCCTCAGCCAGCATGTTAATAAAACATTTAAGATGGGGGACTTTAAGATGTGCTGGCTAGGGAATTCTGGAAGT
The DNA here is from genome assembly GCA_030761175.1 of Masticophis lateralis. Lineage (NCBI taxonomy): Eukaryota > Metazoa > Chordata > Lepidosauria > Squamata > Colubridae > Masticophis > Masticophis lateralis. The sequence continues at coordinate 212,567,132 of JAUDYJ010000003.1, read as the reverse complement.
TGAAGTCCACCCATCTTAAGGTTTGTTAGCATTCTGGCTGAGGAATTCTGGGAGTTGAAGTCCACAAGTTTTAAAGCTGCCCATTTTGGAGACCCCTGTCTTGTCTGATTGCTGCATAGTGTGCACCCTTTCCTCCTGTCTCCCAAGGCCATTCCCACATACCCTTGCCAAGAGCCGTGTCGCCCTCTTCCGACCCCATTCCTCATCTGTCAAAAGGGGCTGATTTTTTTAACCCCTTTTGGAGCCAACGGACGGACGGAAACTGGCTCAGCAGCTGCCAGATTTGCAGGCTCACCTTTATAATAGCTGACCAATTCTTGCAGAGTGCTGAAGTTGCTCCGGGTGGAGATGTAGAAGCCCCCGTTGTCCAGGGTTCGAATCTTGTAGTGTTTCACCACATCCATTTTGGCTTGGGAATCAAAGTCTCGGACGGAGAGGGAGTAACTCCCTGGACCGGATGAGAGAGAAAGAGGAACGAGAAGTGAGGACAATTATTTTTATATCTACCTCTCAAAAGGGAAGTATATGTGGACAGATGCAAAGTGTCCCTCACACGAGCATTTTGCACCCTGATTAAATATTTATTTATTTATTTATTTATTTATTTATTTAAACTTATATACCGCCCTTCTCCCCAAGGGGACTCAGGGCGGTGAACAGCCACATTTAAAACACATATAATACAAAAGTTAAGAAAAACTAAAATAGATTCAATCATGGCATTGCCAATTGAAAATCCAACTCTGCACAATCAAAAGATCCCAATTTAAAACCCCAACCTCGATTAAATTTAAAAATTTCAAAAACTCTATTAAAACCATTTAGGCTAGGCCGGAGCAGAGTAAGACTCTGCAAATATACAGAGTCTTCGACTTTGAAACGGTATAGGTCCGTGATGGCGAATCTATGGTACGCGTGCCACAGGTGGCACATGAAGCTATATCAGTGGGCACGTGAGCATTGGCCTGGCTCAGCTCCAGCACACATGCGCGCGCCAGCCAGCTGATTTTCGGGCCTTCTGGGCCCACCAGGAGTCGGGAAGCAGGCTGTTTCTAACCTCCGGAGGGCCTCCGGGATGTGGGGGGGGGGAGAGAAGGCCCATTTTTCGCCCTCCTCAGGCTCCAGAGGCTTTCTAGGAGCCTGGGGAGGGCGAAAACGGCCTTCCCCACCCCTCTGGAGGCCCTCCGGAGGCCGGGAAATGGCCCGTTTGCCAACTTCTAGTGGGACCGGAAGGCCTGTTTTTCACCCTCCCCAGGCTCCAGAGGCTTTCTAGGAGCCTGGGGAGGGCGAAAACGGCCTTCCCCACCCCTCTGGAGGCCCTCCGGAGGCCGGGAAATGGCCCGTTTGCCAACCTGTTTTTCACCCTCCCCAGGCTCCAAAAAAGCCTCTGGAGCCTGGGGAGGGAGAAAAATGGGTCTATTGGGTCCACCATGCCATCAAGTGCCAAAAGCAGGGGGAGCGCGGGGGGGTTGTACGCATACACGAGGCACATTGAATTATGGGTGTGGGCACATGCGTGTGTGACCCCCCACTGCGTTCCCCCCACTTTTGGCACGCGACGACAAAAAGGTTACCCTTCACTGGTATAGGTTCCCTTGCCTCAGCAGGGGGCTGGACTAGAAGACCTCCAGGGTCCCTTTCCAGCTGTATTCTATTCCTGCGACCACAATTGAGACCAAAATTTCGGCGGCTAAGCAAGGCAGGTGTGGACTGAGTTTTGCCCCATTTTACAACCTTGCTTGCCGCTGTTGTTAAGTGAGCCACTGCAGGTGCTCGGTTAGTCACCTGGTTGCTAAGTGAATCCGGTTTCCTCCTTGATTTGAGGAACCGATATGATGCAACCGTCATAAATATGAGCCAGCTGCTAACAATCCGGAGTCTGATCATGGCAGGTGGGGGAGGGGAGGGAAATGCCCCAATGGTCATTAAGTGAGAAAAACAACCGTAACTCACTTTGAGGCGCTAAATGAACTGTTGTAAGTCAAGGACTGCCGGTATAGCTGAAAGACACCAGGGAGGAACAACTGGATCTGAATAATTGATTTCTCTTGCATAAGAGGGCAGATCTATATCCCCCTAGATTGATCTAGCTATCGATCAACCAGAATAGAGTTGAAAAGGACCTTGGAGGTCTTCTAGTCCAACCCCCCCCCCCCACTCAAGCAGGAGACCCTAGACCAGTAGGGGTGAAACTTTTACTTACTGAGTGCCAAACAAGAACGCACAGCTCCTCCCCATGTCCTGCACTTACAAGCTGTGGCTTCCAGCGTCCCGATATAGCCAGCTGGCTATTGGGGGGCGAGTCATTGACCCCCATGGAAGGGGCTCGCAACTTGGGCGTCCTCCTGGACGTACGGCTGTCTTTAAAGGAGCATATGACGGCTGTGGCCAGGGGGGCTTTTCATCAGGTTCACCTGATTGGCCAGTTTCTTTCTGGATCGGGACTCCTGACTCACTCAGGCACTCGTCACTTCCCGCCTGGACTACTGCAATGCTCTCTACATGGGACTCCCCTTGAGGAGCACCCGGAGGCTCCAACTGGTCCAGAATGCGGCCGCGCGGGGAATTATGGGAGCGACGTGGCGCTCCCACGTGACACCTCTCCTGCGCGAGCTGCACTGGCTCCCGGTGGTCTTCCGGGTGCGCTTCAAAGTGTTGGTGACCACCTTTAAAGCGCTCCATGGCTTAGGACCCGGGTACTTACGGGACCGCCTTCTGCCACCGATAACCTCCCACCGGCCAGTATGCTCCCACAGAGAGGGACTCCTCAGGGTACCGTCGGCCAGACAATGTCGGCTGGCGACCCCCAGGGGGAGAGCCTTCTCTGTGGGGGTCCCCGCCCTCCGGAGATACGTAGGATCCCAGATCTCCGGGCTTTTCGCCGTGCCCTTAAAAGTTTTTTATTTCATCAAGCTGGGCTGGCTTGACACCCTCCCCCCTTAGATATTTTTAATTGTTAATTGTTTTTAGTAGGGGAGTTTTAAATTTTATTGGGCCAATATTTGTTTAATTCTTTTTAAAATTTTAATTTTTGGGGGTGATGTTTTTTTATCTTTGGCTGTTCACTACCCTGAGTCCAGTAGGAGAACGGTGGTATAAAAATCTAATAATAAATAAATAAATAAATAAATAAATAAATAAATAAATAAATGTGCACTAGTGTGTCCTGTGTGCACAACCTCACCATAAAAGGTGCCTGAGTAGCGTAGGGGGCTAATGCCTCCTACTAAAGGCAGCAATTAACATCCAGCTGCCTGTAATTCTGCGAGTTCAATCCTAGCCAGGCTCAAGGTCGACTCAGCCTTCCATCCTTTCTAAGGTAGGTCAATTGAGGACCCAGTTTGTGGGGGCAATAAGCTGACTTTGTATAAATATATACAAAAGTATGAAGGCTGTTGCTTAACACATTGTAAGCTGCCCTGAGTCTCCGGAGAAGGGCGACATATAAATCTAATTAAAAAAAGAAGGAAGGAAGGAAGGAAGGAAGGAAGGAAGGAAGGAAGGAAGGAAGGAAGGAAGGAAGGAAGGAAGGAAGAAAGAAAGAATATTCAGCTGCCTGCAATTACTGTAAGTTCAAATCCCACCAGGCTCAAAGTTGACTCAGCCTTCCATCCTTTCTAAGGTAGGTCAATTGAGGACCCGGATTGTGGGGGCAATAAGCTGACTTTGTATAAATATACAAAAGTATGAAGGCTGTTGCTTAACGCATTGTAAGCCGCCCTGAGTCTCCGGAGAAGGGCGGCATTTAAATCAAATTAAAAAAATAAAATAATAATAATATGCGCATGCACACAGCTTTTGTCCGTGCAATGCATGCGTGCAAATGCTGTCTGCACGTGTGTGCACTGCGCACCAGTCATCTCACACGCATGCGCAAACATGCACACATGCTCAGAACTCCAAAGACCAGCTGGGTCCCCTGAATTGCGCACATGCGTACCAGAGGCCTGAACACCAGCCGGGGCGCGCACGCATGCACAGTTTCAGGTGAGCTTGGCCACGGCTCGCACGCCCAGAAAAATGGCTCTGCATCCCACTTCCGGCATGCGTGCTATAGGTTCGCCAACACGGCCCTGTACCATTTTAAACAAATGGTTATCCAGTCGTTTCTTGAAAACCTCCATTGATGGAGCAAGCACAACTTCTGGTGGCAAGCAGTTCCACTGGTTAATTGTTCAAACTGTCAGGAAATTTCTCCTTAATTCCTGGTTGCTTCTCTCCCGGATAAGCTTCCATTCTTTGCTTCTTGTCCTGTTTTGGAGAATAGCTTGAGTCCCTCTTCTTTGGGGCAGCCCTTCAAATATTGGAACTCTTGCTATCATGTCACCCCTAATTCTTCTTTTCTTTTGACTAGCCAAACCCAGTTCCTTGCAGCCATCCTTCGTGTTTTTGGATCCTACCTTTGCTTGTTTCACTATCTCGGATCATGAACGAGCCGATAAAATTTCCCGGAGCCAATAAGTGACGCTCAGCATCCTTCCGGCTTATGCCTGTCAGGAACCACCTAAGGTTGACGAGGAAGAGACAATTAACACCAAATCTTGCATAAAATTCTTGCCTCCCCAGGTTTTCCTCCTGGCAGGGAAAAAAGATTAAACTTTTAACAGCATGCTCCGTAGATAGTCCTCGACGTACAACCACAATGGAGCCCAGCGTTTCCGTTGCTAAGTGAGACAGTTGTTGAGTGAGCCATGTCCCATTTTACGACCTTTCATGCCACCGTCGTTAACCGCATCACTGGAGTTGTTGTTTAAGTGGGCAACGCAGTTACTTGATCTGGTTACTTGACCTGGCTTTTGAGAAGTTCGCAAAAGGGGATCATGTGACCTGGGACACTGCCACCGTCATAAATATGAGTCAGTTGCCAAGGGTCTAAATTTTGATCACATGACCGCAGGGATGCTGCAACGGACGTAAGTGTGAAAAACGGTCACACATCACTTTTTCTAGTGCTGTTATAACTTCGAACGGTCACTAAACGAATGGTCGTCATTCGAGGACTACCTGTATCGTAATAAATTAGTGATGGAGACTGGAGGCTGAAAACTCGCTTATTATTAGGGTTGCATTTTTACAATTAAAAGAAGGCAATCAGGGGAAAAACTGGCACTATGACCTTAGAAATCAAGAGATCATTTTGACCCAAAGATATTTTTTTCAGGAGGCACTTTCTTGTTTTCTCTTTGAAGATGTTTCGCTTCTCATCCAAAAAGCTTCTTCAACTCTGACTGGATGGAGGGGAATGGAAGGATTTATTTATTTATCTATTTATTGGTTCAATTTATATGCTGCTCTTCTCCGGAGACTCAGGGCGGCTTACAATGCTTTAAGTAATAGCATTCATACTTGTTGTATATACTGTACCTGCTTAGTACGGCTTTTGGCCCCCCATAAGCAGTGTTTCTTTTTTATACAGTTTATTGCCCCCACAATCTGGGTCCTCATTTTACCTACCTCGGAAGGATGGAAGGCTGAGTCAACCTTGAGCCTGGTGAGATTCGAACTCACAGTAATTGCAGGCAGCTGGTAGCTAAGTGCTACTTTAACAGCACTTTAGTCCTCTGCACCACCAAGGATTGATATTCCTTGCAGACAGCTGGTCCTTTGCATCCTTTTAGAAGGTCGTTGAGGCCATTTGGAGGCTTACCTGTGTCCTCGGAGTCACCTGAGTGGTGCAAATGGTTCCTGTAGTCTGCAATTGTTTTCTCTGCAAATCATACTCCCACACTATTCGAAGGGGGTTGTCCCAATCTAAAAGGATGGAAATGACCAGCTATCTGCAAGGAATATCAATCCTTCCCTTCTCCACCATCCAGCCAGAGCTGAAGAAGCTTCTTGGAATGGAAGTGAAACCGTCTTCGAAGAAAAAAAATAAGAAAGTCCAGTTGCCTCTTGAAAAAGCACCTTTGGGATAACCTGGGTGATGGAGCATCTCCATAGAGAAGGTATGACTTCTTTTTCTCCATCCAATATATTCGGTGACACCGAGTTGAGGATCTTATTACATTTTAATTATGAAAAGTTTGTCTCTTCTTTAACAAACAGGGTGGATTCCATCCAGGGGTGAAATGCTCCCGGTTCGGACTGGATCGCCCAATCCGGTACCAATGGTGGCGGGTGGTTCGGAGAACCAGTAGCAAAAATCCCTGCCCGCCCCCCACCCCCATTGTCCAGCTGAACTGCACCAACATCAGAGGCTTTTTTTTTTTATTTTTAAAAGCATTTTTTCTACCACCTCTTTGGCTGAAAAAATGCTTTGAAAAGTAAAAAAAAAAAAAAGCCTCCGATGATCGCCCGGCTCAGCTGGGATCGTCAGAGGCTTTTAAAAGCATGTTTTCTACAACCTCATTGGCCAAAGAGGTTATAGAAAAAATGTTTTTAAAAGGAAAAAAAAAAGCCTCTGCCGATCAGGCAAGTCAGCTGGGATCATCAGAGGCTTTTAAAAGCATTTTTTTTACAACGTCTTCAGCCGAAGAGATTGTAGAAAAAATGGTTTTAAAGTTAAAAAAAAAAAAAGTTGGCCACGCCCACTCAGTCATATCCCCACCACCACCAAGCCACGCCCACAGAACCACGCCCACATTTTACATTTCACCAATGATTCCATCTATATTGAAATTAATATACTATGGCTAGCTCTCATCTTACGACCGTTTTTAGCGACCATTCAAAGTCGCTAAAATCGAAATTCAGCCCCTTGGCAACCGACTCATATTTATGACGGTCGCAGCGATCCCTCCCTTTTGGGAATCACGGGGGTCACGTGATCCCTTTTGTGACCTTCTGACACACAAAGTCAACGGAGTAGCTAGACTCACTTAACAACCAACGGCAGTGATTCACTTAACGACTGCGGCAAGAAAGGTCGCAAAATGGGGCACATCTCATTGAACAAAGTCGGCAATGGAAATTTTGGGCTCAGTGATGGTCGTAAAGTCGAGAACTACCTGTGCTCTGGGGGACAGATTCCTTCATGATTAGTGACAGGTTTAACACAGGATGGCTTACAAGAATTTCCCAAAATTTAGAAACCCTAAAGGGATGCGGTGGCTCAGTGGCTAAGACGCTGAGCTTGTCGATCAAAAGGCTGGCAGTTCAGTGGTTCGAATCCCTGGTGTCGCGTAACAGGGTGAGCCCCCGTGACTTGTCCCAGCTTCTGCCAACCTAGCAGTTCGAAAGCAGGTAAAAAATGCAAGTAGAAAAATAGGGACCACCTTTGTTGGGAAGGGAATAGTGTTCCGTGTGCCTTTGGCGTTGAGTCGTTCTGGCCACATGACTACGGAGATGTCTTCGGACAGCGCTGGCTCTTCGGCTTTGAAACGGAGATGAGCACCACCCCTAGAGGCGGGAACGACTAGCATGTATGTGTGAGGGGAACCTTTACCTTTACCTAAAACAGTGTTGGGTGGACTTCAACTCCCAGAATGGGTGGACTTCCCAGAATGGGTGGACTTGACTTCCCAGAATGGGTGGACTTGAAGATGGGTGGACTTCAACTCCCAGCTGGCTGGGGGATTCTGGGAGTTGAAGTCCACCCATCTTCAAGCTTCCAAAGTTGAGAAACACTGACCTAAAGGGAATTCTAGATATGGAAATATTGCTTCTGTGGTTGCTGGGAGCCATGGTTCCCCATCATTGAAAAGACCATTCCAGAAGGCCAGCATCTCATCCATCTTTGGAGAATTCCAAGACTTCTCCTGAAAAATCCAGAGTCTTGTTCTCCTGAGCTAAGGGGCCTCTCCCAAAATGGACCAAAGCAGATGCACATTTAACCCCATGGACCTCTACAGTCCAGAGCTTAAATCCAGGGGAGATCTAAGATGGATGGGTGGATGGACAGATGAGGGATGGATGAAAGAAGGGAGATGGGTGGAAGAGGAGGATCTACCAAGAAGATCCCTCCCTTTGATAGGCCGAGAGAACTTACTCTTCCGTCTCCAGGGAGTTGATCCTGGCCACGTAATTGCTGGGGATGAAGCCCACTTTCCCTGTCGAAAGGGCCTTGGCTCGCCACCACTCTCCCGACCTGGAGAGAAAGGAGGAAAGCAGAATTAGGTACACTTCTCAACTTCCCCAAAATGTAGTCAACAATTAGCCCTCTCAGGGGAAGCTCTGGGAAATTCCAGAAGCGGGAGAAAATCTAGAAAGTCCCCAAAATCCTCCACACCAGAAGAAGGCATTGCCAAATCAAGGCTGTACTGTTGCAAAGGGGGTCCATGGATGAAACCACAGAATCAACAGGAGTAAAGGTCATTCATCCAACCATCCATTCAAACATAGATAGATTCATTCATCCATCAATTCAACCGTCCATCTTTCCTTCTTTTCTTCTTTCTTTCTTTTCTTCTTTCTTTCTTTCCTTCCTTCCTTCCATCCATTCAACTGTCCATTCATCCATCCATCCGTTCATCCATCCATTGAAACGTACGTACATACATACATACATACATCAATTTATCAGTCCATCTGAATACAGAATACAGAATAACAGCATTAGAAGGGACTTTGGAGGTGTCCTAGTCCAACTCCATGCTCAAGCAGGAGACTATTTCAGAATGGTCAGCTGCCCAATCTCTGCTTAAAAGCCTCCAGAGATTCCAATGGTTGGACCAATTCAACCATGCCATCCATCCATCTGTTCATTCATCCATCTCCCATCTTTCATTCACCCCCCATCCATCCAACTATCCAAATATCCATCCATCCATCCATCCAAACATCCATCCATCCATCCATCCATCCATCCAAACATCTATCCAAGCATCCATCCAAACATCCATCCATCAATCCATTCATCCATCCATCCATCCATCCAAACATCCATCCATCCATCCATCCATCCATCCATCCATCCATTCATTCATCCATCCATCCATCCATCCATCTATCGCTCCATCCAAACATCCATCCATCCATCCATCCATCCATCCATCCATCTATTCAAACATCCATCCATCCATCCAAACATCCATCCATCCAAACATCCATCCATCCATCCATCCATCCAAACATCCATCCATCCATCCATCCATCCATCCATCCAAACATCCACCATCCATCCAAACATCCATCCATCCAAACATCCATCCATCCATCCAAACATCCATCCATCCATCCATCCATCCAAACATCCATCCATCCATCCATCCATCCATCCATCCATCCATCCAAACATCCATCCATCCATCCATCCATCCAAACATCCATCCATCCATCCATCCATCCAAACATCCATCCATCCATCCAAACATCCATCCAAACATTCATCCATCCATCCAAACATCCATCCATCCATCCATCCATCCATCCATCCAAACATCCATCCATCCATCCAAACATCCATCCAAACATCCATCCAAACATCCATCCATCCAAGCATCCATCCAAACATCCATCCATCAATCCATTCATCCATCCATCCATCCATCCATCCATCCATCCAAACATCCATCCATCCATCCATCCATCCATCCATCCATCTATCGCTCCATCCAAACATCCATCCATCCATCCATCCATCCATCCATCCAAACATCCATCCATCCAAACATCCATCCAAACATCCATCCATCCATCCATCCATCCAAACATCCATCCATCCATCCATCCATCCATCCATCCATCCATCCATCCATCCATCCAAACATCCATCCAAACATCCATCCATCCATCCATCCATCCAAACATCCATCCATCCATCCATCCATCCATCCATCCAAAAATCCATCCATCCATCCAAACATCCAGTATGGCCACCACTCACCATTGATTCAGAAAGGTCTATTCTATACAATTAAAAGCCACAAATAATAGCCGGCAGAAAAAATGACACCAAACAACAGGGTAGGGTGGGATGGGTGTCTATTAAATGAGTAGAAGCAATCCCACCCAGCACATGTCGAAGACAAACAAGGGCAAACACCCTCACTTGTGGTCACGTGACTGAATTTAACCATGGTTTGCCTAAGCCCAACATTTACTTCCAGTTTGCTACAAAACATGCCCATAACAAACCATTGATTCACTTAAGGACTATGGCCTTTGCTTAATGACCATGGCAGCGGCTTCACAACCATGACACTCGCTTAATGACCACCACATAAAAAGATCATAAAATCGTGTCAATCACATGATCGACCTGTTTTATAACAGTCATGACTTATGATGATAATGAGTAGGCTCCATTACGGCCGTAAATTGAGTACTATCTCTAATATGCTGTTCTCTGGCGGATAACCCTAAGTCTAATGGCCACATTTCGTCACAAAAGCTTCAAGTAGGACATTGAAGATATCTAGGCTGCAAATTTAAACTGAATTAGAAACGTTTTTCCCCAGGGGAATCTAGAAAGGATAATTTTTTTCTGGGAAGCCGGAGGCAGCCATACCAACGAAGGATGCAGAACTGGGAGTGATGGCTAAAATATGCCTCCAGAATGACGAAAACCCTATTTTTATCCTTTTAAAATAAGGATAAAAATGGCAGCGCCGGGCGCGTAAAATTCCTCCAGGAATTGAGCACTTCGTTCTTTTTTCTGATCCGTCCTCAGCCGCTCGCTTAAATTGTCAGCCGAGTTGGACACTCGGATAAAAACAACATTGGGTGTGTATGCGCGAGCGAATTGCCTGCGTTGTTTGATGTCGCACACATGTGCGGATGGTCCGTGCCAGCGAATTGGCGTGTTTTGTGATGCCACATACATATGCGTGCTTACATTTCCGGTGCTGGGCAAACCGGTTGCTACAGTATATGAAGCCCACCACTGGGTCCCTGGTGCTCTCTGAGCTTGGTTGTTGTTTGCAGACGTTTTATTACCCAGCCAGATAACATCATCAGTGCTAGTAAGAAATGGGATTTGTTCCAGGGGTGAAATGCTCCCGGTTCAGACTGGATCACCCAATCCGGTAGCGATGGAGGCAGGTTGTTCAGAGAACCGGTAGCAAAACTCCCTGCCTCCCCACCCCCCATTGCCCAGCTGAGCTGCGCAATCATCAGAGGCTTTTTTATATTATTATTTTTAAAAGCATTTTTTCCTGCACCCTCTTTGGCCGAAAAAATGCTTTTAAAAGTAAAAAAAAAAAAAGGCCTTTGATGATCGCGCGGCTCAGCTGGGATTGTCAGAGGCTATTAAAAGCATTTTTTCTACCACCTCTTTGGCTGAAGAGGTTATAGAAAAAATATTTTTAAAGGGAAAAAGGACTAAAAGCATTGTGATTAACACCTGCTGCCTGCAATTACTGTAAATTCGAATCTCACCAGGCTCGAGGTTGACTCAGCCTTTCATCCTTTTTAAGGTAAGTAAATTGAGGACCCAGTTTGTGGGGGCAATAAACTGATTTTGTATAAATATACGAAAGTATGAAGGCTATTGCTTAACGACTTGTAAGCCGCCCTGACTCTCCGGAGAAGGGTGGCATATAAATCTAATTTAAAAAAGAAGAAGGAAGGAAGGAAGGAAGGAAGGAAGGAAGGAAGGAAGGAAGGAAGGAAGGAAGGAAGGAAGGAAGTTAGGAAGGAAGGAAGGAAGGAAGGAAGGAAGGAAGGAAGGAAGAAAGTTCAGCTGCCTGCAATTACTGTAAGTTCAAATCCCACCAGGCTCAAAGTTGACTCAGCCTTCCATCCTTTCTAAGGTAGGTCAATTGAGGACCCAGTTTGTGGGGGCAATAAGCCGACTTTGTATAAATATACAAAAGTATGAAGGCTATTGCTTAACGCATTGTAAGCCGCCCTGAGTCTCCGGAGAAGGGTGGCATATAAATCTAATTAAAAAAAGAAGGAAGGAAGGAAGGAAGGAAGGAAGGAAGGAAGGAAGGAAGGAAGGAAGGAAGGAAGGAAGAACATTCAGCTGCCTGCAATTACTGTAAGTTCAAATCCTACCAGGCTCAAAGTTGACTCAGCCTTCCATCCTTTCTAAGGTAGGTCAATTGAGGACCCAGTTTGTGGGGGCAATAAGCCGACTTTGTATAAATATACAAAAGTATGAAGGCTATTGCTTAACGCATTGTAAGCCGCCCTGAGTCTCCGGAGAAGGGTGGCATATAAATCTAATTAAAAAAAGAAGGAAGGAAGGAAGGAAGGAAGGAAGGAAGGAAGGAAGAACATTCAGCTGCCTGCAATTACTGTAAGTTCAAATCCCACCAGGCTCAAAGTTGACTCAGCCTTCCATCCTTTCTAAGGTAGGTCAATTGAGGACCCAGTTTGTGGGGGCAATAAGCTGACTTTGTATAAATATACAAAAGTAGGAAGGCTATTGCTCGGCGCATTGTAAGCCGTCCTGAGTCTCCGGAGAAAGGCGGCATATAAATCAAATTTAAAATAAAAAATAAAAAAAATCCTCTGCCGATCAGGCAAATCAGCTGGGATCATCAGAGCCTTATAAAAGCATTTTTTATAACCTTTTCAGCCAAAGAGGTTGTAGAAAAAATGGTTTTAAAAGCTTAAAAAAAAAAAAGTTGGCCACGCCCACTCAGTCATATTACCCCGCCATCAAGCCACGCCCACAGAACTGGTAGTAAGAAATTTTACATTTCACCACTGATTTGTTCCCAAATTTACCCTATTCTTACCAGCACTGATGAACAAAGAAGCAAGGACCCCACAGTCCTCAAATACTCCCTCCCTTCTAGCCTTGGTGACGTTACTTAGCTTGGTAATTAAATGTCTGCAATACAACAACCAAGTTCAGAGGGCACTGAGGACCCCACCATCCTCCTCCTCCTCCTCCCAAACCGTCCTCCCTTGTCACACTGTTGATGTAACTGAGTTTGGTCATGAAATGTCTTCAAAGAAACCACCAAGCTCCGAGACCACCAAGGACCCCTTATTTTAACCCTGAAATGCAAATATTTTCTCTTATCGGATTTCCTGAACCGGATTCCCCCAGAAGCCACCGATGGAGCATCATTTCTCAAAAAGTCCTTCCCTCCTCTAGAGGACCCTCAAACTTACTTCTCTAAGATCTTGAGATGATCGCCTTTCTGGAAACTGAGATCCTCCCTGTGAATGGCTTCGTAGTCGTACAAGGCCAACACGACAAAATCCTCGGTTTCTGGGGGGGTGAGGGAAACAAGAAAAGGTTTAGGGTGGAGACAGGGGTCACCCACACCCCTACACACACATACTTATGTACTTCCAGGTAAAGCTTCAGTTACATTATCCTGGCCACCATCTTTACAGAAGGGGACCTTTGTGAATTGTTAGACCAATGGACATCTATGAAGACAATGTTCATCAGGAGCATGTAGGACTGGAACTCAGCCTAGATGCCTTCAGCGATTCAATTATATCATCCTCGTCACTATCTTTACAGAAGGGGACCTCCGTGACCATGGTAGATTGATGGGCTTCTCAGAAGACAATGTTCTTCAGGACAATCTAGGATTGAAACCCAGCCTAGATGCCTACAGCAATTTAATTCATCCTGGCCACCATCGTCTTTATTAGAAAGAGGCTTCTGTGACATTGATAAACCAATGGATTTCTCAGAAGACAAATGTTCTCCAGGACAATCTAGGACTGGAACCCAGCTAGATGCTTACAGCAATTTAATTCATCCTGGCCACCACCGTCTTTAGTAGAAAGGGGCTTCTGTGTCATTGATAAACCAATGGATTTCTCAGAAGACAAATGTTCTCCAGGACAATCTAGGATTGGAACCCAGCCTAGATGCCTAGAGGAACAGGATGATGGTCAAAAATGCCAAGATGGTAACTGTGATGGTGCATTCGAAGCAACCATAATTATGTGCCTTCAGACAGAGCTTCAATTACATCTCCTGGCCGCCATCTTTTTGATCGTATTTGCAGCCCAGGAATCTACTCTCCGCCCTAATGGGAGATACATACCATCCGTTTGCTGGGGCTTGGATCCCTTGCAGCCCTGGAATGCAAAAAAAATAATAAATTATTTATTATTATATCTTACGCCAGTGACACTTTATCAAAAACCTGGCACTTTTAAGAGACGAAGAACAAGATGGAGCTTGTCTTAGAACCACAGAGATGATCGTTAGGGGGAAAAAAAAAAAAAAAGGAGTATATCCAGCTCTAAGGAACTGCCTCCGATGGTCCCTCGGGAAAGCCAAACTCTTAATCCATGAAGTTGACTCGAAAGAACTTTAAACTGTGAGAGAAGTAGTGACCGCAGGAGAAGAAGGCGGAATCTGAAAAAGCCCGCACAAAGCACAAAGCAATTCTTTCGTTTCCCTGAGTCCAAACTCCCTGACCAGTCCACTGGCAGCCAATTTGATGCCGAAAGGTTGTTTTGAGAATGCTAGGGTGCTAAGCAGATAACAGTTTACATTCCGGGCACGATGGCCTTGAAACCAGCTGCGAGAGAGTTCATTCTACCCCTTCTCGAATTCCCAAGCAGTTACAGCAAAAGCAAAAAAAAACCAAGCTAAAGATGCCAACAAGCCTCCTTCCCACCCACCCACTCACCCACTTTCAACAGAATGGCAGGAAAACAATAGCGGACCTGACACCGGCTTTGTTTCTATCTGGAAATAGAAAGGCGCCTGGTAGCTCAGCAGACTAAAGCATTGTGATTAATATCAGCTGTCTGCAATTACTGTAAGTTCGAATCTCACCAGGCTCAAGGTTGACTCAGACTTCCATCCTTTCTAAGGTAGGTCAACTGAGGACCCAGTTTGTGAGGGCAATAAGCTGACTTTGTATAAATATACAAAAGTATGAAGGCTGTTGCTTAACGCATTGTAAGCCGCCCTGAGTCTCCGGAGAAAGGCAGCATATAGATCAAATTAAAAAAAGAAGAAGAAAGGAAGGAAGGAAGGAAGAAGAAGGAAGGAAGGAAGGAAGGAAGGAAGGAAGGAAGGAAGGAAGGAAGGAAGGAAGGAGGAAAGGAAGGAAAGAAAGAACAAACATTCAGCTGTCTGCAATTAGTAAGTTCGAATCTCACCAGGCTCAAGGTTGACTCAGCCTTCCATCCTTTCTAAGATAGGTAAATTGAGGATCCGGTTTGTGGGGGCAATAAGATGACTTTATATAAATATACAAAAGTATGAAGGCTATTGCTTGGTGCATTGTAAGCCGCCCTGAGTCTCTGGAGAAGGACGGCATATAAATCTAATTTTTTTTTAAAATGTTGCAGCCCGTCGGCAGCCTGTGCGGATTGTAGCTGATTCTGACAGTGAGGAGGCTGGTGTGGTGCTGCGCCAGCAGCCTGTGCAGCTGGCGTTTGAGTCGGACAATGAGGAGGCTGGAGAAGAGGTGGTGCCAGAGGCGGGGATTCAGCCAGGGCCTCCAGAACCTCCCATAAGTGAAGAGGAAGAAGAGGAGGAGCCTCTTCTCGATGCACAGGCGCGCAGAGCAGCCAAAAGGCAGGAGTGGCTCCTCAGGAGGAGGTCTCCTCGAGAGTAAGGCTTCGGGCTAATTGGCCACTCCTTTAGCCTATTTAAGGAGGAACACCAACTGAAGCAATTTGTAGGGAACAACTTTAGTTCATTCTCCTTCGCATCTGGATTCTCTGCAAAATTGCTTCTGGGCTTTCGGCCAACCTCAGTAAAAATTGTGATTACTTTATCTTTGGTATCTTGTAGGCTGTTAAGAAAGTTTATTAACAGCCTTTGTTTGGCAAAGACTGAGTTTTTTTTAGTAAATTTAAGTTTTGTATAGACTTTGTGTGTGCTGGATTCTTTGGGGTCCGTAGCTGGGGCAGAAGAGGAAATCATTTCTGGACTTTTTGCTCGAGGACAGGGGAAAAAAATTGATTCTGGGTTTGGCTGATTCATACGTTTTGTCGTCAAAGGAACAGTTAGTACTGACAGTCCTGGATTTACTCACTATCACAATTGAGCCCAAAAATTTTCTGTTACTCAGCGAGACAGTTTTTAAATGTGTTTTGGCTGCATTTCAGAGCCGAAGAAGCTTCTCAAGTGAGAAGCGAAACATCTTCAAAGAAAAAACAAGTTTCCTCTTGAAACAAAAGCACCTCTGAGACAACCATTTTGTTAAGTGAATCCCTGCAATTGAATGAGACACATACACAGACACACAATCACACACCATAGATGGCTTGATGGTGGGTTCGGTGGTATAACGAACATCCAGAGTCGAGTTTGACTTCTCTTGCTGTTTCCCCTTTCCTGGGAGAGCGCTGAATTTGGATTCTGTGCAGCCCATTCTGGGAAGGGAGAAGAAAAAAACCAAAAGATAAATATTCCCATTTTGTTCCTCTTCGACATGCAAAACAACTGAAACGGACAAGACACAATTTCTGCGTGTGAGAATACAGTTAAACTGAGATTTCAGCGCAGCTTGCTGTCTCTCTCCTGGGGTTATTCTTGTTTCAAATATTTTCTCCAAATTGCCCTTCTCGGATAAGAACCTGTGCAGGGAATCCTCCTTTAGCGACCACAAGGGGGAACAGCCATTTGGTCATTAAGTGAAACAGTTGCTAAGCGAACTCGCGGCCGCTCTCTCAGCTTTCCTTTGCTTTACGGACCAGCGGAGGTCCTCGATGGGTGGCAATGTGGCTTTGAGTCACCCTCGTAACGGCGAAAGGTCGCTAAAGGAGGCCGTTGCTAAACGAGGACCCCCTGTATGAACCACGAGGCCAACTTTTCTTCTGTAGAATGTTCGTATTATGACCAAAAATAATAACAAATTCAGCTGCTATCATTTTTAACTTTGCTGGACACTCTTTTTTTGCAGATAAATTTAATAAAATAAATACGCATAAATGAAATATATCCAGCAGATGCTATCTGCAACAGTTTTTCCTGCAGGAAAAAAAAATTGCTAAAAGCAGCCAGCACAGAATAGAATAGTTGGAAGGGACCTTGGAGGTCTTCTAGTCCAACCCAGCTGCTTAGGCAGGAAACCCTACAGCACTTCAGACAAATGGCTGCCCGATCTCTTCTTAAAAACTTCCAGTATTGGAGCATTTACAACTTCTGGAGGCAAGTTGTTCCTCTGGTTAATTATTCTCCCTGTCAGGAAATGTCTCCTTAGTTCTAAGTTGCTTCTCTCCTTGATTTGTTTTCCTCTCCATTAAGGGCAGGGCATCAGGTCTGCT
The DNA here is from genome assembly GCA_030761175.1 of Masticophis lateralis. NCBI lineage: Eukaryota > Metazoa > Chordata > Lepidosauria > Squamata > Colubridae > Masticophis > Masticophis lateralis. The sequence continues at coordinate 212,550,098 of JAUDYJ010000003.1, read as the reverse complement.
GTCATTGAGTGAGAGGCAGGTGTTTTTTCTCACAAGTAGACCCACCCAGCCAGAGAAAACCATGGGGTTGGGGGGGGGGGGAGTTAGGCACCTGCAACGCACCTACAACATGAGCTGCAAAACTGTTAGTTCATAGTTCCAGGAGTTGGACTCTCCAGCTGTTATTCTAAGCCAGTGGTTTCCAACCTTGGCAGTTCGAAGAAGTGTGGACTTCAACTCCCAGAATTCCCTGGTCAGCAGGGCGAATTCTGAGAGTTGCTGGCTGGGGAATTCTGGGAGTTGAAGTCCACACCTCTTCAAGCTGCCCAGGTTGAGAAACACTGGTCTAAGGAACTAATGGTAGACTGCTTCTTCTCCTCTTCCTCCTTTTCCTTCTTCCTCCCCCTTCCTTTTGCTCCTCCTCCTCCTCTCCTCTGTGTACATTTTTCTCTTCCTTTTTTGTCCTCTCCTCCCTTCCTCCTTCCCTCCATTCTTCCTCTCTTCGTTCCTTCCTTCTCTCCCTATTCCCTCCCTCTGTCCCTTCCTCCTTTCTTTCTTTCTCCTTCCTTCCATCTCTCCTCTCTAATTTTCTTCCTCCCTCATTCCCTTTCCTTTCTTCCTCCCTCCCTCCCTCCTTTCTTTCTCTTTCTTTCCTCCTTTCCCCCTTTTCTTCCTTTCTTTCTTTCTTCCCCTTCCATCTCCCCTCCCTAACCCTATTCCTCCCTCCTTTTCCTTCCTTCCTTCCTCCCTCCCCCTTTCTTTCTTTCTTTCTCTTTCTTTCTCTTTCCGCCCTCCCTCCCTCCTTCCTCCCTTCCTTCCTTTCTCTCTTCTTTCCTTCCTTCCTTCCTTCCCTTTCTTTCTTTCTTTCTTTCTTTCTTTCTTTCTTTCTTCTTTCTTTCTTTCTTTCTTCTCCTTCCATCTCCCCTTCCTAACTCTATTCCTCCCTCCCTCCTTTTACTTCCTTCCTCCTTCCCTCCCTCCCTCCATTTTTCTTTCTTTCTTTTCTTTCTCTCTCTTTCCTCCCTCTCTCCCTCCTTCCTTTCCTTTCTTTCTTTTTCTTTCTTTCTTTCTTCCCTCCTTTTCTTTCTTTCTTTCTTTCTTTCTTCCTTCCTTCCTTTTTTCTTTCTTCTCTTTCTTTCTTTCCTTTCTCTCTCTCTCTCTCTCTCTCTTTCCTCCCACCCTCCCCCTTCTCCCTCTCCCTCTCTTTGTTTTTCTCTGTTTTTGTCCAGCAATGTCAGTTGGCCCCCTTGTTCAGCATGGCTTGCCAGCTCTACAAGAGGAAGCTGGGGTTGGGCGCCCATTAGACTGTGCAAATATATTTCTCAGTGCCGGGAAGCCCCCATTTGCATCTCCTGTCAACAAAGGCCAGCAACGGTTCCTCTCTTGCTTTGCATCCCAGCAGGCAAATTTTTCTTACTCCCTTGTAAAGAAAGTAACCGTAGGTCAGAAAGTCTGAATTGGAATTGCCCGAAGTAATGATTAGCAAAGGAATTTTCTCCTACTCGGAGTAGAGGCTGGACTAGTGGACCTCTTAGAGCCCTTTCGATTGTAGGATTCCAGATGTCTTCATCTTTAGCCCTGTGTACCTCACCACAACCCTTTGAGGTAGGTCAGGCTGCAAGATAACACTTCCAAGAAAGCTCACCAAGAAGCTTTCACAGCTGAATGGAAATTTAAACCTAGCACTTCCTTCTCTACCTCCTCCAGTTTGTTGGATTACAATCCCCATTATGCCCAACCTTCGGCTCCAACCACTACCCGACTGTGGCTATTTCCGCATAATAATTCCTTTTCCATAGCCACCCCCTCTGTCAATGACTCTGGGCAGCTTACAATTAAAAATATATATTGCACGATAATACATATTATTATATGTTGTGGACATTTGTGGAAGCAAAAAGATATTGGGCAAATATTTGCATGTGGCTGGAGAAGATGACGCTACAACATATTGATTTAAAACCGGAACTATTCCTGTTGGGGATTTTGCCGCGAATTTATAGTAAAGAAACTGTATATTTGATTATTCATGTTATAACAGCAGCTAGAATTTTATTTGCACAAAACTGGAAAAGCGAAGAGATCCCTAAAGATGAAAATGTGATTAAGAAAATTTTAGAATGTGCAGAAATGAACAGATTAACACTTGCAATTCAAGGAAAGGAAGAATCAGATTTTTATAATGTATGAGAGTTATTTTATTAATGGTTAGAGAATAAATATGAGAGCAACGTATTGTAAAAATAGATTAGTAGAGAAGAGAAATGTTAGGTTTATGTTATTTTATCAGTATTATTATCATTTAGTATTAATATAAGAATAATGTAAGAAATGAATATGGTAGTAAGTTTAATTGTTAAGACACAAAAAATTTTATACCCAGACAATACACTGTTTAATGAAAGATGGAATAAAATAAAAAAATTTAATAAGTAAAAAATTATATTGCAGTAAAGATGCTAAAAACATTTTCAAACAATAAAAGCCACAGAAGCATCCAACATAAATACAGGCAATGCTCAACTTACGACCACAACGGAGATAACAATTTCTGTTGTTAAGCAAGGCAGTTGTTAAGTGAGTCACACCCCATTTCGCGACCTTTTTTTGCCACCATTGTTAAGTGAATCACTGCACTGGTTAAGTTACTAACCCGGTTGTTAAGTGAATCAGGCTTCCCTGTCGACGTTGCTCGTCAGAAGGTTGAAAAAGTGATCGTATGACCGTCCTCCCCAGGACACTACACGCGTCATAAATATGAATCAGTTGCCAAGCATCCTAATTTTGATCACATGACTGTGGGGATTGCCACCGTGGTCATAAGTGCAAGGACCGGTCAGTTGCAAGTCACTTTTTCTAGTGCCGTTGTTAACTTCAAACAATCACTGAACAAATGGTTGTAAATCAAGGATTTGGCTTACAACCAACCTGAGTAGCGTAGGGGGGTAATGCCTCCTACAAAGGCAGCATTTAAGATCCAGCTGCCTGAAATTACTTGCGAGTTCAATCCCAGCCAGGCTCAAGGTCGACTCAGCCTTCCATCCTTTCGAAGGTGGGTAAATTGAGGACCCAGTTTGTTGGGGGCAATAAGCTGACTTTGTATAAATATAAATATACAAAAGTAGGAAGGCTATTGCTTAACGCACTGTAAGCCTAAAGCAGCCAAGACAGTTGGCCAGTTGACACATTCAGAGCCCCGGGCTCGTGAATAATTTAAAAATAATAAAATAATTGAATTTATCTTATTAAATGTATCGATTCATTTTACTGGACACCCACCTCGATTCGAAGCGACTCCGGGTGGGGCTCACAGCACTAAAAGCATTAAAAAAAAAAAAGAACCATCCACCGTAAATATTTCTGAAAAGAAATTACGCCGAAAAGTAGAATTGTAGTTAAAAGATGGGGAGGGAGGGAGAGGATGCAGGAGGGATGGGAGGAGGTGGATTTACAGAATAACAGAGTTGGAAGGGGCCTTGTAACAACAGTACGCTGATGACACTCAGCTGTACATCTCCACCCCAGACCACCCCAACGATGCCGTGGAAGTGATGTCCCAGTGCCTGAAGCTGTGCGGGTCTGGATGGGGAGAAACAGGCTTCGACTCAACCCCTCCAAGACCGAGTGGCTGTGGCTGCCGGCGTCCCGATATAGCCAGCTGACTCCATCGCTGGTTATTGGGGGCGAATCACTGGCCCCCACGGAAAGGGTGCGCAACTTGGGCGTCCTCCTGGATCCACGGCTGTCTTTAGAGGATCACACGACAGCTGTGGCCAGGGGGGCTTTCTATCAGGTCCGCCTGATACGCCAGTTGCGGCCCTTTCTAGATCGGGACTCCCTACGCACAGTCACTCAGGCGCTCGTCACGTCTTGCTTGGACTACTGTAATGCTCTCTACATGGGGCTCCCCTTGGGATGCATCCGGAGGCTTCAGCTGGTACAGAATGCGGCCGCGCGGGGGATTATGGGAGCGACAGGGCGCTCCCATGTGACACCTCTCCTGCGTGAGCTGCATTGGTTGCCGGTTGATTTCCGGGTGCGTTTCAAGGTGTTGGTAATCACCTTTAAAGCGCTCCATGGCTTAGGACCAGGGTACTTACGGGACCGCCTTCTGCCACCTATTGCCTCCTACCGGCCGGTTCGCTCCCACAGAGAGGGCCTCCTCAGGGTGCCGTCAGCCAGACAGTGCCGGCTGGCGACCCCCAGGGGGAGAGCATTCTCTGTGGTAGCCCCCACCCTCTGGAACGATCTCCCTCCAGATCTGAGAACTATCGCTGACCTCCGGACCTTTCGTCGGGCTTTGAAGACTCATCTCTTCCAACTTGCCGGACTTGCCTGATCCCTCCTATTTTTAAACTATTTTTAAACTTTTTAGAGTTTTAGTTTACTTGGTTTTACATTTTCAGCCTAAATTTATATTGATTTTAGTACGTCTTAACTTTTGTATTTGTACTGGTTTTAAATTGGCTGTTCACCGCCCTGAGTCCGGAAGGAGAAGGGCGGTATAGAAATTTAATAATAATAATAATAATAATAACAATCCATTTTCCAGCTTCACACAAGACCCCCCCCCCACTCAAAATAAAATCCGTAGTCTCGCTTACCTGCCATGCTCACAAGCTTAGCCCCAAACCCAGGTTTAGCATTTCAGTACTGTGTGAACGCAGCCATGTCCCCAGACAAGCAAAGAGTTTTGCCGGCAAAGAGTGGGAATTAGGAAGTGGCTCACAATTTAAGCATCTCTGCAACTTCGCTTGGGAGGGGAACAAGGGCGGGGGGGAATCCCAACTGTGCCGTGTCACAGTCGCAACCCATATCGTGGGAGAGGACACGATGGGGAAAGACTGCTTCCTTCCGTCCTGATAGGAACCCTCCAGAAATTCGCACAGATGCACCAAAAAGCAGAAGCACGTTTAAAATATGTATATATATTATTTTTGCGGCTCAGACAAGAATTACGGTAAGCAGAGTGACCTTTGAAACAAACACTTGCAGAAGCTGGACTGGAGGGGTGTGTATGGGGTATTTGAACCCCCACCCACCCACCCAGGATCAAAACTGACCTCAACAGAGCGGGAAGTGCTGAAGAGGAAGAAGAGGAAGGTTGTGGGAAGCAGAGGGCTGCCAGGAATTCCGGGTTTTCTCTGCCACCCCAAAATAGCAGCAAAAAGCATCTCCCCAAGTCCAGGTTTGACAAGGCTAAAGTTTATTTACTGTTATTATTTTTGCAAATAACAGTTCGTTTACTGTTATTATTTTTGCAAATAAAAGTTTATTGACTGTTATTATTTTTGCAAATAAAAGTTTATTGACTGTTATTATTTTTGCAAATAAAAGTTTGTTTACTGTCATTATTTTTGCAAATAACTCAAGGCAGTCAACGTGTCAAGCACATCTTCCTCCTCCTCTTTTCCACGCAACAACAGCCCTGCGAGGTGGGTTGGGCTGAGAGAAAGAGTGATTGGTCCAAAGTCATCCAGCTGGTTTTCATGGCTAAGGCAGGACTAGAACTCACAGTCTCCTGCTGATTGACCCAAAGTCACCTAACCAACTTTTATGCCTAAGGCAGTACTAGAACTCTCCGTCTCCTGGCAGTTGGCCCAAAGTCATCCAGCTAGCTCTCATGGCTAAGGTGGGCCTAGAACTCACTGGCTCCCAGTAATTGCCCAAAATCACCTACCTGGTTTTTGTGCCTAAGGCATACTAGAACTCCCTATCTCCTGGTGGTTGGCCCAAAGTCATCCAGCCAGCTCTCATGGCTAAGGTGGGCCTAGAACTCATCATCACCTGGCAATTGGCCCAAAGTCACCCAGCCGCCTTTCATAGCTAAGGAAGGACTAGAACTCACTGTCTCCTGGTAATTGTCCCAAAATCACTTACCTGGTTTTTGTGCCTAAGGCAGTACTAGAACTCCCCTTCTCCTGGTGATTGGTCTAAAATCACCCAGTCAGCTTTCACGGCCAAGGTGGGACTAGAACTGAGCATTTGATTCTTTTTTTTTAAAATTAAATTTATATGCCGCCCTTCTCTGGAGACTCAGGGCGGCTTACAATGCATTAAGCAATAGCCTTCATACTTTTGTATATACCTGCTTAGTAGGGCTTTCGGCCCCCCCAAGCGGTGTTCTTTTTTATACAAAGTCAGCTTATCGCCCCCACAAAATGGGTCCTCATTTTACCTACCTCAAAAGGATGGAAGGCTGAGTCAACCTTGAGCCTGGTGAGATTCGAACTCGCAGTAATTGCAGGCAGCTGGTGTCACTTTAACACCACTTAAGCTGCTGAGCCATCAGGCTCTTGTTGGTTGTTATCTGATTAGGTGTCACTAACTTAATTTATTTATTAAGACATATGAAGAATCGATTTATTTATTTATTTATTTCTACAGTGGTACCTGGGTACTCAACTGCTTTGAAATCGAATTTGATACGCAGAGCCTTGGACGCAAACACGTCATCCCGATACTCACTATTTGTTTGGTATTCAACACACATGCTAGAACTTGTCGGTGTCAGCTGCCCTGTGACTCACTACATTATTTCCTTAAAGAAAAAAAATTGATTTGGTACTCATTGTTTTTGGTGCTCATCGCACCTCCTGGAACCAGAATACAGCATAACAGAGTTAGAAGGGACCTTGGAGGTCTTCTAGTCCAACCCCCTGCTTAGGCAGGAGACCTGTTCTGGCCCTGCTCCCAGGAATACACCCCCTCAGACAGTCAGAGTCTAATGAACTGGCAGGCAATCAAGTAAGCTGATAAAAAGCTTGGCAGCAATCCCCGCAGCTGCTTGCCAAAGCCTTTATTAATAGTTCAGTCAAATACACACCACCAAAATGTCCAGAGCTGAGACACAGGGCAGATTCGAAACCGGGATCCATGAATCTTTGTTTTGTCCGTCACAAAGATACAGGCTGCAATCCCTCTCTTTTATAGCCTGTGGGGTGTGGTCCACCAGCTAATCACAACCACGCCTTTTCCTCTGCTGGGCTCTCCTGACTCTCCGACGCTGGCGAGGATCTAGCCAAAACTCACTCCCCTCATCAATGTCCTCCTGTGGCTGCGGGGATGAGCTTGGCTCTGGGCCTATCTCCTGCCCTTCGGTGTCCTCCGGAGGCATTGCCAGAGTGGAGGGTCCTGGAGAAGGAGGCCTTGCCAACTCCTCTCCCTCACTCTCAGAGTCCTCCCCTGCTGATGATGCAGGCTCAGGCAACGGAGCCACAACAAGACCCTATCCCAGTGATGGCTAAACTTTTTGCCATCATGTGCCAAAAGTGGGGGTCGCGCAGGGGGGGGCATGCACTTGCGTGCCCACACACTCATAATTCAATCCACCCCGCTCCCACGCATGCGGCACTCTCCCCCGCTGGGTGACCCCTGCTTTTGGCACACAATGGCACAGTGGGCCCTTTTCTCACCCTCCTCAGGCTCCAGAGGCTTTCTAGGAGCCTGGGGAGGGCGAAAATGGCCTCCCACCCCCACCCCCCCGAGGCTGGAAACAGCCCATTTCCTGACTTCCGGTGGGCCCAGAAGGCCCAAAAATAGCTGGCCAGTGTGCACATGTGTGCTGGAACTCAGCTAGGGCAATGCTTGCATGCCCACCGATATGGCTCCGTGTGCCGTAGGTTCGCCATCACGGCCCTATCCCATTTTAGACAAATGGTGGTCCAATTTCTTCTTAAAAACCTCCACTGATGGAGTACCACAATTTCTGGTGGCAAGCAGTTCCACTGATTAATTCTTCTGTCGGGAAGTTTTTCCTTAATTCCAGGTTGCTTCTCTCCTTGATTAGTTTCCATCCATTGCTTCTTGTCCTGCCCTCAGCTGCTTTGGAGAATAGCTTGACTCCCTCTTCTTTGGGGCAGCCCCTGAGATATTGGAAGACTGCTATCATGTCTCCCCTGGTCCTTCTTTTCATCAGACTAGACATATCCAGTTCCTGCAATTATTCATTGTATGTTTTAGCCTCCAGTCCCCTCATCATCCTGGTTGCTTTTCTCTGCACTCTTTCTAGAGTCTCAATATCTTTTTTATAATATGGTGACTAAAACATACAATGAACGGTTGCAGGAACTGGGCCTGGCTGGTCTAGGGAAGAGAAGGACCAGGGGGACAGGAGAGCATCTTCCAATATTTGAGGGGCTGCCCCAGAGAGGAGGAAGGGGATCAAGCTATTTTCCAAGACACCCGAAGGCCAGACAAGGAATAACGGATGGAAACTGAACAAGGAGAAATTCAACCTAGAAATAAGGAGGAATTTTCTGAGAGTGAGAACAATTAACCGATGGAACAAAAGTTGCCTTCAAAAGCTGTGGGAGCTTCATCCCTGGAGGCTTTCAAGAAGAGACTGGACTGTCATCTGTCAGAAATGGTCTTGGGTCTTGGGCGGGGGGTTCGACTAGATGACCTCTAAGGTCCCTTCCAACTCTGTTAATCTGTAATCTAATCGGTGACCAAAATTGGATGCATACTCCAAGTGTGGCCTTACCAAGGCCTCAGAAAGTGGTACTAACACACTTCATGGGGTCTTGATTGTGTCACTCTGTTAAAGCCGCCGAGGACTGCATCATGACAAGTCCCATTGTGCAGCTGTATTTCACACTTCTTAACCGCCCATTTCCCTCAAAGAGGATTTTAATCATTTTAATGCAATCTACCGTCTATTATTGTTTTTGAACTGTCATCTTCTTGGCGAGGCCGGCATAGGAGCAGAGAGATTTTTGCAAATAAAAAAATTAAATTAAATTAAAGTATAAAATAAAATAAAATTTTAATTGGGGTTTACTTTTAATGATTAGGGCCAAATTGTTTAATGTATTTTTAAACTGCTTTTAAATTTTGTATTTGTTTGTTTGTTTTATTGTTGGCTGTGCACCGCCCTGAGTCCTCTGGGAGAAGAGCAGTATAAAAATTAACTTAATAATAATAATAATAATAATAATAATAATAATAATAATAATATAAAACAAATTATATATATATATATATATATATATATATATATATATATATATATATATATATATATATAGGTCTTTGGTTATTCGGGTCTTCTCCCGCGTAGAATTGGAAGTATCTTGGCGACGTTTCGACGAAGTCTCATTCGTCATCTTCAGGCTGGTGTTCTCGGCTTCGAGAACACCAGCCTGAAGATGACGAATGAGACTTCGTCGAAATGTCGCCAAGATACTTCCAATTCTACGCGGGAGAAGACCCGAATAACCAAAGACTTACATACAAACACCCGCAAAAACCTCAGAAAACATATATATATACTGCCTTGTAGGCAGACGGCCCAGGTTCAAATCCCAGTAAGGGTATGACTGTCTGATGAGAGCAAATAAGCTCGAAATAGATCTATAACAGCCTCCCTTTATTTATAGTATTATCAGCAAAAATATTATATATATATATATATATATATATATATATATATATATATATATATATATATATTTATTATTTTATTTTCGTAGGTCTTTATGTGTATCTTTCTTTATGCCAGGGATTTTCCTACGTATATTAAGATGTTTCATGGCCTAATTTTCGGTGAAATCTCAATTCACCAGCTTTTAGGCCTTTTTAAATATTACAGCAGCTATATGCTATCTGTTTGAGTTTATGTGGGAGACTAGAATGGACCCATTTCTGCCTCGTTATAATAAACTAAAATATAAATTAATAAAATGAAATGTAATGAAATAAAACAAATAATAAACTAAAATAAATTAAAATAATACTGAAGTGAAGTGAAGTATATTAACCAAACCAAACCAAACCAAACCAAACCAAACCAAACCAAATCAAACACAATAAAATAAAATAAAATAAAATAAAATAAAATAAAATAAAATAAAATAAAATAAAATAAAATAAAATAAAATAAAATAAAATAAAATCCCACATGCAGAAAGTCACAGGCAGGCCAGCTTCCTCATTGAGTGACGCCACCGTCCGCATGCGGAAGTCCGCAGGAGGAACCGAGGCTCAGCTGTGATAGCAGAAGTTTTCTCCCATCGGTCTGGAAACCCTGCAGCGGCTTTCCTCCTGGCAGAGACTGCAAAAAGCCTGCAACAGCTGGAAACCTCGGCGTTTCAGACCCGGGAGACTTGCAGACGGTGAACCATCCCTCCTCCTAAAGTCGCAGCTAAGCAACCCTTGAAGCTACAATTAGTCCTCGACTTACAGCCATTCAGAGTTACAATGGCATTGAAAAAAGTGACTTATGACCGGTCCTCACACTTACATCCATCCCAATATCTCCATAGTGACATGATTAAAGTTCAGATTCTTGGCCACTGGCCTGCATAAGTAGTCCTTAACTTGCAATCAGTTGTTTAGCAACCGTTCAAAGTTACATTGATATTGAAAATGCCACAGGTCACCAGTCCTCACACTTATGACCATCCCAGTAACCCTGTAGTCATGTGATCAAAATTGAGGCGCTTGGCAACCCGCTGTACAAAGAGTCCTCGACTTACAACCGTTCCTTTAGCAACTGTTCGAAGTTAAAATGATACTGAAAATGCTAATTGTGACCGATCCTCGTACTTACGACCGTCCCAGCATCCCTGTGGTTGCATAGTCAAAGTTCAGGTGCTTGGCAAGTGGCATGTACAAGTAATTTTATTTTTGCAAAATCATACTAACTAGCCATTTTTATAACGACAAATCTGTTTAATCGGTAGAACCCAAAATCAAAGTTTCATTTTTTTCCCCACCTCAAGCACAAAGTCCAGAAACGGTTTCCAAGGAGAAATAAAATTATTTGTATTTTTTTTCCCCTTGATCAAACCAATCAGTCAAACCAGACCCCACAATCTTTGGGGTCTTAAGGTGCCATTCAACCACAAAGGTGAACCTTATGTCCTCCAGATGTTTCCTCAAGTTCTCCATCTACTGTCCCATTGAGCTCTAGGAACAGACAGTGTAAGAATTGTGACAGCCACTACGTAGGACAAACAGGTAAAACTGGTAGAGGGAATCCATGAACACCAACCAGCAGCCAGAAGATGTGATGAAAATCCCTCAATTGCACCACACTTGGACAGATGCCACCATAGTTTCAACTGGGGAACTGTCAGCATCCCAGACCAAGCCAATGCCGAGAATTCCTGGAAGCCTGGCATTCAGACAAAGCAGCCGTCAGCAGGCACATAGAGGTAAACAACATTTACACGCCATTCAAAAGAGACCCTCAAAAAGCTAATAAGGAAACCCAAAGGCCCAAACACCTCCAGACCAGCTATCGACACCCAGAGATTAGATTAATTTCTGACCAACAACCAGAGCTGTAAACAACAGACCCGTCAAGGAACCACCAACTCAGACAAACAATCAAACAGTCAACAACAGTCTAATCAAGGAACCAGCAAGAAGAAGACAATCCCAACAACGATAATAGGATGCAAACCTGAGAGCAGCCCCCATTCCTTTGTAGCACTGATGATGTTCTCTAGTTGGGTCAAGAAGACAACAGGCAAGCTCAGAGAGCACTGAGGATCCACAGTTCCCCTCCTTCTCTTTCTCCTCCTCTTCTCCTCCTCTTCCCCTTCCCCTTCTCCTCCTCCTCCGTATCACAAACCACACTGCCTTCTAGCATTAATGATCTCACCCAGTTGACTCACGAAGCATCTGCAAGAAATCCACCAACTTCAGAGAGCATCCTCCCTGCAAACCCCACCCCCTTGTAGCACTGATGATGTTATCTAGATGGGTCATGAGACGTCTCCAACAAAACAAGCGAGCTCGGAGAGCACCAACACCCCCACATGTCTCCTCCTCTAGTACCCCCTTAGACATAAAAGCCAGCTGGGGGTGACTTTGGGCCAATCATGAAGAGATGGAGAGTTCTAGTCCCATTTTAGGCAGGAGAGCCAACTGGGTGCCCGGCTGAATTCTGCAAGGGGCTTCCCCTGAAACAAAGGCTGCTGAGCGACCCTGCAGGTTTAAAGGCCTCTGGGAAAGATAGCGTGGGAGGCACCTGGCTGAGCTAACACATTCCCCAACACAGAAGAGGAAGAAGAGGCTAGCAGTGCCCCATCCCTCAGGGCCTTCTCTGCACCCGGTTTCAATGAAGTGTCAAACACCCAGCTGCAACTAGCCAACCGCAAAGCCGCAGGGCGTTCGAGAAGCGAGATCCGATCTCGTGGTCAGAAGCCGGAAACAAGAGTGCAAGTAAAACTCACTGAGCAGAGTTTGGCTGGCTGGCAGGCAGGAAGTCTGCGCCAGGCTGATTAAAGAAGGGGGCAGTTTGGGGATTGGGATGCTCCCATGCCAGGGACCCTGAGACAAGCAATTATTATTATTATTATTTAATTTTGATTTATATGCCGCCCTTCTCCGAAGACTCAGGGCGGCTTACAATGCGTTAAGCAATAGCCTTCATGCTTTTGTATATTTATACAAAGTCAGCTTATTGCCCCCACAAACTGGGTCCTCAGTTGACCTACCTTAGAAAGGATGGAAGGCTGAGTCAGCCTTGAGCCTGGGGAGATTCGAACTTACAGTAATTGCAGACAGCCGGATGTTAATTACAGTGCTTAGTCTGCAGAGCTATCCAGGCTCTGATTCTGGTGGTCGTAAAGCGGATCAATACATGACAGTGCACATATAGACTGGGTGAAACCAGGCTTAATAGCAGTCACTGTGAAAGGGACCTTGGATTTATTGGAGTCTTAGTGGACAACCAACTAAATAGGAGCCAGCCGTGTGCGCCGGCAGCCAAAAAAGCCAATGCAATCCTAAACTGCATTAACAGAGGGATACAATCAAGATCAAGGGAGGTACTAGCATCACTCTATAAAGCCTTAGTAAGACCACATCTATAATCCTGCATCCAGTTTTGGTCCCCACACTATAAAAAGGATGCTGAGACTCTAGAAAGAGTGCAGAGAAGAGCAACCAGGATGATGAGGGGACTGGAGGCTAAAACATACGAAGAACGGTTGCAGGAACTGGGCCTGGCTAGTCTAGTGCAGAGAAGGACCAGGGGAGACAGGAGAGCATCTTCCAATATTTGAGGGGCTGCCACAGAGAGGAGGAAGGGGGTCAAGCTACTCTCCAAAGCACCCGAAAGCCAGACAAGGAACAATGGATGGAAACTGAACAAGGAGAGATTCAACCTGGAAATAAGGAGGAATTTTCTGACAGGGAGAACAATCAACCAATAGACAAATGGTTGTCCAGTCTCTTCTTAAAAACCTCCAATGATGGAGCACCTACAACTTCTGGAGGCAAGCAGTTCCACTGGTTAATTCTTAATTCCAGGTTGCTTCTCTCCTTGATCAGTTTCCATCCATTGTTTCTTCAGGTGCTTTGGAGAACAGAACAAAACAGGGACCTTGGAGGTCTTCAACCTCCTGCTCCAACCAGGAGACCCCACCTCATTCTGGACAAATGGCCATCTAGTTTCTTCTTAAAAGCCTCCAGTGATGGAATACCCACGATTTCTGGAGGCCAGCAGTTCCACTGGTTAATTGTCCTTGCTATTAGGAAGTTTCTCCTTAATCTCAGGTTGCTTCTCTCTTTGATTAGTTTCCATCCGTTGCTCCTTGTCCTGCCTTCAGGTGCTTTGGAGAATAAGTAGACCCCCTCCTCTTTGTGGCAGCCCCTCAAATATTGCAACACTGCTATCCTGCTATCCTTTCCGTTCGTCTTTAATCCGCTTATCACCCCTGGTCTGACCGCCTCTCTGTCCAGCTTCATATTTCTGACCCATATCCATTTCTTTAAAAGTCGCTTTTATTCCCGATTTGCATCTCTTTCCATCTGTTTGCGTTTCCATTCTGCAAGCTCATGTTCCCTTTTCTGCGGTTTCTTTTGGTAAACTTCCTTTTTCTGAAGCAAACCTTCTCTAGGGCATCTTTCTGGGCTCACTACCAGTTGCTAAGGGAAGTTACGGGGCGAAAGACTGGCAGACGGCCAGCCGAGGAGAAAAGTTTGCGGCTAATAACCCAGAGGTGAAAACCTCAAGGCAAAGCAGGCAAGGCGAAGAGACTGAGCCGAAAAGTCCCATTCTGCATTACAATGGACCTCCCCATGGCTACTCCCCCACCACAAAATAGATCATAAAACTGGACACAGTCATGTTGCAAACCCTCTGAACGAATGCCCCGACTTACAACTGTAATGTATGTATTGATTTATTAACTTATCATTACATTTAAATTAAATTATTAAGTGCCACTCGTTCGGTTTGCAAAGCGACTCTGCAAAGGCTAATTCTGGGCTCAGTTATGGGGACTTCCTGTACATTAAGTCCACATTTTAAGAACCAGTTTGCTGTAATGGTGAAGGTGCTGGACTAGAAACTTGGAACCTGGAGTTCTAATCCCCTCTCCCTCAGCCATGAAAGCCGGCTGGGTGACTTTGGGCCAATCACTAGGAGACAATAAATTCTATGTCAGAGCGGCAATCAGCCCCGTTACCTTGCCTGGGATAATTGCCCTCAATTAGGGGTGGAATCATGGCTTCTTCCTTGTGTATACTTTGAAAAAATAAACCGAAGATATATTTTCTAATTAAACTCATATTTATTGTAAAGAAAATAAAACATCTTACTAATCTAAATTAGTTACATCTTGGAATCATTCCCAGCCTGACCTCTCTTGGCTGGAGAACAAAGAAAAAGTTTTAGAGAAGAAGAAAGGAATGTAGACATGCGCAGGAGATTAGAGATAAGAACTTGGCAAGCTACGGTAAGTCTGAAAGTCCAGAAATAAAAGCTCAGCTGGTAAATACAAAAACGCAGTGACATTCTAGTCCCATTTTAGCCATGAAAGCCAGCTGGGTGACTTTGGGCCAGTTAGTCTCTCTCAGTTCAACTTTCCTCACAGGAAGGTTGTTGCTGGGAAAAATAGGAGGGAGCATTCTTTATACTGCTTTGAGTGGTACAAAATAGAAGTGGAATATAAATCTAACAACAACAACAATAATAATACGTTTGATGAGGGCTCACTGTTTTAAATCACTTCAACAACAGGCAATAATATTCACTTAAGACAGTGCTTCTCAACCTTAGAAGCTTGAAGATGGGTGGACTTCAACTCCCAGAATCCCCCAGCCAGCTGGCTGGGGGATTCTGGGAGTTGAAGTCCACCCATCTTCAAGCTTCCAAGGTTGAGAAACACTGACTTAAGACTTTACGTTGAACATCTAATTTAGGATTATTTAAGACAATAATTATTTAAGACAATAATTCCTAACTGTGACATATATCCTATATACAGTGGTGAAATCCACATTTTTTTACTACCGGTTCTGTGGGCGTGGCTTGGTGGGTGTGGAAGGGGAAGGATACTGCAAAATCCCCATTCCTTCCCCACTCCTGGGGAAAGGATATTGCAAAATCTCCATTCCCATCCCACTCTGGGGCCAGCCAGAGGTGGCATTTGCCGGTTCTCCGAACTGCTCAAAATTTCCATTACCGGTTCTCCAGAATCTGCTGGATTTCACCCCTCTTTCTCCCTCCTTCCCACCTTTTCCTTCTCTCCTTCCTTCTTTCCTTCCTTCTTCTCCCTTCTTTCCCGTCTCTCCTTTTTTCTTTCCCTCCTTCCTTCTCACCTTTTTCCTTCTTCTTCTTTCCTCCCTTCTTTTCTCCTTTCCTTCCCTCCTTCCTTTCCTCATGCCTTCTCTCCTTCCTTTCTCCTTCTTCCCTTCCCTCCTTCCTTCTTTTTTCTTTCCCTCCCTCATTCTCCCCTTTTCCTTCTCTCCTTCCTTCCTTCCTCCCTTCTTCTCCCCTTTCTTTCCCTTTCCTTCCCTCCTTCCTTCTCACCTCTCCTTCTTTCCTCCCTTCTTCTCTCCTTTCTCTTCCTCCTTCTTTCCTTCTTTCCTCCTTTCTTCCCCTCCTTCCTTCTTCCCTTCCCACTTCCTTCTTTTTTCTTTCCCTCCCTTTTCTTTCTCTCCTTCCTTCTTTCCTCCCTTCTTCTCTCCTTTCTCTTCCTCCTTCTTTCCTTCTTTCCTCCTTTCTTCCCCTCCTTCCTTCTCTCCTTCCCTTCCCCCTTCCACCTTTTTTCTTTCCCTCCCTTTTCTTTCTCTCCTTCCTTCCTTCCTCCCTTCTTCTCCCCTTTCTTTCCCTTTCCTTCCCTCCTTCCTTATCACCTCTCCTTCTTTCCTCCCTTCTTCTCTTTCTCTTCCTCCTTTTTTCCTTCTCTCCTTCCCTTCCCACTTCCTTCTTTTTTCTTTCCCTCCCTTTTCTTTCTCTCCTTCCTTCTTTCCTCCCTTCTTCTCTCCTTTCTCTTCCTCCTTCTTTCCTTCTTTCCTCCTTTCTTCCCCTCCTTCCTTCTCTCCTTCCCTTCCCTTCCCCCTTCCTTCTTTTTTCTTTCCCTCCCTTTTCTTTCTCTCCTTCCTTCCTTCCTTCCTCCCTTCTTCTCCCCTTTCTTTCCCTTTCCTTCCCTCCTTCCTTCTCACCTGCTGGCTGTCCTCCCCGAGTTGCCCCGACGGCGCGTTCCGAGCGCTCCGAGCCTCCCGCGGTCAGTGGAGCCGCCTCCTCCGCCTCCGCCTCCCCTGGCGCCTCCCGGGCAGCCTCTTGCGATCCTCCCCGACGGCCAGCCAGGCTCGACTGCCAGGGCAGCGCCGGGAACCGCCGCGGAAACCAAACCCACCGGCGGCCGCGCCTCCTTCCAGGAAGCGGCGCCCGCGGGCGCCTCCTGGCCGGCCGGCTGTGCGCACAGCTGGACGGCTGCGTTCTGGGGATCGCGCCTGCAAAACGGGGGGCGCGCTTTCCTGGATGGGGCGCGGGAGAAGGAGGACCAAATGCACACAGGTGGAAAAAGCGCAGAGAAGAGCAACTGAGAGGGTCAAAGGCCTGGAGACTAAAACATAGGAAGAAGGGTTGCAGGATTTGGGGTTTGGCTAATCTGGAGAAATTGAAGAATTAGGGGGGACGTGATAGCGGTCTTCCAGTATTTGAGGGGCTGCCCCAAAGAAGAGGGGGTCAAATTATTCTCCAAAGCATCAGAAAGCAGGACAAGGAGCAAGGGATGGAAACGAATCAACCTGGAATTCAGGAGCAGCTTCCTAACAGCGAGGACAATTAACCCGTGGAACACCTTGCCACCAGAAGTCGTTGGGTGCTCCATCACTGGAGGTTTTTAAGAAGAGATTGAACATCATCCACCTATCTAAAATAGTATAGGATCTCCTGCTTGAGGAGAAGTTTGGACTAGGAGACTTCCAAGGTTCCTTCCAGCTCAATTCCAAATGGAATAGTCTAAATTTTAAGACTTGTGGTCTTCATGGCTGGCTGGGGGATTTGGTGATCAATTCAAAATGAATTGAAGGGCTGGAGACTCTGCTCCATTTCAGATAAATGGCTGTCCAGTCCAGTCTCTTCTTAAAGTCTTCCAGTGATGGACTATCAGCAACTTCTAGAGGCAACCTGTCCTTCTGAATAATTGTTCTCACTGTTAGTAAGTTTCTCCTTAGTTCCAGGTTGCTTCTCTCCTTGGTTAGTTTCCATCAGTGGTTTCTTGTCTTGCCTTCGGCTGCTTTGGAGAATAAATTGACCCCCTCTTCTTCGGGGCAGCAGCCCCCCAATATTGGAAGACTGCCATCATGTCACCCCTAGTCCTTCTTTTCTCTAGACCTGCCAAGCCCAATTCCTCCGATCCTTCTTCATATGTTTTTGTCTCCAGTCCTTTCATCATCTTAGTTGCTCTTCTTCGCACTTTTTCCAAAGTCTCAATGTCTTCTTTTATTTATTTATTATTTATTTATTTATTACATGTATTTGTATGCCGCCCTTCTCCCGAAGGACTCAGGGCGGCAAACACAAGTTAAGAAACATGTACCATAAAATCGCATTTTAAATCAAATAACTAATTAATGATAAACAATAAAACCCAGAATCAGAGTCAGCCTATTTGCTTGAACAGCCAAGTCTTCAGCTCCCAACGGAAGGAGCGGAGATCAGGAGCCGTCCGGAGCTCGGTAGGTAATTCATTCCAGAGGGTGGGAGCACCCACAGAGAAGGCCCTACCCCTGGGCACCGCTAGATGACATTGGCTCGCCGTTGGGACCCTGAGGAGAGCGGCCCTATGTGAGCGAACAGGACGGTGGGAAGCAGGCAGGAGAAGGTCCTGTAAATATCCTAGACCTAAACAATGTAGGGCCTTATAGGTGAGAACCAGCACCTTGAAGCAGACCTGGAGAACCACTGATAACCAGTGCAGCTGATGCAGGAGGGGTGTTATATGGGAGTAGGGGCTCCCGTAACAACCCGTGCGGCTGCATTCTGGATCAGCTAGAGTCTCCGGGTGCATTTTGTAATGTGGTGACCAAAACTAGATGTAGTATTATAGGTGTGCTCTTACTAGGGCTTTATAGAGTGGTATTAGTACCTCCCTTGACCTTGATTGTATCCTTCTCTTTATACAATCCAGGATTATATCAGCTACAACCAATGATTGTATTGAATTCTGGGAATTGTAGTCCACAAGTCGTAAAATTGCCAGAGGTTGGACACCCCTGTTCTAAAACATGACACAGTTATACCAGTGGTGAGATCCAAATTATTTTACTACCGGTTCTGTGAGCGTGGTGTGGCTTGGTGGGCGTGGCTTGGTGGGTGTAGCAGGGGAAGGATACTGCAAAATCTCCATTCCCATCCCACTCCAGGGGAAGGATACCGTGAAATCCCCATTCCCTCCCCACTCCTGAGGGAACGATATTGCAAAATCTCCATTCCCACCCCACTCTGGGACCAGCCAGAGGTGGCATTTGCCGGTTCTCCGTATTACTCAAAATTTCCGCTACCGGTTCTCCAGAACCTGTCAGAACCTGCTGGATTTCACCCCTGAGTTATACTACCCCAGAAGTTAAATTATTACAGTAGATCACTATGGTGGTGAGTTTGTCACGTACTGTGTGTGTAACTGTATTATAAAAACAAGCAACTGTTTTGAAATACCCTGTATTATGTGAACTAACAAATTGCACCAACTGACTATAACAAATTGAACATTCAAATAAGGCTGCAGGTACGGATTTGAATACTAGATACATAGAATACAAACGTAGAGGAGAAAAGTACTCTTATGTACTTAGGATAACAGCGGTGATATGTGGTATCCTTGAATTTTGCCCTTTTTATTCGTTTTTCCTCTGAAATATTCTTTCCAGCTGACATTAAGAAAGCTTGGGAGACGGAAATCAGTGCAAGGAACAGGGAGATTGGTTATCTTCGGAACAGAAATGACAAACCCACACTGTGGCCTAGATCAGTGTTGGGCTCTTAAAGAGGTCTGGGCTTCAATTCCCAGAATTCCCAACCAGCATGGGTGGGCTTTAACTCCCAGGATCCCTCAGCCAGCAGAATGAATGGATGATGGATGGATGGATGGATGGATAGAAGAGGAGGAGAAGGAATATAGAATCAGAGAAGGAAACTGGGAAGGGAAAAGAGGAGGGGGAGAGAGGAAGAGGAGTAGGAGTAGGGGGAAGAAGAAGAGAGGAGGAGGAGAGAAGAAGAGGAGTAGGAGTAGGGGGAAGAAGAAGAAAGGAGGAGGAGAAGGGGAAAGAAGAAGAAAGGAGGAGGGGAGGAGGAGAAGAAAGAGGCAAAGAAGAAGAGGAGGGGGAGGAGGACGAAGAAGAAAAGAGGAGGAGGAGAGGAGGAGGAGAAAGAGGCAAAGAAGAAGAGGAGTGGGAGGAGGACGAAGAAGAAAAGAGGAGGAGGAGAGGAGGAGGAGAAAGAGGCAAAGAAGAGGAGGGGGAGGAGGATGAAGAAGAAAAGAGGAGGAGGAGAGGAGGAGAAGAAAGAGGCAAAGAAGAGGAGGAGGAGAAGGAGGAGAGGAGGAAGGAGAAGGAGAAGAAGAAGAAGGTTGGATGCTTAAATCAGTGTTTCTGAACCTTGGCAGCTTGAAAATGTGTGTACCAACTCCTAAACTTCATGATGGCTGGGGGATTCCTGGAGTTGAGGTCCACCCATCTTTAAGCGGCAAAGCTGAGAAACCATGATCTTGTAAGCCAGGGAACTCCAACCTTGGCAACTTTAAGCCTTGGTGGACTTGAACTCCCAGAATTCCCTGGGGAATTGTGGAGATCCCTGTTCTAGGCCAAGCCCATTTCTACCTCTTGGCAAAGTCATTGCCTATCACAGGAGACACCCTTCTGGTGTTGGTGGATGGCAGGTCTTGACCCATCAAGACCAGAACAGCCTTGATGGACCAGATCATTGAGAGACAGAGAAAGAGGCAGAATTGGGACATGCATTCCGAGGAAAGGAGTTGTAAATTTGACTTGATGTGACACACTTTAATTTCCAAATAGAAGTTTGGCTGACAACCAAAAGGTTCATTTGGGGCTAACAAACGCAAGACAAGGAGGAATTTTCCCAGTAGGGCAATTTGCATCTTTTAGGTCACCCCACCCATCTCCACGGATTCCTGTATTGGCAGGAAACTTGAGTTACCCAACGTCATCTTCGAACAAGAAGTAGACGGAGGGTTTTCCCTGATTCTGCAATTCTGCAGAGCCATCAGATATTGGAGACTGTTGGGCACCAGATTTAGAAGTTGAGTGTCATCTATCATGTGAAGCCACTAGGAAAGTCCGTTGAACCTTGGTGTGGATTCAATGATCATCAAAACCAGGCAGAGCTTGGTTGATGCGTCATGGTTGCTATCTTGATTTTTCTGATCTATCCTGTGGGTATCTTAATCTTCTCCTCCGAGCTTGGAGAAGTGTCTTCTGGAGACCTTCTGCTTTGGGCACTAGGAGAGTTCCAAAGCCCAGGTTGGTGGCCTCTGGTTTCATGAAGCTGGATCAGATTCCTCTTCTATTTTCACCACTCAGTTTGATCGATGGGGCTTCCAACCTGTGCTTGATGGCATGAAGGCCACAGGAGCTTATCCAACAGCTGGTTATCCAGTAGATGGAGAGCAGAAATGTTGGTGAGAAAATAAAGGGCGATGGAGGATGCTACTATCTGGAATGAGCTCCCCCCGGAGATACGGAGGATCCCGGATCTGTGCACCTTCCGCCGCGCTCTTAAGACCTTTTTATTTCACCAGGCGGGCCTGGCCTAACTTCTCTTCCTCTTTTAGCGTTTAAATTGTAATCTGTTTTAAATTGTGTGGGGTATTTTAATTCTGTCTGGGCCAAATCTATTGAATTTGATTTTATCTGGGTTTTTAAATTTTGTATACATGTATTTTTATTGTTGGCTGTTCACCGCCCTGAGTCCTGATGGTGTTGTGGCCCATCAGCGGCCTGTGCAGCTCGTAGCTGATTCCGACAGCGAGGAGGCTGGTGTGGTGCTGCACCAGCAGCCTGTGCAGCTGGCACTCGAGTCGGACAATGAGGAGGCTGGAAAAGAGGTGGTGCCAGAGGCGGGGATTCAGCCACAGTCGCTCAATTTCAATTTGCAAGTCCCGGTACTTTGTGATTTTTTCTTGCTGCTTAGCTTCAATCCGTGCATCACCAGGTATTGCAATGTCAATGAACCATACTTTTTTCTCTTCAACTACCGTTATGTCAGGTGTGTTGTGGACCAAGTGCCTGTCAGTCTGAATCCTAAAGTCCCACAAGATCTTGAGTTTCTCATTCTATTACTACTACTACTACTACTACTACTACTACTACTATTATTATTATTATTATTATTATTATTATTATTATTATTGGTTAATCGGTAGTGAGATTCACAGTCTTTGAGGCTGGTTAATAGCTCAGCAGCTCGAGTCCTAACCAAGGACCTAGGAACTGTTAAGGTATCGTCAGAGGATGTAAGCTGTTCCGAGTAAGGTGGCTTTTTGCAGAGTCAAAATGTTCAAGTCCGGTAAATTTAGAATTTCTAAATAGCGGGGTAGCCCTTTGGGTATTGCTCCAAGGGCTCCAATTACAATCGGAACAACACATGATTTCTTTTTCCATAGTCGCTCAACTTCAATTTGCAAGTCCCGGTACTTTGTGATTTTTTCTTGCTGCTTATCTTCAGTCCGTGCATCACCAGGTATTGCAATGTCAATGAACCATACTTTTTTCTTTTCAACTACCGTTATGTCAGGTGTGTTGTGGACCAAGTGCCTGTCAGTCTGAATCCTAAAGTCCCACAAGATCTTGAGTTTCTCATTCTATTATTATTATTATTATTATTATTATTATTATTATTATTATTGGTTCGATTTATATGCTGCCCTTCTCCAGAGACTCAGGGCGGCTTACAATGCATTAAGCAATAGCCTTCATACTTTTGTATATTTATACAAAGTCAGCTTATTGCCCCCACAAACTGGGTCCTCAATTTACCCACCTTAGAAAGGATGGAAGGCTGAGTCGACTTTGGGCCTGGTGAGAATTGAACTTGCAGTAATTGCAGGCAGCTGGATGTTAAATGCTGCCTTAGTAGGAGGCATTAGCCTCCTACGCCACTCAGGCTCCTATGCCACTCAGGCTTACAATGCGTTAAGCAATAGCCTTCATACTTTTCTATATATACCTGCGTAGTAGGGCTTTCGCCCACCCCTAACCAGTGTTCTTTTTTATACAAGGTCAGTTTATTTCCCCCACAATCCGGGTCCTTAGTTTACCTACCTCGGAAGGATGGAAGGCTGAGTCAGCCTTGAGTCAATTTGCTGTTAATAAGGGAAGTCACAATTATGAGAAGGTCATGTCCCTTCCATCTCTCTTCTTCTGTAATTCTGTAAACCGAAAGGACTTCTAGTTGCATTTCTACAAGGGTTGTGAAATTCAGGAACTCTTGCTAGGCTTTGGCCACGCGGGGCCTTCTCGGAAGAAAAGGTAACAGTAGAAATTTCTCACACTGGACGTGCAATTCCCAAGCACAGATGAATTAAACCCAAACTCATCCAAGCTGCGTTGGGAAGTGAGGACCGTGTGATAACATTACAGGGAAGCACAGAGTTAGCAGGTTAGAAAGGAGAAAAAGGGCTCCTCGACTTATGACTAAAATCGAGCCCAAAATTTCTGCTGATGAGCAAGGCAGTCGTTCGGTGAGTTTCGTCCCATTTTATGACCTTTCTTCCCACAGCCGTTAAATGAATCACAGCAGTTGTTAAGTGAGCAACACAGTCTTTAAGTGAATCTGGCTGCCCTCCTTGACTTTGCTTGCCAAAAGGAGATCACGTGACCGCGGGGACAATGCAACCTTGAGCCTGGATAGCTCTGCAAGCAAAGCACCCTAATTAAACATCCAGCTGTCTGCAATTACTGTAAGTTCGAATCTCGCCAGGCTCAAGGTCAACTCAGCCTTCCATCCTTTCTAAGGTAGGTAAATTGAGGACCCAGTTTGTGGGGGCAATAAGCTGACTTTGTATAAATATACAAAAGTATGAAGGCTATTGCTTAACGCACTGTAAGCCGCCCTGAGTCTCCAGAGAAGGGCGGCATATAAATCAAATCAAAAAAAAAAAAAGAGTCGGTTGCCAAGCATTCAGATTTTGATCAGGTGACCTTGGGGATGTGGCAACAGTCAAAGGTGTGAAAAATGGTAGTAAGTCACTTTTTCCAAGTGCCATTCTAGCTTTCAATATTCACTAAACAATTGGTTGTAAATTGAGCACAATCTGAACAATAAACTGAAGTCCTTTAATTTTGTACTATCTTGCACTATTGTTCTAATTGCTAATAAAAAGTATTTTTTTTTAAAATGATGCTGAAGAACATATGGGAATAGAATGGAATGGAATGGAATGGAATAGAATGCAGAATAGAAAGCAAAAAAATAAAATAGAATGCAGAATAGAATGCAGAAGAATAGAATGCAAAAGAATAGAATAGAATAGAATAGAATAGAATAGAATAGAATAGAATAGAATAGAATAGAATAGAATAGAATAGAATAGAATAGAATAGAAAATATGGAATGGAATGGAATGGAATGGAATGGAATAGAATAGAATAGAATAGAATAGAATAGAATAGAATAGAATAGAATAGAATAGAATAGAATAGAATAGAATAGAATAGAAGTACATTGCAATATAATACAACACAACACAATACAATACAAATATTTTCATTTGTGCCACCAGCAGAGACCAAGATAAAAGCAACTAACTTGATTAGGGCAGGGGTCTCCAACCTTGGCCACTTTAAGACTTGTGGACTTCAACTCCCAGAATTCAGCTTTGCTGGCTGAGGAATTCTGGGAGTTGAAGTCCACAAGTCTTAAAGTTCCCAAGGTTGGAGACCCCTGGATTAGGGGACCGGAGGCTAAAACATATAAAGAACAGTTGCTGGCATTGGGTAGGTCTACTTTAATAAAGAGATGGATCAGGGGAGACAGGATAGCAGTGCTCCAATATTAGAGGGGCTGCCCCAAAAAAGAGGGAGTCAAGCTATTCTCCAAAGCACCTGAGGGTAGGACAAGAAGCAATGGGTGGAAACTCATCAAGGAGAGAAGCAATCTGGAATTAAGGAGAAGCTTCCTAACAGTGAAGAGAATTAATCAGTGGAACAGCTTGCCTCCAGAAGTTGTGAATTCTCCAACACTGGAAGTTTTTAAGAAGATGTTGGATAACCATTTGTCTGAAATGGAGTAGAGTTTCCTGCCTGGGCAGGGGGTTGGACTAGAAGACCTCCAAGATCCCTTCCAGCTCTGTTATTCTATTCTATTCTACAAAAGTGCTCATAACACTGAAGTATCCAGCTGGCACAAGGCTGCATTATTTGATGGATTATCTGCAAGATTATCTTTAAACCTCTCAACCTCGACCATTCTGGGAACCGAAGTCCACACCTCTTAAAGTTGTCAAACATGAGAAACAGTCCCCAGGGTCAAATTCCATCTCTGCATCCATTTTGGCTAATAAATAATTGGATGTGTGTGTGTGTGTGGATTTTTCCTAGACTGTTTTCTCCTCGGATGCAAAAAGCTCGTATTGCAAAACGCCGTAGCTGCTGCTTGCAATGCTCACCTCCATCATGTCTCCAGATGGCAATTCTTGCTTGACCTCCCACCCCCCTGAGGTGGTTTTTGCTGCCAGGTGTCAAAGGGACACCCCCCCCCCACACACACACCCCTCCATCCTCCCTCTCATTTGGCAGCCAGCCAGCCTCTTCCCCGAATTGCAGAAAAGTTATTTCCTTCTCCCGATGCAAATTGGTGGCTTTAATGCAAAATGGGGGATGCTGGTGCCGAGCTCAGAATTTTTTTTGGGGGGGGGAGGGAGGAGGAAAAGGGGGACAGGGCAGCAACTTCCCCTTTGAATAGGAGGCCTTGGGGCACCAGGGTTAAAGGATTTGATTCTAAAAACTGATGGACTGCTAGGGCTGTGGATCTCGGTGCAAACAGAGGGAAGAATCAGAGGGAAACAAACAAAAAAATAATAAAAATAAACCAGCAAAACAAAAACAGAATAACAGAGTTGAGAGGGACCTTGGAGGTCTTCTAGTCCAACCCCCTGCTAAAGCAGGAGACCCTACTTCAGACCAATGGTTATCCAACCTCTTCTTAAAAACTTCCAGTGTTGGAGAATTCACAACTTCTGGTGGCAAGTAGTTCCACTGGTTAATTGTCCTCAGTGTCAGGAAATTTCTCCCTAGTTCTAAATTATTTCTCTCTTTGATTAGTTTCCACCTGTTGTTGCTTCTTCTTGTGCCTTCAGGTGTTTTGGAGAGTAGCTTGACTCCCTCTTCTTTGGGGCAGCCCCTGAGATATTGGAAGACTGCTATCATGTCTCTCCTAGTCCTTCTTTTCTCTAGACTGGCCAAACTGAACTGAAATGCTCCCGGTTCGGACCGGCTGGAGCGAGTAGGTAGCAATGGAGGTGGGCAGTTCGGAGAACCGGTAGCAAAAATCCCTGCCCCCCCTCACCCCCCCATGCCCAGCTGAGCCATGCGATCATCAGAGGCTTTTTTTTTCTTTTAAATGGCTCTGACGATCCCAGCTGAGTTCCCTGCTAATCAGGCAACTCAGCTGGGATCGTCAGAGCCTTTTGAAAGCATTTTTTTTTTACATGGTTTTACATGCAAAAAAATGGTTTTAAAAGTAAAAAAATAAATAAAAATTGGCCATGCCCACCCAGTCACATTACACCCACCACCACCAAGCCACGCCCACAGAACCGGTAGTCACGAATTTTAGATTTCATCCCTGGGCCAAACCCCATTTCCTGCAACCTATGTTCTTCATATGGTTTTGCCTCCAGCCCTTTCATCCTCTTAGTTGCTCTTCTCTGCACTTTTTCCAAAGTCTCCACATTTTTTTTTTGTAATGTGGGGAGCAAAACTGGATGCAGGATTCCAAATGTGGCGTTATTAAGTCCCCCTCCCGGGGAGAAGGGCGGTATATAAATTGAAATAAATAAATAAATAAATAAATAAATAAATAAATAAATAAATAAATAAATAAATAAATAAATAAATAAATAAATAAAGGCTTTATAAAGCGGTAGCATCACTTTTATCTTCATCTTAATATAATAATATAATATAATATAATATAATATAATATAATATAATATAATATAATATAATATAATATAATATAATATAATTTAATTAATATAATAATATTCCCTTTATAATATTCGCCTTTAATATAGCAGTGGAAATCAAGGAGATTATACTCCATGGTCCCACTCAGTGGTGAAATCCAATTTTTTTTTACTACCGGTTTTGTGGGTGTTGCTTGGTGGGCGTGGCAGGGAAGGATACTGCAAAATCTCCATTCCCTCCCCGCTCCTTGGGGGAAGGGTACTGCAAAATCTCCATTCCCTCCCCACTCCTGGGGGAAGAAAACTGTAAAATCCCCATTCACTCCCCACTCCTGGGGGAAGGATTATCCAAAATCTCCATTCACTCCCCACTCCTGGGGGGAAGGATACTGCAAAATTCACATTCCTGCCCCACTCCTGGGGGAAGGATACTGCAAAATCCCCATTCCCTCCCCACTCCAGGGGAAGGATATTGCAAAATTCCCATTCTGGGGGAAGGATACAGCAAAATCTCCATTCCCTCTCCACTCCTGGGGGGAAGGATACTGCAAAATCTCCATTCCCAACCCACTCCAGGGAAAGGATACTGCAAAATCCCCATTCCCTCCCCACTCCACAGGAAGGATACTGCAAAATCCCCATTCCCTCCCCAGTCCTAGGGGAAGGATACTGCAAAATCCCCATTCCCTCCCCACTCCTAGGGGAAGAATACTGCAAAATCCCCATTCCCTCCCCACTCCTGGGGATCTCCATTCCCTCCCCACTCCTGGGAGGAAGGATACTGCAAAATCCCCATTCCCTCCCCACTCCAGGGGAAGAATACTACAAAATCCCCATTCCCTCTCCACTCCAGGGGAAGAATACTACAAAATCCCCATTCCCTCCCCACTTCTGGGGGAAGGATACTGCAAAATCTCCATTCCCTCCCCACTCTGAGGCCAACCAGAGGTGGCATTTGCTGGTTCTCCAAACTGCTCAAAATTTCCGCTACCAGTTCGTCAGAACCTGTCAGAACCTGCTAGATTTCACCTCTGGGCCCACTCCTTTCACATAACCAACGTCACACAGACAAGATTGTCTCACCCGGGACCAGAATTTTGTTCACTGAGAGAGTTGGTTGTTAAATGAGTCATCGCACAACTGGATCCCATTGTAACCCCAGCTTTATTGCGGTTGTTAAGCCAGTCACAGAGACATTAAGCGAGTCCAACTTCCCCCTTGGACTTTGCTTGGGAAAATCAAAGGTTGTACGACGGCAGGCAGCAGTGACCGTCAGAAATGCGAGCCAGGTGTCAAGCCCAATGGCATAGTTGCAGGGGCAGTGCCACTGTTGTAATTACAAGGCAGGGTCTTGAGTCGTTTTTTTCCGGCACGTTGTAACTTTCAACCATTCTTAAGAGTTCTAAAAGTTGAAAAGAATCAAGAATCAAGTCCCAGAATTCTGAGACTCCACCCCTCTTAAAGCATGCCGGCTGAGGAATTCTGGGAGTGGAAGTCCATCCATCTTAAAGAATGCCAGCTGAGGAATTCTGGGAGTTGAAGACCCGCCCCCCTCTTAAAGCATGCCAGCTGAGGAATTCTGGGAGTGGAAGTCCCCCCTCTTAAAGCATGCCAGCTGAGGAATTCTGGGAGTGGAAGTCCCCTCCTCTTAAAGCATGCCAGCTGGGGAATTCTGGGAGTGGAAGTCCCCCTTCTTAAAGCATGTCAGCTGAGGAATTCTGGGAGTGGAAGTCCATCCATCTTAAAGAATGCCAGCTGAGGAATTCTGGGAGTTGAAGACCCGCCCCCCTCTTAAAGCATGCCAGCTGAGGAATTCTGGGAGTGGAAGTCCCCTCCTCTTAAAGCCTGCTGGCTGGGGAATTCTGGGAGTGGAAGTCCACCCAACAGAAAGGATCACTGGCTGAGGAATTCTGGGACATTTTAAAGCATCTGGCTTGGGCATTCTGGGAGTTGAAGTCTATCCGTCTCTTAAAGCCTAGATGGCCAATGGATGCCAATAATGAAAGGGGAGAGGGCTTGCTTCCCTCCTGGCCAAACAATTTGCCCCTTTAGAGATAATTGTCTTCATCACTCCCATGGTCAGCCTCTTCCTCCTCCTCGTCCCCCGCCAGCGCTTCGATGTCGTGGGTGATGTTGGCGATCCGGCGATTGAAGGACTCCGACTCGGAATGCAGGGACCAGCTGTCGTAGCTCCTCACGGCTGAAGCCGAAGTGCTGCTCATGCTCTTCTTGATGCGGCCAAAGCTGTCGGTCAAAATGCCCCCTTCCCGGATGCCGATGCTCTCCAGGAAGCTCTCAAAGTAGCCAATGTCCTGGTCAGGGATGAAGGGCCGCATTCCTGCAGAGAGAGGATAAAGGGGGCTCTTGGTACTCTCTTAAGGTAGAAGGTAAAATGAAATTGGATATAAGAGTGAAATAATACGGGGTCAGCCTAGAGGATCTCTGAAGGGCCCCTTTAACTAATAAATATAAGAAAACAAATGCTGGGTTTGAAAAAGTTAAGCCACAGAGTTAACACACTTTCTACAGTTGGAGAGTCCAAGAAGTCAAACCACAGAGGTATTTATGTCAAAATGCAGAATTAACCTACAAGGAGCTTCCTGCCTAAAGCAATAGGGGAGAGGGGCTAGCTAAAGAGGCAGATCTAAGATACTTCCTGTTTTTGTTACTATAAAGATACGTGTCTTAAACAAGGTCTTTTGTTCAGATGTTAGAATTTATATTAAGTTATCTGAACCTTTTGGCCAAAATAAAGCTTTTTCTGATTTCGAAATTCATCTCTTTATTTTTCTGCGACACTCTGAGCACTCAGACGTTTCACGACCCTTCTAGATAACATCATCAGGGCTAGAAGGGAGCAGGATTTGCGGAGGAGGAGGAGGAGGAGGTATTCCCCGATTACATAACCATATCAGAGCTCCTCCTCCTCCTCCTCTTCCTCTTCTTCCCCTCTTCCCTTCCTCTTCCTCTTCCTCCCCTCTCCTTTCCCCTTTCCCTCCTCTTCCTCACTTCTCCTCTTCTTCTTCCCCTCTCCTCTTCCTCTTCCTCCCCCTCCTCTTCCTACCCTCCCCTGCTTTTCCTCACTTCTCCTCTTTCTCTTCCTCCCTTCTCCTCTTCCTCCCTTCTCCTCCTCTTCCTCCCTTCTCCTTCTCTTCCTCCTTCTCTTGGTGGCACATCTTGGCGGCCAAGATTGAGAAACACTGTACTCTGCCAATCTGGCCCTCTTAATTTTTATCGTTACTTAAGTAATAAAAGTACATTTGCTTCCAAAATATCAGATGCCCTGAATTCCCCACTAGCAAAAAACTAAAGAGATGCATAATTAGGTTAAACATTATCAACCCTTAGCCATCTCAAAGAAAAACAACATCCTTCAAACCCTACATTCTACCCAGGAAAATATTTGCTTAAATACATTAATGTGTTCACAACTTCTTTTTTTTTTTTGAATAACCCAAAGAATTTGACTAAAATGGAAAACAAACCACCTTTAATTAGTGGATGTGTCAAAAGCGAGGCATTTTTTTTTGCAAGCCTCATTTTAAAATCCCACAGAAAGATTAAATTAAAGATTAAATAAACGGAAAGGTTTTGAAATCCCACAGAAAGACAGAAAGACAGGTGCTTTTTAAATTTCTCAGCGCAAATCCAGCCGTTTACAGCAAAAAAGTGAATTCTCTAAAGGCCATTTAAACGGACCATTAAAACAAGACTCAGAGCAGTTGTGACATCCTGCTAAGAATATTTTTTCCCCCCAACTGTGAAACCTTCAGCCCAAATAAATAAATACATGGATGCGGTTATCAGAGAGAGTGAATTATACAACGCCTCGAAATGGTTAGCAAATTCTTCCATTTTCTGGTTTCCTATTTTTAAAAAGTTTTAAAAAACTAAAAGAAACAGGTTGGAGTGACACAACTTCAACATATTCACACAAACTTAGATGGGATGAAAACGAAGAATTTCAGGAATTTGAATTGGCATTGTTTGAAATCCACATTATTCGAATTGGCACAATTGACATTATTGGAATGGGCATTTATTCAAATTGATATTACAGCTAGTCCTCCACTTACAACAGTTCATTTAGTGACCAATCAAAGCAGGGGTGAAATCCAGCAGGTTCTGGAGAACCGGTAGTGGAAATTTTGAGTTGTTCAGAGAACTGACAAGTACCACCTCTGGTTGGCGCCAGAGTGGGGAGGGAATGGGGATTTTGCAGTGTCCTTTCCCTGCCACGCCCACCAAGCCACGCCTACCAAACCACACCCACAGAACCGGGAGTAAAAAAAATTTGGATTTCACCACGGGTTCAAAGTTACAATGGAACCGAAAAAAAGGGACTTACGACTATGTTTCACACTTATGACAGTTGCAGCATCCCGACAGTCACATGATAAAAGTCAGACGCTTATCAACTGAATAACCGGCTGAATAGCCTGTTATTAACATCCAGCTGTCTGCAATTACACCAGTTCGAGGCTCCAGGTTGACTCAGCCTTCCATCCTTCCTACGGTGGGTAAATTGAGGACCCAGTTTGTGGGGGCAATAAGCTGACTTTGTATAAATATACAAAAGTATGAAGGCTATTGTTTAACGCATTGTAAGCTGCCCTGAGTCTCTGGAGAAGGGCGGCATATAAATCTAATTAAAAAAAAACTGACTCATATTTACGACGGTCACAGTGTCCCTGGGGGTGGGGGTGTCACCGTGATTCCGTTTTGCGACCTTCTGACCAGCAAAGTCAAAGGGGATGCCAGATTCACTTAACAACCAGGTGACTAACTTATCAGCTGCAGTGATTCACTTAACAACGGAGGCGAGAAAAATGGGGCAAAACTTACTTAACAAATTTCTCACTTAGAGACAGAAACGTTGGGCTCAGTTGTGGTCGTAACTTGAGGACTATCTGTATTCAAACTGGTATGATTTGAACTGACATGGTTTAAATTGGCGTTATCGGAAATGGACATTGTTTTTTTTTGTTTTGTTTTTTTAATTTGATTTATATGCTGCCCTTCTCCGAAGACTCAGGGCGGCTTACAACGCGTTAAGCAATAGCCTTCATGCTTTTGTATATTTATATTTATACAAAGTCAGCTTATTGCCCCCAACAAACTGGGTCCTCAATTTACCCACCTTATAAAGGATGGAAGGCTGAGTCGACCTTGAGCCTGGCTGGGATTGAACTCGCAAGTAATTGCAGCAGCTGGATCTTAAATGCTGCCGTTTCATTTGACACAATTCTGCCTGGCAGAGATATTGCCCCGACTTATTATTTACGATTAAAAACATCATTTTGCTTCTTTTATTTAATCCTTTGCAGTCACGATTTCCAAATTTGTAAACTTGCCAGGATGACTAGCGAGTTTTAAATGCAGACGATCGGATTTCACAGCCGTCCGGATGAAATCAGGAGCAAGAAGGAATTAGAGCCCTGAGGGAAAGGGGGTCAGAAAAGTCAAGATGGCGTCCATCACATGACCAAAATCCCACCCAGGTGGGACTTCGATTGCATGTGGTCGCCATCTTGAATCTCCTGCAAATCAAATGATTTTCCCGCTTCCAGAAATAGATGGATTTACCCAAAAGGAGAAATTTTCGCTTTTCCCCGTAGAGATTTAGGAGTCCGGTGCAGTATCTATCCACCGCCAAGCCCATCCGGTATTCACGGAGCAGGAGGGCAAATCCTTGGATCTCCTGGGGGGTCAACTTGCTTCGTAACTGTGGGGCAAATCAAGAGGATTGTTATAGGGAGGGAAAGCCTTCCTGGAGCCCCTCGGCCTTCTCCCACCTCTTCCTTGTATCTTCAGTGGCTTTATAGCAGGGGTCTCCAAACTTAAAGCAACTTTAAGATTTCTGGACTTCAACTCCCAGAATTCCCCAGGCAGCAGGTGTCTCCAAACATGGCCACTTTAAGACTTGTGGACTTCAACTCCCAGAATCCCCCAGCTGGCTGGGGGATTCTGGGAGTTGAAGTCCACAAGTCTTAAAAGTGGCCAAAGTTGGAGACACCTGCTTTATAGAAAAACATGTCAATGAATTTGTTATTTCAATTCTTGTCATTTGAATTGTTCTTATATTTATGACTGTTTTTCTATTTCTATTTTTTTTACCTTTAGTCCTTAACTTACAACTGGCTGTTTAGCACCTCGTAGAAGTTTACAACAGCAGAAAGGGACTTATGACCGTTTTTCACACTTACGACCATCTCCACGGTCATGTGATCAAAACTCAAATGCTTGGCAACTGACTCATATTTACGACAGTCGCTTTTCCCCGGGCCCCTTTTTGCGACTTTCTGACAAGCAAAGCTGGATTCACTTAACAACCGTGTGACTAACTTAACAACTGCAGTGATTCACTTAGCAGCGGTGGCAAGAAAGGTGGTAAAATGAGGCAAAGCTCACTTAACAAATATTTTGCTTAGCAGCAGAAATGTTGGGCTCCACGGTGGACTGCCTGTAATTTTAAACCAAGTTCCCTAAGCTTAGTCCATTTCAGTGGCAATTTTGTGAGAATTCTGCAGGATTTTATCAAGGACTCATGACCGCCAGCCTGGGACCGTTGCTTTGAGTGCAACACCCAGGACAGGTTGCCCTTGGATAAAGGATGCGAATCTTGCCACGAGGTTCATCATGGACCTGAGCTCCCCACAGTCCTCCTGTGTGCCCCCCCCCCCATGCTGAACCCCGACTTTCCGTCATCATGTAGTCCTGGAGTTGCTCCAAGCTGCTGTTGCTCTGGTCACTCCCACTGCAGGCGGTGGCCAGGCTGTGATGTGACTGGTGAAGCAGAGGGGAGGAAGAGTCACTGCAGTAGGCCTCAAAGGTCTCGTGGGAGCCATCGCTGTGAGAAGAAAGAAAGAAAGAAAGAAAGAAAGAAAGAAAGGAGGGAAGGAAGGAAGAAAGAAAGAAAGAAAGAAAGAAAGAAAGGAAGGAAGGAAGGAAGGAAGGAAGGAAGGAAGGAAGGAAGGAAGGAAGGAAGGAAGGAAGAAAGAAAGAAAGAAAGAAAGAAAGAAAGAAAGAAAGAAAGAAGGAAAGGAAGGAAGAAAAAGAAAGAAAGGAAGAAAAAGAAAGGAAGAAAGAAAGAAAGAAAGAAAGGAAAGAAGGAAGGAAGAAGGAAGGAAGGAAAGAAAAAGAAAGGAAGAAAGAAGGAAAGAAACAAAGGAAGAAAAAGAAAGGAAGAAAGAAAGAAGAAAGAAAGAAAAGAAAGAAAGAAGGAAGGAAGGAAGGAAGGAAGGAAGGAAGGAAGAAAGGAAGGAAGGAAGGAAGGAAGGAAGGAAAGGGAAGGAAGGAAGGAGGAAGGAAGGAAGGAAGGAAAGAAAAAGGAAGGAAGGAAGGAAGGAAGAAGGAAAGAAAGGAAGAAAGAAAGAAAGAAAGGAGGGAAGGAAGAAAGAAAGAAAGAAAGAAAGAAAGAAAGAAAGGAAGGAAGGAAGGAAGGAAGGAAGGAAGGAAGAAAGAAAGAAAGAAAGAAAGAAAGAAAGAAAGAAAGAAAGAAAGAAAGAAAGGAAGGAAGAAAAAGAAAGAAAGGAAGAAAAAGAAAGGAAGAAAGAAAGAAAGAAAGAAAGGAAAGAAGGAAGGAAGAAGGAAGGAAGGAAAGAAAAAGAAAGGAAGAAAGAAGGAAAGAAACAAAGGAAGAAAAAGAAAGGAAGAAAGAAAGAAGAAAGAAAGAAAAGAAAGAAAGAAGGAAGGAAGGAAGGAAGGAAGGAAGAAAGGAAGGAAGGAAGGAAGGAAGGAAGGAAAGGGAAGGAAGGAAGGAGGAAGGAAGGAAGGAAGGAAAGAAAAAGGAAGGAAGGAAGGAAGGAAGAAGGAAAGAAAGGAAGAAAGAAAAAGAAAGGAAGGAAGAAAGAAAGAAAGAAGGAAAGGAAGGAAGAAAAAGAAAAGAAAGAAAGAAAGGAAAGAAGAAAGGAAGGAAGAAGGAAAAGAAAGAGGAAGGAAGGAAGAAAGAAAGAAAGGAAGGAAAGAAAGAAAAAGACAGCTGTGAGAGAGGAAATTCATCATAGATTGGGAGGCATATAAATATCATATCTTATCATATCATATCATAATATACCGTGATATGATATGATATATATGATAATAATACATATGGTAAAATAAAAGAATACATTAATTAATAAAATAGTAAATAAATTAATAAAATAAGGTATGGTAGTCCTTGACTTACAACAGTTCATTTACTGACTGTTCAACGTTTCACTGAAAAACGTCACTTAGGTCCGTTTTTCACACTGATGACCGTTGCAACATCCCCAGGGTCAGGTGATCAAAATTTGGGCGCTTGACAACGGAATCATGTTTAGCAAAGTCGCGTGATCCCCTTTGGCGACCTCCTGTCAAGCCAAGTCAACAGAGAAGCTGGATTCACTTAACGACGTGGTCCTAATTTAACACCTGCGGGCAATTCGCTTCATCGGGTTGGCGAGGAAGGATGTCAGATGGGGCAAAAAAAAAAAAAAAACCTCTCTCACTGTCTCGCTTAGCAACAGAAATTTTGGGCTGAATTGTGGTCGCCGGTTGCGGACGCCGACCTCTAATAAAAAATTTAATAAAATAAAACAATATCATAAAATATGAAATAAAAGAGAAGTTGGCCCGAATTTGCTAGGAAAAAAAATATTCTCCGGTAGGCAGAGGAGGCGGGGCTAAAACGGTTTCCCAGGATCTGGTGCCCTCTAGTGGTGATGGGCTAAACCAGAGGTCTTCAAACTTGGCGGCTTTAAGACTTGTGGACTTCAACTCCCAGAATTCTCCAGCCAGCTATGCTGGCTGGAGAATTCTGGGAGTTGAAGTCCACAAGTCTTAAAGCCGCCAAGTTTGAAGACCTCTGGGCTAAACAGTTCCCATCGTTCCCAGATGCCAGTCAGAGGCAGGCTGGATGGAAGGACAAATCCTGCTGCTCAGACAACTCTGTGTGTGTGTGTTTGTGCGCGCGCGTGCACACACACACACACACACACACACACACACACACACACACACACACGTGTGTTTAGGAGAACTCGCCATGGGGCAAATCGCCACAGGACAAGACTTAAAATATCGAAGAAATAGCGGAATAGATAAGAAAGGATTTAAAATATCGAAGAAATAGTGGAACACGATAAGAAAGGATTTAAGGGGGTGCCCCAAAGAGGAGAGGGGTGTCCCCTCTTCTCCAAAGCCCCTGAAGGCAAGACAAGAAACCACAGAGGGAAACTCATCAAGGAGAGAAGCAACCTAGAACTAAGGAGCAACTTCCTTACAGTGAGAACAAATCGACCAGTGGAACTGCTTGCCACCAGAAGATGTGGCTGCTCCATAACGGGAGGGTTTTAAGAAGAAACTGGACAGCCATCTGTCTGGAATGGTATAGGGCAGTGACAGCAAACCTTTTCGGTACCGAGTGCCCAAACTGGTACCGAATCGGCACATGCGCATCTACTTAACCTTTACTACAGGTTTGCAAGAAGCTTCTTCACTGCACAGATCATGGATGAACCAGTCCGAACCGAGGGCAACCCACCACTGGTGCGTATGTGCCAGAAACCAGGTGGCTGGCACACACTTGCGCACTGGCCAGCTGGTTTTTGGGTTTCCGGCACGACGGAAGATCGCATGCGTGCCGGGAACCAGCTGGCGATGGCGCATGTGCCCACAGAGATGTATAGGGTATAGGATCTCCTGCCTGAGGAGGGGGCTGGACTAGAAGACCTCGGAGATCCCTTCCAACACTATTATTCTATCTTTCATGATCAATGGAATGGCTTGCCTCCAGAAGTTGTGGGTGGTGCTCCCTCACTTTTTAAAGAAAAGATTGGACCAGGATAGTGGTAAAGTCTTTTAAGAAGATGTTGGATAACCCTTGGTCTGAAGAGGTGTAGGGTTTCCTGCCTGGGCAGGGGGTTGGACTAGAAGACCTCCAGGGTCCCTCCCAACTCTGTTATTCTGAAATCCCAGATCAATCAATCAGTGGAACTACTTGTCACCAGAAGTTGTGGGTGCTCCATCACTGGAGTTTTTAAAGAAGAGACTGGACAGGCTCTTGTGTGAAGCCATATAGGGCCATGATGGCGAACCAATGGCACGCGTACCACAGGTGGAACACGTAGCCATATCAGTGGGCACGTGAGCTCAGCTCTGGCCCAAAACAGGCTGTTTTCTGCCTCTGGAGGGCCTCGGGGGATGGTGGGGAAGGCCCGTTTTTTGCTGTCCCCAGCCTCCAGAGCCACTCTAGGAAGTTGGCAAACGGGCCATTTTCGGCCTCCGGAGGGCCTCCAGGGCGGGGTTGGGGAAGGCCATTTTTGGCCCCACCCCACCCCAAACTCCTAGAGAGGCTCTGGAGGCTGGGGACAGCAAAAAACGGGCCTTCCGGTCCCACCGGAAGTTGGCAAACGGGACATTTCTGGCCTCCGGAGGGCCTCTGGGGTGGGGAGGCTGTTTTCGCCCTCCCCAGACTCCTAGAAAGGCTCTGGAGACAAGTGAGAGAGAAAAATGAGTTTACCGGGCCATCAGGTGCCAGGAGCAAGGGGGAGCGGCGTGTGCCTGTGTCGCATGGGGTCGGAGCGCATAGAATTATGGGTGTGGGCACGTGGGCACACACAACCCCCCCAGGTCCCCGCCTCCTGGCATGCGATGGCAAAAAGGTTAGCCATCACTGATATACGGGGTTAGATTAGAAGACCTCTATTCTGATTGGATGCCGAAGGAGAGACAAAATGAAATGCAAACGACAAAAATCAAAATATTTTAAAAATTATTTTAAATACTCCATTGTCCCGCAGAGAGTTGGCCACACCAATTTGGCTGCGGCAACTTGACCACACCAAGTTGTCTCCTTCTGTTCTGGCTCCCAGTGGGGCTGGAAAGGGAATCCTCCCAGTGATGGGATTCAGATAATTTAACAACTGGTTTTCTGCCCTAATGACCAGCTGGGTAGGCATGGCTCGGTGGTCATGTGACTGTGTGGGCATGGCCAACTCAATGTTACTCACGTCGATGGGCGCTTCGCCTTAGCTGTTACAATGTAATAAGGGTTAACCAGAGAGGCAGTTTCTGTAAGCAGGCTAGAACTAACACCAGAATGTTTCCTTCCTGCCTTCCTTACAGGATTAGTCCCATAAAGTGGAAAAAAACAAAATAAGATTTCTTCCAACAACCGATTCTCTGAACTGCTTAGAAAGTTAACAACCGGTTCTCCCGAATAGGTGCGAACTGGCTGAATCCCACCACTAAATCCACCCCTCTCTTTAACAGAATCCCCACTAGGAGATTTAGTTTTGGAGGCGAAGAAAAAGAAAAAGAGAAAGAAGAAGAAAGAAGAAGAAAAAGCCACGTCCCAGCTGGACGTCAGCTGTCACAAGAGCGGGGACTTACAAGGAACTGCAGCAACTGAAGTCGGCGTCATAACCGTACGTCCCATCAGTCCGACAGCTCTCACCTGGGAAAGGAGACCACAAGGTGATGAGGTTGGGCGGGAAAGATCAGGATTTTCGATTTTCCAAATTCAGTCCGGATCTGTCGTCTCCTGTACAGGTAACCCTCACTTAGCAACCGTTCAAAGTTATGACAGGTTGGAACCCCCCCCCCCCAAATGCATTTATGATACAATTTCAAAGTTCTGACAGGCACAGAAAACCACAGCTGTGTGATCCCATTTTGGCACTTTGACAACCCAGCTCACATTTGTGGCCATTTCCGGACATTTCTACTCACTCCGGCTGGACAGCCAAGGACGTTTCGGGGTGGATGTGTAATGGTAGCCAGCCCGATCCACACACTCAATGGTTTGGTCGCCGTAAATGATCTGGAAAACCTGGCAGATCAGAGCACATGACTCCTCGGCGGTATCCTGAATTACGAGCAGGGAGGGAAACAGTTGTTGTTATTATTGTTTTACTTATTTGTACCCTGCCTTTATTATTTTTACCAAGAATTCAAGGTGGTGAACATATCCAACACAAATTCCTCTTCTTATTTTCCTCACAACAACCTTGCGAGGTGGGTTGGGTTGAGAGAAAGGGACTGGCCTAAAGTCACCCACCTGGCTTTCCTGCCTAAGGCGGGACAAGAAATCACCGTCTCCTGGTCATTGGCTCAAACTCACTCAGCTGGCTTAAATGCCTAAGGCGGGACTAGAACTCACTGTCTCCTGGTCATTGGCCCAAATTCACCTAGCTGGCTTTCATGCTGAAGGCGGGACTAGAACTCACCGTCTCCTGGTCATTGGCCCAAATTCACCTAGCTGGCTTTCATGCTGAAGGCAGGACTAGAACTCACCATCTCCTGGTCATTGGCTCAAAGCGACCCACCCGGCTTTTGTGCCTAAGGCAGGATTAGAACTCACCGCCTCCTGCATGTCTGGCTTGGGGAATTCTGAGACTTTGAAGTCCCCCCCATCTTAAAATGGTTGAGTTCAGGGAACAATGTTTTAAGGTGTGCCCTTTGTTTCCAAACTGAAAGCAAACCAAAGTTTGGCCCCGCTCCCCACCCCCGCTCCATGCATGGGGGAACCGTCTGGATGACCTCTAGCGCCCCTCTTGCCGCAGGGCTGGCACACTCACTCGGTTGGCCACGGCCAAGATGACCAGGTTGCAGTAGGCATCTGGGCAGGGTTCCTTGGGGTCCAAGGGATTGCTGCCCGTGTGCCGGTGTTCCCAGCTGCCGTAGGTTTTCCCGCGTTCCCAGCTGCCCCCGGCTTGGCTGCCGTGCCGGCGCTCCCAGCTACCGCTGTGGGCATGCCGGGGGTCCCAGCTGCCAAAGGCTCTACCGGTGCCACTGCTGGTCCGTTGCCTCTTCTCCCAGCTTCCCGTGGCCTGCTTGCGCTCCAGGCTCCCTCCGCCGCTCGGACGTCCCTCGGAGCCCCCTCGAGACA
Organism: Masticophis lateralis; assembly: GCA_030761175.1. Taxonomy (NCBI): domain Eukaryota; kingdom Metazoa; phylum Chordata; class Lepidosauria; order Squamata; family Colubridae; genus Masticophis; species Masticophis lateralis. The sequence continues at coordinate 212,510,867 of JAUDYJ010000003.1, read as the reverse complement.
TCCTCCAGTCCAGGCTGCAGATGGTGTGGCGCCGTTCCATGGGGCAGCCCAACTGCCGGGAGTCCGCAGGTCTCTTCTCAGCAGCGGCTGCTGCGGGATATTTCTTGTCCGGTTGCGGGATTCCGGGATAAAGATCCAGCGTGCCACCCGCGGGGACCGGGTCAACGCCCAGGCCTGGCACAGGGAGAAAGGGAAGAAAAGGATGACCAAGAATTTATAGTTTGGGTCTGCAAGGAAAGAAGCAGGAAGGACCCCCACAATCCCCCTCCTCCCCCCTCCCGTCCTCCTCTCCGCAAAACTCATTCCCTTCTCGCACTGATGGTGTTCCCTAGTTAGGTAATGAAATGTCCTCAACAAAACAAGCCAGCTCAGAGAGCACCAAGGATCCCATAGTCGTCCTTCTCTTCCTCCTCCTCCCTTCTAGGTGTCAGCCCTGAATGAAATGCAAGTTGAAAGGCTGACACTAGGACTGATGATGTTCCCTAGTTGGGTAATGAAATGTCTTCAAGCTCAGACAGCACCAAGTCCTCCTCTTCCTCCTCCTCCTCCTGTCCGCAAAACTCATTCCCTTCTCGCACTGATGGTGTTCCCTAGTTAGGAACAGTGTGGTGAGACGCGATTATGAGACACATGCGCTCCGCAGAGGAGAATTGTTTCGAGAGAGAGTGCCACGCGCAAATGCCTTTGTTTACTTCTTACCAAAACACGACATGGCACACACACACACACACATTTTTCTTCAATGTATTTGTGTCCTCCTTCTCATTGTAAAAAAGTTGGTCGCCTTACCATGACACACCCCGGGTTGGACTTGGGGTGGGGTGGGGGCTCTGTCTGCAATGGTTTAATCTGACGTTTCGAGCGGGAAAAGTTAGTTCCTGCCTACATCCTCTTGCTATCCCAACCTTCCAATGGAAGTTTCCCTTTGAAATGGTTTTGGTTTCAAGAGTTCTGCTTTCTGGAGAAGGCTGGTGGGGCAGGACCTGACACTCAGGATGAACTCCAGAATTCCGACTTTTCATGCGAGCGCCTCTTTCCCACCCACCCGCTTTCCTATGGCGTTCCCCGACAGGCATCTCCGGATGCTCAACGACGGCTTATGGAGGAAGCTGCTGACGTTGGCACGGAAAAGAACGTTTGCCCTGAAAACGGTGGAGCAGGGTTCGCTTCGGGACGGGGAGTGGCAGGCAAAGAAGTCCTGGACCTGATGCTGTTCAGGATGATGATGATGAAGATCATGATGATCCTCAGCCTCATCCTGGACCTCACTTGGACCTCGAGCTGCTCCTGATTTTGGACTGGGATCTGAATAAAGATCTAGATCCTAGTTGATTTCCAGGTCCTGTCTACAATGAGGACCAGATCTAGATCCAAATCCTGATCCAGATCCAAATCCAACTCTGGGTCCAGATCCAGATCCAGATCTGGACCCAGAGTTGGATTTGGATCTGGATCAGGACTTGGATCTAGATCTGGTCCTCATTGTAGACAGGACCTGGACCTGGACCTGAACTAGGATCTAGATCTTTATGTGGATCTAGATCAGGACCTGAATCTAGACCTCGACATAGATCTGGACCTGGACCTGGACCCAGATCTGGACCTGTATCTAGATCTAGATCCAGGCATGGGTGTAGATAATGGCTTGGGATCTAGATGCAGGTCTGGATCTGTACCTGGTCCTCATTCTAGACTGCACCTGGACCTGGACTGAGATCTAGATCTATGCCTGGATCTGGACCCAGAGTTGGATTTGGATCTGGATCAAGGACTTGGATCTAGATCTGGTCCTCATTGTAGACAGGACCTGGACCTGAACTAGGATCTAGATTTTTATGTGGATCTAGATCAGGACCTGAATCTAGACCTCGACATAGATCTGGACCTGGACCTGGACCTGGACCCAGATCTGGACCTGTATCTAGATCTGGATCCAGGCATGGGTGTAGATAATGGTTCAGGATCTAGATCCAGGTCTGGATCTGTACCTGGTCCTCATTCTAGACTGCACCTGGACCTGGACTGAGATCTAGATCTATGCCTGGATCTAGATCTGGACCTAGACCTGGACTTGAATCTCTGTCTTGACCTGATCCAGATCCTGACCCAAAACACCTGCAAATTGGGGGCATGGGCAGAAAGAGTTAGGACAGGCAAGAGACGCAGCCAATCAAAAGGAACCTTTCCCTGGGCCAACCCAAGCGAGGCAGGGGTCTCTCCTTCCCGCCCACCTCCCCCCCCCGATGCTCCTCCTTCCTCCTCCTCCTCCTCCTCCTCCTCCTCGTGCACCTGTCTTCAGCACCAGCAGGTGCAGCGCATCGTCCCTCAGGTAGGAAGCTGCGGCAATCTCGTGGGTGGGGATCCGAAGGATGAGCTCCTCGTTGTCCCGCCAGGTGAGCAGGAGGCAGCGGGCCGAGAGGCTCAGGATGCTGTCCTGCTCAGGTGTGGTTTGCAGCGGCAGCTCCTTCAGTTGCTGCAGGAGGAAAAGCAGGGAAAATTTAGGGGAAATTCAGCGGTGACGAAGCCCTGGCATCCCACGCCGACCCCCCCATGTGCCACAGCCTTTTCCAGCCCCTCGGACAACCACTGGATCCCCCAAGGGCAAAAAGTCAGGGGGGTTTTTTTGCTGAAAGATGGAGATGGGACCAAAAGGCCAAAGGAGCAGAGATTTCTCTTTGGACGGCTACTAATTCCAAGAACGAATACAAAAAAATAAAAAGAGGAAGCGGCCAATTTAGGTCAATCTAGATAACAGAAAGACTAGAGGGGACATGATAGCAGCCTTCCAATATCAGAAGGGCTGCCCCAAAGAAGAGAAGGATCAACTTATTCTCCAAAGGACCACAAGGCAGGACAAGGAACAACAGATGGAAACTCATTAAGGAGAGACGCAACCTGGAATTAAGGAGAAACTTCCTAACAGTAAGAATAATTAATCAGTGGAACAGCTTGCCACTAGAAGTTGTGGGAGCTCCATCACTGGAGGTCTTTAAGAAGAGACTGGACAGCCATTTTCCTGAAATGGTATAGGTTTCCTGCTTGAGTAGGGGGCTGGACTAGAAGACCTCCAAGGTCCCTTCCAACTCTATTCCTCTTCTCTTCTCTTCTCTTCTCTTCTCTTCTCTTCTCTTCTCTTCTCTTCTCTTCTCTTCTCTTCTCTTCTCTTCTCCCATTTCATTCCATTCCATTCCATTCCATTCCATGTTCTATTCTGTATTATACACTATTCTGCATTCTCTTCCCTTCCATATTTTCTCTTCTCTTCTCTTCTCTTCTCTTCTCCTCTCCTCTCCTCTCCTCTCCTCTCCTCTCCTCTCCTCTCCTCTCACATTCCATTCCATTCCATTCCATTCCATTCCATTCCCTTCCATTCCATGTTCTATTCTGTATTATACACTATTCTGCATTCTCTTCCCTTCCATATTTTCTCTTCTCTTCTCTTCTCTTCTCTTCTCTTCTCTTCTCTTCTCTTCTCTTCTCTTCTCTTCTCTTCCCTTCCCTTCCCTTCCCTTCGCTTCCCTTCCCTTCTCTTCTCTTCCCTTCCATATTTTCTCTTCTCTTCTCTTCTCTTCTCTTCTCTTCTCTTCTCTTCTCTTCTCTTCTCTTCTCTTCCCTTCCCTTCCCTTCCCTTCGCTTCCCTTCCCTTCTCTTCTCTTCCCTTCCATATTTTCTCTTCTCTTCTCTTCTCTTCTCTTCTCTTCTCTTCTCTTCTCTTCTCTTCTCTTCTCTTCTCCTCTCCTCTCCTCTCCTCTCCTCTCCTCTCCTCTCCTCTCCTCTCCCATTCCATTCCATTCCATTCCATTCCATTCCATTCCATTCCATTCCATTCCATGTTCTATTCTGTATTATACAGTATTCTGCATTCTCTTCTCTTCTCTTCTCTTCTCTTCTCTTCTCTTCTCTTCTCTTCTCTTCTTTTCTAAATAATCAAAGAGCAAAGCAACCTGGAACTAAGGAGAAAGCTTCCAACAATGAGAACAATTATCGTAACCAGTGGAGCTGCTTGCCATCAGAAACCTCCATCACTGGAGGTTTTTAAGAAAAGGCTGGAGAGTCATTTGTCTGAAATGGTATAGGGTTTCCTGCTTCAGCAGGGGGTTGGACTAGAAGACCTCCAAGGTCCCTTCCAGCTCTATTCTTATTGATTGATAATTTCCTTTGCGGTAAATATATGTGAGATTACAAAATTTATTTCTAGAGCATGGGGTCTCCAAACTTGGCAACTATAAGACCTGTGGACTTCAATTCCCAGAATTCCTCAGCCAGCCATGCTTGAAGTGTGAAAGTTGCCAGGTTTGGGCAACCCTGGGCATTTTGGTGCCACCTGGGCTACATCTGTCCCTTTGGATATCCCTATCGGGCCGGATGAGGTCAATCAAACATTAAAAATCAAATGTAAGAAAGGATACACCCATGCAGGCAATACGACTCCATTGCTTTGTATTTTGAAGGCAACTATATCTTTTAACAATTTACACATGTGTGTGCGTGCGTGCCTACGCACCTTTGCAACTCCACAAAAGTCCCAGAGTCTCTTGGGGTTTTTTTTTGCAATTTAAAAAAGAAAGGAAAAAAAAGAGGATCTCTTTATTTCTTTCCAATCCTTTGACCATATCTAATTGTTTAAAGTTTCCAAATAGTTTGTTCAGAAATCAATTTTCTATTGGGTTTTTATCTCTTTAAAGTTACATTTCAAAATCTTCTTTGCCCCCATGCTCCTTAGCCAGTATTACCTCATTAGGGGTCTTATAATTGTAAGATGTTTCTCTTGTCATTTCAAGCCTGAGTTGGCTGTCACTCACCTGGCTTCAAAAGAACTCTGTTCCGTTCTTCTCCTCTCTCCAGCTCTATACTTAGTCCGGTTGTCCCAGCTTCATGGCAGCCGCCATGGCTGCCATCCCCCGCCGCCGATTCACAGAGAGTTCCCTCTGACCTTCGAGGAACTTGCATGTTCCTCTTGGTCGTCCAAGGCACCTCTCTTTCTTCCCCGTCCCTGCAGAACAGTTCTGGTCTGAAGATCCATCGGCAGCGGTTCATCAACCAGGGTTTTCACGGAGCTCATCGGAGCCCGCTAATTCCCCAACTGTCTCGCCGTGATGTCAAACCGGAAATCTCAAAAGTCCCAGAGTCTCTTATGAGGCAAAATTGCCCCCAATCATTCCAAGAACATTAAAGGCAGTCCTCGACTTACGACCACAACATTTCTGTTGTTAAGTGAGACATTTATGAAGTGAGTTTCGCCCCGTTTTACCACCTTTCTTGCCATTAAGTGAAGTACCTTTCTTGTCATTAAGTGAATCTGGCTTCCCTCATGGACTTTGCTTGTCTGAAGGTCACAAAAGAGAATCACGTGAGCCGGGGGGGGCACTGCGACCGTCATAAATACGAATCAGTTGCTGCGGTCTGAATTTGGATCTGGCGACCCTGGGGATGTGCGACGGCCAGAAGGGTGAAGAACGGTCCTCAGACACTTTTTTCAGGGCGGTAGGTAACTTCGAACGGTCATTAAACGAATGGTTAAAAGTCGAGGACTACCTGTATGGTGAATTGAGCCCTGTGAAAACGCGTTGAAGCTCACTTACCCTGGCGGTATCCAAAAGCTGCAATACTTCATCCCGGCTGGAAGGGTTGAGGGATGTGTTCACCCAGGTCAGGTGTCCTAAAAACTGAGGACAAAAAGAGGAGGGGAAAAAAATTGAGAAAAGTAACGGAGTAAACATGAATGATATTTTTAAAGGCAGAATTTACAAATCAGCACAGATTGCGCAAATCAGGAACAAATATTTCTCTTTGCTTTGTTTTATGCTGCTTTCCGTCTGCTAATAAATTGAGGGGATTTTGGCACGGATCGGGGCTGGGGGGGAGAAAGAGGGAAAAATGTTCCTCACCTATTTCTTTTTTTTGCACACAAATTTTTCACAATTTGGTCTGAAATTGTGCCTGAGTAGTGTAGAGCCTGTGTAGCGTAGGGGGCTAATGCCTCCTGCTAAAGGCAGCAATTAAGATCCAGCTGCCTGCAATTTCTGCGAGTTCAATCCTAGCCAGGCCCAAGGTCGACTCAGCCTTCCATCCTTTCTAAGGTAGGTAAATTGAGGACCCAGTTTGTGGGGGCAATAAACTGACTTTGTATAAATATACAAAAATATGAAGGCTATTGCTTAACGCATTGTAAGCTGCTCTGGGTCTCTGGAGAAGGGCGGCATATAAATCAAATTAAAAAAAAAATGCAATAGGATTTTCTACCTGATGAGGGGGGTGGACTAGAAGACCTCTGAGGTCCCTTCCAACTCTTCTCTTATTCCGTTAAATGAGATTTATTTGCACTCCTTCAGCCTTTGTAGGATTTCTTAAAGCTTTGTCCTCACAGAAGCTGCTCACGAAATTTGTCGTGTGGAAACAGCCTCTGCAAATCCCAAGAACTCCAAGCGACCCCATCCCTTAATACAGGCACTCCTGGACCATTTGTGCAGCAGCAACGGTTAGAAGTCATAACAGCACCCCCCCAAAAAAGTGACCCATGAGCCTGAAGGGGACCTTGGAGGTCTTCTAGTCCAGCTCCCTGCTCAAACAGGAGACCCTCTATGGTTTCAGACAAGTGGCTGTCCAGTCTCTTCTTAAAGCCCTCCAGGGATGGAGCACCCACAACTTCCAGTGGCAAGCAGTTCCGCTGGTTAATTGTCCTCACTGTCCTTAGTTCCAGGTTGCTTCTCTCCTTGATTACTTTCCACCCGTTGCTTCCTGTCCTGCCTTCAGGGGCTTTGGAAAATAGCTTGACTCCCTCTTCTTTGGGGCAGCCCCTCAAATATTGGAAGATGCTATCATGTCATCCTTAGTCCTTCTTTTCATTAAACTAGAAATATCCAATTCCAGCAACCGTTCTTCATATGGAGAATATTTGTAGCTCAGGGTTGAAGAACTGGGGAATCCTTGGTGCTCTCTGAGCTTGGTGGTTTCCTTCTAGACGTTCCATGACCCAACTAGGGAACATCATCAGTGCTAGAAGGGAATGAGTTTTGTGGAGAGGAGGAGGAGGAGGAGGAGAAAGAGGAGGAGAACTATGGGGTCCTCGCTGCTCTCTGAGCTTGCTTGTTTTTGTGCAGATGTTTCATTACCCAACTAGGTAATAGCATCAGGGCTAGAATGGAGTGGGTTGAGGAGGAGGAGGAGGAGGAGGAAGAGGAAGAGAGGGAAGAGGAAGAGGAGGAGGAGTGGGGTGAGGAGGAGGAGAACTGTGGGGTCCTTGGTACTCTCTGAGCTTGGTTATTTCCTTGAAGACATTTCATGACCCAACTAGATAACATGATCAGTGCTAGGAGGGTGGTGCCATTTGTAATAAAATATCTAGAAGAAAACAACGAACCTTTGAGACACCCTGGTCGAGTTGGCAGAGAGGCTAAGAAAGTTGCTGTGGGAATGGACTACGTTTGCCGGGCACCCGGCTGCCTCCGGGGGTGGGGGCATTCCCCGATCGTGAACTTACCTTCACCTCTTTTTCCACATAGTCCTGCAACAGAATCTGGGGGTCGATGAGGTAGTCTGGGGGGTACAGAGGCACGGAGTGGAGGGGCCGGCGACGGCAGACGTTCCCCTTGAGCGCTGGCTTGCGGGAGGCTTTCGGGAAGACCAGGCGCTTGATGGGGGACACGAATCCCTGCAAAGGGGAGGGGAGGGGGAGGGCGGTCACCAAGCTGCCATCACCCCCGGCACTGCCAGGCGGTGGGTGGTAGAGCGTGGATGGCAGAAGGACGGACAGATTGCAAGAGAGCAGGGAGAATGCCAGGCAGACGGCGAGGGCTGCAGATGGCTGGGCCCACTCGCTTCACGGCCGTGCCAAGTTTGGGGTGTGGGGGGTGGTTTGCACCTTGGGGGCCCTGCAAAGGAGAATAGGAAGAAGGGAGGGAAGGAAGGGAAGTGGAGGAGGAAGGAAGAAGGAGGAAAAGGAGATGTGGAAGGTCCAATTTTGATTCCAGCTTTTCTGAGAAAGGAAAAGGAGGAGGAGGAGGAGGAGGAGGAGGAGGAGAAGGAGAAGGAGAAGGAAGAGGAGGAGGAGGAGGAGGAGGAGGAGAAGGAGAAGGAGAAGGAGAAGGAGAAGGAGAAGGAGAAGTGGAGGAGGGAGAGGAGGAGGGGGAGGAGGAGAAGGGAAGGAGGAAAGGGAGATGTGGAAGGTCCAATTTTGATTCCGACTTTTCTGAGAAAGGATGAGGAGGTGGGGGAGAAGGAGAAGGAGAAGTGGGGGAGGAGGAGGAGGAGGAGAAAGCAGGCAGATAGGAAGGAGGGAAGTAGGGAAGGAAGGAAAAGAAAGAATGAGGTGGAGGAGGAGGAGGAGGAGGAGGAGGAGAAGGAGAAGGAGGAGGAGGAGGAGGAGGGGAAGGATGGTGGGGGAGGAGGAGGAGGGGAAGGAGGAGCGGAGGAGGGAGAGGGGGGGAAGGAGACGTGGAGGAAGAGGAGGAGGAAGGAAGAAGGAGGAAAAGGAGATGTGGAAGGTCCAATTTTGCTTCCGGCTTTTCTGAGAAAGGAAAAGGAGGAGGGGGAGGAGGAGAAGGAGAAGGAGAAGGAGGAGGAGGAGGAGGAGGGGAAGGATGGTGGGGGAGGAGGAGGAGGGGAAGGAGGAGCGGAGGAGGGAGAGGGGGGGAAGGAGACGTGGAGGAGGGAGAGGAGGAAGGAAGAAGGAGGAAAAGGAGATGTGGAAGGTCCAATTTTGCTTCCGGCTTTTCTGAGAAAGGAAAAGGAGGAGGCGGAGAAGGAGAAGGAGAAGGGGAAGGAGAAGGAGAAGTGGGGGAGGAGGAGGAGGAGGAGGAGAAGAAAGCAGGCAGATAGGAAGGAAGGGAGGAGGGAAGGAAGGAAAAGAAAGAATGAGGTGGAGGAGGAGGAGGAGGAGGAGAAGGAGAAGGAGAAGGAGAAGAAGAAGAAGAAGAAGAAGAAGAAGAAGAAGAAGAAGAAGAAGAAGAAGAAGAAGAAGAAGAAGAAGAAGAAGAAGAAGAAACAACTACTCATCCTCTTCTCATCTCCCAAGAGGTCACACTTTGCATTACCCCTAGGTCTGCCCTCTCTCTTTCAAATGGGAGGGGCACCATTCCTCCACCCAGGAGGAATGAAAGAAACCCTACTCCCAGGTCCTCGTAGGAAGTCCCGTGGGCAGGTTGTCTCCTCACCTGAGCCGGCAGCCTCCAGACCAAAGAAGCTGCATCCCCCTCACCCTTCTTCAGCCCCTTAGAGGCCCCCAGCATGGGAACGGCTCCTGGGGGGGGAGGTAGGGGGGAAATTATCCAGCAAGGGGTCATATCGTGGCTTAATCGTGGCTTAAGGCACTAGCCCTGAGATGGAGAAGAAGAAGACAGCGAAGTGCCTGAGGTGGCACTTACAAAACGTCTGATGCTGGGAGCTAATTCAATCACCTGTGCAGGTGGCAAGAGGTACAGGTCAGGGAAAGCCTTGTGCTCCCCCTTCTCTGCAGCCTCTTTCTCTGGGCCCAGGTGGGGCTGGTGGGGGAAGCCCCCAATCCTAGCCAAGTGCAGGCAGTCCTCGACTTGCAACAGAGCCCCCAATTTTTGGTTGCTAAGCAAGACATTCGTTAAGACCATTTTCGCCCCATTTTACAAACTTCCTTGCCACCATCGTTAAGCAAATCTGGCCTTCCCCGTTAACTTTGCTGGTCAGAAGGTCGCAAGAGGGAATCACGTCACGTAACCCCGGGGGACACTGCGGCCGTCGTAAGTGTGAGCCAATGGCCAAACGACTGGTTTTTCTGATCACGTGACCACAGGAATGGCGCAAGGGTCGTAACTGTGGGAAACGGCCATAAGTCCATTTGTGCCGTGCTGTCGCAACTTCGAACGGTCGCTAAACGAGCTGTTGTAAGTCAAGGACTAGAGCTCAAGAGGAGCCTCCCTTTGCAGGAACACACTAACCATGGTGCCCACGTTTTAGCCCCCACCGGGAGGGCCAGGGGTCTTCTGGCCTACAGAGGTGCAGAGTCGCCCCCCATCTCCCCCCATAAAAGACCCCCCCCGGGCCAGAATTCTCACTTACCTTCTTCCCTTTCTTTGCTTTCATACTCCATGGCTTCTCCGCCTCTGGCTGTGTCCTGTGGAAGCCGCCTCTTCCTCTACGCCATCCAGCTTTTGTTCTCCCATCCTGTCTGGGAAACGCCGGTCCTGAGGTCACCCAGCCCCGTCCCCTCCGCTGGATCTGCAGAGGGCAGACCTGCTCGGAGGGATCTGGGATCCGGTGGGAGCTGTTGCCCACCCGAGGCCTCTGGGTGCATGGGGCCGGGAGGGCGGAGGGGGCACCTGGTTGGGGATGAGTGCAGGGGAGGAGGGGAGGGTCTGGCTCATCCTGTCTGACTTTCTCCAGAAATGCCTTTAAAATTGGATAATCATTGACGCTTCTGAAAGAGATTCCATTTTTCTTTTCCTTCCTTCCTTCCTTCCTTTCACCCACCCACCCATCCATCCATCCAATCTCCCTGTCTTCCTTTCTCCTTCCCTCTTTCCTCCCTCCCTCGCTCCTTCTCTTCTCTTCTCTTCTCTTCTCTTCTCTTCTCTTCTCTTCTCTTTCTTTCTTCTCTTTCTTCCTTCCTTTCTTCCACCCACCCCACCCACTCATTCAGCCAGCCAGCCCAGCCACCCATCCATCCATCCAATCCTCCTTCCTTCCTTCCTTCCTTCCATCCTTCCTTCCTTCCTTCCTTCTTTCCTTTCACCCATTCATCCATCCAATCTTCCTTTCTTCCTTTCTCCTTCCCTCCTCCCTCCCTCCCATCTCTTCTCTTCCCTTTTCTTTCTTCCTTCCTTTCTTTTCCTTCCTTCCTTCCTTCCTTCCTTCCTTCCTTCCTTCCACCCCCCCACCCCCCCATTCAGCCAGCCAGCCACCCATCCATCCATCCAATCTTCTTTCCTTCCTTCCTTCCTTCCTTCCTTCCTTCCTTCCTTCCTTCCTTCCTTCCTTCCTTCCTTCCTTCCTTCCTTCCTTCCTTCCTTCCACCTATCCATGCATGCATGCATCCATCCATCCATTCAATCTTCCTTCCTACCGTTCACCCACCCACCCACCCACCCACCCATCCATCCATCCATCCAATCTTCCTTCCTTCCTTTCTCCTTCCCTCCTTCCCTCCCTTGCTCCTTCCCTTCTCTTCCCCTTCCTTCCTTCCTTCCTTCCTTCCTTCCTTCCTTCCTTCCTTCCTTCCTTCCTTCCTTCCTTCTCCATCCTCCCCATCCACAGTCTCAATCTCAGCCACTCAATCTCAGCCACTCAATCTCAGCCACCTAGAACTGGATGCCCTTTGACTCCCAGAATCCCCCCAGCCAGTTCTAGGCTTCAGTTCCATCTCTTCTAGACAAGCCTGACCAGGGGAGGGGTCTCTGCAGAGGCGATCCAAAAAGTCTTCGTAATGAAAGCCCAGACCCTCTCAGACCCACCAGATGGATCCACCAAGGGTTTTTTTTAATTATTATTCCCACACACACATAGTTCTGCTCAGTTGTATCTTTTACGTTAATGCACATTTTAGTTCCTAGTTGAAAGCTGCCCAGAGTAATTTAAGAGCTAGGTGATGTCATGGGAGGGAGGAATAGCCTTGAGGGACAAGAAATCTCAGTCCAAAGCAGGAATGTCATTTGAGAGAACCCCCTTCCCCCCAATTTTCCTGACCGAAAAGGGTGGGAGGGGGTGTTGTGGACTGTCCAGCAGCCGAATCAGATGAGGAAGAGGAGGTGTGGGAGACAGGGCCAGCCTCAAGGCAACCTGAGAGTTTCGAGAGGGAATGGAGCTGTCAGAGAGAGAGATAGAGGTGAAGCCTGGGCCGTCCGCCAGCCCTCAAATGGAGAGTCAACAGCCCCCAGGTCTGGAGGTGGCTGATGAGGAGGAGGAGGAACAGCTGGGCCCAGTGCCTGATGCACAGAAGGCAGAGGAGAGGAGAGCAGTGGAAATCTATGGGCCGGTCCTTGGGACGGAAGAGCCACCGCTGCTAGCGAAGCCCCACCCGAGCTCTGAGGATAAAAGGCAGGGGGTGGAGATGGATAGGTGTGACAGACAACAATTCATCTCCCTGCCGGACAGACTTGTTAGCCTGCGGTGAGAGAGAAACTTTTTGCCGGGATGCTGGCGATCCTAATTAAAGGAATCTTTGAGTTCACTTCAGCGGGTTTGTCGTGTTTGAGGAGCTGGGTCAGAATAGGGGTGGATGGATAGTCCAACTTGCAAGATTCTGTAACCCTAACTTTACACATACAATTATTCATTTATTACGTATTCATTTCTTAAATTTATTTGCCTTCCTACAGGTGGCCCTCGATTTACGACCACAATGGAGCCCAACATTTATGTTGCTAAGTGAAACGTTTCATAAGTGAGTTTCACCCCCATTTTCACGACTTGTCTTGCCACCGTTTGTTAAATGAATCACTGCAGTCGGTAAGTGAATAACCCGGCTGTTAAATGAATCTGGCTTCCCCTTTGTCAGAAGATCGCAAAAGGAGATCATGTGACCCTCCGGATCCCCCCCCCCCCCGGCGACCGTCATAAATAAGAGTCAGTTGACGAGCGTCTGAATTTTGATCATGGGCGGCCGCAACATTCCTAAGGGTGAAAAATGGTCGTAAGTCCCCTTTCTCAGTGGTGTTGTGACGGTCACTGAATGAATTGTTGTAAGTCAAGGACTTCCTGCACTTTTGGCGCTGCGGCTGAGACACCCACATCCTGCATGAAGTTTATGCGCTCTTCCCCAAAGCAGGAATTTTACTGCTCCTCCTTGTTTTTATTGCTTAATCAGCTCAGTGACAGCTTTGTTCACACCTCGTGTGTGTGTGTGTGTGTGAGTGTGTGTCTGTGTGTGAAGTGCTTAGATTTTATCCAGGTGCTCCCTCCCACAGAGAGAAAAACAGAAGGACAAGAGAAAAGAGAAGAGAAAGAGAAAAAGAGAAGAAAGAAAGAAAAAGAAAGAAAGAAAGAAAGAAAGAAAGAAAGAAAGAAAGAAAGAAAGAAAGAGAAAGGAAGGGAGGGAGGGAGGGAGGAAGGCAGGAGGGAAAGGGAGGGAAGGAAGGAAGAAAAGGAGGGAGGAAGGCAGGAGGGGAGGGAAGGGAGGTAGGAGGGAGGATAGAGAGGAAATGACGGAAGGAAGAAAGTAAGGAAGGAGGGCGGAAGGTTAGAGAGGAAAGGGAGGGAGGGAGAAGGCAGGATAGAGAAGGAAGGAAGGAAAGAAGGAAGGAAGGAAGGAAGGAAAGGAGGGGGGAGGAAGGCAGGAGGGAAAGGGAGGGAAGGAAGGAAGGAAAGGAGGGAGGAAGGCAGAAGGGGAGGGAAGGGAGGGAGGAGGGAGGATAGAGAGGAAATGATGAAAGGAAGGAAGGAAGGAAGGAAGGAAGGAAGGAAGGAAGGAAAAAGAGAGAGAAAGAATCTTGTCTAGTTCTTCATATATAGAGCATGACTTTCCTCCCCTATAAGCTTCTCCTGGCCTAAATCTACGGGACCTGCATTACGTATTTCATACTAAAAATAAAATTTGCCAAGTCCTGAAACAATCAGATCATCTCTGCTAAAACACCAACAAAGAAATTATGCAGGATGACCCATGTGATGTCTGCCTGTCTGGAGGTCTCCTAGGAGCTTTTGAGCAGGACCCCCCCCCCCCAAAAAACAAACCTGCTTTAGATCTGATATTTTGATATTCTGAATTTAGCGACTGGGGTTGGCCCACTCTGCTTCCCAGCCATCAAGGTGCCTCAAATTCGCCTGGCCAGTTTGTCAATCTTCCAAGCAGATGGCCGCACCAGATCTTGTGGGGGTGAGTCCCACAGGGGAATTGCATATAAACAGAAAGGATCCATGTGGTGGACTTGTGATAAAGTAAAATAAAAAAATAATAAAAATAATAAAATAAAAATAAAATAAAATATAATGAAATAATGAAATGAAATAATGAAATAAAATAATAAAATATAAAAGAAAAAGTAAAAGAAAAAAGAAAGAAAAGAAAATAATGAAATGAAATGAAAAATTGGGGCCAGATTTATGAATTAAATTTATGAATTGATTTAAATTAATTTATGAATTAATTCAGAAGATCCTCAAACAGAATTAACAACGGAAACTAGAAATTTTTCTTTTGGAACTGTGGCATAAAGATATTGGGGAGAAAAATGGGGGAAATTGTTATTATATACGTCGACTGCAGCAAGAATCTTCTATGCACAAAAATGAGAAAAGCTGTGTCAACTCCCACAACGGAGGAACGGATTGAAAAGGAGACGGAGCTGGCAGGAGACAGCAAAATTGACGGTTCTAATTAAGGGGAAAAAAATGTTTCTAGCATTTGCTTCACTTGGAAACTGCTTGCGTATTTTCTGCTCGAAAGAGGGAAGAAGGGAAAAAAAAGGAAAATTTGACTTTTGAGTTTTGATGATTAAAATAGGCGGTTGTTATAGAAATGGCTGGGGCTCACTATTCTTAAAAAGTTGAGATTATAACTTTATTATGTAACTTACTGCGCTGAAAAAAAAATGGAGAAGTCCCTGTTCTTTTTTCCTTTCCCTTTTTCTGTCTTCCTACTTTTTCCGCATTGTCTTTACTTTTGTACTTTCGCTTAAGATTTTTTTTAAAAAAATAAAAACTATTAATAATAATAATAAAAAGTTTGCTGTCCCTTAATCCTCCACTCCCAACATCTCTAGGCAATTACTAAGTTAATCATCTTGCAGAAAGGAAGAGAGATCAAGAGAAGAGAATTTCTGTGGCTCAGGGAACGATGGTGGGCTCCTCTCTGAACTTGGATGTTTTCTTCTAGACGTTTTATGACCCAACTCGGTAACATCATCAGTGTTAGGGAGTTTGGGGGTTGCTCTCTATTTATATACAAGTGACTTGCCTTCTCAGTGTTGATGGGACAATTCAGAAACTACCAACATACCGTAATCAAATATTGAATAATAGCCTAATCAAGGAACCACCAAGAACATTAAACCAACACTGGCAGGGCAAGGCATTGTATATAAATAGAAAGCAAACCCCAATCTCTTCTAGAACTGATGATATCACCTGGTTTGGTAATGAAATGTCTGTAAGAGAATAACCAAGCTCAGAGAGGATCAAGGACCCCACCGTCGTTCTCCTCCTCCTCTTCTTCCTCTTCCTCCTCCCTCCTCCTCCTCACCTGCTCCATAAACCTCCCTTCCTTCTAGCACTGATAAGGTTACCTAGTTGGATCCTGAAATGTTTGCAAGAAATCAACCAAGCTCAGAGAACCGCAAAGAACCCAAAGTCCTGCTCTTCCTCCTCCTCCTTCTCCTCCTCCTCCCCCACTCCGCAAACCTCCAACCCTTGAAGCACTGATGATGTTACCGAGTTGGGTCATGAAACAACTCATCGCAGAAAAAACACTGGGGACACCACAAAAAACGAGTTCTTGTTGCTTAGTGGAAATCAGCAGGAGGGATGGGGGGGAAATAATTAAAAAGACTCAGGCCAACGAGACAGTTTTTATTGAAATGAATTTATTATCATGTTGCAGCAGAATTAAAAATATACAAAAAGTTTGTGGTATACAAAAGACTCTTGAGAGCAGAACTGGGTTGCGTCTCCCCGCACGCACGACTGGGCAAGATCCCAGAATCTGGAGGGGGGTGTCCCAAGGGGGGTAGGATTTGTGGGGGTCTGGGGGAAATAACAGAGAGATGCCCGGCTGCCCTTCACCCAATCCAGTGTACCTCAAAGCGACCAGCCAAGTCAAGCAGGATTTGGGGGCTGTCCACTTCTTTAGACAACCCTTCCCCATCCTTGACTACAACCTCCATGATCCCCTCCCAACCCCTGGGTAGGGTTGATATACAGTAATCCTCGACTCACGACCATAATCGCAGTCATCGGTCCTTGCGGTCGTAAGCCGAGTCATTCCGTGTTCAGTTTGGAAGTTCCCATTGCTTCTCAGGACGGTCGTTATATGAATCCATCCATCGCCCCTCCCCACAATAGGTGGTTTTTGCCAGAAAGTGGAAATAAAACTCTAGTCCAAAAAAGTCATAAATCGCCATCAGGATCTTATAAATGTTATCCCATGATCCTTGCCCTTATGCATTTGTGTGCGGCCGTCATCATTCCCAAAAATGGGTTGTGTAAAGTACTTCTGGGAGATCCGTCATAACTTGGTACATTCATTAAATGGCTGGTCGTACGTCAAGAACTACTTGTATGTTCCAACTGAGAGCAGTTACATTTGTGTCTCGCAATTCCGGCCACTTTAAGAGGGGCGGACTTCAACTCCCAGAATTCAGAGCTGACTGGGGAATTCTGGGAGTTGAAGTCCACACCTTTTAAAGCGGCTGAGATTAAAAAAAAATGTTGAATTACTGGCTGAATTCAGAAAGGGGCCATCCTGGGTGCCCGCCTCCTTTTCTTTTAAACCAATAGCCCTGCCCACCCTATTCCCATTTGATACCAGTACATCACAACCCCGGGATGCCAACAGTTGTAACTATGATGTGTGTATGCGGAGGCCATAAGTTATCCGGACACTTTCAACAAGACTTGAGCAAAAAAGGGAAAAAAAGAAAAATCCAGTTTTTTATTCAGGGTAGTAGAAGGGGAGTTGTGTTACTCAGCTTTTCCGTAGCAAGGGGTGCAGGTGGAAGTGACGGAACAGAGCTATCAAATGAGATGCCCCCTACAGCTTCCATAATCCCCTGAACCTTCAGACTACAACTCCCATGGTGCCCATTTAAGCCAGTTCAAGCAGCGCCAGGTGAGAGGGGACAGTTGTGAGCCTTTCGGTACACATCTCTATCGTCCCCCCCGCAAAACTGGGTGTTGTTTTATAGATCGTCCTCGCCCTACGACCACAATTGAGCCCAACATTTCTGCCGCTAAGTGAGACTGTTGAGTGAGTTCCCCCCCACACCCACCCACCCCAATTTGACAACTTTTCTTGCTACGGTTGTTAAGTGAACTCCTGCAGTTGTTAAGTGAGTACCACGGCCATTAAGCGAATCCGGCTTCCCCATTGATTTTGTTGGTCAGGAGGTCGCAAAAGGGGTTCACCTCACCTCCCCCCCGCCCGGGACTCTGCAACCATCATAAATACGAATCAGTGGCTAAGCGCCTGAATTTTGATCTGGTGACTTTGGGGAGGTTGCAACGGTCGTTAAGTGTGAAAAACGGCCATAACTTCCTTTTTTCAGTACCATTCAGTAGTGGGATTCAGCCCGTTCGTGCCTATTTGGGAGAACTGGTTGTTAACTTTCTAAGCAGTTTAGAGAACCGATTGTTGGAAGAAATTTTGTTTTTATCCACTTTACAGGGCTAATCCTGTAAGGAAGGCAGGAAGGAAACATTCTGGTGTTAGTTCTAGCCTAAACTTTATTGCCCTGCTTACAGAAACTGCCTCTCTGGTTAAGCCTTATTACATTGTAACAGCTAAGGTGAAGCACCCATCAACCTGAGTGACATTGAATTGGTCACGCCCACACGGTCACATGTCCACCGAGCCACAGGGTCACATGACCACCGAGCCACGCCTATCCAGGTGTTCATTAGGGCAGAGAACTGGTTGTTAAGTTATTTGAATCCCACCACTGGTGCCATTGTCACTTCAAACGGTCTCTAAACGAATGGCCTCAGTCAAGGACCACCTGCATAGGGGAAGATGGGCAGATAAGGGTGGGTGGGGGGAGGGAAGGTAAGCCCACTCTGTCATCACTCTGTGAGTCTTGCAAAGGTTGTGAGAATGCGCAACCTTGAAATCTAGAAGATCGTGGCCCAAAGGCAGAGATGGTTACCTTGGGGGGGGGGGTTTCTGGGGTTCTGCTCTTAGCGCTTCCAAAGAATCCCCCTCCCCCAAAAAAGGAGTTTGATACACTGCAAATGGAGGGGGGATGTGTGTCTGTCTAAGCCATCATTTCTGAACCCTTGGCACCTTTAAGAAGGGTGCACTTCAACTTCCAGAATTCCCCAGCCAGGACCTGCTGTCATTATCAGGATATTTGGTGAACTAATTTATTTATCGATTACTAAACGTCTATGCCACCCAACTCACCATGGTGACTCTGATTATATTTTGTTGCTCTAAGAAATAACGGCATGTAGTCCTTCCTCCCTCCTTCCCTTCTTTCCTTCCTTCTTCTTTGCTCTTTCCTTTCTTCCTTTCCTTTCCTTTTTTCTTTCTTTCCATCCTTTCCTCCTCCTCCTTCCTTCCTTCCCCTCTTTTATCCTCCCTCTTCTTCTTTGCCTTTTCTCTTTCCTTTCCTACTTTCCTTCCCCTTCTTCCTTCCTTCCCTTCCTTCTTTCTTTCTTTGCATTTTTTCTTTTTCCTTCCTTCTTTCCTTCTTCCTTCCTTCCTTTCCTTCCTTCCCTTCTTTCTTTCTTTTCTTCCTTCCTTTCCTTCCTTTCCTCCTCCTCCTCCCTCCCTTTTTTCCTCCCTTCTTCTTTGCCTTTTCTTTTCTTTTCCTTTCCTCCTTTCCTTCCTTCCTTCCTTCCTTCCTTCCTTCCTTCCATACCTTCCTTCTTTCTTTCCCCTTCTTCTTTGCATTTTCTTTTCATTTTCTTCCTTCCTTCTTTCCTTCTTCCTTCCTTCCTTCCTTCTTTCCTTTCCTTTCCTTTCCTTTCCTTTCCTTTCCTTTCCTTTCCTTTCCTTTCCTTTCCTTTCCTTTCCTTTCCTTTCCTTTCCTTTCCTTTCCTTTCCTTTCCTTTCCTTTCCTTTCCTTTCCTTCCTTCCTTCCTTTCTTTCTTTCTTTCCTTCTTTAAAATGTTATGCCAAATGCCTGAAAACTTGGAGGTCAGCTTTAAAATAAAAATAAAAATTCTCCACTGTTTCCCCCCCTACTTTCCCTGTTTGGAGAAAAATCCAATTATCATCATCATCATCATCAAACATGGGACTTTCAGATCAAAACCTCTGCTGCAGCTCTCTACCATTTTTCCCTCGGTTTAATTTCTGCATGGCTGAATTTCAGAGCCAGTTCTCTGCCCCGTCTTGTCTGGGGGCTGGAACAGACATGACGGTTGGTTAAGAAGGCTCCCTGATAGATTATCAGATGCTGAAGCCCACCCGCCTCCTTCCCCCGGGGATGCTGGCAGAATCTAGGGACAGCTGCCATCCACCTTGGTCGTCAACTCCGAGACAGATGGCAGGGCCCCCAAATATGCTGCTGAAGACACAAGCCCTCTGTTCACAGCTTCCTTCAAGAGGCCCACGGATGGTGGCTTATTGTCCCGGCTGTTTGAGACAAAGAAAGAGCAGGCTTGGTCCTCGGGAGGCAGGACAGGTGGCTGAGATGGTGGCCTGGTCCTCCATCTGCTGACCTTCAGGCCCAGTTTGGGCTGAGTGGCTTCTTGAAATAGGAGCCAGCTGTGGGCAGCAGCTGCCAAAAAAGCCAACGTAATCCTAGGCTGCATAAACAGAGCGGGATAGAATCAAGATCCCGTGAAGTGTTAATACCACTTTATAACGTCTTGGTAAGGCCATACTTGGAATCCTGCATCCAGTTTTGGTCGCCACGATGTAAAAAAGATGTGGAGACTCTAGAAAGAGTGCAGAGAAGAGCAACGAAGATGATGAGGGGACTGGAGGCTAAAACATATGAAGAACGGTTGCAGGAACTGGGTATGTCTAGTTTAATGAAGAGGACTAGGGGAGACATGATAGCATCTTCCAATATCTCAGGGGCTGCCCCAAAGAAGAGGGAGTCAAGCTATAGCCTGGATAGCTCAGCAGACTAAAAGCATTGTGATTAACACCAGCTGTCTGCAATGACTGTAAGTTCGAATCTCCCCAGGCTCAAGGTTGACTCAGCCTTCCATCCTTTCTAAGGTAGGTCAATTGAGGACCCGGTTTGTGGGGGATAATAAGCTGACTTTGTATAAAATATACAAAAGTATGAAGGCTATTGCTTAATGCACTGTAAGCCACCCTGAGTCTTCGGAGAAGGGCGGCATATAAATCAAATTTTTAAAAAAAAGAAGGAAAGAAAGAAAAAGAAAGAAAGAGGGAAAGAAAGAAAGAAAGAGGAAGGAAGGAAGGAAGGAAAGAAAGAAAGAAAAGAAAGAGGAAGGAAGGAAGGAAGGAAGGAAGGAAGGAAGGAAGGAAGGAAAGAAAGAAAGAAAGAAAGAAAGAAAGAAAGAAAGAAAGAAAGAACATTCAGCTGCCTGCAATTACTGTAAGTTCGAATCTCCCCAGGCTCAAGGTTGACTCAGCCTTCCATCCTTTCTAAGGTAGGTAAAATGAGGACCCAGTTTGTGGGGGCAATAAGCTGACTTTGTATAAATATACAAAAATATGAAGGCTATTGCTTGATGCATTGTAAGCCGCCCTGAGTCTCCGGAGAAAGGCGGCATATAAATCAAATTAAAAAAAAAAAGCTATTCTCCAAAGCACCTGAAGGCAGAACAAGAAGCAATGTGGAAACTAACCAAGGAGATAAGCAACTAAGAACTAAGGAGAAACTTCCTGACAGTTAAAACCATCCCCTGGGGCTTTTAAAGAAGAGATTGGACAACCATTCCTCTGGAATGGTATCAGGTCTCCTGATCGAGCAGAGGGTCAGGCTAGGAGACCTCCAAGGTCCCTTCCATCAGAACTGTTATTCTGTTGTTCTGTTAAGGAAAGAAGCAACCCAGAATAAGGATACAATTTTCTAACAGTGAGAATAATTCATCAGTAGAATATCTTGCCTCCAGAAGTTGTGGATGCTCCATCCCTGGGGGGTTTCAAGAAGGAAGTTTTCAGATATGAAGGCAAGATGTCCCACTGGTTAATTGTCCTCCCTGTTGGGAAGTTTCTCCTTAATTTCAGGTTGCTTCTTTCTTTGATGAGTTTCCATCCGTTGTTTCTTGTCCTGCTTTCTGGTGCTTTGGAGAATATTTTGATCCCCCTCTTCTTGCTGGCAGCCCCTCAAATTCTGGGATACTGCTCTCATGTCCCCCTTAGTCCTTCTTTTCTCTAGCCTGGCCAAACCCAACTGTTGCAACTGTTCATCATACGTTTTAGTCCCCAGGCCTTTGATTATCTTAGTTGCTCTTTGCACTTTTCCCAAAGTCTCAACATCTTTTTTGTAATAGGGTGACCAAAATTGGTTGCAGGATTCCAGGTGTGGCCTTACTAAGGCTTTACAAAGCGGTACTAAAACTTCACCTGATTTTGATTCTATGCCTCTGTTGATACAACCCAGGATTTTATTAATTCTTTTGGCTGCTGATCTATCTATCTATCTATCTTTCTTTCTTTTTCTTTTTCTTTCCTTCTTTCCTTCCTTTCTTTTTTCTTTCTCTTGCTCTCTTCGTTTTTTCTTTCTTTCTTTCTTTCTTTCTTTCTTTCTTTCTTTCTTTCTTTCTTTCTTTCTTTCTTTCTTTCTTTCTTTCTCCTCCTTCTTCTTCTCCCCTCCTCTCTCTTTCTTTTTGGCTGCTCAGTTGCTCTTCTCTGCACTTTTTCCAAAGTCTCTCAACTTCTTTTTTTTTTGTAATGTGGGGACCAAAAGTGGATGCAGGATTCCAGGTGTGGACTTACTAAGTCTTTACAAAGCGGTACTAAAACTTCATCTGATTTTGATTCTATGCCTCTGTTGATACAACCCAGGATTTTATTAATTCTTTTGGCTGCTGATCTTTCTTTCTTTCTTTCTTTCTTTCTTTCTTTCTTTCTTTCTTTCTTTCCTTCCTTCCTTCCTTTTTTTCTTTCTTTTGCTTTTTCTTTCTTTCTTTCTTTCTCTCTTTCTTTTCTTTTTTCTTTTCTTTTCTTTCTCCTCCTCCTTCTTCTCCCATCCTCTCTTTCTTTTTGGCTCCTCAGTTGCTCTTCTCTGAACTTTTTCCAAACTCTCAACCTCTTTTTTGTAGTATGGTGACCAAAATTGGTTGCAGGATGCCAGGTGGGGCCTTACTAAGGCTTACTAATACTTCACCTGATTTTGATTCTATGCCTCTGTTGCTACAACCAAGGATTGTGTTAGCTTTTTTGATTTCTGCCGCACACGGCTGGCTCATGTTTAAGCGACTGTCCGCTAGGATTCCAAGGTCCCTCTCTCAGTTACCAGGTTTCGCCTAATCTGTAGTTTGTACCTTCGGGGAAGCCAGATTCAGTTAACAATCATATACCTTTCTCAAGTGTAAAAGAAAAAAACACCTTGCTTTTCTCCACATTAAATTTCATGTTGTTGGATAGGGCCCATTTTCCAAGTCTGCCAAGATCTTTTTGGATGCTTAGTGGGTCTTCTGGGGTGTTGCCTATTCCTGCCAGTTTAAGATGATCTGCAGATTTAATCCCCAGGTACTTTCCAATGCTACAATTGTGCATCTGCCTTTTTCATAATCCTGGACAGAGAAACTTATAGAGTTTGGAAGGGATCTTAGAGGTCCTCCAGTCTAACCTGCAGCTCGAGCAGGAAGCCCTCTATATATTTCAGACCGATGGTTGTCCAGTTCTTTTTGAAAGCCATCAGGGATGGAGCACCACAACATATTGGAGGCAAGCTGTTCTGTTGGTTGATTGCTCCATCATGCTTCCATGAACTCCATTATGGAAGGGAAGGTGGAATTGAAAAAGGAGACGAAGGATGGAAGAAGACCCCACCATCATTTCCAGCTGTTGATAGTTCCTTCCTTCCTTCCTTCCTTCCTTCCTTCCTTCCTTCCTTCTTCTTGCCTGTTGGAACACATCACTTCATTGCAATTCCTCCTCTCTATAACAGGGGTCTCCAACCTGGGCCACTTTAAGACCTGTGGACTTCAACTCCCAGAATTCCTCAGCCAGCGAAGCTTCGCTCTATAACATAAGCAGATTTCTCAGCCTCCAAATCTCCATTACTATTCCATTACAACGCAGGTCGTCCTCAACCTACAACCATTCATTTAGGGACCGTTCGCAGTTACAACATCACAGGGAAGAAAAGTGAGCAATGACCGTTTTTCACACTTACGACCGTCGCACTATCCCCACGGTCCCGCGATCGAAATCCGGACGCTTGGCAACTGGCTCTTTATTTGTGACGGTCCCGCGATGCCGTTTTTGCGACCTTCTGACGAGCCAAGTCAATAGAGCAAGCGAGGTTCATTTAACAACCGTGCGACTCGCTTAACAACTTGAGTGACCCGCTTAAACAAGAAAGATGATAAAATGGAGCAAAAGTGACTCTCGCTTAGCCATAGACGATTTGGCCTCAATGCGGGTTATAAGTCAAGGACTATCCCTCCCACGTAGTAAATTCTTAAAGAGTTTATTAAATTCAAATTAAGAGCGGACCCAAAGGGGCTTTTCCCAATAGGCAATTGGACTTTGTTTTTCCTTGAAGACATTTCGCTTCTCGTCCCAAGAAGCTTCTTCGGTTCAGTTCTAGTTTGTACAGAGATTGTACGAATTAAAGAGTTTTGTGCCAAAAGCTTTTTGAAAAGCCTAAATCGCCTCAGCCTTTTCTGACAGTGAGAAAAATTAACCGGTGGAACAACTCGCCTCTAGAAGTTTTTGAGTGCTCCATCATTGGAGGTTTTTATGAAGAGATTGGACAACCACTTGTCTGAGATGGTGTAGGGTTTCTTGCCTGAGGAGGGGGTTGGTCTAGAAGACCTCCAAGGTCCCTTCCAATTCTCTTATCCTGTCCTGTTCTGCTCTTTAGCTCATAGGAACTGTCCGCCTGTCATTGTTGTGAATCCATCGATTAAAAACGCAGGATATTGCTGAGGGATTATACAAGGCCGAAGACGGGTCACAGCTTTGCCGTTGTTGAGGTAGATCGTTTCACCCTTGAATAGAATCTGGCTGCATTTGATAGATTTTCTCAGCCTTGCTGGTGATGGGACAGGCAGAAGAAAAGAGATCCCAATAATCATTGCTGTTCTTTTTGTCTTCTGGCAATTTTTTACTTTCTCACCCAGCAATATCCTTGCGTTTCCCTTCGGTTCAACACGTCCCTTCTTACGGCCGATCGGGGACACAAATGGACTTTGTGAAAAGCATTTAGTCTTGAGGTGGGGCATGACGGCCCCTTTAAGACTCATGGACTTCAACTCCCAGAATTCCTGAAGGTGGCTCAGGAATTCTGGGAGTTGAAGTCCAAGAGTCTTAAAGGGACCACCGTTTCTCAGCCCTGATTTTATATTTCTGGCCAAGAATCTCCGAGAATGTCCTCGGAGGTAGCAGCTGGCCTAATGGCCATGATTTCTGTTTATTTTATTTATTCCCTGCCTTTATTACATTTATTAATGACTCAAGGCGGCGAGACACACTTCCTCCTTCTATTTTTGGGCTGAGAGAGAGGGACTGGCGCAGGGTTAGATAGCTGGATTTTCATACCTAAGGCCGGACTCGAAGTCTCCGTTTCCTGGTGATTGGCCAAAAGTCACCCAACTGGCTTTCTTGCCTAAGGCAGAACTAGAACTCACCGTCTCCTGCTTTCTATCCTGGTGCCTTAAACTACTAGACCAAAGTGTTTCTCTTTCCTTCTCCCAAGCTTTCCCCTAAGGATTAAAAAAAAGAGAGATTTTTTAAAAGTGAAATTTTGCTCTAATAACCTCCAGAAATTCACAGACCCAACACTGAGGCTAGGACAACCAAGAATTATTTAACTACTATGCCATCTTGGCATCCCACGATTCAAGAATAGGCCAGTTTTGCTATTCGGCTCTCCAATTAAGTTTCTGGTCCTTATTGAGTTATAATGGAAGGGTTCATACTTTGCACATGGGACCTTCAACCCCATCCCCATTCCAGCTCTCTACCTTGCAACAATTCTAATTGCATCCTAAGAGTCTCAGTGCCACGTAGAATAGAGCATGTACAGAGTTTTTGGTGGGTGTTATGGAGTCTTCTGTCTGGTGTGATCCCAGAAACTGTCAAGTTAGGTGGTCTGGTTTACCATTAAAGATTTCAAAACAATGTTTTTTTTTCCAACATGGCAACTCGAAGATGGGTAGACTTCAACTCCCAGAATTCCCCAGCCAACATGGCTGGCTGGGGAATTCTGGGAGTCGAAGTCCACCCATCTTCCAGTGGTCCGGTTGGAAAATTACTGCTTTAAAAGCTTAGGTGTACGGATATAGTGCAAAGTTATTCACATTCAGTTCTTGTTCGCTTGAGGTAAAAGGCAAGGAAAAGGGTGAAACTTGAATCAGGGGAAATTTAGGTTTGTACAAGAACTTGTTTCATAAACCTAGCTAATCAATTTGAAATCCAATCGATTTAGCTCCTTAGATATCAGGCCTGTTAATCCATATCATATCAATCCAATTCCTTTCCTCTCCCCCACCCTCCCATTTTAAACAAACCTACCCTTAAACATAATTAAATCAAATAATTTTAAATAGAGCCACTGTTCTACATCAGGGGTCTCCAACTTGGCAACTTTAAGACCTCTGAACTTCAACTCCCAGAATTCCCCAGGCAGCACATGCTATCAATTCTCCCATGCCACCAACGATCAGCTAGAGATCCCCATTGGGTTAAAGAGAGAAAATGCGAGTGTTTCTTCTGTTATATCGATTCCACAGGTAATCCTCGATTTACGACAACTATCACCGGCCAGAAGTTCCCATGCTAAGCAAGGAGATTGTTAAGTCAGTCCTGTCCGATTTTAGGACCTTTATTTGCTACGGCTCTTAGGTAAATTACCGCAGTTGTTAAGTGAATCATGTTGTTAAATGAATCACAGGGTTGTTAAGCGAACCCAGTTTCCCTCGTTGATTTTGCCAAGCTTGGAAGATGACATCACGTCATTCCGGGATGCTGCAACCATCATTAATACATGCCAATTAGGATCATGGGATCGTTGCGTCACCTTTTTTTACGGGATGTTGTAACTTTGAACAATTGAACAATGGATCGTTGTAAATCGAGGACTAGCTATAATCGGCTAGCCAAGGGCAGTGGTGGAAAATAATGTTTCTGTTATTCCAGTTGATATAACTATGGTTGATTCAGGCTGAGAATTGCTGGGATTGAAGTCTGACGTGCTAGTTTTGGAGCTATCTCGGACTCCAGTTCCAATGACTCCCAGCCAGTAGGGACCCTGGCCTTGTGGGCTGCAGTGAAGGGAACTGTAGTCCAGTAATCCAGGAGGCTGTGATCTTGAGTAGGCCTCCATAGAGAACAGCTAATAATTTGGCACCATTGAGCTAATTCCCAGAATTTCTTGGGTGGAGATGGAACTCCATTAATTAGTGTTTCTCTCCCTGGTGGCTTTTCTTGAGATGGCAGCTCTTAGAAGGCCCGTATTGGACAGGAGAGCTGTGAATTCTGGGAGTTGGGTTCTGTAACGGTATGTGAGAAAGACCTTGAGACACAGCAGGGAAGAAATGCTGCTTGGGGAACAGTTAGATAAGAGGCAGCTTAGCCCTTAGTTCAGTGGTTAAGACACTGAGTTTGTCGATCAGAAAAGTCAGCAGTTCGGCAGTTCGAATCCCTAGTACAGGTCTCCTGTGTGAGCAGGGGTTTGGTCTAGTTTACCTCCAAGATCCCTTCCAACTCTGTTACTTCCTTTGGGGAAGGCACGAGCAACGGATGTGCATACATGCGCTTGCCTGCTGCTTGCAGAAGTGGGGATGCGAGAGCTCGCCCGCCACTTTCGCGACCTGGTTCCAAAGGGCTCAAGGCCCAGTAGTAGGCTGTGGCCCAGGGGTTGGGGACTCCTGGCTTAGCCTTCAGCTGCATAACGGATGAAGAAAGAAGCTCAGAAGGGACCCTCCCTAGTTTCTCAGGATATAAAAGGGACAGTGGGAGCTTTGTTCTTTCGGACTTGCAAGGTTTTGTTAATGGAGCCTTACAAACAAATAAAATCCGTTCATACAGTTGTGTTTGTTGTCTGGCCTAAGACTGACACCCGTCTTGCATATTTGAAGGTACAAATCTCCACTGTCTCCTATACAGCCTGAGAAACTTGGGAGGGTCCCTCCTGATCCTCTTCCTGAGTGCTTCCGTACCAGAGACAAATTCCTTGTGTGTCTAGTCTAGTTATTTGGCCAGGTTGTTTGGCAACAACCTGGCCAAATAAGGTACAGGTTGTTCTCAGCTTACATCCACAAGGGAGCTCAAAATTTATGTCGCTAAGTGAGACATTTGTTAAGTGAATTTTGCCCCATTTTACGACCTTTCTTGCCACATTTGTTAAGTGAATCACTGAAGTTGCTAAGTTAGGGACACGGTCGTTAAGGCTGTGAATCTGGCTTCCCCGTTGACTTTGCTTGTGGGAAGGTCGCAAATAAGGATCACCTGACCCTGGGATGCTGGGACCGTCATAAATAAGAGCCAGCCAGCTGTCAAGCATCTGAATTTTCTGGGATTTTGCAACGGCCGTGAGTGTGAAAAAAGGTCATAAGTCACTTTTTCCAGTGCTGTTATGACTTTGAATGGTGATTAAATGAACTGTTGTCAAGGATTACCTGTATTCAACTCAACTCAACTCAACTCAACTCAACTCAACTCAACTCAACTCAACTCAACTCAATTCCTGCAACCATTATGTATCCCGGGGTTAAGCAGTCCCTTATCTAATTGTTCCCTAGACAGCATCTCTTCTTCCATCTCTTAAGCCATTCCCACATACCATTCCCACCCTATCTGAGGCCTGCCCATTGGAAGGCTAATACTAATACTCCCTCCTCCAATAACAACCCTAACCACCCCACCCCATCCCTTTTTTTAATACTCACTAAAACTTGGGTTTCATGGCACAATTTCAATCCGGGGTCCTAGAATCAGATCGGCTCCTTCAGGAAGCTCTCTCATTCGTTTGGAGGCAGACAAATAGACATAGGAAAAGGGGCAACGAAGAGTGTTTCCCTCCCCCATCCTGCAAATAAGGGTACCCAACAGCACTACAGACCCTCCCCCAAATCCAGAATCTGCCCTCCCCGACAGATTGTGTCTGATGGATATGCTGTCGTGGGAAATCTTTCTGTTCAATTTGGGGGCGAGTCGAAAAACGGGGTGAACGGTCCTGCTTCTCTATGCCAGCTCTGTTTCCTGCATGAAAACTTGCCAGTCCCCCTGGTCCTGTTCCAGCAAAAGCAAAGCACCCACCGATACCCAGTCCTGGGATCGAATCCCACCCCGCCCCCACCCCCATTGCTAGGAAGTGGCCCACAGCCTAAAATCCATTCCTCCTGCTTTACAAATGTCTTCCCGTCCCATTCCAGGATTCCCTTGGGCTCTGCGGTTCCCATCACTTCCCCCTCACCAGTCCCACTCACCCCGGAGATGGCCTCCTCTGCTTGTGTCACCCCCCCACTCCCAGCCAACCACTTCGTGGGCACCGGAGATAAGAGAAGCCCTTGGTGGCCTTGGCTCAAGTCACAGTGAGGTATTTTGAGAGAAGCTTGGCTGGGAAATGGGGTCCCTCCTGAAACGCAACTCGGGAGGAGGACCAACTGGGGGGGGCTACCCACAGGGATGGGGGGAGGGGGTTCACAACCCACCCAATGCATAGCCCAGACAGTGAGCTGGGAGAACAGCAAATAGCACCAGTTGACCACCATTGCACGGGGAGCCACGAGCAGTCCGTATATCGTGTGAAGGAGAAATTAAACCGAATATCGCGACATGGGAATGGGACATCCTGATGCTTCTTGGATTGCTACTCCCGCCATCCCACCCAAAAAGGACCGAGACGGTCTCAAGGCCTGCTCACTCGGGCTGCTTGGACCCCGGTTCAGCCCACGAGCCCTGGAAGGGTCCCTCCTGGCCAGCTCACACAGTGGTCTCATATTCCAACAGCTCCTGCGATGCCCCCATGCTGCGATACTGCAGGCGTGGCGTGGCCGGAGAGGTGTACTCAAGAGCTAGGATGGTCTTACGGAGACGCCTGTCTATGAAATGGGCGTCCCAGGCAGGGTACTTCTTCCGTGGCAAATCAATGCGAATAACAGGCCCCTCTGTCCGTGGGGCCCGGGCTATGGGGGTGGAAGGCATGCTGGGCCTGACCTGAAAGACCGGCCCGCAGCTGTCTCTGTCCCCCGGTATCCCCTCTCGTTCTGTAGTCCTCGGCAAGGAGCGTGGTGGACTGGTGATCACGTCCGGTGGAGGCCCCGTAGCCCGGGGTACGGCGGTGGACTCTTCCCCGCAGAGGCAGCCAGTGTTCTGGGCCCCGAAAATGGTTCCACTGGGATGCAAGAGGCAGTAGTAGATGAACATGAAGAAGACTCCCAAAGCGAAGCTGGAGGCCACCACGCAGACGATGATCAAGGCGTAGAATTCGGAGATCAGGTACGGTTCGCGGAACCCGTACCAAAGGCCCGTCAGCGCGGCGTTCTCCAGCAGGGTGATGACGTAGTAGATGGACATGCGGCAACGGCTGCGGCCTTCCTTGACGTTGAACCAGCAGAAGATGTAGATGATGCCCACCACCATGTTGTAGATGATCTCCTCCCACTTGGACATGCAGAAATCCGTCTCGCCTTGGATGATCCAGAAGGTCATGATACACCAATGGGTGACGATGAAGATGCCGAAGTAGAGCTGAAAGACGGAGGCAAAGAGGGCGAAGGCAATGGCTCGGGCGGCAATGGTGAAGAGGTGCCACAGGACTTGGACCATGGCACCTTTGTAGGACATGGGCATCTTGTCTTCCCGGGAATCCCGGAGCACCTTTTGGTAAGAGGCCAAGGTCCACGCCAGAGACACCAGCGAGGCAGAAGCTGAGAGACCTGCCCGAGAGGAACAGAGAGACAAAGGTTGAACAACAAATTAGGGAGAAGACAAGGTGTCATTGAAGGTTCTCCAGGGAAGAAATGGAACTGAAGTTGGAGGAGACCCCAGGGATAGGGTGACAGCCTAGAGCAGGGATATTAAACTTGCGACCGGTGGGCCAGATATGTCACGCGTTGGCCACACTCACCGATTTAGCAAAGGGGGGAAAAGTCGCGATACATCACGTGACGACAATGGGACATTGTGAGTTTGACACCCCTGGCCTACAGCCTGGATGGAGGGAGGGGGAAAGAGGATTGATCTGAAGGAAAACCAAGAGGAGACAAGGAGAGGATCCCTTGGAGGTACATCCCCGAGGACAAGGAAGCTGGAAGTTCAACCACCAAACAGTTACATTAGTGTTCATCCATGGGAAAGGAATCAGGAGACGTCAAACCAAAGTGACACGTGTAGAAGTGGTGATGGGGGAAAAAATGGGGTGCAGTTTGTGGAGTGGAGGAGCAGGGAAGGAGGGGTGGTGGGGTCCTTGGTGATCTCTGAGCTTGGTCATTTTCCTGAAGGCGTTTCATGACCCAGCTAGGGAACATCATCAGGACTACCATGAAACATCTGCAAGAAAACAACCAAGCTCAAAGAGTACCAATGAACCCACAGTCCTCCTCCTCTCTGCAATCCCTCCCCCTTCCTTCTAGCACTGATGATGTTACCTAGTTGGGTCATGACACATCTTCAAGAAAACTATCAATCGTGGAGAGACCCCACGCCACCCCAAGGACCCCACCGTCGTCATCCTCCTCCTCCTCCTCCTCTTCCTCCACCTCCACTTCTTCCTCTTCCTCCTCTTCCTCCACCTCCACCTCTTCCTCTTCCTCCTCCTCTTCCTCCTCCTCCAACTCCTCTTCCTCCTCCTCCTCTTCCTCTATCTCCACCTCTTCCTCTTCCTCCTCCTCCTCTTCCTCCTCCTCCTCCACTTCCTCCTCCTCCTCCTCTTCCTCCTCCTCCTCCACTTCCTCCTCCTCCTCTTTCTCCACCTCTTCCTCTTCCTCCTCCTCCTCCTCCTCTTCCTCCACCTCTTCCTCTTCCTCCTCCTCTTCCTCCTCCTCCAACTCCTCTTCCTCCTCTTCCTCCACCTCCACCTCTTCCTCTTCCTCTTCCTCCTCCTCCTCTTCCTCCTTCTCCTCCTCTTCCTCTACCTCCACCTCCTCTTCCTCCTCCTCCACCACCTCCTCCTCCTCCTCCTCCTCCTCCTCCTCCTCCTCCTCCTCCTCCTCTCCGCAAACCCCACTACCTTCTAGCAATTCATGAGGTTACCTCCACAGGCCATGAAACGTTTGCAAGAAAACAACGAAACTCAGCAAACGGCAAGGACGGGCCCAATTCCCAATTTATTCGGAGTTCATCGAGTGGAGTTCCTTGGAGATGCCTTGCTCTACAGCAGGGATGGTTAAGCTTTTCAGTGCTGAGTGCCCAAAACATGCACACACACGCAAAAATACACGTGTGTGTGTGCCCGAACCCCCAAAATGCAATGCAAGCACACTCCTGTGCATGTGCCCTGGCCCCATATGTCCCGTTTTGGCTTCCAGGTTGGTGCAGGCGGCTTTCCAGGCCCAAAACGGGGCATGCCCCGTTTTGGGCCTGGAAAGCCGCCTGCACCAACCTGGAAGCCAAAATGGAGCATGAGGGGGCTCCTCGCGCCCCCTCATGCTCCATGAGACCTCGGGGATGTACCTCCAAGAGATCCTCCTGCACCAACCTGGAAGCCAAAATGGAGCATGAGGGGTTCCTCGTGCCCCATTTTGGGCCTGGAAAGCCTCCTGCACCAACCTGCACCCCTCCACACCTGCGCCCCTCCCCCCACACATGAGCAGCAGAGACCTGAAGACCAGCTCACCGGCAGGAGGCACATGCACACATGTGTGGTGGAGCTGGTCTGGGGCAACTTTTGGCATGCCAGCAGAGTGTGTGTGTGCGCCTTTCTACACTTGCCACAGGTTTGCCATCCCAGCTCTAGGGCCTCAGTCTCCCCTTCCCCAGGTGTCTCCTCCCTCTTCTTCCCCCCCCCCCACTTACCCTGCAGTGGGGAAATCCATTTCTGCTGCACCATGATGCTCAGCTGCAGCACCAGTTGGGGGGCGCTCTTGAGGAAGGTCTCCAGGAGGCGCAACATGCTGACGTCGGCACATTCGAACATCATCCTCCAGTAAAAGTGGCGCTGGCGATGCTCAGACTGCCACCGGCTCTGGAGTCCCAGGTAGAGGGTCCTCAGGTACCTGTGGGAAAGGACGGGGAGAGTGGAAGGCGTGCACTGGTAGTCCTCGACTTACGGCCACAAACGGAGCCCTGCATTTCTGCTCAGCGAGGCAATTGTTGAGTGAGTTTTGCTCCAGTTTACGGCCTTCCTTTGCCGCAGTCGTTAAGCGAGTCACACGGTTGTGCTTTCCCCCTTGACTTGGCTGGTCAGAAGGTCGCCAAAAGGGGATGCTGCAACCATCATAAAGACATGTAGTCCTCGACTTACAACTGTTTCATTTAGTGACCAAAGTTACAACAGCACTGGAAAAAGGGACTTATGGCTGTTTTTCACACTTATGACCGTTGCACTCAAGGGATCAAAATTCCAACGCTTGGCCTCAACCTACGACCGCAATGGAGCCCAAAAGTTCCTTTGGTAAACGAGACAGTCGCCCTGTGAATTTTGTTCCCATTTTACAACCTTTCTCGCCCACCATTGTTAAGTGAATCGGTGCAGTTGATAAGTTCATAACACGGTGGCTAAGCGAATCCGGCTTCCCCATTGTTTGTCAGAAGGTCGCAAAAGGGAATCACGGGAAAACCCGGGACACTGCGACCGTCATAAACACGAGTCGGGTGCCAGGCGTGAGAATTTTCATCACTTGGCTTACAGTTCAGATCCCAGCAGGCGACAACAGTCGTCAGTGGGAAAAACGGTCGTCATTCACTTTTTCCAACACCTTTATAACTTTGAACGGTCACTAAATGAGCTGTTGTAAGTCGAGAACTACCTATCTATGCCCAGCAAATAAATAAACAAACAAACCAGAATTTGTCTCCATATCAGCGAAAAAACAGGCAGGAACAAAGAAGTCCGTTTCTAAATTCCCACAATGGCAGTGCCAAGGGACTATATTTTTAGGGCCAGAAAAAGGAAAAAGACCGAGCAAAAATAGAGTTTTTTTTTTTTAAAAAAAAGTGTGCATCATTTTTTTTTTTAAAAAAAAAGCTTTTAATGAAATCTAGATCGTCAGAACTGGGTGAGGAGTGGGGGGGGTTTGAGAACATTTATGCAGCTGCATCTTCTTGAAACACGCAAAGCTCGTTGGGATTCAGATATTAACCACTCGACGTTTTTGGATCTGTGGCAATCAAGCTTAATTCACGGAGCAGAGAAAATTGCCTCGGTTAAATCTGGCGCCCGTAAAGGCAGGATTTGCATTTTTTGTGTGTGTGTGTGTGCCATTTATATTCTCCAAGAACTGGCGGTGATGCAGAGAGGGAGGTCATCGGCCAAGGTTGTTGGCTCCATTCAGATGCATTCCCAGCTGCTTTCTTCTTGCTGGAAAGCGAAATCAAAACCTTTTGCCATCCATCCTCTCTTTGGCATTTTAGGTACCCAGCCGTATCTGCACGCCGTCTCCCCCCCTCCTCTTTGAAAAAAGGCACCCCCTAACTCCTATTTCAGACAGAAAGGTCTCCATTCACTGAAAAGATCACATTTGCTCATTCTGCCCCCTGAATCGCGAAAGCAGGGCTGGTAAATTAAGAAAGGTGGATGATTCCGCCATTTTTATTTATTTATTCGTTTACATTCTGCCTTTATTGTTTCTGCAAAGAACTCAAGGAGGTGAACGCAAAATCACACACCTTCCTCCTCCTGTTTTGCCCACAACACTAGGAGGTTGGCACTAGGGGGGGGGGAGAGAGAGAGGGAGAGGGAGGGAGGGAGGGAGAGCGCCTGAGTAGCGTAGGGGGCTAATGCCTCCTACTAAAGGCAGCAATTAACATCCAGCTGCCTGTAATTCTGCGAGTTCAATCCTAGCCAGGCTCAAGGTGGACTCAGCCTTCCATCCTTTCTAAGGGAGGTAAACTGAGGACCCAGTTTGTGGGGGCAATAAGCTGACTTTGTATAAATATATACAAAAGTATGAAGGCTATTGCTTAACGCATTGTAAGCCGCCCTGAGTCTCCGGAGAAGGGCAGCATATAAATCAAATTAAAAAAAAAAAGAGAGAGAGAGAGAGAGAGAGAGAGGATTGGGCCAGTCACCTGGTTAGCTTCTGTGTTTAAAATGGAACTAGAGCTCACCGTCTCCTGGTGATGGCTCTAGAATCATCAAGCTGGCTTTCGTGTCTAAGACAGAACTAGAACTCACCATCTCCCTGTTTCCGACTGAGTTCCCACCACAGACACAACCCTTGTAAAATTAAGTGAGATTAAAACTCCCCAAATTTAGCATCCTGCAAGCATAAGTGTGAGCCTACCTTCTTGTAGGCTGACACACCCTGGATTCCCCATTGCCATACCTGCCCTGCCACAACCTCACACACTATCCAGCTGTTTGGCGGGCAACGTGGTTGGTGTTTTCCCCTCGCTCCAACCGTTGCCTCTGCACACCCACAGACCTCTCTACACACCCCTTATGCTCCGATTTGTAGTAAAATGGGTGGGATTTTAATTTGCCTTTAATAAGAAAGCAGAAAGGTGGAACAAGCTGTGGCCAGAGACGGGCAGCTTTGGAAGCTGGCTGTCAAATATCCATCAAGTGAATGGGAGTAACAGAGTTGGAAGGGACCTTCGAGGTCATTTAGTCCAACCCCCTGCTCAAGCAGGAGACTTTAAACGATTCCGGACGAATGGCTGCCCAATCTCTTCTTAAAAACCTCCAAAGTGATGGAGCACTCACAACTTCTGGTGGCATGCAGTTCCACTGGTTAATTGTTCTCAGGGTTAGGAAATTCCTTGATGAGCTTCCACCCGTTGCTTCCTGTCCTGCCTTCAGGGGCTTTGGAGAACAATTTGACGCCCTCTTCTTGGTGGCAGCCCCTCAAATGAGCCTGGATAGCTCAGCAGACTAAAAGCATTGTGATTAACACCAGCTGTCTGCAATTACTGTAAATTCAAATCTCACCAGGCTCAAGGTTGACTCAGCCTTCCATCCTTTCTAAGGGAGGTCAATTGAGGACCCAGTTTGTGGGGGCAAGAAGCTGACTTTGTATAAAATATGCAAAAGTATGAAGGCTATTGCTTGGCGCATTGTAAGCCGCCCTGAGTCTCCGGAGAAGGGCGGCATATAAATCAAATAAAAATAAATAAATAATGGAAGATAGCTATCATGTCACCCCTCTTCCTTCTTATTTTTAGACTAGACCAGGGGTGTCAAACTCAAGGGGTGCTGAGAGCTGGCCCACGGAAGTAACAAAGGACCAGCCAGCGAAAACGGAATATTTTCCGCTATTATGGCCTCCTGCAGCCCTCTGGCAGCGAAAAGAAGGAAGAAGAAAGGAGAAAGAAGAGAGAAGGAAGGGAGGGAGGGAGGAGATTATAATGAGAGTGAGGGAGGGGCTCAGGGAAGTCCTACCTTAGCCCTTGGCCACCATAGGTGCCCCTGACACGAGTGATGTCATGGCCACAGCTACTGTTCTTTGCATGTTTTAGCCCCCAATCCCCTAATCAGTGGGGAAATCCAAATTCTTTTACTACCAGTTCTGTGGGTGTGGCTTGGTGGGCATGGCTTGGTGGGCGTGGTAGGGGAAGGATACTGCAAAATCTCCATTCCCACCCCACTCCAAGGGAAGGATATTGCAAAATCTCCATTCCCATCCCACTGCTGGGGAAAGGATACTGCAAAATCTCCATTCCCATCCCACTCTGGGGCCAGCCGGAGGTGGCATTTGCTGGTTCTCCGAACTACTCAAAATTTCCGCTACCGCTTCTCCAGAACCTGTCAGAACCTGCTGGATTTCACCCCTGCCCCTAATCCTCTTTCTTGCTCATCACTGCACTCTTCCCAGAGTCTCAACATCTTTTTTATGGTGTGGTGACCAAAATTGGCCCATAATGTCCTGAGTGATGGACCAGGAGAAAAATGTCTCCTACCACACTGTCCACCATAAGGAGCTGTTCTGCCCCAGCTACGGACCCCAAAGAATGCAGCACATACGAAGTCTGTACAAACCTTAGTTTACTAAATTAAATCAGTCTTTTTCAAACAAAGGCTGTTAATTAACTTTCTTAATAGCCTACAAGAATCCAAAGAATAAATAATCGTAATCTTACTAGGGTTGGCAGAAAGCACCGAAGCAATTTGCAGGAAACTGATAAGAGAACTAAGATCAGGACGCCAAAGAGAGTGAATGAAGTTGTTCCCTGAAAATTGCTTCAGTTGGGGTTCCTCCTTAAATAGGCTAAGGGAGTGGCCAATTAGCCCCAAGCCTTACTCTCAAAGAGACCTCCTCCTGAGGAGTCACTCCTGCCTTTTCGCAGCTCTGCGTGTCTGTGCATCGAGAAGAGGCTCCTCCTCTTCATCCTCTTCACTTAAGGGAGCTTCTGGAGGTTCTGGCTGAATCCCCGCCTCTGGCACCACCTCTTCTCCAGCCTCCTCACTATCCGACTCAAGCGCCAGCTGCACAGGCTGCTGGCGCAGCACCACACCAGCCTCCTCGCTGTCGGAGTCAGCTACTAGCTGCACAGGCCACTGACGGGCCACAACAGGAGCCTACAACAATGTGAGGACTGCTTTGTAAATTATATTTTTCCAGTGCTGTTGTAACTTTTTATTGTCACTAAATGAATAATCATTAAGCCGAGGACTGCCTGTAAGCAGTTAGCTGGCTAGGGAATTCTGGGAGTTGAAATCCACTCATCTAAGGGTTGAGAAAGAGCCAGGTTGAAAAAACACAGGTTTACAGTATGTTGTTGTGTGAAGCCAGCCTGAGCAGGGGGATGGACTAGATGACCTCCAAAGCCCCTTCCAATCTTTTTTATTCTGTCTGGCGATGCTCTTCCGGGATGAAAGGAAAGCAGAGGGCTCCTCTCCCTCCTTCCTCTTTCCATTCATTACCCTGTAATATGATATTATTTTCCATTTCTGAGCCCCGGCAGCTGAGCCACATGTATCTTCCAAGGAAGGGTTGAAAAAAAAAACAACTGGGTTCTTGGCTCCTTCTCCCTTCAGCGCTTCCGAAAGCAATTCAGGGCATCAGCAAAACGCTGGAGCTTTTGGGAAGCTGGGAATTTTTCCAAAACCCATTAAAAAAAAATAATGATCCATCGTCTCAGTGGCCTCTGACCTTTCTCTGCTTAGTCTCTCCAGTCTGGAACAAACCCAGCCTGGTCCAAAGCACCAGAGTTTGCTTCCAGCAGATGTTTTCTAACGTTGGGCCGCGTTCACACAACACACAAGCCCAGAATATCTGTGTTTGTGTGTGTGTGGAGGGGAGGGGAGGGGGGGGCAACAGTTCCCACAGGCTGCGCGAGCCAGAAAATTGTATTTTGCTTTAATTATGGTTTGCCCACCCCCCCTTTTTTTTAAAGGCCTGGGAGAGAAGTTTCAATCTTGTTTGCTCAACCTGGGATTTTGGGAGTTGTGTGAACGCAGCCAAAAAGTGGATAATTTTGAGCTGCCTTTTTGCAGATGTTTACTTTGCAAAAAAAAAAAGGCAAACATTTTCAGGCTAAAATCCGGGTAGTTCTCGACCTCCGTCACTTCAATTAGGGACCAAAGTTATAACGGCACAGAAAAAAAAGGGCCGACAAAATATCGTTTTTCACACTTACGACCGTTGCAACGTGCCCAAGGTTATGTGATCAAAATTCAGACGTTTGGCAACTGGCTCGCTTTTATGACGGTTTATGACCTAAATCAGAGGTCTTCAAACTTGGCCGCTTTAAGACTTGTGGACTTCAACTCCCAGAATTCTCCAGCCAGCTGGAGAATTCTGGGAGCTGAATTCCACAAGTCTTAAAGTGGCCAAGTTTGAAGACCTCTGACCTAAACAGAGTCAATGGGAGAAAGCCAGATTTGCTTAACAACCGTGTGACTAACTGAACAATGGCAGCACGAAAGGTTGTAAAACGGGGCAAAACTGTCTTAACAAACATCTCGCTTAGTGACAGAAACGTTGGGCTCCGTTGTGGTCATAAGTCGAGGACTCCCTGCAGCCGAAAGGCTTGTGTTTATTCTCGGCCTCATTGCAAAGATTCTCAATTACCTGAGTGCCAACTCTGGATTCGAACAGGAAGTGGTGCCTTATGGTCTTTCCATTCAACGCCCTCCCTCACCATCTCCAGGGGCAAACTCTCACTTGCTCAGTCCATGTAATTTGCTTCGTGTTGTTTTTACAATCTCTGCTTACTCAGCAGGAAGTATCACATCACCTGGGATAGGTGACTGACAGCTGTTCCACAGAGTTTGTTCCCCCCCCCACCACTCAACTGAGAACATCTCCTCAAAACCCATGATTCTCTGGCTATCTGCCTCTTTTTCATGGCCTGCTTTCCTTCCTTCCTTCCTTCCTTCCTTCCTTCCTTCCTTCCTTCCTTCCTTCCTTCCTTCTTTCCCTCCCTCCCTCCCTCTTTCTCTTCCCTCACTCCATCCCTCTCACTTTCTTTCCTTCTTCTCTCTCTTCCTCCTATCCTTCCTTCCCCTCTTTCCTCCCTCTCTTCCTTCCTTCTCTCATTTCTCTCCCTTTCTCCCTCTATCCATTCTTTCCTCCCTCCCTCTTTCTCCTCCCTCCCTCCCTTCTTTCGTTGCTTCTTCTATTTCTCTCCCATTCTCACTTTCTTCTTCCTTTCCTTCCTTCCTTCCCTTTCTCATTTCTCTCCTTTTCTCCCTCCCTCCATTCTTTTCTCCCTCCCCCTTCCCTTCTTCCTCCCTCCCTTCTTTTCTTCCTTCTCCTATTTCTCTCCCATTCTCCCTTGCCCCTTCTTTCCTTCTACCCTCCCTCCCTCTTTCTCTTCCCTTCCTCCCATCCTTCCTTTTTCTCTTTTATTCTTCCCTCCCATCCTTCCTTCCCTTCTTCCTTTCCCCTCTCCTTTCTCCCCCTCTCCCTCCCTCCATTCTCCTCTCCCTCCCTCTTTCTCTTTCCTCCCTCCCTCCCTTTTTTCCTTTTCCTCTTTCTCTCCTATTCTCACTTTCTCCTTTCTTTCTTCCTTTCTTTTCTTTCTTTCTCTCTCTTTCTTTCCTTCCTTCTTTCCTTCTCTCATTTCTCCCTCCCTCCATTCTTTTCTGCCTCCACCCTTCCTTCCTTCCTTCCTTCCTTCCTTCCTTCCTTCCTTCCTCTTCCTCCCTTCCTCCCTCCCCACATTAATTTTCATGAAGTTTCTTTATGAAAGATTCCCAGGAAAGTTGCCCCTATTATTGGCTACAGTGGCCTTCCTACCACTTTTACAACTCTTGGGAGCCCAAGTCTGATTTAACATTGGCTTATTGATCATATCAACCACGCTTGCCTGTCTTTTCACAACACTAAACCACAAATCCTTCCTTGTTTAGAAAACTTGTCAAGGTGGCTTAGTAGAAGCTGGGCAGCTCAAAATTATTCACAGACCCCCTTCCTTCCTTCATTGGCAGCTTCCAAACTTCAGAAAGATGGATAAATGATGAGAAACTCTCCTTGTGGGTACCAAGGAGCTCTTAAGCAACAAACCAAGATCCAAACAAGGTTAGGTTTCAAGGCAGAGCTTCTGCTTGCTTAAAACCCCAGCCCCTGCAAAACGGTGTGATTGTGGAGTTTGGGTGGGATTAAGGAAGAAAATGAGTTCAAGATTTAAGACCTTCACTTTATCCCCTAAAGCTTCTCAAAATCCAAAGATGAAAAAAGCCAAGCTCCAATATCAACGGACTGCTGGCCATCTGAAGAAGCCACACTTCCTCTGAGATTTTCTGAGACCAGAAAATCGTCATGGGCACCACCCATGTTCCATGGCTGGCACCACTGGAACAATGCCCAGCCTCGCCATGTCCTCGGAGCATGGACGTCTCTGTTGGGTATTTCAGACTCCCAGAATTCCCCAGCCAGCAGGCCTTAAGATGGGTGGGCTTCCACTCCCAGAATTCCCGAGCCAGAATGCTTTAAGATGGGTGGACTTCCACTCCCAGAATTCCCCAGCCAGCAGGCTTTAAGATTGGTGGGCTTCCACTCCCAGAATTCCCCAGCCAGCAGGCTTTAAGATGGGTGGATTTCAATTCCCAGAATTCCCCAGCCAGCAGGCTTTAAGATGGGTGGGCTTCCACTTCCAGAATTCCCCAGCCAGCAGGCCTTAAGATGGGTGGGCTTCCACTCCCAGAATTCCCGAGCCAGAATGCTTTAAGATGGGTGGACTTCCACTCCCAGAATTCCCCAGCCAGCAGGCTTTAAGATTGGTGGGCTTCCACTCCCAGAATTCCCCAGCCAGCAGGCTTTAAGATGGGTGGGCTTCCACTCCCAGAATTCCCCAGCCAGCAGGCTTTAAGATGGGTGGATTTCAATTCCCAGAATTCCCCAGCCAGCAGGCTTTAAGATGGGTGGGCTTCCACTCCCAGAATTCCCCAGCCAGCAGGCCTTAAGATGGGTGGGCTTCCACTCCCAGAATTCCCCAGCCAGCAGGCTTTAAGTTGGGTGGGCTTCCACTCCCAGAATTCCCCAGCCAGAATGCTTTAAGATGGGTGGACTTCCACTCCCAGAATTCCCCAGTCAGCAGGCTTTAAGATTGGTGGGCTTCCACTCCCAGAATTCCCCAGCCAGCAGGCTTTAAGATGGGTGGGCTTCCACTCCCAGAATTCCCCAGCCAGCAGGCTTTAAGTTGGGTGGGCTTCCACTCCCAGAATTCCCCATCCAGCAGGCCTTAAGATGGGTGGGCTTCCACTCCCAGAATTCCCCAGCCAGCAGGCCTTAAGATGGGTGGGCTTCCACTCCCAGAATTCCCCAGCCAGCAGGCTTTAAATTGGGTGGGCTTCCACTCCCAGAATTCCCCAGCCAGCAGGCCTTAAGATGGGTGGGCTTCCACTCCCAGAATTCCCCAGCCAGAATGCTTTAAGATGGGTGGACTTCCACTCCCAGAATTCCCCAGTCAGCAGGCTTTAAGATGGGTGGGCTTCCACTCCCAGAATTCCCCAGCCAGCAGGCCTTAAGATGGGTGGACTTCAACTCCCAGAATTCCCCAGCCAGCAGGCTTTAAGATGGGTGGGCTTCCACTCCCAGAATTCCCCAGTCAGCAGGCTTTAAGATGGGTGGATTTCAATTCCCAGAATTCCCCAGCCAGCAGGCTTTAAGTTGGGTGGGCTTCCACTCCCAGAATTCCCCAGCCAGCAGGCCTTAAGATGGGTGGGCTTCCACTCCCCGAATTCCCCAGCCAGAATGCTTTAAGATGGGTGGACTTCCACTCCCAGAATTCCCCAGTCAGCAGGCTTTAAGATGGGTGGGCTTCCACTCCCAGAATTCCCCAGCCAGCAGGCCTTAAGATGGGTGGACTTCAACTCCCAGAATTCCCCAGCCAGCAGGCTTTAAGATGGGTGGGCTTCCACTCCCAGAATTCCCCAGTCAGCAGGCTTTAAGATGGGTGGATTTCAATTCCCAGAATTCCCCAGCCAGCAGGCTTTAAGATGGGTGGACTTCCACTCCCAGAATTCCCCAGTCAGGAGGCTTTAAGATGGGTGGGCTTCCACTCCCAGAATTCCCCAGCCAGCAGGCTTTAAGATGGGTGGGCCCCACTCCCAGAATTCCCCAGTCAGCAGGCTTTAAGATGGGTGGGCTTCCACTCCCAGAATTCCCCAGCCAGCAGGCTTTAAGATGGGTGGGCCCCACTCCCAGAATTCCCCAGTCAGCAGGCTTCAAGATGTGTGGACTTCCACTCCCAGAATTCCCCAGCCAGCAGGCTTTAAGTTGGGTGGACATCCAGTCCCAGAATTCCCCAGCCTTTAAGACAAGTGCACTTCAATTCCCAGAATTCCCCAGCCAGGTCCTTGAAGAGAGGGGGACCAATTCCCAATTGATCACACATGATCACAGTTCAGACACTTGGCCACTGACTCATATTTATGACAGTTGCAGTGTCCTGGGCTCAAATGATCCCCTTTTGCAACCTTCTGAGAAGCCAAGTCAATGGGGAAGCCAGATTCGTTTAATAACCGTGTTACTCATTTAACAACTGCGGTGATTCACTTAACAACGGTGGCAAGAAAATGGAGCAAAACTCACTGAACAAGTGCCTGGCTTAGCAAAGGAAATTTTGGGCTCGATTATCGGTCAAAGATGATCCGTAACATTTAACAACAGAATAAAGCCAATAGAAAT
Organism: Masticophis lateralis; assembly: GCA_030761175.1. Lineage (NCBI taxonomy): Eukaryota > Metazoa > Chordata > Lepidosauria > Squamata > Colubridae > Masticophis > Masticophis lateralis. Next base: position 212,468,969 of record JAUDYJ010000003.1, on the reverse strand, counting down.
CACCTACAACGCCAAGCGAAAACTGGGTTTATTTGTCCTTATCCGAACCAAAGGCTTGAGATGGCCAAACCAAATTTTTAATGCCTTGTGAAACGCTAGCAGACCTGAGATAAATCTGATTCTCTGGGGGGAAGATATGGAAGTATCGTGGAAACAGTCCATGTGCAGAGTGCAATAGACACCATATTTCCTTCTATTCAGAATATAGGTTGTCCTCGACTTACGGCCAATGGAGGGATTCAGCCAGTTGATGAGAAACTAACTTTCTGAGTAGTTCGGCCAATTGACTGTTAGAAGAAATCTCCTTCCAACAGTGTTTCTGTTTTCCCACCTTAGGGGGTTAATCCTGTCAGGAAGGAGGCGTTCTGGTGTGTTGTTTCTAGCCTATTCATTTAGTGACCGTTGGAGCTCACAATGGCACTGAACAAAGTGACTGTTTTTCACACATTGTTGTAGGATCAGAATTCAGACGCTTGGCCACTGACTCATACTTATGACGGTCGCAGTGTCCCCGGGGTCACTTGATCCCCTTTTTACGACCTTCTGACAAGCCAACTCAATAAGGAGTCAGATTGGCTTAACAATCGTATTCTTAACAGCTGCAATGTTCCACTTAACAACCGTGGGAAGAAAGGACAGAAAATGGGGCAAAACGTATCAAACAACTGTCTCGTTTAGCAGCAGAAATATTGGGCTCCATAATGTCGTAAGTCAAGGACTACCCTGTAATGTTTCTTTGGCACCTCAGTGGGAAATTGGACCCAGTTTGGAGCCTCAGATCCAACAATTTATTGGCCCAATCAAATTGCATTTGTGCCCAGTTTGAAATTTTTCTTCTTTTCAGAATTTCAAACATTCCCTTCAGCATGCAATGAGCAATTTATGGTGGTCCTTGACTTACGACCACAATCGAGCCCCGAACTTACGTTGCTAAGTGAGAATTTCGTGAAGTGAACAAATTAACCTCAAATGAAGCGTTTTGTCCCGTTTTATGACTTTTCTTGCCCCCCCTTGTCAAATGAAATGCTACCTTAGTAACATGGTCGTTAAATGAACTTGGTTTCTCCTGTGGACTTTGCTTGTCAGAAGGTAGCAAAAGGGGGGATCACAGGACCCCGGGACGCTGCGACCGTCGTAAATATGAACCAGTTGTCAAGCATGTAAAACCACGTGATTCTGTGGATGCTGTGACAGTCATAAGTGTGAAAATCGGTCCCCAAATTGCTTTTTTTTTTAGTGAAAAAATGAAATGGAAGAAAGGCAACCCCGAATAAACACAAATATATTGAAATAAAGAATGAATTGTTAAAGAATAAAAGAGAATAAATATGAATAAGCAGGAAAATTAGAATTTGAGGGGGAAAGAAGATGTTGTTTATATAAGCAAGCAAAGAAATATTGAGATATGATTAAAAAAAGGGGGGGGGGAAAGAAAATTGTGGCCAAAACTGTAAGTGAGTAAAATGTATTTGAATTTGATAAATTGAATAAGATAAGATATGGCCAATATACTCTTTTCCAAAAAAAATGTGGGTGAATGTGGGGAGGGGGAAAAAAACCAATAAAACTTGATTTTTTTTTAAAAAAAAGTAAGGAGTTACTTCATAAGGAGTTGGTTTTGCATTCTGGGGGTCGAGAGTTTGTTAACGTCCCAAGAGCCAGGAATAACATACCTAAAAATCTCCAATGATGCCCTGCACAAATCTTTTCACCAGCCTCACATAGGGCAGCCCCCCCACCCCAAAGCAAGGGAAATTCAGACTTATATCTTGTTGCACGCCTATGAAATCCCTTGGGAGCTGCATTTCTTCCTTCCCTTTCCCTGCTCAATTCCATATGTCAGCAGCTTGTGAAAATGATGGTCGGTGGGGGGAAGGGTCAGGAGAAAGGGAGTAGGGTGGGGAGTGGGTGTGCGCGCTTCTACGCATGCACATATCACCCATGATGATGTCATGGCAGGTGAACGGAGCTTCCCGCCGGTTTTAGTACCGGTTCTATAGAACTGGATCGAACTGGGAGCAATCCACCATTGGTCTAGGACAGTTGTCAGCAACCTGTGGCTCTGGAGATGCATGTGGCTCTTTGGGCCCTCTGCTGTGGCTCCCTGTCTGGTGATCCCACTATTGGCTGACCCCCGCCCCCTCCCTCCCCTCCCAGTCATTCCTCACCTGGCCTGAGAAGGTAAGGGCGATGGGGATGGAGAAGCAACCGGGACAGAGAGAGAGAGATACAGAGAGAGTGAGATAGAGACAGACAGAGAGATACAGAGAGGTGGGGTGAGAGAGGAGGGAGAGAGAGAGATATCAAAAGGTTTTTGTGATTCCCGGTGTTTTTTAACAACTGGTTCTCTGCCCTAATGATGGGCTGGGTAGGCGTGGCTGGGGGAAAGTCATGTGACTGCTGAAAGTGAGTGACATCAAGTTGGCCACACCCACCCAGGTTTTGTGGCTCCCGGTGTTTTCTTTTCTGTGGGAAACGGGTCCAAATGTCTCTTTGAGTATTTAAGGTTGCAGACCCCTGGTCTAGGGTCTCTGCTTGAGCAGGGGGTTGGACTAGAAGACCTCCAAGGTTCCCTTTCAGCTCTATTCTGGCAGATTGACTGACTCCGCGTTTCAGGAAGTCATAGAAAGAAATCATAGAGCAAATCGTAGAATCATAGAAGGGACCTTGGAGGTCTTCTCATCCAGGGGTCTCCAACCTTGTCAGCTTTGCTGGCTGAGGAATTCTGGGAGTTGAAGCCCACAAGTCTTAAAGTTGACAAGGTTGGAGACCCCTGATCGAATCCCATAGTCCCCTCAACCTTTGCGGCTTGGTGGCCTGCTTGGGGTGGGGCGGGGAGAGTGGAACTGGGCCCCACGAGTTGAGCTGCAGGTGTGTGGGTGTGGACCAGTTGCACAAGTCGAGCTGCATGCATGTGTGTGCGTGCACGAGAGTGTGCATCAGCCTGCTGGTTATGCGGCCCAGTTCTGAATAGGCCAAGGCTCAGTAGTGAGCCGTGGCCCAGGGGTTGGGTACCTCTATTCTAATCCAACCCCTTACTCAAGGCAGGAGACCTTTTCTTGCTATTCTTGCACTGGCCTTGTAGGCTGTTTGGAGGGTTAGGATGGAGAAATGTAGGGTGGGAAGGGACCTCAGAGGTCTTCTAGTCCAGTCATTTTGCCCAAGGGAGGTTCTCCTTTGACCATCTTTTCTGACAGAGAGAGCAATCAACCGATGGAACAGAAGTTGCCTTCAGAAGTTGTGGGAGCTTTCAATAAGAGACTAGACTGCCATCGGTCAGAAATGGTGTCGTTTCTCCTGCTTGGGGGGAGCGGGTTTGGACTAGATGACCTCTAAGGTCCCTTCCAACTTTGTTAATCTGTTCAGACAAGATCTTGGACAAAGGCTGTTCAATCTCTTCTTAAAAACCTCCGGTGAGGAACCACCCACAATTTCTTGATCATCTTGGTCTTCTCTGACCCCTTTTTCCCCATTGTCTTCTGCCCAGCTTCAAAAACACGGCAGAACGATCCATTTCAGATCCATCGCAGCCCTCAAGGGAGGGAAGAAGGAAAAGGCTGGGCTGTTTGGGGCACAGAGGGAAGGCATCTGCTCTAAAAGCCTGGAAGACTGAAGCTGTAATAGGGGCACCTGGGATGATTTGACCCCCATCTCCCTTTCTCTGTCCCCAACCAGGGCCCCTCCTCCGGTTTCATTGTCTTGGGAGGTGGAGGGGTGACTGGGGAGTTGGATAAAAGGTAGAGGGAAAAAGGAAAGGAACAGAGGGGGCAGGAGGTGGAGACTCAGGCCTTGCCTAGGGGAACAGATGGATCGTGACCCCTCTTCCAATCAACAGGCTGTCAATGCAGCTGGTATTCTGGAGCCAAACCCTGTGATAGATAGACAGACAGACAGACAGATGATAGATGATAGATAGGTAGATAGATAGATAGATAGATAGATAGATAGATAGATAAATAGATAGAGATGGATGATAGTTAGATAGATAGAGATGGATGATAGATAGATGAGATAGATGATAGATAATGATAAATGATAGATGATAGATAGATGATAGATGATAAAAAGATAGATAGATAGATAGATAGATAGATAGATAGATAGATAGATAGATAGATAGATATAGATGGATCATAGATAGATGATAGATGATAGATAGATGAAAGATAGATGGTAGATGATAGATAGATGATAGATAGATGACAGATGATAAATGATAGATAGATAGATAGATAGATAGAGAGAGAGAGATAGATGATAGATAGATAGATAGATAGATAGATAGATAGATAGATAGATAGATAGATAGATATAGAGGGATGATAGATACATATAGATGGATGATAGATATATAATATAGTTGATAGATTGATGATAGATGATAGATAGATGATAGATAGATAGATAGAGATAGATAGATGGATAGATAGATAGATAGAAAGACAGATAGATAGATAGATAGAAAGAAAGAAAGAAAGAAAGAAAGAAAGAAAGAAAGAAAGAAAGAAAGAAACAGACCGACAGACAGACAGACAGATGCTCTCTCCCTGAGCTGCCCTGGGGGCACAAAATCCATCAACAGATGGGCCCTGCCCACCTCAGCCAACCTGTGTGTTGCATTTGAAGTACCCACATTGGGAAAAGCTAGGGAGGGGGAGGGGGCTTTGGCTATAACCTAGAGCTCCACAGCATTTGGGAAACAATTCAGAAGATGGTTTGGAGCACAAAGGGGAATGGGGAGGAGGGGCCTAGCTGCCCTCCGCAGCCTTTTAAGGCAGCTGCATCTCCTCCACGCTGCGGACGATTGCCTCCTTCGCATCTCAGGCATAGTTGGCAGCATCTTCTGGGAGTTGAGTTGGAAGCATTGGCCTCTGCACAGGCCAGCCTGCTAGGCAGGGAGGAAAAGCCAGGCTATTTGGCAATTTAGCTTGGAAACATTTATGCATGGCTCACTATTTTGGCCTCCTGGCCCCTTTGGGGACAGGAGAAGCCCCAAAGTCCCCGCTCAGCCATTAGGCAGGGAGTGGGCTCAGGGGTCAATGGCTCCCTGGAGCTCCCCCTCCTCTCCAAGCTGCTTAGCAGCAAATGGGAAGCAGACCAGAATCCATTCCCATCTGTCTTTTGGCCGGGTTTCTGATGCGATCCCCATCCCTGCTCTGCCCTCTGCCCTTCTAAAAAGACACAAAGGCCACACCTGGATTCCTGCATCAAGTTTTGGTCACCACACTATAAAAAAGATGTTGAGACTCTAGAAAAAGTGCAGAAAAGAGCATCCAGTATAAACAGGGGTCTGGAGGCTAAAACATACGATGAACGGTTGCAGGAACTGGGCATGGCTAGTTTAGTGAAGAGAAGGACCAGGGGAGACAGGAGAGCATCTTCCAAGATTTGAGTGGAGGGAATCAAACTATTTTCCAAAGCACTAGAAGGCCAGACAAGGAACAGTGGGTGGAAACTGATCAACGAGAGATTCAACCTGGAAACAAGGAGAAATTTCCTGACAGTGGGGACAATCGACCCATGGAACAGAAGTTGCCTTCAGAAGTTGTGGGAGCTTTCAAGAAGAGACTAGACTGCCATTGGTCAGAAATGGTGTAGAATCTCCTGCTTGGGTGGGGGTTGGACTAGATGACCTACAAGGTCCCTTCCCCACTCTGTTATGGTAATCTGTAAAGCCTTGGACACTTGGACCTTCCACATGCTGTGGGCCTTTGCATCGATCACCCCAATTGGGGAGGGGGGAATGACAGGCCTCACCGGCAAGGGTCCGGCTCCTCCCGTTGTATTTATGACTAGTTTGAGTGTTGAATGAACTGGAGCATTGGTCGCTAAGGGAGGCAGTCGTAAAGGGAATCAGATTCAATTCTAGACCCCTTTTTGTGGCGGTTGTTAAGGAATTGTGTAGTCATTAAGCAAACCTAGCTTCCCCCAATGATTTTGCTCATCGCAGATGGAGATCAAATCACACTTGCAGAAGTCACAAATGTGAGGAGCGAAGCTGGGCAAATGGGAATGTGAATAACCCCCAAACCCCAGGATCAGGTCACATGTCGCCCCTCCAGACAGTCTCCCCAGGGGTTCCCTAGCTGGCCTATCTCCAGACCTGGCCAAGTTGGATCAAGTGAATGCAGGCCCGTCTCTCCCCTCCCGGTTGTAAAGAGAGTTGCACTCAATTTTAGAACCCTCTTTGCAGCAGTCGCTAAGCGAATCATGTGGACATTAAGGGAACCTGGCTTCTCCCAGTGACTTTGCTGATTGGGGAAGGTCGCGAAATCTGGGAAGCCTGCACAAGTCACAAATGCCAGAAGCGAAGCCTGAGCGGCTGGAGACGCAGATAACCCCAAACCCCAAGACTGGGTTATGTCCGCCCGACTCTCTCCTCAGGGGTCCTGTCACCCATGGGGCACAGCGGCTGGCCTATCTCCAGACCTGGCCGAACTGAAGCAGATGAACGAGGGCCTCTCTCTCTCTCTCTTCACCCAGTCATAAAAAGAGTCACACTCAATTTTAGAACCCTTTTTACGCCGGTCACTAACCAAATCATGTGGTCATTAAGCTTCCCACAGTAACTTTGCTCATTGGGGAACTGAGAGCAATCCCATCACCCGGGGACCCTGTGCAAGTCACAAGTGTGGCTGGGGACGCAGATAAACCTCCAATGCCCACATGCGCCCAGCTCTCCCACATTCCCACCAAGGGGGTCCCCTAGCCCGGCTTTCCCCCCTCAGGGCTCCCCCCCCCGGAGTCCCCTAGCCCATGGGGCACGGCGGCTGGCCTCCCTCCAGACCTGGCCGAGCTGGAGCAGGTGAATGAAGGCCTGGCTCTCTCCCCTTCTGGTGGTAAAGAGAGGTGCCCTCCATTTTTAGAACCCCGTTTCAAGCTGGTTGCTAAGCGAACCATGCGGTCCTTAAGCGAACCCTGGCTTGCCCCAATGACTTTGCTCGTCGGGAGCCCCACCCCGGGGAAGGTACCAGACCAGATCACTCGGCGATCCTGCAGAAATCACCAAAGCCAGCTAGGGTTGGGCGGGGGGGGGGTTGTGTGGGAGACCGCGGATAAGCCCCAAATCCCAGGACCGGGCCACGTGCGCCCGGTTCTGCCCCTTCCCAGGGGGGCCGTCCATCCCCCCACCCCCACCCCAAGGCTCCCCTAGCCCATGGGCCGCGGCGGCTGGCCTACCTCCAGACCTGGCCGAGCTGGAGCAGGTGAATGAGGCCCTGCAGGATCCAGACGCAGAGGCGGCAGCAGCCCAGGCGGGGCGCGGCGGCGGCGGCCGAGGCGGCGGCGGCGGCGGCCGAGGCGGCGCTGTCCTTGGTGCTGAAGGCGGCGGCGGCGGCGGCGGCGGGCGCGGCGGCGAAGTCGTAGACAAACCACCTGAAGCTCAGCAGCTGCACCACCAGCGACGGGAGCAGCACGAAGAGCAGCGTCAGCCCGAACCACCAGTAGTGGCCCCAAAGGTAGTAATCGGCCGCCAGCCACAGGTCGCTGGCGCCGTCCGAGAAGAAGACCAGCAAGGCGCCCAGCACCCAGCAGCAATCCCGCAGGCTGTAGGCGCGGCCCCGCGGCCCGGGCACCGGCACCGGCAGCGCGGTCGGAGGCAGCAGAGGAGGAGGAGGAGGAGGCAGGGGAGGAAGGAAGGGAGGCGGCGGGGCGGAGGAGCAGGAGGAGGCGGTGGCCGGGCTGCCCGGGGCCCGCCTGGCCCCCCGCGGGAGGCTGCCCGCCTCCGAGCCTTCCCGGCGCAAGAGGGGCGCGGGCGAGGAGCAACGGGGCGCGGCGGCCGCCTGGCCATCCGACTTCGCGGCCATGTTGGCGGGGAGGGGGAGGGAGAAGGCAGGCACAGCCCCAGACTTCCGGGCGGACCAGGCAGAGGGACGGGCACGGGGCGGAGGGGGGGCGGAGGGGAGCCCCGAGCGGGCGGCGGAGAAGCAGGAGGAGGAAGAGGAGGAGGAAGGGAGCGGCCAGGCCGGGCAGCGCCCACCCCACTCCCCCCTTCCGCGGCGCCGCCCCCCAGCAGGCGTGGAATGGGGGGCTGCAGCCGGAGAGCGAGCCCTCCAGGCCTCCTCGCGGGAGGGTCCTCGGGGCCGCGCCCCCTCCCGGCACGCCCACCCCCCACTCTTTCTCCCTCCCTCCCGCTGCTGCCCCGCCCCGAAGGCTAGGTGGGGCTCCCTCCCCCTCCCCTCCAATAATCAGCGCTCGCCCGGCGACTGAGGATGGGCTGGGTGTCCTGCTCCGCTTCGGGCCGGGCCGGGGCTGTCGGAACCGACCCCGCCCCATTCATCCCGGGGAGAAGGGCAGAATCCTTCCCTCCCCCAAGGTTGCCAGGGATCAAAAAGCCCTAATCATTGGGGGGAAAGGGGTCCTGCAGAGAAAAAAGCAGGGCTGTGTCTCGGGCCTCCGGAAAAGTCCTGCAATCTACACACACACACACAGCTCCCCCCCGCCCCCCAGAGCGTGATTTGTCCCCTTCAAAGCCCAACTCGCGTGCCAAGGAGAATTCAGCCTGGAGAGAATCCAGTCAGAAAGAGTCAAGATCATTTCGGGGAGGACCTGGCAAGGGTTGACCCTGTAAACAAATTAAGGCTGCTAATGAGGATGTGTTTGTATGGGGAGGGGGCGGGAGGGGTGTCCCGCCAGTAAAGCATCCTCCCAAGACAATCCTGTGTAGCCTCGCCTGAAAATGCCAGGGCTGGACTGGGAAAAACTGTTCTTGTAACAAGGTAAGGGGGAAAAAAACCCACAGGGCCCTTATATCCCTGATTGGGGGGAGGGGGCTTGTATGGGGGAGAGAGGTATCTCTTCTGCTCCTGCTCTTCACTTGGGTGTTTCTAGCCACACATTCTCCCCCCCCCCCCCCCGCCCCTTCTTCTGGCAAGCATCAGGCTTAGATCTGGCCAGGAAAGGCAATACTTCGCTCTGCTACAACAGAGATTCTGGAGAGAAATGCTTTCAATGGACTCCTAATTTCCCCACTCTTCAAGGAGAGATTTTCCCCTCTCAAGTTCGCTGCTGAAGCAGAAAATGAGCTGTGCACCTCAGGGTTGGAGCCAGGAAAAAAAATAATAATAAAACTGCAACCAGTTTCCTAGTCATCTTTGGAAGTCTATCTTGGCCAAAGAATTCTGGATCCATAACGTAGGTAGCTTAGAACCGTTCACACATAAACAGCCTGCACCTTAGATAAGTGATGATGGCTGCAATTTCCATCGTGATTTTGCAATATCGGGTAGTTGTGTGTAGTGGGTGACTTTTTGTTCTACGATAATAGCTTTGTTCATTGTGCCGGCACATAGAAAAGCTCTCGCCCCACCACAAGGCCTGGTATTGTGCGGCTGGTGATGGAATCAGGGGTGTGTCAGCTCAGGGGTGTGTCGAAGTGCTGGGGGTTTTGTGGGAGAGAGATCTTTACAAGGGCTAGTAGACATTCTCGTAAGGACTGAGCGGGGAGGACCAGAACGGTTCAAATTGAGAAAGGAAGCGCCCGTTCGCCGGGTCCCCATTGGCTATTTCAATCCAAGAATGAGTATATTTTACGAATGGCACAGCCAGAAATGGGAGGAGGGAGGCAAATGGGAGGTTTTGAGATATTCAGCTAGGAGTACTTGTTAACCAAAAAAAAGGGAAGGGAAGGGAATAGAGAAGAAGGAAAGGGGAGGGCAGGAAAGGGAAGGAGAGAGCAGGAAATAGAGAAGAAGGGAAGGGAAATAAAGGAAAGGGAAATAAAAGAAAGGAAAGGGCAAGAAAGAGAAGGGCAGGAAAGGAAAGGAAATAGAGAAGAAGGGAAGGAAAGGAAAATAAAAGAAAGGAAAATAAAAGAAAGGAAAGAAAAGGAAGGGAAGGGAAGGGAAGGAAAATAAAGGAAAGGAAAGGAAAAGAAAAGAAAGGAGAAAGGAAAGGCAGAAAGGAAGGAAAGGAGGGAGGGGAAGGAAAGAAAATGAGAAAGAAAGAAAGAAAGAAAGAAAGAAAGAAAGGGGAAGTAAATTTGATCTTGAGGAAGAAAGGAAGGGAGGGAGAGAGAGGGGAAGGAAAGGGGAGGGAAGGAAGGAAGGAAAAAAGGAAGGATGATCTTGAAGGAAGGGAGGGAAGGAGGAAAAGGAAAGGAAAGGAAGGAAGAAAGAAAAGAAAGAAAGAAAAAATGTGGGTGACTATTAAACATTAACAAGCAGTCGTTATCAACCAGCATGATTGGTGAAGGGACAATTGACAATGAAGAAATCAGGATGGTAAATGGCTTCCTTTCCTGGGCTCCGGAGGAGATAAGGATGGACTGAACGGTTTGGAGGTATAGAAGCACTTAATCCCAGGCAGTGACAAATGTAAGGAAGATTATGAGGGATAAAGGCAACATCTGTGTGACCCCCAAAGATCAGGAGAATAATGATCTTTCCATGGCAATATATATAACTCTGAAAGCTGGACCCAAGACAGAATGAGTGAAAGATATTTGGGGGGGGGAGGGGCTTCAAATCAGGAGCCTGGACACCAAGAGGACCATGGAAGGAGTCTTCATTCCTGCACCAACCCAAGACTCTTTTTCCTTTGTCTATGACCCACTGGGGTAATTCACTTACTTTGGGCCTGTGATGGGAGCAGATAAAGGGGCCAGAAACATTCATCACACTCTACAAGATGGAGAGAGGGAGAGAAGGAGGAAGATAAACCAACCAGGTGGATGGAGACAACTGAAAAATTGCCAACAGCAAGACAGGAGGAGTTGGGCTCAGGCTGCATCACTTCCTCAATTCAACCACTGTCTGACCTGCGAATGAAAAAAAAATTATAGAATTACAGAATAACAGAGTTAGAAGGGACCTCAGAGGTGTTTTTTTTTTCTCAATTTGATTTATATGCCGCCCTTCTCCGGAGAGTCAGGGCGGCTTACAGTGCATTAAGCAATAGCCTTCATACTTTTGTATATTTATACAAAGTCAGCTTATTGCCCCCACAAACTGGGTCCTCAATTGACCTCCCTTAGAAAGGATGGAAGGCTGAGTCAACCTTGAGCTTGGGGAGATTGGAACTTACAGTAATTGCAGACATCTGGTGTTAATCAGAATGCTTTTAGTCTGCTGAGCCACCAGGCCCTCCTTCCCCTGGAGTGGGAAGGGGATGGAGATTTTTTTTCTCAATTTGATTTATATGCCGCCCTTCTCCGGAGAGTCAGGGCGGCTTACAGTGCATTAAGCAATAGCCTTCATACTTTTGTATATTTATACAAAGTCAGCTTATTGACCCCACAAACTGGGTCCTCAATTGACCTACCTTAGAAAAGATGGAAGGCTGAGTCAACCTTGAGCCTGGTGAGATTGGAACTTACAGTAATTGCAGACAGCTGGTGTTTAATTACAGTGCTTTAGTCTGCTGAGCTATCCAGGCTCCTTAGGTCTTGGACTTGGTCTTCTAGTCCAATCTGCTGTTCAGGCAGGAAACCCTATTCCATTTCAGATAAATGGTTATCCAATTTCTTCTTTAAAACTTCCAGTTTCGGAGCATTTACAACTTCTGGAGGCAAGCAGTTCCACTGGTTAATTGTTCTCACTGTCAGGAAATTTCTCCTTCGTTCCAGGTTGCTTCTCTCCTTGATTAGTTTGCATCCGTTGCTTCTTGTCCTGCCCTCAGGTGCTTTGGAGAATAGCTTGACTGCCTCTTCTTTGGGGCAGCCCCTCAAATATTGGAAGACTGCTATCCTGTCATCCCTGGTCCTTCTTTTCATAAGACTAGACATACCCAGTTCCTGCAACCATTCTTTATATGTTTTATCCTCCAGTCCCCTAATCATCCTTGTTGCTCTTCTCTGCGCTCTTTCCAGACTAAGAAAATACTAAGGTTAAACACTTTCGCATGCTTTTTAAATCTTTTAATCTCTGTACAGGCAATTCTCAATTTAACGACTGCAACTGAGCCCAACTCTTCTGTTGCTAAGGGAGGTGGTCGTTAAGGGAGTTTTGCCCCGTTTTACAGCCTGTCTTGCCACATTTTGAAGTGAACCACCTTCGTTGTTATGTTAGTCACCCGGCTCTTAAGCGAATCCGACTGCTCATTCGAAGGTCGTAAAAGAGGGATCGCGTGAAACCTTGGGATGCTGCAATTACGTCATATATACGAGTCAGTTGCCAAGCGTCCCGTGTTTTGTTCACCTGACCAGGGGGATGCAACAATGGTTGTAAGTGTGGAAAATGGTCATAAGTCACTTTTTTCGGTGCCATTGTGACTTCAAACGGTCCCTAAATGAACAGTTGGAAGGCAAGGACTAACCTGTAAGCCACCCGGAGTGACCTTACGGGGGAGAGGGTGACATGATATTTATTTATTTATTTATTAGTCATATTTCTATGCCGTCCACTCTCCGAGGACTCTGGGTGGCTTACAACAATCGACAGTATACTAAATAGCCTATTGCCCCCAACAATCTCGGTCCTCATTTTACCCACCTCGGAAGGATGGAAGGTTGAGTCAACCTCAAGCCGGTGAGATTTGATCCGCTAATCTGCTGAACTAGCAGTCAGCTGAAGTAGCTGCAGTACAGCACTCTAACCACTGTGCCACCTCAGCTCTTTTGACAGGCAAAATCCAGAGCTAGGCTGACTTTACTGCAGCCAACATCTTTTTAGTAAAGATATTCAACCCAATGGAGTCGAGGGTCTTTCTTTCCTAAGCGGTCAGATTGGAGCAGGTCTAACAGTGATTTTCAGCATATTTCCCCCAATAATCCAGGTCCTCATTTTACCCACCTCGGAAGGATGGAAGGCTGAGTCAACCTTGAGCCTGGTGAGATTTGATCCGCTGTTCTGCTGAACTAGCAGTCAGCTGAAGTAGCTGCAGTACTGCACTCTAACCACTGCGCCACCTTGGCTCGATAGATAGATAGATAGATAGATAGATAGATAGATAGATAGATAGATAATAGATATAGCTATATCATAGATAGATAGATATTAGATAGATAGAAAGAAATAGATGATAGATAATAGATAATATATAGCTAGATCATAGAAAAAAATAGATAAAATAGATGATATAGATATAGATGATATTGATAATAGATATTATAATAGATAGATTGAATGAATGAATGAATGAATAAATAAATAAATAAATAAATAAATAGAATGAATGAATGAATGAATGAATATTGCATATATGCAAATTTTACCCTTGAATTGTGAAGAGATCTGAACTGTGGTGGGTGCAGGCAGGGAATGTGTTTCAATGAACCACGAATCTTCCAGGTGTATTTTTAATAATACAGGTACTCCTCAACTTACAACCATCCATTGTAAGCGGGAGATTAGTACTATCACTTGCAAGATTCAGTTAATACAGGTACCGCTTAACATAAGACCATAACGGAACACTGTCCATTACGGCCATACATTGTGATGGTCGTAAAATAGATCGGTCACGTCACCAACCTGAGTTTACCTCTTTTTGGGGGGGGGGGCATTGGTTGTTAAGTGAACACGGCGATCATTAAATGAATATGGCGATTGTTAAGCGAATCAATGGTGGTGCATGGTTTTGCCAAAAAAAAAAGGAAATAAGTGTCAGTTTAGGGCAAAACCATTGTAAAATGTGGTCACATGAATTTCGTTCCTATGACTATGGAGAAGGCCCAGTCATCAGAGCTTCAGATATTTTTTTAAATTAGATTTATATGCCGCCCTTCTCCGGAGACTCAGGGCGGCTTACAATGCGTGAAGCAATAGCCTTCATACTTTTGTATATTTATACAAAGTCAGCTTCTTGCCCCCACAAACTGGGTCCTCAATTGACCCACCTTAGAAAGGATGGAAGGCTGAGTCAACCTGGAGCCTGGTGAGATTCGAACTTACAGTCATTGCAGACAGCTGGATGTTAATCACAATGCTTTTAGTCTGCTGAGCCACCAGGCCCACCTGATCTTGGTCATAAGCCCCCTTGCTTGGATTTGTCATAACTCTGAATGGTTGTAAGTCTAGGACCGTCTGTATTTTTAAAAATCAGAATAGAGTGGGAAGGGACCTTGGAGGTCTTCTAGTCCAACCCCCTATACCCGTCATGGCAAACCTATGGCATGCGTGGCACAGGTGCCACATGGAGCCATATCTGTGGGCACGCGAGTGTTGTCCTAACTCAGCTCCAGCGTGCATGCACACGCCGGCCAGCTAATTTTCTAGCCATCCGGGGCGACCAGAAGTTGGGAAACTAACCGTTTCCGGTCTCCGGAGGATTTCCGGTGGGGTGGGGAAGGCTGTTTTTGCCCTCCCCAGGTTCCAAGAAAGCCTCTGGAGCCTGGGGAGGGCGAAAAATGGGCCTACTGGGCCCACTGTGCCATTGCGTGCGAAAAGCAGGGGACGTGTGGGGGGTGGGTGGGGCACATTGAATTATGGGTGTGGGCACACGCATGCACATCCTCCAGTGATGGAGTGCCCATAACTCCTGGTGGCAAGCAGTTCCACTGGTTAGTTGTCCTCACTGTCAGGAAGTTTCTCCTTAATTCCAGGTTGCTTCTCTCTTTGATTGATTTCCACCCATCGTTTCTTGTCCTGCCTTCAGGGGCTTTGGAGAATAGATGCAACCCACCCCTTCTTTGGGACAGCCCCCTCAGATATTAGAAGACTGCTATCATCTTCCTGGCCAAACTTATTCTTCCTTCTCTCCTGGAAGCTGCGTGGTTTGCTAAGGTCACCGGAGGCGTTTGAGAGCTTTTGTTCTCCGGCCCAGTCGGCCGGGGAGGAAGGAGAGTCGGAGGGAAGAGGGGACAATGCCGGTGCCCAAATTATCTCCTTTCTGGAAGATTGTTTTCCTTCTGTGCAACGGTGGCGTTGCGAGAATTGCTGGGGTCAGATGCTGCCAGGAGAGCTGATACCTCTGACTCATCGCGAGCTGCTTCCTTGGCCAAGGGGCAGCCGAGGGAGCCCTGCCAAAGAGAGGAGCCCATCCATGCCAAGAAGTGGGGGAGACGGACTGGCAGGGGAAGAGAAGGGCTGGCATTGCGGTAAAAAGAGGGGGAAGAAGAATAACTAGAGACACAAACAGGTTTCCTGGCTTGGCTTTGCAGCCTTAAGTCCTACAGAGCAAAACAGAGGTAGTTACAAAAAAAAGAGAGAGAGAGAAAGAGAGAGAGAGAGAGAGAGAGAGAGAGAGAGAGAGGGAGGGAGAGAGAGAGAGAGGAGGGAATCCTAGAATCACAGGGCTGGATGGGTTCCCGCTGCCCCAGGCAGATCTTATTCGATCCAGGAGAGATGGTTTTCCAATCTTTTTGATTATTGTTTATTTATATCCTCTCTATTATTTTTTTTAAATAACTCAAGGCGGTGAATGTATCTAACCTAGCTTCCTCCTTCTATTTTCCCCACAACAACAACCCTGTAAGGTAGGTTTGGCTGAGAAAGGGAGGGACTGGCCCAAAGACACCCAACTGGCTTTCATGCCTAAAGCAGGATTAGAACTCCCCATCTCCTCGTGATTGGCCCAACGTCACCCAGCTGTGAGTTGTAATCCTGCTTTAGGCATGAAAGTTGGCTGGGCGGCTGAGCCAATCACCAGGAGACAGGGAGGGAGGGAGGGAAAGGCAGGGAGAAGGGGAGGGAGGGATAGAGGGAAGAAACAGAGAAAAAGAAAGAAAGAAAGGGGGAGGGAAGGAAGGAAAGAAAAAGGGAAGGGAAGAAGGAAGGGAAAAGAAGAAAGAAAGAAAAGGAGAAGGAAGGAAGGAAGGAAAACGGAAGGAAGGAAGAGAGAGAGAAAGAGAAAGGGTGAAGGAAGGAAGGAAAGAGAAAGGGAAGGGAAGAAGGGAAGGGAAAGGAAGAAAGAAAGAAAGAAAAAGAAAGGAGGAAGGAAGGAAGGAAGGAAAACGGAAGGAAGGAAGAGAGAGAGAAAGAGAAAGGGTGAAGGAAGGAAGGAAAGAGAAAGGGAAGGGAAGAAGGGAAGGGAAAGGAAGAAAGAAAGAAAGAAAAAGAAAGGAGGAAGGAAGGAAGGAAGGAAAAAGGAAGGAAGGAAGAGAGAGAGAAAGAGAAAGGGTGAAGGAAGGAAGGAAGGAAAGAGAAAGGGAAGGGAAGAAGGGAAGGGAAAGGAAGAAAGAAAGAAAAAGAAAGGAGGAAGGAAGGAAGGAAGGAAAAAGGAAGGAAGAGAGAGAGAGAAAGAGAAAGGGGGAGCGAAGGAAAGAAGGAAAGAGAAAGGAAAGGGAAGAAGGGAAGGGAAAGGAAGAAAGAAAGAAAGAAAAAGAAGGAAGGAAGGAAAAAAGGAAGGAAGAAAGAGAGAGAAAGAAAGAGAAAGGGGGAGGAAGGGAAGGAAGGAAGGAAAGAAAGAGAAAGGGAAGGGAAGAAGGGAAGGGAAAGAAAGAAAGAAAGAAAAAGAAAGGAGGAAGGAAGGAAAAAGGAAGGAAGAGAGAGAGAGAGAGAGAAAGGGGGAGGGAAGGAAAGAAGGAAAGAGAAAGGAAAGGGAAGAAGGGAAGGGAAAGAAAGAAAGAAAGAAAAAGAAAGGAGGAAGGAAGGAAAAAGGAAGGAAGGAAGAGAGAGAGAGAGAGAAAGGGGGAGGGAAGGAAAGAAGGAAAGAGAAAGGAAAGGGAAGAAGGGAAGAGAAAGGAAGAAAGAAAGAAAGAAAGAAAAAGAAGGAAGGAAGGAAAAAAGGAAGGAAGAAAGAGAGAGAAAGAAAGAAAGAGAAAGGGGGAGGGAAGGAAAGAAGGAAGGAAGGAAAGAAGAGAATACACTCCAGATTAAATGTGGAGTCACTTTCAAGAGCTACTAAGCCTGATAGTGTCCACAGGAAGGAGAAATTCACAAAACTGCCTCCTGGGGCATTGCACCCCTCTGCAGATTTATGCCCGTGGCATCAAAGCCAGGCTAACCTGCCCAAATGCTCCCTTTTACATGCTTTCTGCAGTGACATCACGGCGGCTTGTCCCAGACATCTCCCCTAAGGGACCGTCTGTGGGGCAAGGGGCAGAATCTCTGGCTCCGTTGTGCAGACACACACACACACACACACACACACACACACACACACGCCCCTGATGTCCTTGTGTGCAACACAAGTGCGAAAGTGATGAGTTTGTTGTTAAGGTGCCCCAGTGCACGCTTTGTCATTCTGGCATCTTCAAGGTTAGATACCAGCCTTCCAAATCGTGATGAACGATCCGCTAGCTAGAGACGGGGAGACGGGTGGCCTTCGTGATTTCTTGTGGCACCCTAAACGCCGTGCTTTGTGTCTTCTGGAGAGGCCCTTCGGAGAGGCTCTGGGATCGAGAGGAGTCTCAGTTGTTCGGTAGTTTGGAGTCCCAATTTATAGGACACGTTTTGGCACAGCGATGAGAGAATGCTCAGCCATAAGGGGGTGAGGAGGAGGAGGAGGAGGAGGAGGATGGAGAGGAGGAGGAGGAGGAGGTCTGTGGGGGTCCTTGATGCTCTCTGATTTTGGTGATTTTCATGCAGGTGTTTCCTGACCCAACTAGGGAACATCAGTAGTGGAATTTACATTTTACTGACAAAAAAAAAAAAAGCTAAATAGCTTGAAATACATCTATACTAGTCTCCGTTTATTTCTTTGTCGGTTAAATATAAATTCAACACAAAAAGAGTCAAAAAGAGCCTTGGTGGCGCAGCAGCTTAAGTGGTGTTAAAGTGACACCAGCTGCCTGCAATTACTGCAAGTTCAAATCTCACCAGGCTCAGGGCTGACTCAGCCTTCCATCTTTTTGAGGTAGGTAAAATGAGGACCCGGATTGTGGGGGCAATAAACTGACTTTGTATAAAAAAAGAACATCCTTGGTGGTGCAGAGGACTAAAGTGCTGTTAAAGTAGCACTTAGCTGCCAGCTGCCTGCAATTACTGCGAGTTCGAATCTCCCCAGGCTCAAGGTTGACTCAGCCTTCCATCGTTTCAAGGTAGGTAAAATGAGGACCCGGATTGTGGGGGCAATAAGCTGACTTTGTATAAAAAAAAACACCGCTTGGGGGGGCCGAAAGCCCTACTGAGCAGGTCTATACAAAAGTATGAAGGCTATTGCTGAATGCATTGTAAGCCGCCTCTGAGTCTCCGGAGAAGGGCGGCATATAAATCGAACCAATAAATAACAATTAAAAATAAACAAATAAATAAAAGCGACTGCCTGCGAAGACCCCTGGATTGGGGCTGGAAGGCGAAAGTGGAAGCAGTGTTGCTCCGTCTTATATTTGGGTAAACCATGTTGCCCTCATAGACTGGAAAACACACAATCAGTGGTGGAAGGAACTGAGGTTCGGAGGAAGGAAGAGGAGGAGGAGGAGGAAGAGAAGGATCTCCATTCACTTGGTGATTCTATGGGCCCCATAGGTCTCATTTTTGGAGATGGCCTGAGCAGGAACAGCGTTTAGAGATGGACATCCTTGAAGCTTGCTAGGGCTCCTAACATCTCTTAAAATAAAACTGGAACGTGGCATAATCACGATTTAAGTCAGCTTCCTAGAACCAAAGCTTAGGTGATTCTTAGTCAACAGCAGAATGGCAGAGTTGGAAGGGACCTTGGAGGTCCTCTAGTCCAACCCCACCTGCTCAAACAGGAGACCTTATTATCCATTGAGTTGTGTCTGACCCTTAAGTCAGGTGGTCTCTCCATATCTTTTGATCTTGCACTGTTTGTCAGGCCTGGAAGCCAACTTTTTCGTTGGATCTTCAGGCCTATCACATTTACTACTGTGGGAAGCTGGGAGGGGGGATTATATGGAGCCAGGGTGATATGTAGTCAAAATAACACTCCTTTCTCAGAGAGTCAAGGACATCTTGCCCTGCACCTGGAGGGCTGGAACTGGGAGGCAGTTCCAGTTGGGATGGTCCTTGGATTGGACGATGTGATGAATATGTGGGTGAATATGTAGGAACTTGGACTTTCCTTTGGGAGGGGAAAACCCGGAGACCTTTCAGATTCGGGTTTTCCCAGATGTGCTGTTCTGCCCAAAGAACGCAGCACAGACAAAGTCTGTACAAACCTTAGTTTACTAAATCAAATCAGTCTTTTTCAAACAAAGGCTGTTAATTAACTTTCTTAACAGCCTACAAGAATCCCAAGAATAAATCATCATAATCTTACTATGGTTGGCAGAAAGCCCAGAAGCAATTTGCAGGAAACTGATAAGAGAACTAAGATCAGGACGCGAAAGAGAGTGAATGAAGTTGTTCCCTGCAAATTGCTTCAGTCGGGGTTCCTCCTTAAATAGGCGAAGGGAGTGGCCAATTAGCCCCGAGCCTTACTCTCCAAGAGACCTCCTCCTGAGGAGTCCCTCCTGCCTTTTCGCAGCTCTGTGAGCCCGTGCATCGAGAAGAGGCTCCTCCTCTTCATCCTCTTCACTTATGGGAACGTCTGGAGATTCTGAAGGCTCTGGCTGAATCCCCGCCTCTGGCACCACCTCTTCTCCAGCCTCCTCATTGTCTGACTCAAGCGCCAGCTGCACAGGCACCACACCAGCCTCCTCGCTGTCGGAATCAGCTACTAGCTGCACAGGCCACTAACGGGCCACAACACGTGCCAATAAGACATCTCTAATAAAATGGAACTTTGAGGAAACTCAAGCCTCGGAGTCTTCTTTCATTGGGAGTGTTACTTGGAAGCCTGACACTGCTTCTTTGAGTTTTCCAATGCTCTGGCTGGTGTCAGTTTTGGTGTCCAGCCACCGAGTTCATTGGCGGCCTGGTTGCCTTTTACCGCTAACTCTTCCAAAATAATTGATTTCTCCAGTGAGTTCCCTCGTATGACAGGGCCAAAATAAGTGAGATGCATTTTTGTGATTTTGCCTTCCAGTGACCTGTCTGGTGTTATGAGCTCCATGCTTCCTTGTTAGCCCCCTTTGCTGTCCAAGGAACACACAGGCGCCTTCTCCAGCACCCCAACTCAAAACGAGTCCCTTTTCTTCCTGACTTGCTTTCTTAAGATCCAGCTTCCCCAACCGTTGGTAGCTACGGGGGAACATAGAAAGCTATGTTCACAGCTACTCCTCACCGTACAAATATACAAATTAAAATGCACGCTAGCCAAGGATGCAGCACGGTGCACAGTTGTTGGTCAGCCAGATTAACTGCTGACTCTTCCCAACGTAATTGCTTTCTTCTAGTGAATTTCCTAGCATGACATGGCCAAATTAAATGAAGCAGAGAGCCTCTCTCTGATGAAATGGTGATCAGAAAGCTGTTAGATTGTGCGGAGATGGACAGGCCAACATTGGAATTAAAAGAAAGAGGGGAAACGGAATATTCTTTGGTCTGGGACACATGGTACAAATGGTTAGAGAATAGATTAAATATAAAGGTAACTTAAGAGGTATATTAAAATTCAAAGATAATGTATATAGTGAAAGGAAGAATAAGGAACTATATTAAATTAAATTAGAAGTATATTAAAATTCAAAGGTAATGTATATAGTTAAAGGAAGAATAAGGAATGTAATTGTTATGAATGTATGAATGTTATCGATGCTACAGCACTGTAAAGATTGTAAATGTGATATTTTTTTTAAAAAAATTCATTTAAAGAATAAATGAAACAGAGACGGAACAACAGAGTTGGAAGGGACCTCGGAGGTCTTCTAGTCCAGCCCCCTTCTCTAGCAGGAAACCCTATTCCATTTCAGACAGATGGCTGTCCAGTCGCTTCTTAAAAACCTCCCGTGAGCCCCTGCAACTTCTGGAGGCAAGTCGTTCCACTGGTTAATCCTTCCTACTGCCAGGAAAAGTCTTCCTTATTTCTTGGCTGGTATTCCGACAGCCACGTTTTTACTTTTTCCCATTCCCTTCCTTTTAATGTTTCAGCCCTGAAGCTCTGTGAGAGGCTCTGCACTACGGGTCTAATTTCACATATTATTTATCTGAGTTTCCTGCAAAAAAATTTAGAAACAAAGAATTTCTGCTTCTGTTTTATTTACTTTCATTACAGTTTTGTGATAGGTTAGATCAGTGTTTCTCAACCTTGGCCGCTGGACGATGTGTGGACTTCAACTCCCAGAATTCCCCAGCCAGCTGGCTGGGGAATTCTGGGAGTTGAAGTCTACACATCGTCCAGCGGCCAAGGTTGAGAAACACTCATTTAGATTGTGTCTTTTAGGATTTGGGATTGTTGTCAGTTCTGAAAATCAGGGACAGCAAAGGGGAACTCGAAGAGGTCAAGATGGAGGCAGTGGCTGCAAGATCAAAGATCCATCCTCGGTGACATACAGAGAGTCCTCGATTTAGGACTATTTCTTTAACAACTGTTCAAAGTTACGACCATCCTGAAAAAAAAAGCGACTTATCTACAATCTACACTTACAAGAAAATCAGGTTCTACATTTAGGGAAGAAAAACCAAAATGCACAGGTACTGTATATATGGTACCTTGACTCAATTTATTATTTACTGTTTATAAAATATATTTATATGTATATGAAATCTTAATCTGTTCACCGCCCTGAGTCCTTTGGGAGAAGGGCGGTATAGGAATTCAATAAATAAATAAATAAATAAATAAATAAATAGGTTTTATTTAATTTGGGCTAAACTATGCTATAATTTTAATTATCGATTTTATGATGTTTATGTATCTTTTATTTTTTCTTGACTGTACACCGCCTTGAGTCCTGCGGGAGAAAGGCAGTATAGAAATATAATAAATAAATAAATAAATAGTAGTAACTGTGAGAGGGATCTTGGAGTCCTAGTGGACAAGCACTTAGATAGGAGCCAGCCGTGTGCAGCAGCTGCCAAAAAAGCCAACACAGTTCTGGGCTGCATCAACAGAGGGATGGAATCAAGATCACGTGAAGTGTTAATACCACTTTATAATGCCTTGGTAAGGCCACACTTGGAATATTGCATTCACTTTTGATCGCCACGATGTAAAAAAGATGTGGAGACTCTAGAAAGAGTGCAGAGAAGAGCAACAAAGAGGATTAGAGGGCTGGAGGTTAAAACATATGAAAAACGGTTGCAGGAATTGGGTAGGTCTAGTTTGATGAAAAGAAGGACTAGGGGTGACATGATAGCATTGTTCCAATATCTCAGGGATTGCCACAAAGAAGAGGGAGCAAAGCTGTTCTCCAAAGCCCCTGAGGGCAGGACAAGAAGCAACGGGTGGAAACTAATCAAGGAGAGAAGCAACCTGGAATGAAGGACAAATTTCCTAACAGTGAGGGCAATTCACCAGCGGAACAACTTGCCACTAGAAGTTGTGGGTGCTGCAACATTGGAGATTTTCAAGAAGAGATTGGAAAGTCGCTTGTCTGAAATGGCATAGGATCTGTTGCTTGAGCCCTACGATTCTATTATGATCAGTGGAATGGCTTTCCTCCAGAAGTTATGGGTTCACTGGAAGTGTTTGAAAAGAGACTAGACCACCATTTTTCTCAAATTCTATAGGGTCTCCTCCTTGAGTTGGTGGTTGGAATAAA
Organism: Masticophis lateralis; assembly: GCA_030761175.1. Taxonomy (NCBI): domain Eukaryota; kingdom Metazoa; phylum Chordata; class Lepidosauria; order Squamata; family Colubridae; genus Masticophis; species Masticophis lateralis. The sequence goes on along the minus strand of JAUDYJ010000003.1, from coordinate 212,446,606 downwards.
AGACCTCCAAGGGTCCTTTCCAACTGAGGCAGACCAAATTCTGATATTGGATTAAACCTCAAATATGAGAGACCTAAAACTCTGGCCCTGGCTGACTTTCCTCTTCTATGTCGATAAAAGGTTGCTGGATTGACGAAGGTATTTATTTATTTTATTTATTTATTACATGTATTTATATGCCGCCCTTCTCCCGAAGGACTCAGGGCGGTGAACACAAGTTAAGAAACATGTACAATAAAATCGCATTTTATATCAAATAACTAATTAATGATAAATAATAAACCCAGAATCAGAGTCAGCCTATTTGCTTGAACAGCCAAGTCTTCAGCTCCCGACGGAAGGAGCGGAGATCAGGAGCTGTCCGGAGCTCGGCTCCTGATTTGACAAAGGTACTTATCTGTAAAACGGTGGCTTGACCCAAAACACACTGTTTATTACACCCCGAATGTCATGTACATCCCCAGATAACATTTGCTGCTTCCTTTATTGCCCTTGAGGAGTCTTCCTGTCCCCTATCTTCTTATATTTTGTCTTGAGACACTTACCAGAGGACATGAATGTGTTAGTGAGTGTTTATTATTTCCTCTCCTCTTTGATCCTTGCAATCTGAGGAAGGTTAGTTTCTATGTGTTAACTGTAGTGGTCTCTAATATGCATATGGAGTTGGATTGTATAAATACTGGCCACAAAGGACCCTTCGGGGTTCAAACTTTTGTTGGCCTTTGGGCTGTTTGAACTGTGTACAATAAACTCTTTCCTGCATTGAAGAGCTTGGCCTGGTATCGTGTCTTTTTCCTGTAACACAACTCTATTTCAAATTGAATTGAGATGACAAGTCCTTGGGATTGCCACCATTGCAGCATCTCCCCGGGCACATGACCACAATTTGGCTGCTTGCAACGGCTGTGGCAAAAAAGGATAAGCCTCGCTTAACGACCACATCGCTTAGCAACGGAAAATCCAGTCTCAGTTGTGGTTCATGCGTGCTTACTATTGGTGATCTTCCCCAGAGTTTCTGACCAGCAAAGTCCATGGGAGAAACTGGATCTGCTTAATGACTGCAGAAAAAAAAAAGGTTATAAAACTGGGTGCGACTCACTGAACGACCACACCGCTTAGCAATGGAAAATCCCATCCCAATTGTGGTCATAAAGTGAGGACTACCTATGTTGCCTGCTTGGCACACGAGAAAAAGGAATGGGGTTACCATCACACAGGTATGGCGGCTACCTTGACTTTTGGGGATCCCTCTGCAGATTCCCTGAGTGGCTGCTGTCGATTTCGGGTAGATTACCAAACTGATCCGATGCCCTTCGGTAAAAATAACCCCTAAAAAGGTTTGTCTCTTTTCCCCAAATTCAGTTGCTGGATTTTAATGTTGGAAAAAAACCCGGGAGTGGAATATTCTATGGAAGGAACTACAAAGGCTGGTTCTGGCAGAGCTAACAACATGGAATTGAAGAGCTTTTTGGCCTACCTTCTCATTTCCTGTTGACGATTTCCCAATGCATCTGCTAAAATATTTAAATCCCATTAACAGGGCAACTTTTCCTGGAGAGCTGACTCACCCTCATCATGGAAATATCCATATTAAAAAGAAGGAAACGGTTTCAGTTGCAGGAGCTGGACGTGGCTGGTCTAGTGAAGAGAAGGACCAGGGGAGACAGGAGAGCATCTTCCAATATCTGAGGGGCTGCCCCAGAGAGGAGGAAGGGGGTCCAGCTATTTTCCAAAGCACCTGAAGGCCAGACAAGGAATAATGGATGGAAACCGATCAAGGAGAGATTCAACCTGGAAATAAGGAGAAATTTTCTGACAGTGAGAACAATCAACCAATGGAAGAGAAGTTGCCTTCAGAAGTTGTGGGAGCTTCATCACTGGAGGCTTTCAAGAAGAGACCGGACTGCCATCAGTAAGAAATGGTGCAAGGTCTCTTGGGGAAGGGGGGTTGGACTAGATGACCTATAAAGTCCCTTCCTTCCAACTCTGTTAATCTGTCAAGGTGATGCTGCAGGCAATTAGATAAAGCTGGAAGCGGATACAGAATAAATACAGAATTAATTGGGAGGGATCTTTTCTAGTCCAACTCCCTGCTGAAGCAAGAGACTCTATACCAGGGCTGTCCAACTTTGGCCGTTTTCGGACTTATGCACTTCAACTCCCAGAATTCTCCAGTCAGAATAGACGGCAAGCGTGAAAGAAACGTCCTAAGGCACTCTTTTCAGTGCCATTGTGACTTTGAGTGGTCACTAAACGAATGGCTGTAAGTTGAGAACAATCTGTACTCATTGTTATAATTACATACCATATTTTGCTTTTCTTCTCTTTGTTGTATTTTCTTTCACGTTTTTGATAAAGCATTTTTTTCCCCAGTATCCTTTTTAATTCTTTTTGGCAACGGGTACATCTCCACCGTATAATAAATGCTACCATAAATACAATAGTATAATCAATACTATCATCATTGTATTTTCCTCCTTTTGTTCTTTTTCTTTGTTATTATTTCAAAAGCAAGATTAAATAAATAAAAGAGGCAATTTGCAAAGCTTGGCTGAATTGAATCACAGCTGGTTGGTTCATGGCTTGGTGTGTTTCAGAAATGTAGCCTGTTGGCTCAGCTTATGGTTTAATCGATCCTGAAATCAGAGCAATGGATGAATTCATAGAATCATAAAATCCTAGGGCTGAAAGGGACCATGGAGATCTTCAACCTTCTGCTCAAGGCAGAAGTCCTTATACCATCCCGGACAAATGGTCGCCCAATCTTTTCTTGAAGATCTCTAGTGATGGAGCAGCCACAACTTCTGGTGGCAAGTTGTTCCACTGATTAAAACCCATTGCAGTCCTAGACTGCATCAATGGACAGATAGAATCAAAATCTGGTGACGTGTTAGTACAGTTTATACTGCTTTGATTAAGGCCACACTTGGAATACTGTGTCCAATTCTGGTCACCACGATAGGAAAAAAAGATGTGGAGACTCTGGAAAAAGTGCAGTGAAGAGCAACAAAGACGATCAGGATTTGGGAGGCTAAAAGACACGAAGAACGGTTGCAGGAACTGGGTATGTCTAGTTTAATGAAAATAAGGACTGGGGAGACAGTGGGATGGCATGGGATGGCATGGGATGGAATAGAATAGAATAGAATCGAATAGAATAGAATCGAATAGAATAGAATAGAATAGAATAGAATAGAATAGAATAGAATAGAATAGAATCGGAATCGGAATCGGAATCGGAATCGGAATCGGAATAGGAATAGAATTAGAATTAGAATTAGAATTAAAATTAGAATAAAGAATAAAGAATAAAGAATAAAGAATAAAGAATAAAGAATAAAGAATAAAGAATAGAATAGAATAGAATAGAATAGAATAGAATAGAATAGAATAGAATAGAATAGAATAGAATAGAATAGAATAGGAATAGAATTAGAATTAGAATTAGAATTAGAATTAGAATTAGAATAAAGAATAGAATAGAATAGAATAGAATAGAATAGAATAGAATAGAATAGAATAGAATAGAATAGAATAGAATAGAATAGAATAGGAAAGCTCAGCTAGAAGGGGCCTTGGAGGTCTACTAGTCCAACCCCCTGCTCTGGCAAGAAACCCTATACAATGATGGCGAACCTTTTTGCCATCGTGTGCCATGAGTGGAGGGTGCCCACACCCATAATTCTATGCGCCCCGACCCCACGCATGCACGTGCGACCCCCCCCCCCCCGTCCCCGCTTCCCCCTGCTCCTGGCATTTGATGGTAGGTCTGTTTTTCTCTCTCACTTGTCTCCAGAGCCTTTCTAGGAGTCTGGGGAGGGCGAAAACAGCCTTCCCCATCCCCCTCAGAGGCCCTCCGGAGGCCAGAAATGTCCCGTTTGCCAACTTCCGGTGGGACCAGAAGGCCCATTTTTTGCTGTCCCCAGCCTCCAGAGCCTCTCTAGGATTCTGGGGTGGTGGTGGCTGAAAACGACCTTCCCCGCACCCCCCAGAGGCCCTCCGGAGGCCGAAAACGGCCTGTTTGCCAACTTCCTAGAGAGGCTCTGGAGGCTGGGGACAGCAAAAAACGGGCCTTCCCCGCCATCCCCTGAGGCCCTCCGGAGGCAGGAAACAGCCTGTTTGGCACCAGAGCTGAGCTCACGTGCCCACTGATATGGCTACGCGTTCCACCTGTGGTAGGCATGCCATTAGTTCGCCATCATGGGTATAGACGTGATGAGTAGCGGGTTGGACTAGAACAGGGGTCTCCAATCTTGGCAGCTTTAAGCCTGGAGGACTTCGACTCCCACAATTCCCCAGCCAACTGGCTGGGGAATTGTGGGAGTCGAAGTCCTCCAGGCTTAAAGCTGCCAAGGTTGGAGACCCCGGGACTAAAAGACCACCAAGTTTCCTTCCAGCTCTGTGATTCTGATTAACCCTTCCCGTTCTCAGCAACCAGTGTTCAGTCTGAGCCTACTCCATGGCGACTTTAAATGAATGGCAGACAGGCGCTCCACTCCGGAGAGAGACCCAAAGCACTTCTGAATTGTTTTCCAAGCGCTCACATCCTTATTATTTTTATTATTTTTTTTACAGGAAGCATATGTGTGTGTGTGTGTTTTTTTTTTTAAAGACGGTGCATGCACATCGTGTTTGCTCTGCTTTTCATCCTCTTCCTATGTCCTATGTATTTATTATTTATACTGTGTGTTTACACTGCTCCGGAAGGAGCAATTCCATTGCAAATGCTTGGGGCTATATAGCAATAAGGACTTTTTTTCCTTCTCAATAGCTAATGGATTCTTTTTCCATCCCCTTCTCCCTTGGGTGTGCAATGTACATTTTACCATGGGTTTGGTTTTGTTTTTTACACCATTAAACCAATCGCCTCATGGACTAACCACGGGGGTGACTTTTGACATACAGGTAACCCTTGATGTACCAGAGTTCGTTTAGCGACCGTTCGAATGCAAACGGAACCGAAAGAAGTGAGTTACGTCCAGTGGTGAAATTCAATTTATTTTTACTACTAGTTCAGTGGACATGGGTTGATGGGCATGGCTTGGAGGGCATGGCGGGGGAAGGGTACTGCAAAATCCCCATTTCCTCCCCGCTCCTGGGGGAAGGATACTGCAAAGTCTCCATTCCCTCCCCACTCCTGGGGGAAGGATACTGCAAAGTCTCCATTCCCTCCCCACTCCTGGGGGAAGGATACTGCAAAATCCCCATTCCCTCCCCACTCCTGGGGGAAGGATACTGCAAAGTCTCCATTCCTTCCCCACTCCTGGGGGAAGGATACTGCAAAATCCCCATTCCCCCCTCACTCCAGGGGGAAGGGTACTGCAAAATCCCCATTCCTTCCCCACTCCTGGGGGAAGGATACTGCAAAGTCTCCACTCCCTCCCCACTCCTGGGGGAAGGATCCTGCAAAATCCCCATTCCCTCCCCACTCCTAGGGGAAGGGTACTGCAAAATCTCCATTCCCTTCCCACTCCAGGCAGAAGGATACTGCAAAATCCCCATTCCAGGGATGAATTCTATTTACCTTTACTACTGGTTCACAACGCTTAATTCACTTAACGACTGCCTCGCTTAGCATTGGAAATTTTGGGGTTCAATTGTGGTCGCACGTCTGCAATTTCAGTCATAAGTTGTGATGGGGGAGAAGGGGATCACCACAGGCAGGGCTGTGCTTCGTTTTATGACCTTTCTTGTGGCCGTTGTCAAGCAAACTCATTTTGGTCATTAACTGTAACGGTTGTAAACTGGCTCACCATGTAACCACACTCGATTTTAGAACCTTTTTTTGCTGTAGTCATTAAGCAGATGCATTGTTCTCTGTGGGCAATTTCTTTGCCGGAAAACAGAACTTGCCCAATGCCCAAAATGTGGTCATATGACCAGAGGAGGGCGGAAGGATGATGGAACTTGGAATCCTTTTCCTAAGCAACTTTTTCAGGGTCCATAGTAAGTTTGAACGGTCGCTAAGCCGCTGGACGTAAGCAAAGGGCCGGTCATAAGTGAGGGGATTACAGGTATTACAATTCTTCCACGTAGTGGTAATAATTATTATGGTAATAAATAATTGGTAGTAATTAATTATGGGGAAGTCTTTTTCTGTACACGCCCCCGGGTCACACCACTTGAACTGCGAAGAAAAAAAGAGAAAATTAAAAAGAGAGAGAGAGAGGGAATAAAATGGAGAGAAAAATAGAGAAAATATTAATAGAGAATAATAACTTCTCTGCCAGAATTGCATTTCCAATCACTGCCATGTACTCGGCTCGGCTTCCCAGGTGCATCTCGGGGGTCTCTCCAGGGACAGCCTGTCTGAACGAGAACAGACCTTCTCGGATTATGATCCGTCTCCAGTTTCCAAATTTAGGAAGCCATCTTTCATAAGACATTATTATGTAAGACCAAACAATGATCTTTATTACTCGTGATGCATCTGCTGGCTTGATTTTAAGCCGTGCGGAGAAGTGACTGTTTCGGGCCTGCCACGAAGGAAGTCCTTGCAAGAAATGGGGCTGAGCTGGGCCCTGAATGGGGAAACCGAAAAAGAATCATAGAATCCTTGGGTTGGAAGGGACCTCGGAGGTCATCTAGCTGCCCAAAAAGCTAATACAATCCTGGGTTGTATAAACAGAGGCGTAGAATCAAGATCATGTGAAGGTATTAACACCGCTTTATAAAACTCTATGGTAAAACCATGCCTGGAATACTATAACCAGTTTGGGTCACCATACTTTAAAAAACGATGTTGAGACTTTGGAAAAATTTCAGTTAAGATGATCAAAGGCCTGGAGATTAAAACATACAAGAATGGTTGCAGGATTTGGGTTTATGTATACAGAGTAGATGCATGGATGGATGGATGGAGAGAGAGAGAGAGGAAGAGAGAGAGATTAGATTAGATTAGATGATAGATAGATAGATAGATAGATAGATAGATAGATAGATAGATAGATAGATAGATATAGATAGACATATTAATAGATTGATAGATAATAGATAGATAGATAATAGATATTAGATAGATAGATAGATAGATAGATAGATAGATAGATAGATAGTAGATACAGAGATAGATACAGAGATAGATAGATAGTAGATACAGAGATAGATACAGAGATAGATATAGAGATAGATAGATAGATAGATAGATAGATACAGAGATAGATAGATAGATAGATAGATAGATAGTAGATACAGAGATAGATATAGAGATAGATACAGAGATAGATTAGATAGATAGATAGATAGATAGATAGAGAGAGAGAGAGAGAGAGATAGAGAGATAGAGAGATAGATAGTAGATACAGATAGATACAGAGATAGATTAGATAGATAGATAGATAGATAGATAGATAGATAGATAGATAGATAGATAGATGGATGGATGGATGGATGGATGGATGGATGGATGGATGGATAGATAGATGGATAGATAGATATGGAGAGAGATAGATGCTAGATAGATAGATAGAGAGAGAGAGAGATAGGGAGATAGATAGATAGATGGATAGATAGATAGAGATAGATAGTAAATACAGAGATAGATATAGAGATAGATACAGAGATAGATTAGATAGATAGATAGATAGATAGATAGATAGATAGATAGATAGAGATAGATACAGAGATAGATTAGATAGATAGATAGATAGATAGATAGATAGATAGATAGATAGATAGAGTAGACCGACAGACAGATATTCATAGATAATAGATAGATCAATCGATAGATATAGATGAGAGACAGATAGATATAGATGATATATAGATATATAGTAGAATGTTTATGTTAAATAATTATATAGAGAGAATTGTAACCATTAATTACTATACTGATATATATTGATTTCTTTTTTCCCCCCTATTGTATTCTTTTCACTTCTTAAAAGCACTTTTTAGGCGCAGTTTTGCCATCAGTTGTCATCATAATTATCTTTGTCTTTCGTTTCCTTTTTTTCTGTTCTTTTGTTCTTTTTTGAGTGATACGCAATAAATAAAAAGAAATATTTGATCAATGAATGTAGTTACAGGCCATGGAAATCTTCCCGAGAGCAAAAATCTTTCACCGTTGCCCCACATCGTACGATGCACATGTGACCGAAACACCAGTTTGCTTGCAAATGTCTTTGCCCCCACCCCACCCCCCGTCACAGATTGCCACCATCTGTTCGCCTGGCCTGTTGCTGGTGTCCTGGGACCCATCAAAAACCACTTCTGGGCCCTCCCCAGTGAGAAAGCTACACCTGCCTTCCTTGGGAAGGGCTTTCTGTCAAAGTGACGGCTGCGGCGCGGTCGATGAAGCGAAAGCTTTCGGAAGAGATCAGACAAATGCAAAGCCGTAGCAAACCTTCCCCAGAATCAGCAAAAAAGAAGCCAAATTTCTCATGAGTATTAAAACAAACAAACAAACAAACAAACAAACAGAATGACAGAGTTGGAAGGGACCTTGGAGGTCTTCTAGTCCAACCCCCTGCTTAGGCAGGAGACCTCACACCATTTCAGGCAAATAGTTATTCAATCCCTTCTTAAAAACCTCCAGTAATGAAGCACCCACAACTTCTGGTGGCAAGTTGTTCCACGGGTTAATTGTCCACATTTTTGGGAAATTTCTCCTTAGTTCTAAATTGCTTCTCTCCTTGATTAGTTTCCATCCATTGTTTTTTATCCTGCCTTCAGGTGCTTTGGAGAATAGCTGGACCCCCTCTTCCTTGTGGCAGCCCCTCAAATATTGGAAGACTGCTATCATGTCCTCCCTAGTCCTTCTTTTCACTAAACTAGGCATACCCAGTTCCTGCAACATCCTTCGGTTGATTTATCCTCCACTCTCTCTTTGTTGCTCTTCATGCTGGATGGGGGATTCTGGGAGTTGATGTCCATCGATGCTGGATGGGGGATTCTGGGAGTTGAAATCCACACACGTTGGCTGGGAATTCTGGGAGTTGATGTTTGCCCATTTTACAATCTCCAAGCTTGAGAAAACACATTCTTGAGAATTGCAATTCTGCAATGCTATGATTTCCTTATGGCTGAATTCTGGATCCAGCGGTTATGCGCCACAAGCTCGGCAGCTCTCGTGATGAACGAAACTTCTTCTGTTGATGAAATGACTTCTGGCTCTTTGTGCCCCGTTTGACAATGCATCTGATGGTTGGCTAGTGAAACATCGGCTCCTATTCAGGGCCTCGCGTGGCATAATCTAGAAGTCGTTTCGGCAATCAATTAAGTCGTGACAGCCCACTGTCTGCCATGATCTCAGTTCCGCGTGCTTGTCTCTGATTTAATGTTCTTATTGACCCCATCTATGGCTGAGGGTGTGTCCTGGGCTCTCTAGAGGCGCATGGAGGGGAACAACATCAAGTGAGAAACGGTGCTCATCCTAGACAAAACCAAGTCCAAAAACCCTAGAGCAAGGGTGAGGTACTGTGGCCTTTTTATGACTTGTGGACTTCAACTCCCAGAATTCCTGAGTGGAAGTACATAGGTCATAAAGGGGCCATATTTCCCCTTCCCCACCTTTGCATAGAGCAGGGTTTAGCAATGTGCAGCTGGAGCCTCGTGTGGCTCTTTCACCCCCCTGCTGCGGCTCCCTGTCACTCAAAATAGGTGTCACAACCGCCAATGTGAGACACTCGCTGGCACGCGATTTATTGAGCTTTTCAACCCCCCGGTAGGCCAACCATGGATAAATCCAAGAAAAGAAAAGTTTCAGAAGAAAACAGAAGGTTTAATTCTAACTACATATGCTAGTTTTGTGGCGACTCAAGAAACAGTCAGGCACGGGAAGTTTTTTGTGGCTCCCGGTGTTTTCTTTTCTGTGGAAAACGGGTCCAAATGGCTTTTTGAGTGTTTAAGGTTGCAGACCCCTGGCATAGAGGATAGCTGGACGCCTGGCATTCAGACAAATCAGCCATCAATGGGCACATAGAGAAAAACAACATCTACATACCTGGCCAGCTATCAACACCCAGAGAGGTTAACATCAAATATCAGAAAGGCCACTCTTTTGAAGATAGCGAAGTCCACATTTTGGACAGAGAGGACCGCTGATTTGAAAGAGGGGTCAAAGAGACACCTGTGTCCAAACTGAACAATCCACAGTCCGGTAGATGTGACCGGGAAAAGATGGTCCTTCAAATAAATTGGTCCCAAGACATGTACTGAGCAACCTGGTATATGCAGTACAATGCAGTGACCCACGTGCAGATCTGTACTTCGGGGAAACAAAACAGCCACTTCACAAACACATGGCACAACATAGGAGAACTAGGACTACATAGGACTAGATTCGGCCATCCATCTGCATTTAAAACAGCAAAGTCCACATTTTGGACAGAGAGGACCGCTGATTTGAAAGAGGGGTCGAAGAGGCCATCTGTGTCCAAATTCAACAGCCCTCCCTCAACAGAGGGGGAGGGATACGACATCATCTACCTCCAGTATACAACATGATCCTTTCAGCAGTTCCAAGAAGGCTCCACACCCATTTGCACCACTGAGGACACAGATAAACTTCCAGGTGGCCTCAAGGACCCTCTAAAAGTGACCAGCTTTCTGGAAGGAGTATAAATCCTTCCATTCCCCGCCATCTGGTCAGAGCTGAAGAAGCTTCTTGGTTGAGAAGCGAAACACCTTCAAAGAAAAATCAGAAAGTCCAGTTGCCTCTTGAAAAAAAGCATCATTGGGACAACCATCACCTGGATGACTGAGACTCTCCATAGACACCGGCCCTTTGCTAAGGATTTGCCCCCCTCGTCCCCTGTCTGAACCTGGAACGGTGGGCCCAGCCAGTTCCTTGTCTGCAAATATCACCTTGGGTCTCGGCTATTAAGGTTGCAAATTGCAGGTGAGCATGCAGAACGGAAGGCTATTAGGGACGTGGCTGGCTCAGGTGTGGTTATTCAGCCAGGCAAGGCGAGGTTTCTCCAGCTGATGGTTTTGCAGCTGCTCTGGACCTCAGAGGGCCAGCGGTGGATGATGGCTGCTGGCACAAGAGCAGCAATTAAATCTGATTTCTGAACGGAAATGCCACTGGCATGAGAAGAAAGCGAATCGGCCCTTTAGCCACTGCCTGCGTTTCAGAGGGTGGACTTCAGCTCCCAGAATTCCCCAGCCAGCATGAAGTTGTGTGGACTTCAACTCCCAGAATTCCCCAGCCAGCATGAAGATGTGTGGACTTCAACTCCCAGAATTCCCCAGCCAGCATGAAGTTGTGTGGACTTCAACTCCCAGAATTCCCCAGCCAGCATGAAGATGTGTGGACTTCAACTCCCAGAATTCCCCAGCCAGCATGAAGTTGTGTGGACTTCAACTCCCAGAATTCCCCAGCCAGCATGAAGATGTGTGGACTTCAACTCCCAGAATTCCCCAGCCAGCATGAAGATGTGTGGACATCAACTCCCAGAATTCCCCAGCCAGCATGAAGATGTGTGGACTTCAACTCCCAGAATTCCCCAGCCAGCATGAAGATGTGTGGACATCAACTCCCAGAATTCCCCAGCCAGCATGAAGATGTGTGGACTTCAACTCCCAGAATTCCCCAGCCAGCATGAAGATCTGTGGACTTCAACTCCCAGAATTCCCCAGCCAGCATGAAGATCTGTGGACTTCAACTCCCAGAATTCTCCAGCCAGCACGAAGATGTGTGGACTTCAACTCCCAGAATTCCCCAGCCAGCCATGCTGGGAATTGAAGTCCACAGATGTTCACCTTGACAAGGTAGAGAAACACTGCCGTAGCCTAAAATATGGTTGGATAATTTGAGATCAGGATATCGTAAGAATCCAGTACTGGCTAGGTTCAGACAACCACCATAATTTGACCGTTGCATTGTTTATTTATTTTTTAAAATTGGATTTCATCCTACTTTTATTATTTTATAAGTAACTCAAGGCGATGAACATACCTAATACTTCTTCCTCCTCGTATTTTACTCGCAACAACAACCTTGTGAGGTGGGTTGGGCTGAGAGGGAGGGACTGGCCCAAAGTCACCCAAAAGCTATCATGCCTAAGGTGGGACTAGAACTCACCATCTCCCGGTGATTGGCCCAAAGTCACCCACCCAGCTTTCATGCCTAAGGCGGGACTAGAACTCACCGAGTCCTGGTGATTGGCCTAAAGTCACTCAGCCGGCTTTCATGCCTAAGGCGGAACTAGAACTCACCGACTCCTAGTTTCTAGGCTAGCATCTTAATCACTACGCTATTATTAATATTTATTCATGTCCTGAATTCAAACAAAACACTGAATCATAGTATTACTAAATAGTCTGTGTTGCACATCATGTTACAATAATGACAACAAAGATTTATATAAGTTAACACTAACCAAGTTTAACAGATTGAAGACATACAGCCCCCGCTCTTTATCTGACGCATGTGAGTTTATGGAACAAAACACCATCTTTGCAAATTGATTAAGCCCCACCTTTGCACTCAGACATAAGTTATTTATTTCCCTGGGTTAACACAAGCCACTGAATTTTGTTCCTCGGGATTTAAGGCTGAGCGTCATGTTATTTACGAACCAGCTTTTTCTAAAAAGGAGGTATAAATAAATAAAATCAGACACCGTCAGCCGCAGGCGGTGTTCTCTTCTCGGGGTCAAAGCCAAACCTCAACAAATCTGTCCCTCTGTGACAGCGATGAGCTCATGTGTCGGATGGTGGTAGTTGTGCAAGAGCCAATGTCAGTTTGTTTGATCCGGGAGGTGCTGGGGCGAACTGTGTGTGACAAACAGCCCTCCGTTCCCGGGGCCGAGATGAGATCTGCAATGGGAAGCTTTGTGCCGTGAGCGTGCAAAGAATGGAGGCTCCCTTAAACTGGAGAAAGGCCCTCTGAAACTAGAATGATTTACTCCTAGGTGCAATTTTGAAAATTCCCAAGTGGACCTAGGTGGACTTTGAAAAAAACAGATGGATTCCAAAACCGATGGATGCTTTTCAAGAGTAGTTCTGGAGACTATTACCGGTATTACACATCTCATGGACTGAACCAAAATCAGAAGAGAGCTGGAAGGGACCTTGGAGATCTTCTAGTCCAACCCCCTGCTAAAGGAGACCCTATTCTATATTGCAACCCAACAAGACAGACACAGACTTCAGAGGATCATTAGAACTGCAGAAAAAACAATGGCTACCAACCTCCCTTCTACTGAGGACCTGTCTACTGCATGAGTCAAAAAGAGGGCTGGGAAAATATCTACAGACCCCTCGCATCCTGAACATAAACTGTTCCAACTCCTACCCTCAAAATGACGCTATAGAGCACTGCACACCAGAACAACTAGACACAAGGACAGTTTTTTCCCCAACGCCATCACTCTGCTAAACAACTCATTCCCTCAACACTGCCAAACTATTCACTAAGGCTGCACTACTATTAATCTTCTCATCGTTCCCATCACCCATTTCCTCCCACTTATGACTGTAACTTTGTTGCTTGTATCCTTAGGATTTATATTGATATTGTTTCCGGATTGCTTATTTGTACCCTATGACTATCATTAAGTGTTGTACCTTATGATTCTTGATGAACGTATCTTTTCTTTTTATGTACGCTGAGAGCCTTTGCACCAAAGACAAATGCCTTTTGTGTCCAATCACCACTTGGCCAATAAAAAATTCTACAAAGTGACAAAGCGACTAAATTAGTAGACCAGAGAAATGCTGTGGACATGATATACTTAGAATTCAGTAAGGCGTTCGACAAAGTGGACCACAATCTGCTTCTTGGCAAACTAGAAAAAATGTGGAACAGACAGCATCACCACCAGATGGATTTGTAACTGGCTGATAAACCGTACTCAACCAGCAGTCCTTAATGGTACTACATCTACACAGAGGGAAGTAAGTGGGATACCACAAAGTTCCATCTTAGGCCCAATATGCTTCAACATCTTCATAAATGACTTAGATGAGAGAATAGAATAGAATAGAATAGAATAGAATAGAATAGAATAGAATAGAATAGAATAGAATAGAATAGAATAGAATAGAATAGAATAGAATTTTTTTATTGGCCAAGTGTGATTGGACACACAAGGAATTTGTCTTTGGTGCATAGGCTCTCAGTGTACATAAAAGAAAAGATACGTTCATCAAGAATCATAAGGTGCAACACTTAATGACGGGACTTAAGACCCGTTTTTCACACTTGTAGCATCTTTGTGGTCATTTGATCAAAATTCAGAGGCTTGGCCACTGACACAAGATTTATGACGGTTGCCATGTCCTGGGGTCTTGTGATCCAACCTTCTGGAGAAACAAGTCAATGGGGAAGCCAGGTTCACTTAACTACCAGGTTATTTATTTAAGTAAGTGAGTCACTTAACAAGTGTGGCAAGAAACGTTGTAAAATGGACCTACCTTCACTTAACCGTCTTCCCAGCCTATGAATTATGACCCAGCTCTATATTCCAAGCCTATATTCCTAGCAACAGATTTTGGCAGCAAAGAAAGGGTCTCCATTTAAAAAAAAAGTTTATAATCTCCTAAATCAGGGTTTCTCTCAACCTTGGCAACTTTAAGACACGTGGACGTCAACTCCCAGAATTCCCCAGCCAGCATGAATTCTGGGAGTTGTAAACCACGTATCGTAAAATTGCCCAGGATGAAAAACTCTTCTCCTAAATGACAATTGGCTTTCTGGCAGACACAAGACTCCTAGAAGCCACAATTTCTCACTTTTATTAGTTCTGCTCTTTTAACAGATGCCTCTCGTGAACCCAGCGATCCAGTTTAATTACATTAAGGTAATTTAGGACTCCGTGCAGCAGAGTTGCCAGTTCATCAAAAGTTCTGCTCGCTTTTTCTCTTCCAGGAATCAGCCATTTTCCCCCCGCCCAACAGATGCCATAACCCTTCCCCATTTTGGCCTGCCAACTCTTCGAAAGCCGCTTCTGCAGCAAATCATCCATCACAGGAGTTTTGGCCGGAGAAAGTTGTCAGGGCAAGGAAGGCATGGAGGAATGCGAAAAAAATCTTATCTGAATATAGTTTTGTTCCACAATAGAATAGAATAGAATTTTTTTATTGGCCAAGTGTGATTGGACACACAAGGAATTTGTCTTGGTGCATACACTCTCGGCGTACATAAAAGAAAATATACATTCATCAAGAATCCTAAGGTACAACACTTAATGATAGTCATAGGGAAACAGTCAATATAAATGGTAAGGATACCAGCAACAAAGTTACAGTCATACAGTCATAAGTGGGAGATGGGTGGTGGGAACGATGAGATTAATAGTAATGCAGACTTAGTAAATAGTTTGATAGTGTTGAAGGAATGAGTTGCTTAGCAGTGATGGCGTTGGGGAAAAAACTGTCCTTGTGTCTAGTTGTTTTGGTGTGCAGTGCTCTATAGCGTCCTTTTGAGGGTAGGAGTTGAAACAATTTATGTCCAGGATGCAAGGGGTCTGTAGATATTTTCACAGCCCTCTTTTTGACTCGTGCAGTATTCGGTCCTCCATGGAAGGCAGGTTGGTAGCCATGGTTTTTTCTGCAGTTCTAATTATCCTCTGAAGTCTGTGTCTGTCTTATTGGGTTGCAGAGCCAAACCAGACAGTTCTGGAGGTGCAGATGACAGACTCCATAATTCCTCTGTAGAACTAGATCAGCAGCTCCTTGGCCAGTTTTGAGCTTCCTGAGATGGCGCAGAAAGAACATTCTCGGTTGTGCTTTTTTGATGACGTTTTTGATGTTGGGTGTCCATTTTAGGTCGTGAGATATGGTAGAACCTAGAAATGTAAGGACCCTACTGTTGATGCTGTGTTGTCTAATATTGTAAGTATGGGAAAGTATGGGAAAGTTTCTCCTAAAGTCCACCACCATTTCTACAGTTTTGAGTGTGTTCAATTCCAGATTGTTCTGGTCGCACCACGAGGCTAGTTGTTCAACCTCTCGTCTGTATGCGGATTCATCTCTTATGTATCTCATGCGGATATATTCTCTTTTTCCTCTCCAAAAACTGAATCAAAGATATACTGGGGAAGAGAAATGGAAGATTAAAATTTTATCTTGTTACAGAAATAGAAATAGATAGGAGATGGCGAGTTCTAGTCCCTCTTTGGGCATGAAAGCCAGCTGGGTGACTTTGGGTCAATCACCAGGAGAGAGTTCGAATTCCGCCTGAGCACAAAAAGAGGTGGGTGACTTTGAACCAATCACCAGGTGATGGAGAGTTCTAGTCCTGCCTTAGGTATATAAAGCCAGCTGGGTGACTTTTGACCAGTCACTCTTTCAGCCCAACCTACCTCGCAGGGTTGTTGTGGGGAAAATAGGTGGCAGGAGTTTATGTTCCCTATGTTGTCTACGGAGATTTCTCAGCCATTCAGGTCATGGCTGATCCAAAGATGCTTTTTCAAGAGGCAACTGGTTTTTTTCTTTGAAGACATTCCGGCAGTCATAGACCACGTTATCTTAAAATTGCCAAGGTTGATAAAACTGTCCTAAATGACAACTGATTTTCTTGCGAGCTCTGAAGCTGAAGAAGCTTCTTGGATGAGATGAGAAACATCTTCAAAGGTGGAGCTCTTGCCTCACAATCAGGAGATTGTGAGTTCGATCCTAGGTACAGGCAGATGTAGGGTCTCCTGCTTGGGCAGGGGGTTGGACTCGATGACCTTCAGGGTCCTTTCCAACTCTGTTCATCTGTTAAAAAACCAGAAAGTCCAGTTGCCTCCTGAAAAAGCACCTTTGGCACTACGTTCTTTATAAAAACAACAGAAGCAGGAAAGAAAGAAAGAAAGAAAGAAAGAAAGGAAGGAAGGAAGGAAGGAAAGAAGGAAAGAAAGAAAGAAATTTGGTGATATATGTTGCATGTTTCATCCCTTGGTCCAAATCAGGGTTGGTGAATTAACCCATTTTGGCCTTCACACAATGCTGGCACAACTGGCTGGGTTGGCCCCGCATTTCAAAAGGAAGCTTTGGGTGTCATGTGAATATATTAATTATTTTATTTTATTAATTAGATTTGTATACCGCCCTTCTCCTTACGGACTCAGGGCCACCAGCAGGTCTTTCCTTCCTAAAGCAGGTCAAGCTTGACCCAAGTGATTGGATTCAGACAACACATGCACACCCAGCAAGGAGTTTCGCACTGGAAAAGTCTGGCCATGGTCTTCCTTGCTTCTGTCTCTGGCGGTTTTCAGTGCATCACTCAGTTCTCCATCATGCCCAGCCCCACGGCCCCCGCAAGAGGGCGAATGATGGAATTTGTAATCCATCCTCAGAGAACTACCAGGAAAGGGCCGCTCAGCGTTAGGAAGGAAGCCAGAGATAATCCGAGCCCATCCTGATCGTGGGAGGCCGAGGAGGAGGGGAAATGGAGTCCAAGGCCTCGAAGGGCGTCCAGGGAAGGCCCGCCTGTCCTCCCCGGCTGTCGCCCGCGGAGAAGAAGCGGGTTAGCGGCCCGCCTCCTTCCCAGCTCGGTGAGGGGGGCCCGCGAAGGCCTGGTGTAGGCCTCAAAGCCTGGCCGGTCGCCATGGCAACCGCCCGGCTCAGGCGCCTGCGCCGACTAGGCCGCACCGCGTCGAGTCGCGGCGTCGTTCTTCCTACGAGATCCGGCGCGATGGCCGGTGGGGATCCGGACTTCGTGCTCCGCTATTTGGCCGAGGTGGAGGCGCTGGCCGAAGAGGTGATGGCCACTAGGCAGCAGGTAGGCCGCGGAGCGCCGTTGGGGTGAATTGGCGCCGCCGCGAGGCATGATGGGGGTTGTAGTCCTTCGCCCGCCCCCCCCCCCCCCCCGCGCCTAGAACAAGGCAGGCCTAGAAATTTACGCCCTCCCCCCCAAAAAAGCCCGTATATAATATAAAATATATAAAACAAGATTAAAGATTTCAAACACTTGGGGTGGAGGAATAATAGGGGATCGCGAGAAGGAAGTGTACAACTGTCCACTTGGAAGGGAACCCTAGAGGTCCACTAGTCCAACAACCAAAAAACCCCCTCCCCCCCCCCCAGCTCAGGCCACGTCCAGAGAATTGTCTCTTTGGAAAGGGGTCCCCCAAGGTCATCCAGTCCACCCCTAAACAATGGACAGCAAGGCCCCACGCGTGCTCTCCAGGGAAAATATCTGTAAAATATCTGTCTTTTAAAACTTCTACACAGGGAAACTTAACACCTCACCCCATAACAACATTTACTGTTTTAATTTCTTTCTCTTCCTTCCCTTCTTTCTTCTCTTTCCTCTGCTCCCTCCCTCCTTTCCTTCCTTTTTCTTTCCTCTCTTCCCTTTCTTCCTTCCTTCTCTCCCACACTCCTTCCTTCCTTCCTTCCTTCCTCCTTCCTTCCTTCCTTGTCTCCCTTTCATCCTTCCTTTCTCCCTTCCTTTTTTTCTTCTCTTTTCTCTCCTCCCTCCCTCCTTTCCTTCCTTTTTCTTTCCTCTCCTCCCTCCCTCCTTCTTTCTTTCTTTCTTTCTTTCTTTCTTTCTTTCTTTCTTTCTTTCTTTCTTTCTTTCTTTCTTTCTCTCTCTCTCTCTCTCTCTCTCTCTCTCTCTCCCTCCCTCCCTCCCCTCCCTCCCTCCCTCCCACCCTCCTCTTCTTTTCCTTCTTTCCTCTTCTCGTCCCTCCCTTCTTCCCAGCCATTTCCCCTCCAAAGTGACCCTGAGCGGCTTTGATGCTTTCAAATAGAGGGCTGCTACTTGGATATAAATGAATAAAGATGGCTTGTCCAATCTGCAAAGGGGAAGAAGCGAGACTAGCCTGAGGTTTTGTCCATGTCTCCTATAGATTGTCGATCTGAATCAGAAACGGAATCAGAACCGGGAAGCTTTAAGAGCCCTGAGCAAGGAATTGAATTCAGCTGGTGAGTTTTTGTTCTGGAATTGTGTGAAGAAGTCAGATTTTTGGTCCATCTTGGCTGGCTGGAGAATCCTGGGAGTTGAAGTCCACCCATCTAAAAGTTGCCAGGGTTCAAATACACTGATTTGGTCTGTCAAATAAGGGACTTATGACCTGAATTTGCAGTTAACAATCGTTGCACCATCCTTGCAGTCACACAATTGCAATTTTGGCCCTTGACAACAGACTGGCATTTACAACCAGCTGCAGCACCCTGTGGTCACATGATCATGATTTGTGACTCTTTTCTTGATTTCTGGCAAAAAAAAATACCCACTGCGGAAACTGCATTCGCTTAATGACCACTGCCAAACTTGTCATAAAATTGGGTCCAGCTCGACTTACGTCTGCAATGCCTCAGAGCAATAAGTGTGTTTCCAATTGTGATTGTAATTCAAGAATTACCTCTATTTGTTTTTTGTTTTTTTTACAATTGCATCCACTCCCCATCATTTGAGGCTCTAGACAACTTAAAATAATTCAGCAATAGCTTTAAAATCAGCACTTGAGGGTGGGACAAGAAGCAAAAGAGGGAAACTAATGAAGGAGAGAAGCAACCTAGAACTAAGAAGAAATTTAATAATAGTGAGGAGAACAATTAATCAGTGGAACCACTTGCCTCCAGAAGTTGTAAATGCTCCAACACTAGAGGTTTTCAAGAAGAAATTGGGCAGCCATTTGTCTGATATGGTGTAGGCCAGGGGTCTGCAACCTTAAACACTCAGAGCCATTTAGACCCATTTCCCACAGAAAAGAAAACACCGGGAGCCACAAAACCCTTCCCGTGCCTGACTATCTCTTGAGCAGCCACAAAACTAGCAAATGTAGTTGAATTAAGTGTTTTCTTTTCTTCTGAAACTTTTCTTTTCTTGGATTTATCCATGGTTAGCCTATCATGGGGGTGAAAAGCTCAATAAACCGTGTGCTGGTGGGTGTCACACATTGGCAGTTGTGACACATATTTTGAGTAGCAGGGAGCCGCAGCGGAAGGGTGAAAGAGCCACATGCGGCTTCAGAGCCACAGGTTGCTGACCCCTGGTATAGGGTTTTCTGCTTGAACTGGGGGTTGGACTAAAAAACCTCCAACTCTATTCCCTTCCCTTCCTATTCTTATTCTTCATATCCATTGGACGTTGACAGTCATGTTGGCAATCCTATTTTTGTCGACAGCCGCATGAAAAAGTGCTGCTGAGTTTTCTCCAAACCGGTCCCTTAGATTTTGAAGCCATGATGATCTTCTTCTTCTGCCTGGACCTCCTTTGCCTTCAATCTTTCCTTGGAGGATTAAGCGAAGTGTCACGTCCCATGTCCGAAATATTCCAACTTTCGCTTGTTAATGGCTTTGATGATTTCCCTTGGCTTTCCCAGGCGGCTTATCCCCTCCTCGTTTCTGATTTTGTCAACCCAGCTTAACAGCCGCCTATAAATCCACGTTTCAAATGCTTCTCGTCTCTTCAAGGGGCTTTCCGCCAGAGACCAACCCTCCCCTCTGTAGAGCAGGATAGAAAAGATGGAACATTTGACAAGCCTCATTTTCAGCCTTAGCCTTATGTCGGGACTGCAGAAAACGGGCGTTTCGAAGAACGCTGTTCACGCTTTCTCTGTCCTTGTCTTTAGTTCAGTGGTCATGCCCCAGCGGTCATACCCTATTCCAGGATTGGCGAATCTATTTGGCACTGAGTGCCAAAACGGGGGCATGTCTGCATGCGTGCGTGCTGAGAACCAGAATAGCAGCCGCCCAGTGCCCACACACGCGCCATGAAGATCTTCCGTTTTCCCATACGCATGCGAAGACCAGATGGCTGGTGCGAATGCGCTCGCCGGAAACTGGAAGAACAGCCACCCAGTGCCCATGCGCGCACCAGGAAAACGATCTTCCAGTCTCCTGCGCTCCCGCGCATGTGAGGATCAGCTGGCCGGCATGCCGGAACCCTGGAAGAGCAACGGGTGACAGCTTCCGTGCCCGGAGAGATGGCTCTGTATGCCACTTCCAGCACTGGTGCCATAGGTTCACCATCACGACCCTCTTCCTATTCGTGCTGCTAACCTACATTTAACAGAATAACAGAGTTTAGTTTAGTTTAGTTTAGTTTAGTTTAGTTTAGTTCAGTTCAGTTCAGTTCAGTTCAGTTCAGTTCAGTTCATTCATACTTATATGCCACCCTTCTCCCGAAGGACTCGGGGCGGCTCACAACCACAAAACAACAGAACAATAAAATTAGCACTAAAATAATCCAATTAAAATCCCCAACAAATTAAAACCTGGTGGCGCAGCAGCTTAATCAGCAGCTTAAAGTGGTGTTAAAGTGACACCAGCTGCCTGCAATTATTGCAAGTTCGAATCTCACCAGGCTCAAGGTTGACTCAACCTTCCATCCTTTCAAGGTAGGTAAAATGAGGACCTGGATTGTGGGGGCCATAAGCTGACTTTGTATAAAAAAGAACACCGCTTTGGGGGTGGGGGGCGAAAGCCCTACTAAGCAGGTATATTCAAAAGTATGAAGGCTATTGCTTAACGCATTGTAAGCTGCCCTGAGTCTCCAGAGAAGGGCGGCGTATAAATTAAATTAAAACAAAAACAAAAAACAACTCCCAGCAGATCAGGAGATTTGTTGGAAAAGCCTTGTCTTCAGGTCACCGCGGAAAGAGCGGAGGTCGGGGGCCGTCCGGAGTCCAGTGGGTAATTCGTTCCAGAGGGTCAGTGCGCCCACAGAGAACGCCCTCATCCTGGGTGCCACCAGCCGACATTGTCTGGCCGATGGCACCCAGAGGAGGGCAGTCCTATGTGAGCATACTGGGCGGTGGGAGGCCGGTAGGAGGTGGTCCTGCATGTACCCTGGCCCATGCCATGAAGGGCTTTATAGGTAAGTACCAGAACCTTGAAGCAGTTCCGAGTTAGAAGAGACCTTAAAGGTCTTCTCGTCTAATATACTGTCATGTAAGAAAGTTTATACCATTTCAGACAAGTGTCTGCCCTATCTTAAAAACCTCCAGTGATGGAGCTGGAGGCCAGCAGTTCCACTGATTAATTGTTCTTCCTGACAGAAAATTTCTCCTTAGTTCTAGGTTGCTTCTCTCCTTGATTCGTTTCCATCCATTGCTTCTCCTCCTGCCTTCTGGTGCTTTGGACCCCCATCTTCTTTGTGGCAGCCCCTCAAATGTTTATTTATTTATTTATTTATTTATTCATTCATTCATTCAAATTTATATACCGCCCTTCTCCCAAAAAGGGACCCAGGGCGGTGGACAGCCAGAATTAAAATACATATAGTGCAAAAGTTAAGAAAACTAAAAATGAATTCAATCAACGGCTTCCCAATTTAAAACCCCAGGTCTACAAATTGAAGAAATACCCAATTTAAAAACCCCAAATCTATAAAATTTGAAAAATTCCCATTAAAAACCATTTAAGCTAGGCTGGCTTGTTGGAATAAATAAGTCTTCAGGGCCTTACGGAAAGTACGGAGGTCCGGGATCAGTTGTATTCCGGGAGGGAGCTCGTTCCACAGGGCGGGTGCCCCCACAGAGAAGGCTCTCCCCCTGGGGGCCGCCGGCCGACATTGCTTGGCCGACGGCACCCTGAGGAGGCCCTTTCTGTGTGAGCGTATTGGCCAGTGGGAGGTTATCGGTAGCAGCAGGCAGTCTCGCAAATACCCTGGCCCTATGCCATGGAGCGCTTTAAAGGTGAGAACCAACACCTTGAAGCACACCCGGAAGACCACTGGGAGCCAGTGCAGCTCGCGCAGGAGAGGTGTTACGTGGGAGCGCCATGTTTCTCCCATAATCACCCGCGGCCGCATTCTGGACCAGCTGGAGCCTCCGGGTGGCCCTCAAGGGGAGCCCCATGTAGAGAGTGTTACAGTAGTCCAGACGAGTGCACGGGTGACTGTGCGTAAGGAGTCCCAATCCAGAAAGGGGCGTAACTGGTGCATCAGGCGAACCTGATAGAAGGCCCCCCTGGGCACAGCCGTCATATGCTCTTCTATAGACAGCCGTGTGTCCAGGAGGATGCCCAAGTTGCAAGCCCCCTCTGTGGGGGTCAGAGACTCACCCCCAATAGCCAGCGATGGCACCAGCTGGCTATACCGGGACGCCGGCATCCACAGCCGCTCGGTCTTGGAAGGGTTGAGCCGAAGCCTGTTTCTCCCCATCCAGACCCGCACGGCCTCCAGACACTGGGACATCACTTCGAGGGCATCATTGGGGTGGTCAGGGGTGGAGATGTACAGCTGAATGTCATCAGCGTACAGTTGGCAACGCACCCCAAAATATTGGGAGACTGCTAGCATGTCTGCCTCCCCAGTCCTTCTTTTTCTCTAGACTGGCCAAACCGAGCTCCTGCCGCCATTCCTAGCCACCTTTAGCTAAACTGGAAGAGTTTCTAAGGAATGAAGGAAAGCAGACTGCCGGAAATTGGGGTGGGGGTGTGGGGGGAATGAGTTTTATAACTTGGAATAATTTCTCCCGTGGATGATTCAAGCCCACAAATCAACTGTGGAAGAAAAACATTCTCGGCCTGAAGTGAGGAACGAGCTCCATTTTACAAAAGCAGCTAATGGTGGCAGATGTTAACTAGCTAAATTGAATGGAAGCTGATTGTTGAAAAATGCCTCCATTGTCAAGGCTCTTCATCTTCCCTCTTTTTCCCCCCCCCCCCCTTTTTCCAAATTCAACAACTCCCAGGCGAAATGGGAAGGCTCAAGATGTACCTCCTTGAGAATAAACACTTAATTTGCCGCCAATATCATAAGCATCATAATTCTAGGCGGAATTTGCTGTGTCTAAACAAAGGAAGCGGAACAAAAATACCAATTTGCATTCACCCAAGCTCTCTGCCAGGTATTGGTCACGGTCGACGGGCCTGGAATCGCAGTAATGCAGGTAGTCCTCGACTTACGACGTTTCCATTGCTAGGCGAGGCCGTTGTTCAGTGAGCTGTGCCCCGTTTGACGACCTTTCTCCCCGCCGTTGTTAAGGGTGTTAAGTTAGTCGCGCAGTTGATCCGTGAATCCCCATTGACTTTGCTTGTCGAAAGGTTGCGAAAGGGGAGTGTGTTACCCCCTCCTGGGACTCTGCAACCGTCATAAATATGAGTCGAGAAACGTCTGAATTTTGATCAGGCGACCCTGGGGACGCGGCGACGGTCGTAATTGTGAAAAAACAGTCATAAGACTTTTTCCAGTGCTGTCGTAACTTTTAACGGTCGCTAAATGATTGGTTGTAAGTGGAGGAGTATCTATATTTGCTTCTCGTAGAAAGCAGCCAAACTTGTCTAGGTTTCGGACAGTTTCTCAACTTTGGCTGCTGGATGATGTGTGGACTTCAACTCCCAGAATTCCCCAGCCAGCAGAGCTGGCTGGGGAATTCTGGGGGTTGAAGTCCACACATCGTCCAGCGGTCAAGGTTGAGAAACACTGGTTTAGCAGAAGATGGAGTTTTTAAAAAAAATGTCCTGTAAGGTTTTGTTTAAATTGCTTATACGTCTGCTTGAGCTATTGTTATCTTTCTGGAAGCTTTAGGATGGCGAGAGCTGCAAAAACTGACCGGAGACATGAAAACGTTCCTGCCGAGTCCGAGAAAATTTGAAATATATTTTTTCAGCTCTGTCTCTGGCTTCTTATCCGCTAACATATTGTCCTCGTCGTTTTTTAACCACTTGTCTAATAAATCGCATCCAAGGCCAAAAATCAGATTTTTTTCTCTTCTCTGTTGGGCCATCCTTGCTGAAGCGACTTTCCTTTTTTGCTGCAAGAAGTGTGTGTGTGTGTGCAGTGCAACTTCTTCTGGGCGTTGGTCTGGCTCAGGGGTGGTGGTGGTGATCGTTGTTTTGAAATGCTGCTTGTCACTGGAGAACATTTTTAAATGCTATTTTAAAAAAAGAACACAGAGGGTTAGGACACATCAAGGATAGAGAGCGATTGGGACCTTCTGTGACAATTCTTCAAAATTTTGCAGGTCCTTCCTTCCTTCTGTGTCTTACGCAGGCGCTCTCTCTTTCTCTCCTTTTTCTCTTCCCCTGTTTCTTGCTTTCTCTCTCTTCTCTTTCTCTCCCTCTTTTCTCTCTCCCCCCTCTGTCTTTCTCTTTTTCCTTTCCCTCTTTTTCTCTCTTTCTTTTTCTTTCTGTCCCTCTTTTTTCTTTGTTTCTTTCCCCCATATCTCTCTCTTTTCCTCTGCCTCTTTCTCCTTTCTCACTTTCCCTCTCTTTTCTTTCTCTCCCTCTTTCTCTCTTCCTGTCTCTCTCTCTTTCTTTTCTCTCCCTTTCTGTCTCTCTTTCTCTTCCTCTTTCTCTCTTCCTGTCTCTCTTTCTTTCTTTTCTCTTCCTTTCTGTCTCTCTTTCTCTTCCTCTTTTTCTCACTTTCTGTTTCTGTTTTTCTCTCTTGTCTTACTTTATTTCTCTCTCTGTTCCTCTCTATCTTTGTCTCTCCTTCCTTCCTTCCTTCCTTCCTTCCTTCCTTCCTTCCTTCCTTCCTTCCCCTCTCTCGCTATCTTTCTCTCTTTCTGTCTCATTCTTTTCCTCCCTTTTTTTCTAAATCCACATTACCGCCAGTGACTAATGTCTGTCCTGATGGCAGCCAATTTCCCTCGGGGGAAATATTTTTCACAGCAAACTTCTGAGACGTTATGTAACTTTTGCATTAATGGGGGCAAACTGGAATAAATACGCTTGGCCTGCACTGATGCAGTGGGATGAGAGGGGCCGCTGGCCCCTCGGGAGAACGTAACAGTAACAAGAGCTGGAAGGGACCTTGGAGGTCTTCTAGTCCAACCCCTGCTCAAGCTGGAGACCCTCTACCTGTCCCACAGGTGGCACGCAGAGCCATATCTGTGAGCACACAAGCATTGCCCTAGCTCTGCTCCATGCGCATGCCAGCCAGCTAATTTTCGGGCCTTGTGGGCCCACTGGAAGTTGGGAAACAGGTCGTTCCCGGCCTCTGGTGGGGTGGGGAGGCTGTGTTTGCCCTCCCCAGGCTCCAAGAAAACCTCTGGAGCCTGGGGAGAGTGAAAAATGGGCCTACCGGGCCCACCGGTAACCTTTTTGTCGTTGCGTGCCATAAGTGGGGGGAGTGCAGGGGGTCATGTGCAGGGGTGTGGGGGACATTGAATTATGGGTGTGGGCATGCGCAAGCGAGCGCACCCCCCCCCCGCACTCCCCCTGCTTTTGGCACGCGATGTCAAAATGGTTAGCCGTCACATTTAGACAGGTGGGTTTATGTCTCTTCCTAAAAAACTCTAGCTTCTGGTGGCAAGCAGTTCCATTGGTTAATTATCCTCACCTTAGTTATCCTTAATTCCAGGTTGCTTCTCTCCTTGATTAGTTTCCATCCATTGCCTCTTGTCCTGTCCTTCTGATCAGGTTGGATTTGATTTAAATCAAGTCAATTTAAATCATGATTTGAGCCTGGTGGCGCAGTTGACAAGTGCTGTTAAAGTAGCACTTAGCTGCCAGCTGCCTGCAATTACTGCGAGTTCGAATCTCCCCAGGCTCAAGGTTGACTCAGCCTTCCATCCTTCCGAGGTAGGTAAAATGAGGAGCCGGATTGTGGGGGGCAATAAGCTGACTTTGTATAAAAAAGAACACCGCTTGGGGGGGCTGAAAGCCCTACTAAGCAGGTATATACAAAAATATGAAGGCTATTGCTTAACGCATTGTAAGCCTCCCTGAGTCTCCGGAGAACTAATAAATAAATTGAACAAATAAATAAATAAATAATGATTTAAATCACTAGTAAAAAGGCTTGATTTTAAATCAAGTCGATTTAAATCATCATTTTTAAAGAGCAACTGTCATTTCTGTCCCGCAGCAGCAGCTCCTCTGACCCGCTGTTGACTCACCAACAGTCCCAGTCACTTTAACGGCTGGTAATGCGGCGGGGACCCAATAAGGTGAGGGACGTGACAGGTAGCAGGATACCTGCTAACAGGCGCTGCCAGGATTGATCTGGAATGAAAGGTGCTCTTTAATATTATATTTATAAGCTGCTTGGAAGGTTTCACCTTCATTTTTACTGCTTGCCCTTCCTCCTCACACTTAGAGCCTGGTGGTACAGAGGCATTTCTCTTCCAATAATCTTATACTTTGTAGTGTACATAGATTTGCAAAACAATGGGGTAAAGGAATATTCCTGGACTTTGTTTTGTGATTTATCTCATGGTTACTGTGAAATTGTGTCAATGCATCAATGCAGCGCACGTTATCTCAGCTTGCAGAGCCAAAAAATGTAAACATTGTAGAATATACAGCCTCATGCTACATAACTAAGCTCCATTTCATGCTGAATAAACTAAATTATTAAGGTATCTTAAACAGAAAACTTACCTTTAGATCAACCGCTCAAAATTTAAAAAAATCTTGTTGATGCTTTTAAATTAAGCATGTCTTCCCTAAATTAAGCATCTGCCTCTTACCTGAGGCTGCTGAGGCTGCTGAATCTTGTAGTTTAGCCATATCTGGAAATGTTCATGTTTCTGCTCCAGGATGCTGCCATTTTTAAAACAGGACCTGTTTAGGGTTTTTTTTTTTTTTAAATTTAAAAAGATGTTGATGTTTTTAAATTCAGCATGCCTTCTTTTCTTGCTTTCAGACAAAGCCATGGTTTGCTTCGGGAGTATGTTCATACAGCTTCCAAAAACTAAGACCCAGGAGATGCTTCAGAGAGGTAAGGTTCCCGCTAATTTAATTCTGCGATCTGTTTGCAGAATGAAAGGTTCAAGGGCTCAGCTGGGCAGGATTTGATAGGCGCACGGAATGGCGTCAGACCAATTCACAGTTTGGTCCTGTCTGTGTCTTAACACGGGAAAATATTGAAGACTTCTTCCACTCTTTTTTAAAAAAATTTGATTTATATGCCGTCCTTCTCCGGAGACTCAGAGCGGCTTACAATGTGCCAAGCAATAGCCTTTATACTTTTGTATATATTTATACAAAGTCAGCTTATTGCCCCCACAAACTGGGTCCTCCATTGACCTACCTTAGAAAGGATGGAAGGCTGAGTCAACCTTGAGCCTGGTGAGATTCGAACTTACAGTCATTGCAGGCAGCTGAATGTTCTTTCTTTCTTTCTTTCTTTCTTTCTTTCTTTCTTTCTTTCTTTCTTTCTTTCTTTCTTTCTTTCTTTCTTCTTCTTTTTTTTAATTGGATTTATATGCCGCCCTTCTCCGGAGGCTCAAGGCGGCTTACAATGCGTGAAGCAATAGCCTTCATACTTTTGTATATTTATACAAAGTCGGCTTATTGCCCCCCACAAACTGGGTCCTCAATTGACCTACCTTAGAAAGGATGGAAGGCTGAGTCGACCTTGAGCCTGGTGGGATTCGAACTTACAGAAATTGCAGACAGCTGGAGTTAAATCACAATGCTTTAGTCTGCTGAGCCACCAGGCCCATGGCTCACTCTTCCCTCGTGGTGGTTGAGATTTGTGGTAGCTGATAGGATTGTAACAGTCTTTCTCAGGCTTGGTGACTTTAGGACACACTAATTTTGACTTTCAGAATGTATGTAAAGAGAGATTAACACCACTCTCTTCTAGCACTGATGAGACTACCTAGTGGATCATGAAATGTCTGAGCCAAGCTCAGAGAGCCTCAGGGACTCCACTGTCATCCTCCTCCTCCTCTCCTAAAATCCTCCTCCCTTCTAGCACTGATGATGTTACCTAGTTGGGTCATGAAAACTCTGCAAGAAAACAACCAAGTTTAGAGAGCACCCAGGACCCCACAGTTCTCCTTCTCCTCTCTGCAAATCCCACTCCCTTCTATCACTGATGATGTTATCTAGTTGGGTCATGAAACGTCTGCCCCCCCCCCCAAAAAAAACCCCCACCAAGCACAGAGAACACGAGCCTGGTTTAGCTCTGCGGACTAAGCATTGTAATTAAACACCAGATGTCTGCAATTACTGTAAGTTCAAATCTCCCCAGGCTCAAGGTTGACTCAGCCTTCCATCCTTTCTAAGGTAGGTAAAATGAGGACCCAGATTGTGGGGGCAATAAGCTGACTTTGTATAAAATATACCTAAGTATGAAGGCTATTGCTTAACGCATTGTAAGCCGCCCTGAGTCTCCGGAGAAGGGCAGCATATAAATCAAATTAAAAAAAAAAGAAGAAAGAAAGAAAGAAAGAAAGAAGGAAGGAAGGAAGGAAGGAAGGAAGGAAGGAAAGGAAGGAAGGAAGGAAGGAAGGAAGGAAGGAAGGAAGGAAGGAAGGAAGAAAGAAAGAAAGAAAGAAAGAAAGAAAGAAAGAAAGAAAGAAAGAAAGAAAGAAAAACATTCAGCTGCCTGCAATGACTGTAAGTTCAAATCCCACCAGGCTCAAGGTTGACTCAGCCTTCCATCCTTTCTAAGGTAGGTAAAATGAGGACCCAGATTGTGGAGGCAATAAGCTGACTTTGTATAAATATATACAAAAGTATGAAGGCTATTGCTTAACGCATTGTAAGCCGCCCTGAGTCTCCGTAGAAGGGCAGCATATAAATCAAATTAAAAAAAAAAAGAAGAAAGAAAGAAAGAAAGAAAGAAGGAAGGAAGGAAGGAAGGAAGGAAGGAAGGAAGGAAGGAAGGAAGGGAAGGAAGGAAGGAAAGGAAGGAAGGAAGGAAGGAAGAAAGAAAGAAAGAAAGAAAGAAAGAAAGAAAGAAAGAAAGAAAGAAAGAAAGAAAAACATTCAGCTGCCTGCAATGACTGTAAGTTCAAATCCCACCAGGCTCAAGGTTGACTCAGCCTTCCATCCTTTCTAAGGTAGTGAATTGAGGACCCAGTTTGTGGGGGCAATAAGCTGACTTTGTATAAATATACAAAAGTATGAAGGGTATTGCTTAACGCATTTTAAGCCGCCCTGAGTCTTCGGAGAAGGGCGGCATATAAATCAAATTAAAAAAAAAACCCACCAAAAAACCCAGAGTCGTCATCCTCCTTCCTCTTCCCCTTATATATCCTCCTTGTCTCTGCAAACCCCACTCCCTTCTAGCACTGATGAGGTTCCCTAGTTGGGTCCTGAAAGTCCTGCAAAAAAACACATTTTTCCATGAAATTCCTCCTTTGATTAGGAAAGCACCACCATCCTAGTCTTATATATGAAATGAAAACAGATTTTCAGGCTGCCTGTACAACATCCGCGTCTCCCCCTTGGGCCCGAAGGGGCCAAAGGCTAAATTAAATTATTTCCAATAAGAGAGAAACAAAAGCTTTTGTTCTTTTTGCTTCGTTCGCCTCTTTCTTCCCTGCCTCCCTGCTTTTTTCTCTGTGGGAGGTTCAGCATATTCAGGAACCAGATTGGGTCATCCCCCTCATTCCTTCTCGTGAGGGTGGCATAAGGGCTTGCCATGCTGTTTGGAAAGTGGTGCCAGTCTCAGCACATGTCTCTCAGGAGCCATCTGCAGTTCTGTTCGAGAAGGCCTCTTTGAAAAAAAAAAAATTAAAGCAAAATCATCTGCGTGTCTAAACATCTCATCTATTCAGAACCTTTGGCTGAAATGCGCAAAATATGGATAATCAGATCCCCATCAGAATGACTCTACAGGGTAAAAATTCAGGCGTGTGTTCGGCTACCTGCGAGGGGTTACACTGTGTGTGTGTGTGAGAGAGAGAGACAGAGACAGAAATAGACAGAAAGGGGGGGAAAGGAAAGGGAAAGGGAAAGAGAAAGAAAGGAAAGGAAAGGAAAGAGGGGAAAGGATGAGAGAGAAAGAAGAAAGGAAAGAAAGGGAGATAGGAAAGGAGAGAGGAAAGGAAAGAGAAGGAGAGAGGAAAGGAAGAGAGATGAAAGGAAAGAAGAGAGGAAAGGAAAGGAGAGGGACAGATGAAAGGAAGAGAGGAAAGGAAAGAAAGGGATAGGAAAGGAAAGCAAGAGGTAGGAAAGGAAGAGAGAGGAAAAGAAAGAATGAGAGAGAGAGGAAATGAAGAGAGAGAGGAAAGAGATAAGAAAGGAAAGAGAATAGAAATAGAAGAGAAGAGAATAGAAGAGAATAGAAGAGAATAGAAGAGTTGGAAGGGACCTTGGAGGTCTTCTAGTCCAACCCCCTGCTTAGGCAGGAAACCCTATACCATTTCACACAAATGGTTATCCAACCTCTTCTTAAAAACTTCCAGTGTTGGAGCATTTACAACATCTGCAGGCAAGTTGTTCCACTGATTAATTGTTCCAACTGTCAGGGAAATTTCTCCTTAGTTCTAAGTTGCTTCTCTCCTTGATTAGTTTCCACCCATGGCTTCTCGTCCTGCCCTCAGGTGCTTTGGAGAATAGCTTGACTCCCTTTTCTTTGGGGCAGCCCCTGAGATACCGGAACACTGCTATCATGTCTCCCCTAGTCCTTCTCTTCATCAAACTAGACATACCCAGTTCCAGTATGCACACAATATGCACAGAGCAGTTAGGAGAGGTGAGCAATGGAGGACAAGGAGTTGACTCGGGAAGCAAAGCACACATGGATACTGAATGGCCCCTCCCTGGCTGGGGAATAAATAGAAGCAAAGGGGAGTGGTGGTCGTAGGAGACAACTGTTTGTATTTCTGGGGATTTTGCTCATTGCGTTTCGTGCCACGGAGACTGCTTGCCAGAACTTAATTTGCAGCCCACGGCCTGGCAATTATCCGCAAGGAACTAATAAGGTCTATTACTGAAGTTAAGTCCTTGAAGGACTCTTGCCTGGACTTTTCAGTGGGTGAATGCCATTCATTCACAAGAGGGAAATGAAGAGGGGGTTTTCATGAGTCTGTTTCTTGCTTCTGCTAAGGCCGGGTCAGAACAAAGTCATTAAGTGAATCCAGCTCCCCCACCCCCCTTGATTTGTCCGTCGAAAACCGGCCTGGGTAGGGACCACGGGAATGCTGCAACACCAGCGGTCGTAAGTTGTGACTACCAGTCATAAAGTCAGTTTTTTCAGCGTGGCGACTTCGAGCGGTGGCTAAACGAATGGCTACCTGGATTAATTTGAATTAATGGAATTAATTTGAATCAATTAAATTAATTTGAATTAATGGAATTAATTTGAATCAATTAAATTAATTTGAATTACTTAATGGAATTAATTTGAATCAATTAAATTAATTTGAATTACTTAATGGAATTAATTTGAATTACTTAATGGAATTAATTTGAATTAATTACCATATTTTTCAGAGTATAAGGCGCACTCCCCCCCCCCCCAAAAGTGGGTGAAAATTTAGGTGTGTCTTACAGACCAAATATGGGCATTTTCGCCCTCCCCAGCCCCCAGAAGCACTCTGCAGGCCAAAAAACGGGGACGTTTTTGGCAAAAACGGGCGATGCAAAGCACTGCAGAATCTGAGGGCTTAGGAGGGCAAAAAAATATTTTTCTTTTTCTCCTGTAAATTTTGGTCCGTCTTACAGTCCGAAAAATACGGTAATCGAACCAATTCCAGCAGGCATCCATGAGGGCCTTCAATCTCACCAACAGCTGGGTCTTCCTCTCGTCTTTCCTCTGCAGATCAAGAACTGTTGGAGGAAGAAATCGGGAAATCGCAGCAGGAACTCAGAGTGAAAGTCAGCAACCTCATGGAGGCCCAAGGTAGGTAACCCACCTGGCACCCTTACCTAGTTCCAAAGGAAACCTAAGCTGCATTTTCTTCTTTGCCTTTTCAATTTGCTAATTGTGTGAAGGGCATCTTGTCTTGCTGGGGGCTATTGTTGGGTTCTGTACTGAGCCCCGAGTGGCACAATTAAGATGTCCTTCCCTCCAGTCTTAAGGTTGTAAGGTAGTTCCTGAGAGCCACGTGGGGCGGTGGGGAAGGAGCTGGACTAGGAGCTGGGAAATCCAGCGTCTGTTCCCCACTGCCTTTCACAGTAGTTTCTGGGAATCTTCGGGCAATTCCCTCTCTCTCAATCCCAGCAGACGCAATGTGGTAGACTGGGAGGGAGGAAGCTTAGGTTCCTTTTCTGAAATTTATTTTTATTTCTTAATTTTATTTAGCATTTATATCTTGGCTTTATTTATTTTTATACATACCGAATACTCCTTATTTTGCCCACAACAATCCTGTGAGATGGGGTGAGCGGAGAGACAGGAACTGATGCAAAATCATTCAGCCCACTTACGTGGGGGCGGTCTAGAACTCACCGTCTCCTGGTGATTGGCTCAAAGTCACCCAGCCAACTTACCTGCCTAAGGCGGGACTAGAATTCACTGGCTCCTGGTGATTGGCCCAGTCATCCAGCTGGATTTCATGTCTAAGGCGGGACTAGAACTCACTGTCTCCTGGTGATTGGCCCAGTCATCCAGTTGGATTTCATGTCTAAGGCGGGACTAGAACTCACTGTCTCCTGGTGATTGGTCCAAAGTCACCCAGCTGCCTTTCATGTCTAAGCTGGGACTAGAACTCACTGTCTCCTGGTGATTGGCCCAGTCATCCAGCTGGATTTCATGCCTAAGGCGGGACTAGAACTCACCGTCTCCTGGTGATTGGCTCAAAGTCACCCAGCCAATTTATGTGCCTAAGGCGGGACTAGAACTCACCGTCTCCTGGTGATTGGCTCAAAGTCACCCAGCCAACTTATGTGCCTAAGGCGGGACTAGAACTCACCGTCTCCTGGTAATTAGCCCAAAGCTTTTTAGCCTGGTGCCTTAGCCACTAAACCAAACCGGCTCCTAATGGTTTAATAATGTCTCCTTAATCTTCCTGAAGGTAAGCCAGAACTGAAAGGCTACAATTTGAAACCCTTGACCGCTGAAGAAATGTGGTTCATGAAGAAAGTGGTGGACAACTGAAGCCCTCTCCTGGTGTGGATTCACGTGGCAGCTGTCGGCGTGCAAAGGAGTGTGCAAAGGAGAATCACCTTCCTCGCTCCTCGCATCCATGCTCTTGAGTGTTTGACAAGCAGTTGAGCATGTCATGGGTGTCTTTTATACCCCTCTCTTAAAGCTAGTGAGATGCCTCCAAATCTGACCGGAGAAGACATCGTTGACGCTTTATGGACAGTTGACAAATATTTGAGGGGAAGAGTTCCTTGAGGTCAGAATTTTGCACTTTTGAGATTTGATATCGAATGCGAATGATTGAAAATGAGGTTCCCATTTTTCTACCAGTTTCTATGCGCAGGGCCTGTGCGACAATAAATTGAACAAGACTCCAACATCTGTTGGAAGAAAGGTGGAACATGGTCTCTGCTTTGCTTCGGCTGAGTCTCTATTAAAACTCTTGACATGGAGGAAATCCCCCCTCTCCCTTTCATCCATGGGGCTTTGCTCTCTGTTTATAGATCGTACTTTATCCTGCCATGTTGCTGGGATTGTTGTTTTCTTTTTGGCAATTCCTTCATTAGGCTGTTCTTTAATGTGCTCACTGTATCTAATCAGAGAGCAAAGCCCATCCCCTCCTAGCACTGATGATGTTACCTCGTTGGGTCACAAGAGGTCTGCAAGAGAACAACCAAGCTCAGAGAGCACGAAGAAGCTCACGGTCCTCCTCCTCCTTCTTCCCCCACCATCTCCTCTTCTGCCTTCCTCCTCCTCCTGCTCCTCCACTCCCTGCTAGCACTGATGATGTTCCCTAACTGGGTCATGAAACATCTGCAAGAAATCAACCAAGCTCAGAGAGCACCATGGACCTCACAGTTGTCCTCCTCCACTACCTTCTCTTCCTCTTCCTCCTTCTTCCCGAACGCCATCGCTCTGCTAAACAAATAATTTCCTCAACACTGTCAAACTAGTCATTAAGCCTGCAGTACTATTAATCTTCTAATCGTTCCTATCACCCATCTCCTCCCACTTATGACTGTAACCTTGTTGCTGGTATCCTTAAGATTTATACTGTTTCCTAATATGATTTGATTGCTTATTTGTTCCCTACGACTATCATTAAGTATTGTACTTTATGATTCTTTTCTTTTTTTTAAATTTGATTTATATGCCTCCCTTCTCCGGAGACTCAGGACGGCTTACAATGCGCTAAGCAATAGCCTTCATACTTTTGTATATTTTATACAAAGTCAGCTTCTTGCCCCCACAAACTGGGTCCTTAATTGACCTACCTTAAAAAGGATGGAAGGCTGAGTCAACCTTGAGCCTGGGGAGATTCGAACTTATAGTAATTGCAGACAGCTGGTGTTAATCACAATGCTTTTAGTCTGCTGAGCTACCAGGCTCTTGTCCTTTCTTGTCGAATGCATCTTTTCTTTTATGTATACTGAGAGCATATGCACCAAAAATAAATTCCTTGTGTGTTCAATCACACTTGGCCAATAAAGAATTCTGTTCTGTTCTGTTCTGTTGGTATTCTATTCTATTCTATTCCTATTCCTATTCCTATTCCTATTCCTATTCCTATTCCTATTCCTATTCCTATTCCTATTCCTATTCCTATTCCTATATTTTATTCTGTTCTACTCTACTCTACTCTATTCTATTCTATTCCTATTCCTATTTTATTCTGTTCTACTGTACTCTACTCTATTCTACTCTACTGTACTCTACTCTATTCTATTCTCCCCCTTCCCTCTCATTCTTCTTTTCCTCTCCTGCCTTCCTCCTCCTCCTCCTCCTCCTCCAACTCCACTCCCTCCTAGCACTGATGATCCTCCCAAGTTGGGTCATGGAAACATCTGCAAGAAATCAACCAAGCTCAAAGACCTCCAAGGACCCCCTCCCTGCTGTCATCCTCCTCCACTCCACAAACCCCACTCCTTTCTACCCCTGACGATGTTACCTAGCGTGGTAAGGAAACATCTGCAAGAAAAGACCACCAAGGACTCCATAATTCCCAATTAATCTTTGGCATCAAGATCAAAAGGAGGTTTTCAAATGCTTTGTAGTGCAAAGGCGTTCTTTTATGATTCTCGCTCCCGTTCCAAAAGATTTGAATTAGAATCCGGACGAGCAGAAGCCTTCTTTCGTTCAGATTTCCTCTTTCTGCCCAGCTTCAGTGCCAGCGGGAGGCAATTCTGCCCCTGGGCAAAGCCAGCATTTTACAGCATCTTTTTCCAAGTTTCTCAGTTTCTCTTGTCTGCGGAAGCCATCTCTGCCACGGAGATAACTTGCTGTCCGTCCATCTTCAGAGCCGTTCGGTGCCCGTGATCAGCCTGCCCAGTCGAAACTCCTCCAAGCTTGAAGGATTGTGACCCCTTCCAAAATAAAGGGACATTCCGTTGACATCCAGGTGAAGTCAGGAATCTTGGAAACGGTTCCCGGTTTAGCTCTTAAAAGCGGGGAGCTCCCCCACCCTCCCATCCCTTGTCCGGCTTCTGGTTGGTGTTGTTTTTTAAAAAAATCCAGCCACCTTCTGGCTGGGCATTAAATTTTTTGCTGAGCCTGGATCGACTTGAAAAGTTGCTTCAGCTGTTTCTTTCTGTCGTTGCTGTAACCTGCAGCGGAGGAGATAGAATAGAATAGAATAACAGAGTCTATAGACTATAACAGTTTTATAGTTTGGAGACCCTCTGCTCCAGAAATAAATTTTGTAATCTCACATATATTTACCGCAAAGGAAATGATCAATCAATCAATCAATCAATAAGAATAGAGCTGGAAGGGACCTTGGAGGTCTTCTAGTCCAACCCCGGGTGCCATTCCAGGCAAATGGTTATTCAGTCTCTTCTTAAAAACTTCCAGTATTGGAGATAAGACAAGGTCAAATTAAAAAATGGTATAGGGGGGGTCCTTGACTTACGACCATGATCGGGACCGGAATTTTCATTGCTGAGCAAGGCAGTAGTTGTGTCCGATCTTGCAACCTTTTTTTTTTGTTGTTGTTACCTTGGTCGTTAAGCAAATTGCTGCAGTTGTTAAACGAACCGTGCGGTTGTTAAGCAAATCCGGCTTCAACGACGGGTAGTCCTCAACTTAATGACCACAATTGAGCCCCAAATTTCTTTCGTTAAGGGTTAAACGTTTGAGTTTTGCCCCATTTTGCGACGTTTCTGGCCTCGGTTGTTAAGTGAATCACGGCAGTTGATAAGTGAGCAACCCGGTTGTTAAGCGAATCCGTCTTCCCTGTTGACTTGGCTTGTCAGAAGGTCGCCAAAGGGGATCACGTGACCCAGGGACGCTGCGACCATCATAAATAGGAACCAGTAGCCAAGTATTTGAATTTTGATCACCTGATTGTGGAGATGCTACAAAGGGCATAACTCTGAAAAATGGCACTTTTGCAACTTTGAATGGTCACTAAGCAAACTGTTGTTAAGTCAAGGGCTACCTGTCTTTGGACCAGCCCACCGCAAGGCATTGCCAGCCTCCAAAACACCAGCATCCCAGCCTCACAAGAGCCGTCGGGTGCAATACCTAGGTGTGTGTTTGCCACAAAGCCGTTCATCGGCGTGTCCAGATTTGCATCTTCTCTACTGACGGGGCCGTCGTTCCACATGAGATCAAAGCCCCCAACGCGTTTTTCCTTTCCTGTCAAACTGCAAGGACAAAGAATGAATGAATCAATGAATGAAAGAAAGAAAAGAATGAAGGGGGGAAGAAAAGAAAGGAAGGAAGGAAAAGAAAAAAGGAAGGAAGGAATGAAGGAAAGAAAGGAAAGGAAAGAAGGAAGGAAAATGCAAGAAAGAAAGAAGAAAAGAAAGGAAGGAAAGAAAAAAGAAAAGGAAAGAGAAAGAAGAAGGAAGGAAAGGGAAGGAAGGAAGGAAGGAAAATGCAAGATAAGAAAGGAAAGAAAAGGAAAGGAAGGAAAGAAAAAAGGAAAGAAGGAAATTGCAAGAAAGAAAGAAAAGGAAAGAAGGAAAGAGAAAGAAAGGAAAAGGAAAGAAAGAAAGAAAAAAGGAAGGAAAATGCAAGAAAGAAAGGAAAGGAAAGAAAAAAGGAAGGAAGGAAAGAAAGAAAGAAAAGGAAAGAGGAAGGAAAGAAAGAAAAGGAAGGAAGGAAAATGCAAGAAAGAAAGAAAAAGAAAGGAAAGAAAGAAAGAGAAAGTAAAGGAGGACTAAGGGGTAACAAGGTAGCATCTTACAAATATTTGAGGGGTTGCCACAAAGAAGAGGGGTGGGTGGATTTCAACTTATTCTCCAAAGTGCCTGAAGGCCAGATAAGGAACAATGGATGGAAAGTAACCAGTTTCCAAACTTTTATTTTGTCAAGCTGGGCTGGCGTAACCCCCCCCCCCTCTCTTTTTAAGTTTAAAGTTTTTATGGGTTTTAAATTTTAATTGCCTATTTGTTTTTTAAATTTATTGGGCCAAAATTATTTAATTCTTTTATTAATATTTTAAATTTTGTATTGGAGTGCTTTTTATTCTTGGCTATACACCGCCCTGAGTCCACTAGGAGAAGGGCGGTATATAAATTTAATAAATAAATAAGTAAATAAATAAATAAAGAGAGAAGCAACCTGGAATGAAGGAGAACCTTCTTGACAGTGAGAACCATTAACCAGTGGAACAGCTTGCCACCAGAAGTTGT
Organism: Masticophis lateralis; assembly: GCA_030761175.1. Classification (NCBI taxonomy): domain Eukaryota; kingdom Metazoa; phylum Chordata; class Lepidosauria; order Squamata; family Colubridae; genus Masticophis; species Masticophis lateralis. Next base: position 212,408,428 of record JAUDYJ010000003.1, on the reverse strand, counting down.
GGGAGCTCCATCCCTGGAGGTTCTTGAGAAGAGACCGGACAGCCACTTGTCTGAAATGGGATAGGGTCTCCTTGAGCAGGGGGCTGGACTGGAAAGATCTCCAAGGTCCCTTCCCTTTCGAGTGAGGGTCTTCTGATGGGTCAGTTGTGAGTCGCCAATGAGTCTGGTAATGGGGAGGTTACATCAGGGGAGGGTCATTGGGAGGCAAACTGCTAGTGGGGAAGGGGTCTTGTGTGGGTTGGTTGAGGGTCGGTGCTCCCTCTGGTTGGCTGTGTGGTTGACTTGGATTCTGACGGGTTCATAGGCGGGTAGTAGATCAGTGTGTCTGTTGATGGGGTGGCTGGTGGAGGGCCAGCCTTCGATCCTCAACCAACCAGAGGTAGCACTGAACCTCAACCAACCGGCAGTTCACCTCCCAATGACCCTGACCTAAGGTAACCTTCCTATCACAAGACCCATCACAAGACTCGCTGATGACTCACACCTGACCCACCACAAGATCTTCACTTGACACACCCACACCTCAAGCGCCCTTAGAAGCAGAAGAACACCGACTCTGACATTCCCCCTGAACTCGGCTGAAGAGACCACTTGGCTGTAGTCCGCCAGCAGCCTGCGGAGCTGGTAGCGGAGTCGGACAGTGAGGAGGCTGGGGAAGTCTCTGCGTCAGAGGCAGAGATGGGGCCAGGGCCATCTGGGAGTGATGCGCGGACTCCAGAGCCTCCAGAGTCGGACAGCAGAGAGGCAGAGGAACAGGAGGAGCCTGTTCCTAGGAGCTGTCAGAAGGCACGAACAGTTAAAACAAAAGGGATGACTCAGGAGTAAGGCCTGGAGATGATTGGCCCCTCCCATAAGGCTTAAAAGAGGAGCAAAGGCACGTGGGCCCCTTGCAGGAAAGCAACGTTGCTAACTCTGTTTCTAGTCGGCATCTCTTGTTTGTTTCTGAACTTCGTGGGGCTTTGCCAAGTAAGGCCTTTGGCAGGGTGTCAAAGAAGATAAAGGTTGGTGATTATCCCGAAGGACGTGTTTTGCAACTAATTGGGACTCGGCTGGGAATGAACGTAATTCTCAGCTGTTACAAAAAAATAGGTTTGTTTGGGACTAATTGTGTCTTGTAATGACTCACAACAGGTCACATTACCTAGCCTGGTAAGGAAATGTTGGGAAACCAACCCACAAGTTCAGAGAATGAACCTCCACCCACAACAATAACAACTCCCCCTCCCCCAGATGGCATGGCTGTTGGTTGCTCTATCTGGAAGGGACCAGGTGGAAGAAGGTGACCAGCCTGATGGATCATGTATGGTCAGATCTTGGAGAATGGTGGCATATAAATCACAATAATAAATAAATGAATGAATGAATGAAGTGAGTAGAGTAGAGTAGAGTAGAGTAGAGTAGAGTAGAGTAGAGTAGAGTAGAGTAGAGTAGAGTAAAGTAAAGTAAAGTAAAGTAAAGTAAAGTAAAGTAAAGTAAAGTAAAGTAAAGTAAAGTAAAGTAAAGTAAAGTAAAGTAAAGTAAAGTAAAGTAAAGTAAAGTAAAGTAAAGTAAAGTAAAGTAAAGTAAAGTAAAGTAAAGTAAATAATTAATAAAGGAAGAAACCAGTGGTAGGATTCAATTTTTTAAAACTACCGGTTCTGTGGGTGTGGCTTGGTGTGTGTGTGTGGGGGGGTCATGTGATTGAGTGGGCGTGGCCAACTCGACATCACCCCACCAAGCCACGCCCACAGAAAAGGCAGTTCCTGTGGCCCGTCCCTTTATGGGTGGGCAGGGGCGGGGCCAGCCAGAGGTGGCATATGCCGGTTCGGCGAACCCGTTAAAATTTCCACTACCGGTTCGTCTGAACCGTTTCGAACCGGCTGAATGCCACCCCTGGAAGTAACCGCGGGGCAGCCGTGAAGTGAGGGCGATAAGGAAGTTGCGTTACATATTTTGAAAGCTTGCTTGGTGTCTCCTAATGTTACGTTCCGGAAAAACTGGGTTGAAAGGCCACCTCCCCACCCATCCACCCACCCACCTTCGTGCTCCACTCACCGGCCTTCCATGTCCACAATGTTCAGCGTGTCTTCCAAAATGCGTGTCTTGAGGTCGTGGTCTTCCTGGCTGCTAGCGGTGAGAGAAGGGGAGGCGTTGACCTCTAGCAGCCACCTGTGCGGGACAGCACAAAGGAGGTCAGGGACAGAAGGGGATCTCTTGCAGGCTAACAGTTGGGCGGTTCTTCTAGTCCAGTTGTTTGGAACTCGGGGGCCTTTTCCTTGCAGATGTTTCATGACCCAATGATGGAGCATCGTCTGTGCGGAAGGGACTGGGGTTTGTGGAGAGAGGGAGGGAGGAGGAGAATTGTGGGGTCCTTGATACTCTCTGAGCTTGGCTGTTTTCTTGTAGATGTTTCATGACCCAACTAGGGAACATCAGCAGTGCTAGAAGGAAGGAAGGAAAGAAGAAAGGGAGGGAGGGAGGGAGGAAAGAAGGGGAGGAGGAGGAGGAGGAGGAGGAAGAGAATTGTGGGGTCCCTGATACCCTCTGAGCTTGGCTGTTTTCTTGTAGATGTTTCATGACCCAACTAGGGAACATCAGCAGTGCTAGAAGGAAGGAAGGAAAGAAGAAAGGAAGGGAGGAAGGAAGGAAAGAAGGGGAGGAGGAGGACAAGAATTGTGGGGTCCCTGATACTCTCTGAGCCTCGCTGTTTTCTTGTAGATGTTTCATGACCCAACTAGGGAACATCAGCAGTGCTAGAAGGAAGGAAGGAAAGAAGAAAGGGAGGGAGGGAGGGAGGAAAGAAGGGGAGGAGGAGGAGGAGGAGGAGGAAGAGAATTGTGGGGTCCCTGATACCCTCTGAGCTTGGCTGTTTTCTTGTAGATGTTTCATGACCCAACTAGGGAACATCAGCAGTGCTAGAAGGAAGGAAGGAAAGAAGAAAGGAAGGGAGGAAGGAAGGAAAGAAGGGGAGGAGGAGGACAAGAATTGTGGGGTCCCTGATACTCTCTGAGCCTCGCTGTTTTCTTGTAGATGTTTCATGACCCAACTAGGGAACATCAGCAGTGCTAGAAGGGAGTGGAGGAGGAAGAGGACTGCAGGGTCCTCTATGCGCTCTGACCTTCTTCGTTTGGAGATATTTCATGAGCCCCCTAGAGAACTTCATTAGTACTAGAACAGGGGTCAGCAACCTGCATCTCTGGAGCCACATGTGGCTCTTCCATCCCTCTGCCGCGGTCCCTGTCACCGGTCATCTCCACAATTGATAGAGCTTTCAGTTAGGATAGGTAGAGGAAAAAGGACGCCGCGCTAGGGGGAGACATTATGGTGGGGGGAACCGGACTTCCGGTTGGTTCCAGAATTGAACGGGGGCTTCCGGTTAGGGCCTTCGTGGCTCTTTGAGTGTTTAAGATTGCCGACCCCTGGCCTGGAAGGTAGAGGAAGAGGAAGAGGAGCACTAGTGGAGTCCTTGGTGCTCTCTGAGCTAGTTTATTTTCTCACAGACATTTCATGACCCAGCTAGGTAGCATCATCAGTGCGTGAAACTGCCCTCCTTTCTAGCACTGATGATGTTACCTAGTTGGGTCGTGAAACGCTCGCAAGAAAAGCACCAAGCTCAGAGAGCATTGAGGACCCCCTGACCAGTGTTGATACCAAAGAACGAGCAGCCCTCATATTATAACTCCAATTGGGACTAGAATTTCCAGCTGCTGAGCAAATCAGTGATAACATGGGTGGCTGGCTGGGGTATTCCGAGTGCCGAAGTCCCCCCTTGTCTTAAACGGCAGAAGGTTGGGGCACAGTGCCTGAAGATCCACCCCGCTGCCTTCCTTACGGTTTGAGGTTCTGGTCGATCAGGATGTCGTAGCCGTAGAGCTCAAAGCAATGCTTGTCACTGATGATGACTTTCTGGACACTTTGGAGGCTCTTGATGAAAATGTTGTCCATCTCGGAGAAGAGCATCTCCACGGCTTCGGCCCCGTGCTTGGCCGTCAGGTAAAGGCGGAATTGCTGGATCATCCATTTGCAGCCCTGCGGGCGAAGAAAGTGTCAGGGTCATGAAGATTTAAAGCTGACCAGCCGCTATAAGGCAGGATGATGGACTGAGGATGAGTCAGTAAGGTTATTGCCCCTTTAAGAAGCTGTCTGTATAAGGGAGGCCATGAGAGGGCGTCTCCCTCTCTCTCCTCGTCCATCACTCTCCTCGTTGTGTTCTATTTGCAATGTAGTTCTCCGTGTAGAGGTGAAGATTGATTGATTGCCTGGTATGTGGCTACCACATGTATGTCTGTATATATGTTGTGGTCCGCTAAGAGCCTGCGGAGCTGGTAGCGGAGTCGGACAGTGAGAAGGCTGGGGAGGACCATGGGCCAGTCCTGGAATCTGGGGAAGGCTTGGATGAGAGCTCTGCATTGGGGACAGAGGCCATCTGGGAGCAATGCGTGGACTCCAGAGTCGGTAGCAGAGAGGCAGAGGAACAGGAGGAGCCTGTTCCTAGTGCATGCATGCGCAGAGCTGCCAGAAGGCAAGAGCAGCTAAAGCAAAAAGGATGACTCGGGTGTAAGGCCAGGAGATGATTGGCCCCTCCCATAAGGCTTAAAAGAGCAGCAACGGCTCTTGGGCTCTTTGTAGGAAAGCAACGTTGCTAGATCTGTTTCCAGTCAGCGTCTCTTGTTTCTGAACTTCATGGGGCTTTGCCAAGAAAGGCCTTTGGCAGGGTGCCAAAGAAGATAAAGGTTTGTGATAAGCCTGAAGGACTTTTTCTGAAGGACTTTGTTTTGGAATTAATTTGGACTAAACTGGGAATGAAGGTAATTCTCAGCTGTTATAATAAAATAGTTTTGTTTGAGATTAATTGTGTCCTGTAATGACTAAGTGAGGCTAGGTCACAACAGTATAGAAGTCTTTTATTTAAACCACTGTTTCTAATGACAAAACCTCTGTGTCCTTTATTTTGCCCCTGGATGATCTCGAAATAGCAGTCACGTTGTAAACACTCTGGCTTTCTAGTGGGTTCTGCATGGTGGGGGGGTAGGACTTTCACCACAAGCCAACAAGTCCTCGAGGGCAGACTGTGTCTGAGGTTCACCTCCAGAAATGAGACCCCCTCCCCAAGGGATTTCTCTGTCTTCGGTACCCTAACATTGCTCCTCTGTCGGCCCATCCACAGATTTGGGAATTTGTTTCGCTCCACAGCGGTTAGTTTGTGGGGTCCTTGGTGCTCTCTGAGTTTGGGGGCTTTTCTTGTAGATGTTTCATGACCCAACTGGGGAACATTATCAGTGCTAGAAGGGAGTGGGGTATGCAGAGAGAAGGAGTTGAGGGGGACGGGGAGAACTGTGGGATCCTTGCTGGTCTCTGAGCTTGGTGTCATGCAGACATTTCATTATCCAACTAGGTAACTTCATCAGTGTTAGAAGGGATTGTGGTTTGTGGGGGAGGAGGAAGAGGAGGAGGAGAACTCCTCTAGGGTCCTTGCTGGTCTCTGAGCTAGGTTGCTTTCTTGGAGACATTTTATGACCCAACTGGGGACCATCCTCAGTGCTAATAGTAGTAATTGTGAGAGGGATCTTGGAGTCCTAGTGGACAATCACTTAAATAGGAGCCTGTCGTGTGCAGCAGCTGCCAAAAAAGCCAACACAGTTCTGGGCTGCATAAACAGAGGGACAGAATCAAGATCACGTGAAGGGTTAAGACCACTTTATAATCCCTTGGTAAGGCCACATTTGGAATACGGCATCCAGTTTTGGTTGCCACGATGTAAAAAGATGTGGCGACTCTGGAAAGAGTGCAGAGAAGAGCCACAAAGAGGATTAGGGGATTGGAGGCTAAAACATATGAAGAACAGTTGCAGGAACTGGGTATGTCTAGTTTAATGAAGAGAAGGACTCGGGGTGACAGGATAGCAGCCTTCCAATATCTCAGGGGCTGCCCCAAAGAAGAGGGAGTCAAGCTATTCTCCAAAGCCCCTGAAGGCAGGACGAGAAGCAACGGATGAAAACTAATCAAGGAGAGAAGCAATTTAGAACTAAGGAGAAATTTCCTGTCAGTGAGAACAATTAATCAGTGGAACAACTTGCCTCCAGAAGCTGTGAATGCTCCAACACTGGAAGTTTTTAAGACGTTGGATAAGCATTTGTCTGAAATGTTATAGGGTTTCCTGCCTAAGCAGGGGATTGGACTAGAAGACCTCCAAGGTCCCTTCCAACTCTGTGTTGTATTCTATTCTAATAGGGGAGGAGGAGCAGGGGGGAGGATAACATCAGTGCTAGAAGGGGTGGAGAGAAAGAGGTGGATAAGGGAGAGGAGGAGGAGGGATGAAGAACAGGACTGTGAGATCCTGGGTGCTGACAGGACAAGCATATAAATAGAAAATAAACGGCACTCCCTTCTAGAACTGATGATGTTTCCTGGTTGGGTCATGAGACGTCTTCAAGAAAACCACCAAGCTCAGAGAGCACCAAGGACCCCACAGTCCTCCTCCTCTCCACAAGCCCCACTCCATAAGAAGTCCCCTTCTAGCACGGATGATGTGACCTAATTGGGTCAGGAAACATCTGCAAGAAAACAATCCTGATGGCAGCCGCGGACAGACATCAAAGCAGTCCCAAAAACTCCATTCAATTCACCGCTCCTGCTCCATGCTTAGTCCGGTTGCCCCAGCTTCGTGACAGCTGCAGCGGCTACCGCCCCTGCTGCCAAGTCGTAGAGAGCTACCTCTGACCATCGAGGAACTTGCCTGTTCCTCTTGGTCTTCAGAGGTGCCTCTCCTTCACCCCCGTCCCTACAAGATGGTTCCAGTCCGAAGATCTCTTGGCAATGGTTTGTCAGTCCGAGTTTTTGCAGAGCTCATCGGCACCCGTAAGTTCCCCAACTGTCTCACCGCAACGTTTCCAGTCCGCCGGAATGGCTGCCATGGAGCTCCGTTCTTATTTTTTGCTTCGTTTTAAAAAATGGGATTTCTTGTAAACCGCTCAAAGAACTTCTGTACGGCCTTATAAGGCCAGAGGGCTCAAGAGCTATCAACGGAACATTACAAAAAAAAGGGGGGGAAAGGCTTACTTTCTCTGGATCGTAGTCGGGGGCCGTCTTCTGCACAGCCACGTTGGTCAGATGAATGTCTGGCATCAAAGGGGATGTAAGGATCGTGCAGGTGGAAAGAAAACCACGTGGGCGGGTGAAAGTCCTCGATTTTCAACCATTTGTTCAGCGACCGCTGAAAGTTACAGTGGCGCTGGAAAAGACACAGCTGCCTCCTTCACCGTTGTTGACTTATCCGCCTTCATTTAATCCTCCCTACCGTGTTTCCCTGAAAATAGGATCGACCCCCGAAAGTAAGTCCTAGCTTGATTTTTACACATGCTCCAACACTGGGTTTCAAATTTTTTTAATACCGGTTCTGTGGGTGTGGCTTGGTGGGCGTGGCATGGCTTGGTGGGCATGGCAGAAGGATACTGCAAAATCTCCCTTCCCACCCCGCTCCAGGGGAAGGATACTGCAAAATCTCCATTCCCTCCCAGTCCAGGGGAAGTTACTGCAAAATCCCCATTTCCTCCCGATCAGCTGGGACTTGGGAGCCAGAGAATAGATGGGGGTGGGGCCAGTCAGAATTTTTACTACCAGTTCTCCCAACTACTCAAAATTTCCACTATCGGTTCTCCAGAACTGGTCAGAACCTGCTGAAACCCACCTTTGATGTGCGCCATTTATTTATTTATTTATTCATTCATTCATTCATTCATTCATTCGATTTATATGCCGCCCTTCTCCGGAGACTCAGGGCGGCTTACAATGCGTTAAGCAATAGCCTTCATACTTTTGTATATTTTTTATACAAAGTCAGCTTATTGCCCCCACAAACTGGGTCCTCAATTTACCTACCTTAGAAAGGATGGAAGGCTGAGTCAACCTTGAGCCTGGTGAGATTCGAACTTACAGTAATTGCAGACAGCTGAATGTTAATTACAGGCTTTTTAGTCTGTTGAGCTATCCAGGCTCCTTATATACCTGCTTAGTAGGGCTTTCGGGCCCCCCTAAGCGGTGTTCTTTTTTTTATACAAAGTCAGCTTATTGCCCCCACAATCCGGGTCCTCATTTTACCTACCTCGGAAGGATGGAAGGCTGAGTCAACCTTGAGCCTGGTGAGATTCGAACTCGCAGTAATTGTAGTCAGCTGGCAACTTAAGTGCTACTTTAACAGCACTTAGTCCACTGCGCCACCAGGCTCTTCAAATATAAGTCCTACCCCCAAAATAAAACCTAATTAAGACCCTATTCACTCCGGGGTGCACGGGTAAAAGTAGGGTGAGGATAGGGGGTGGAGCTCCCCTACCACTTACCTTCAGACAGTTGTAGCCTCACTTTGCACACCCCAACAATCCAGAGTCTGTTATCGGCTGTAGAAGCCTTCAGGAAAGCATTGCTGGCCACAGAAGACATTCCTGAAGGCCTCTTGACAGTGAAAAGGAGGCCGGGGGTGATGCATGCAGGTGAGGTGAGTCAGTGGAAGACATCCCACTGGAAATAAGACCTGGTGCCTTTTTTGGTGGCAAAAAAAATATATAAGACCAGGTCTTATTTTCAAGGAAACATGGTAGCAAATTCCCGTTATGTATTAAATCAGTGGTTTCCAACCTCGGCATCTTTTAAGATGGGTGGACTTCAACTCCCAGAATCCCCCAGTCCAGGGGTGGGCAATTGTGGCTCTTTTACCACCTGTGGACTTCAACTCCCAGAATTCCCTGGCCCAGGGGTGGGCAATTGTGGCTCTTTTACCACCTGTGGACTTCAACTCCCAGAATTCCTGAGACAGCCAGCTGTCTCAGGAATTCTGGGAGTTGAAGTCCACAGGTGGTAAAAGAGCCACAATTGCCCAACCCTGCCCTACCCAATGGTTTGACTACTTCAGCGGTTCTCAATCTTGGCAATGGAGGGGACTTTGACTCCCAGAATCCCCCAGCCGGCATGCTTTAAGATGGGAGGACTCCCAACACCCGGAATTCCGCACCTTGAATGGGGACATTGACTCTCCTGGGTTTTCCAGCCAACAAGAGGGACCCCCTGCAATTCAAGCAGGACCCCACCCACCCCTTCTTAACGTCCCTGCCTCCCCCTGCCCAGTAGCCCCTCCAGGTATCTCTGGAAGCAGGAAACGGATACACTGGTCATCCAGGGTGTTCAAGGTGAATCGTGTGTTGGAGAAGCGAGCAAAACCGTCTCGGTACAGCCACGCTTTGAGAGGGAGATACTGCAGGAAAGAGAAGTTCGTGAGGAGGGGAACTCCAGTCGGGGGTTTTTCAATCTGGGCCACTTTAAGATAGGTGGACTTCAACTCCCAGAATTCCCTAGTTATCATGCTTTAGGATGAATGGACTTCAACTCCCAGAATCCCCTAGTTACCATGCTTTAGGATGAATGGACTTCAACTCCCAGAATCCCCTAGTTACCATGCTTTAGGATGAATGGACTTCAACTCCCAGAATTCCCTACCCAACATGGTTGAGGAAGTATGGACTTCAACTCCCAGAATCCCATAGTCGGAATCCTTGAGGAGGAATGGACTTCAACTCCCAGAATCCCCTAGACAGAGGATGAATGGTTGAGGATGAATGGACTTCAACTCCCAGAATTCCCTAGTTACCATGCTTTAGGATGAATGGACTTCAACTCCTAGAATTCCCTACTCAACATGGTTGAGGATGAATGGACCAACTCCCAGAATCCCTTAGCCAGAGGATGGATGGTTGAGGATGAATGGACTTCAACTCCCATAATTCCCTAGTTAGCATGCTTTAGGATGAATGGACTTCAACTCCCAGAATCCCTTAGCTAGAGGATGGATGGTTGAGGATGAATGGACTTCAACTCCCAGAATTCCCTACCCAACATGGTTGAGGTAGTATGGACTTCAACTCCCAGAATCCCTTAGCTAGAGCATAAATGGTTGAGGATGAATGGACTTCAACTCCCAGAATCCCCTTGCCAGCCAGAAAGCAGTCCCTGACTTACAACAGTAATGGAGCCTCTTAAGTCTTGATGGTTGTAAAGCAGGTCAGGATACCAGCCTGATTTTACGACCACTGGTTTGCAGCAATCATTAAGCAAATGTGGTGGTCATAAAGCAGACACTGCAGTCATTAAGCGAACCCATGGCTTGCTGTGAGGCATTTTTAATGAAAACGTCAAATTGTCGGCAAAAATGTCACACATCACTGTCATGTGATGCCAGACACTAGAAACAGGCACTGCTAAATTCAATTTTTTTTACTACCGGTTCTGTGGGTATGGCTTGGTGGGCATGGCAGGAGAAGGATACTGCAAAATCCCCATTCCCTCCCCGCTCCTGGGGAAAGGATGCTGCAAAATCCCCGTTCCCTCCCCACTCCTGGGGGGGGGAAGAATACTGCAAAATTTCCATTCCCACCCTACTCCTGGGGGAAGGATACTGCAAAATCCCCATTCCCACCCCACTCTGGGGCCAGCCAGAGGTGGTATTTGCCGGTTCTCCAAACTACTCAAAATTTCCGCTACCAATTCGTCAGAACCTGCTGGATTTCATCCCTGGAAAAAGCCCTAAATGTAGCCTGGTTGCTAAACTCCCCAAATCCGGTCACGTGACCCCAGGGGGCAGGGGACATGGCCATTAGAAATGCAGAGCTCACTTTATGACAGACAGTCCTGTTTGCTTAACGACAGCCATAATGAAGGTCGCAAAATTGGATCAGTGATGAGATACAACCATAATGGGCATTCTCCGTTACGGTCGTATATCGAGGACTATCCTTACCGGTGGTCCTCGACTTACAACAGTTCGTTTAGTGAACTTTCAAAATTACAAGGGCAGGGAATAAAGAGACTTATGACCGTTACTCATAGTCACAACCTTAGTGGCATCTCCACGGTCATGTGATCAAAATTCAGACCCTTGGCCACTGATTCATATTTACGACGGTCTCAGTGTCCCAAAGTCACATGATCCCCTTTTGCAACCTTCTGACAAGCAAAGTCCATGGGGAAGCCGGATTCACTTAACAACCAGGTTACTCACTTACCGACTGCAGTGATTCGCTTAAAAAACAGGCCAAGAAAGGTCGTAACCTGGGGCAAAACTCACTTGAGAAATGTTTCACTTAACAACGGAAATGTTGGGCTCCCTTCTGGTCGTACGTCGAGGACAACCTGTATTCCCAGAATCCCTTCACCTTGAATTTGGTTAAAAAGCCTTTCCACTAGTATGGGAAGAGAAAAGACGACTGACATTACCAAGACTCACCGACATTACCAAAACGTAGACCCGTAAATCGAATTTCCTACCTGGGAAACAAAGAGAAATAAATCAATAAAATCAATAAAACGTTAATAGGATTTTATTAAGGGGGAGTCAAGCTATTCTATAAATTCTATAGCTATAAATTCGATAATAATAAATAAAAATTCTCCAAGCTCCCGAGGGCAGGACAAGAAGCAATGGATGGAAATTAATCAAGGAGAGAAGCAACCCGGAATTGAGGAGGAATTTCATAACCGTGAGAACAATTAACCAGTGGGACAGCCCGCTACCAGAAGTTTTGGGTGCTCCATCACTGGAGCTTTTTAAGAAGAGACTGGACGGCCGTCTGTCAGAAATATTGTGGAGTCTCCTACCCGAGCAGGGGGTCGGACCTCCAAGTCAGAGGTGAAATGTAAAATTTGTTACTACCGGTTCTGTGGGTGTGGCTTGGTGTGTGTGTGGGTGTGTGTGGCTTAATGTGACTGGGTGAACGTGGCCAATTTTATTTTTTTAACTTTTCAAAGCATTTTTTCTAATGCTTTGAAAAGCCTCTCTGACGATCAGGCAACTCAGCTGGGATCGTCAGAGGCTTTTCAAAGCATTTTTTTACCACCTCTTCAGCCAAGAAGTTGCAGAAAAAAATGCTTTGAAAAGCCCGCTGACGATCCCAACTGAGCCACGCAATCATCATAGGCTTTTTAAAAAAACTTTTCAAAGCATTTTTTCTAATGCTTTGAAAAGCCTCTGCAGATCAGGCAACTCAGCTGAGACCGTCAGAGAGGCTTTTTAAAAAATACCTCTCTGCCGATCAGGCAATTCAGCTGGAATTGTCAGAGGCTTTTCAAAGCATTTTTTTTACCACCTCTTTGGCCGAAGAGGTTGCAGAAAAAAATGCTTTGAGAAGCCTCTGACGATCCCAGCTGAGCCGTGAGATCATCAGAGGCTTCTTTTTTTTTTTACTTTTAAAAGCATGGCTTAGGACCGTTTTTGCACACAGTTGCAGCATCCCCAGGGTCACAGGATCAAAATTCAGACCCTTGGCAGCTGATTCGTATTTATGACGGTCGCAGTGTCCCAAAGTCACAGGATCCCCTCTTTGCGACCTTCTGACCGCTGACAAAGTCAATGGGGAAGCCGAATTCACTTAACGACCGGGTTACTCAATCAACTGCAGTGATTCACTTAATAAATCCTGGAAAGAAAGGTCGTAAAATGGGGCCAAAACTCACTTAACGACAAATATTTTGGTCTTGCGATCATCGGGGGGGGTCGTAAATTGACTAGTTGGGAGGTGAACGTGGCTTCCCCCACGGACTTCGCTTGTGTCGAAGGTCGGAAAAGGGGATCAGGTGATCTCGGGACGCTGCAAAATTCACTTAACAACCGTCTCGCTTAGCGACAGAAATTGCTAAGGCTCCATTGGGGTGGTAGGATTCTGAACAGCAGTGAAGACATTACTTAGAAGTAACTACGTGTCCTTCTTGGTTCTTTGGGCCTGACAGTAGATTGCTCTCCAAGAAATTTGAACTCAGGACATGCCTAGCTAGGAAGCTGGGGGTACAGAAGTCCTCCACTTACAACAGTTCATTTAGTGACCATTCAAAGTTACAAGGGCACTGGAAAAGAAAAGGCTTTTATGACTATTTTCACACAACCATTGTGGAATTCCCATGGCCACACAGTCAAAATTCGGAGGCCTGGCCACTGACTCATATTTATGACGGTTGCGGTGTCCAGAGGTCGCGTGATCCCCGTTTGCGACCTTCCGACAAGCAAAGTCCACGGGGAAGCCAGATTCACTTAACAACCATGTTACTCATACTTATGACGGTTGCAGTGCCCCAGGGTCACATGATCCTCTTTTTATGTCCTTCTGATGAGCAAAGTCAATGAGGAGGTCCAGATTCATTTAACAACCGTGTTACTAACGCAACAACTGCAGCGTTTCGCTGGCAAGAAAGCTTATCCAACGGGATGAGACTCACTTCACAACTGTCTCGCTTAGGGACAGAAATGTTGGGCTCCATTGTGGTCGTAAGTCGAGGACTGCCTGTATCTGTAACATCATGCGAATGGGCAACTTACCCCCTATTAAGTACGGGTTCTCGATATAACGCTGAGCAACGTAATTCTCCACCGGAATGTCATCTTTCTGATCATCGGGGCGCACGGCATCCTGGGGAAGAAACCGGGGGTCCCGGTGGGTTTAGGAAGAAGTACAGAACCAACACCTGCAGGGAGACATCGGAGGCGGGAAAGACCTGGCCTTGGTCCATGTGTGCGGGATTGCATGGTGGCAGCCTCCATCTTGACCTTCTGACTATCTGCGGAATGTCCTTCCATCTGGCCAAGATCTAGAAAGAGCAGCAAAATTGTCTCCTTCTAGATCAGGGGTGGGGAACTATGCCCACTTTCATGGCTTGTGGACTTCAACTCCCAGAATTCCTGAGGCAGCCATACTGGCTATGGCCCCTTTATTACTTTTGGACTTCAACTCCCAGAATTCCTGAGGCAGTCATACTGGCTATGGCTCTTTCATTACTTTTGGACTTCAAGTCCCAGAATTCCTCATGACTTTTGGACTTCAACTCCCATAATTCCTGAGGCAGCCATATTGGCTATGGCCCCTTTATTACTTTTGGACTTCTACTCCCAGAATTCCTCATGACTTGTGGACTTCAACTCCCAGAATTCCTGAGGCAGTCATACTGGCTATGGCTCTTTCAATACTTTTGGACTTCAACTCCCAGAATTCCTCATGACTTGTGGACTTCAGCTCCCAGAATTCCTCATGACTTGTGGACTTCAACTCCCAGAATTCCTCATGACTTGTAGACTTCAACTCCCAGAATTCCTGAGGCAGCCATGCCGACTCAGGAATTTTATAGAGTTGGAAGTTCACAGATCATCAAAGGGCCATAGTTCCTCACCCCTTTTCTGGATCATCAAAGGAGAAGCATAGAGCCCTTCTAGATCACCAAAGGAGCAACTCCTTCTAGATTGGGGTCTCCAATCATGGCAGCTTTCCAGCCTTGGCAACATTAAGACTTGTGGACTTCAACTCCCAGAATTCCTGAGCCCCGAGGAATTCTGAGGAGTTGAAGTCCACAAGTCTTAAAGTTGACGAAGTTGGAGAATCCTGTTCTAGATCATCAAAGCTCCCGAGAAGCCCAGGGTGGTTACAAGGAACCAAGGTAATACCTTTGCAAGGTGGAGAGTTCCCAGGAGATCTTTGGTGAGGCAGGAGTTCTAGGTGATGCAGGATAGCCCATCCCATGGTCCCCAAGGGATCCCTTGAAATGGACACCCACTAGGCTGATTCTTACGTTGTTTGGTAGGAACGGAGCCCACCATGACCTCTTGGAGATAAGCTAACTAAAGAACCAGGAATGGCATCATGGATTGTGGTCATACTTTGTATTGGTAGAGGACAGAAGAACAGAATTGTGAAACATGTCAGAATCTGCCTCCTCTTCCATCAACTATAACCAAGGGGGTGGACATCTTCCTCACACCTTCCCCTTTCCTGGAACTCAGTGACTTTTCTCCTTCCTTTATGGTCCCATCTCTCTTCCTCTTCCCAAAGTCACATCTACGTTCCTTCCCATCCATGGACAGAACGTCCAGTCATGACAGAAGCCCTTTAGAGACCCCCTCAATGGGCTCTCCAAGCCAATGGACCCATCTGACTTGCTCCTTCTCCCCAACTTCTTAAGATACTTCTGGTTGGACTGGTAAGGCTGGAGGAGAAGATGAGCTTCCTCCACTCAGATTCTCAGGAGCTTTGTGTCTTGGATAAGGCTGAATGGGAACTCATCTGAGATGCCACCCAAGTGGAGAAGGAGTAGCAATTCTTTCCAGACCAGAAGCTTTGAGACCGCAGAGAACCTGAGAAGTTGCTCATTGGTGGCTCCATTGCAGAACCTCAGAAGGACATCCCCACCTTCCATGGTGGACCAGCCCTGGGTCTAAGGACCAAAAGAAGACTGGACGCAACAGTCTTGAGAAGCTGAAGACCAAAGGGCTGCTCAATGAGCCAAGCTTCAAGGCGGCCTCTTCCCAACTAATCCCTTCCTCAGAGGTGAGAAGAAGGAGGTATTTGCTCACCTTCCTCCAATCAATCACATCCTTGAGTTTCCGGAAGAGAAAAATGCCTCTCCCTTGAGATCGGGCAACCTGGCGGAGACAAAGAGGAGAGTCACTCGCTTTCTTGAGAGATCTTCCATTAACCCTGCCAGGTAGGCCAAAGCTGACCAGATGAGCTAATTCTAATGTTAGAGGGAGTCCTTGACCTAGGACCACAACTGAGCTCAAAATGTTTGTGGCTAAGCGAGGAGAGGAGAGGAGAGGAGAGGAGAGGAGAGGAGAGGAGAGGAGAGGAGAGGAGAGGAGAGGAGAGGAGAGGAGAAATATGGAATGGAAAGGAAAAGAAAAGAAAAGAGAAAAGAAAATATGTAATTTAATAGAATAGAATAGAATAGAATAGAATAGAATAGAATAGAATAGAATAGAATAGAATAGAATAGAATAGAAAATATGGAATGGAAAAGAAAAGCAAAAAGAAGAAAAAATATGGAACAGAATAGAATGGAATAGAATAGAAAATATGGAATGGAAAAAAGAAAATATGGAATGGAACTGAGTGGAGTGGAATAGAATAGAAAAAAGGGAATGGAAAAGAAAATATGGAATGGAATAGAGTAGAATGGAATGGAATAGAAAAGAAAAAATATGGAATGGAATACAATGGAATGGAATAGAATAGAATAGAAAAAAGGGAATGGAAAAGAAAATATGGAATGGAATAAAGTAGAATGGAATAGAAAAGAAAAGAAAAGAAAAAATATGGAATGGAATACAATGGAATGGAATAGAATAGAATAGAAAATAGGGAATGGAAAAGAAAATATGGAATGGAATAGAAAAGAAAGGAAAATGGAATAGAATAGAATAGAATAGAATGGAATGGAATGGAATGGAATATGGGTTAGGATAAATAGGATAGGATAAGACCAGGCTAGGACTAGGAAGGGACCTGCTTAAACAAATGGTTGTCCAGTGTTGGAACAGTCACAACTTCTGGTGGCAAGTTGTTCCACTGCTTAATTCCTGACTGTCAGGAAAATAGCTGTTAAGTGAGTTTGGTCTCAATCTTACAACCTTTCTTTCCGTGGTTGTTAAGTGACTCGTTGATGTTATTAAGTCAGTCACATGGTCATTGGCTTCCCCATTGACTTAGCTCGTCAGAAGGTTAGATATGCAGCTAGGGAGGCTCCCCCCCCCTGCCAGACCTTCCCCCCCCATTCATCTTCAAACCTCTTTCAAAACATCCTTGGGGGGGGGCTGCTCTCTCCCATTGCAGAAACCTTGCTGGGAAGCTTTCCTGGCTTTGCCTGTTTTGAAATTCCTTTTTCCTTCCATCCTAGGGGGAGGGCGGATTATGAAATCAAAGAGATCTAATGGAATAGGACCCCCTCCTCTTCCTCCTCCTCCTCCTCTTCCTTCCGTCCATCCACCCACCCACCCTGCCTTCCTCCCCCACTCCTCACTGTTTGCAACCTTTTAAATGCAACCTCAATTTAGCAAATCCTCATTTTCTTCTCCAATCTGGCTTTGAGGTAAGGTTTCTTGCTGGCAATTAACACAAATTATCATTTGAGGCGTTAAATAATCTCTTGGCAGGAATTCAGGGTCTCATTTGCATAAGCCCCTCTCATTTGCATAAGCCCCCCCCTTTGGGAAAGGGGAAAGTGCTGCCAGTTTTTATCTGCCCAGCAATGACTGGTCCTGATGTGAAGTCTGGAGATGGAGAGGGAGGAGGGGAGGGAGGGAGGGAGGAGGAGGGAAGGAAAGAAGGAAGGAAGGAGGAGGAGAAGGGGGAAGGGGAAGAGGAGGAGATGGAAGGAAGAGGAAAGGAAGGAAGGAAGATATTGATTAAGGAAGGAAGGGAGGAGGAGAAGGGGGAAGGGGAGGAGAAGGAGATGGAAGAAAGAAGAATGGAAGGAAGGAAGATACTGGAAGGAAGGAAGGGAGGAGGAGGAGAAGGAAGGGGAGGAGAAGGAGATGGAAGGAAGAGGAAAGGAAGGAAGGAAGATATTGAAAGGAAGGAAGGAAGGGGAGGAGGAGGGAAAGAAAGAAGGGGTGGAGGCGGAGGGAAGAAAGGAAGGAAGGGGAGGAGGAGATGGAAGGAAGAGGAAAGGAAGGAGGGAAGATATTGAAAGAAAGGAAGGGGAGGAGGAGGGAAGAAAGGAAGGAAGGGGAGGAGGAAGAGGGAAGATAGGAAGGGGAGGAGGAAGGAAAGATGGAAGGAAGATATTGAGGAAGGAAGAAAGGAAGGGGAGGAGGAGGAGGGAAGGAAGGAAGGAGGAAAGGAAAGAAGGATGATATTGATGAAGGAAGGAAGGAGAGGAGGAAAGGAAGGAAGATATTGATGAAGGAAGGAAGGGAGAGGAGGAGGAAGGGGACGAGAAGGAGAAGGAAGGAAGGGGAGGAAGAGGGAAGGAAGGAAGTTATTGAAAGGAAGCAAAGAAGGAAGGGGAGAAGGAGGGAAGGAAAGGAGATATTGAAGAAGGAAGAAAGTAAGTAAGTGAAGGAAGGAAGGAGGGAAAGAGAAAAAGGAGAGGAGGAGGAGGAGACGGACAGGTCTCAAGGTTCCCCCAATTCTCTTCCCAGGGGGACAGGAAGGAGGGGCTGCATGGGGGGGGTGTCTGGGAAGATGCCAGGGGAGTCCAGGGCAAAACTCCAATGCCCCCCCCCCAAACCAAAGGCAAAGGAAGGGTCAGATGATCGGTTCGATTCCCACCAGGAGGTTCTTGTCTGTTTGTTTCCTTGTTTTCTTTTGCGAGTTTTTGTGTTATTCCAAAAGTTAAAATACTGTAGAAACTTTACCATTCGGGGAGGGGAGAAAAGGGAAACTTTTAACAAAAATAAAATAAAAATAAACAAGACATTTTTAAAAAATGTATAGAGAGAAGACACAAACATATACACCATCCATGCTAGTTGATAAATATATTGCAGTAATATTAGTTTCCTACCCCCTTTGGAGCAGACCCTCCTCTTCCTCCTCCTTCTCTTCTCTCCAACTCCTTTTCTTTCTCTCTTTCCTCCTCCTCCTTTGTTTCCTCCTCCTCTTCTCCTCCACCTCCTCTTTCTCCTTTTTCTTTTCCTCCCCCCTCCCCTCCATAAACCGCACTCCCTTCTAACACTGATGATGTTACCTGGTTAGATCATGAAACCTCTGGAAGAAGACAACCAAGCTCAGAGAGCACCATCGACATTGCATTCTTCTTCCTCCTCCTCCTCCTCCTCCTCCTCCTCCTCCTCCTCCTCCTTACCGGTTTCATGATCCAGGTGATGCCGGGATTCTTCCGAAACTCCTCCACAAACAGGTGATACTCGGAAGGCATCTCAAAGGTCTTGGGGAAGAAGTCACACTTCGTGGCCTCCAGCTTCCCGGAGTCCCTCTCCAGCTGTTTCCGGAGGCGCTTCAAGTTTTTGACGGTGTAGTTCTTCCGAGTCAGCTGCCAGGGACGAGAAAGGCAGGAGAACAGCTTCAGCCAAGGGTGGCCCCCGGATCGGGCCCCTGGATCAGAACTGGCCCTCAGAGGAAGCTCATTCAGCGCCATCTATTCCTCATTGGGGAAAGAGATTCTACGGGAGCCACAAGGGCTCCCCCACTAAGCTATCGTCCTACATCTGAAGAGGGGAGCTCAAGATCCTCCAGGACCCCCAAAGCGGGGGTGAAATTCAAATTTTTCTGTGGGCGTGGCTTGGTGTGTATCATGTGACTGGGTGGGCGTGGCCAACTTTTTTTTTTACTTTTTAAAGCATTTTTTAACTGAAAAAAGTTTTTAAAAAGTTCCGACGATCAGCTGTGAGAATCAGCTGTGCCACACGATCCTCAGAACCTTTTTAAAAAACTTTTTAAAAGCATTTTTTTTTTTTTTACTACCGGTTCTGGTGAACTGGTAGCATTTTTTACTACCGGTTTGAGCAAACCGTCCCGAACCGGTAGCATTTCATCTCTGCCCCGAAGGCAGAAGAACTCAGACAATGCCGGCTGGCGACCCCCAGGGGGAGAGCCTTCTCTGTGGTAGCTCCCACCCTCTGGAACGATCTTCCTCCAGAGTTGAGAACGATCTCTGACCTCCGGACTTTTCGTCGGGCCTTAAAAACATATTTTTTTTCAGCTTGCCGGCTTAGCCTGATCCCTGCTAAATTTTTATAATTTTTAGTGTTTGATATTCATTTTAAATTAATTTGTTTTTAATCATCGGCTAAATTTATATTTGTTGTTTTTAAAATTTTAACTTTTGTGTACCTTGTTTTTTATCTGGCTGTTCACCGCCCTGAGTCCGCAAGGAGAAGGGCGGTATATAAATCTAAATAAATAAATAAATAAATAAATAAATAAATAAATAAATAAATAAATAAATAAATAAATAATAAATAAACAAATAAACAAATAAACAAATAAATAGTTAAGCTACTCTCCAAAGTACCCGAAGGCAGGACAAGAAGCAACGGATGGAAATGAATTAAGGAGAGAAACAATCTGGAATTAAGGTGAAATTTCCTGACAGTGAGAACAATTAACCAGCCACAAGAGTGGGGAAGGAATGGGGATTTTATTTATTTATTTATTTATTTATTAGATTTGTATACCGCCCTTTTTGGCGAAGGTTGTTGAGAGTGTGGTTGCGTGGCAGCTCCCTCGGTACCTGGATGAAGCTGTCTATTTAGACCCGCTCCAGTCCGGCTTCAGGTCTGGATACAGCACCGAAACGGCATTGGTCGCGTTGGTGGATGATCTCTGGAGGGCCCGGGGTAGGGGGTACTCCTCTATCCTGGTGCTGTTAGACCTCTCAGCGGCTTTTGATACCATCGACCATGGTATCATGTTGCGCCGGTTGGAGGGACTGGGGGTGGGGGGCACTGTTTTACGGTGGTTCTCCTCCTACCTCTCTGACCGGTCGCAATCAGTGTTGACAGGGGGGCAGCGGTCGACCCCGAGGCGCCTAGTGTGTGGGGTGCCGCAAGGGTCGGTCCTCTCGCCCCTCCTGTTCAACATTTATGTGAAGCCGCTGGGTGAGATCATCCGTGGTTTTGGGGTGGAGTTCCATCAGTACGCTGATGATACTCAGCTGTACATCTCCACCCCAGACCACCCCAACGATGCCGTGGAAGTGATGTCCCAGTGCCTTGAAGCCGTGCGGGTCTGGATGGGGAGAAACAGGCTTCGTCTCAACCCCTCCAAGACCGAGTGGCTGTGGCTGCCGGCGTCCCGATATAGCCAGCTGACACCATCGCTGGTTATTGGGGGCGAATCATTGGCCCCCACGGAAAGGGTGCGCAACTTGGGCGTCCTCCTGGACCCACGGCTGTCCTTGGAGGATCATACGACAGCTGTGGCCAGGGGGGCTTTCTATCAGGTTCGCCTGATACGCCAGCTGCGGCCCTTTCTAGATCGGGACTCCCTGCGCACAGTCACTCAGGCACTCGTCACCTCTCGCCTGGATTACTGCAATGCTCTCTACATGGGGCTCCCCTTGGGGTGCACCCGGAGGCTCCAACTGGTACAGAATGCGGCCGCGCGGGGAATTATGGGAGCATCGGGGCGCTCCCACGTTACACCTCTCCTGCGCGAGCTGCATTGGTTGCCGGTGGAGTTCCGGGTGCGTTTCAAGGTGTTGGTAATGACCTTTAAAGCGCTCCATGGCTTAGGACCCAGGTACTTACGGGACCGCCTTCTGCCGCCAATTGCCTCCCACCGGCCGGTTCGCTCCCACAGAGTGGGCCTCCTCAGGGTGCCGTCAGCCAGACAATGCCGGCTGGCGACCCCCAGGGGGAGAGCCTTCTCTGTGGCAGCCCCCACCCTCTGGAATGATCTTCCTCCAGAATTGAGAATTATCTCCGACCTCCGGACATTTCGTCGGGCCCTGAAGACGCATCTTTTTCAACTTGCCGGTTTAGCCTGATCCCTGCCGCATTTTTAGAATTTTTAAAATTTTAAAATTTTTAATGTTTGTAGCGTCGTCGCATTTTAATATTTATTTGGTTTTAATTCTCAGCCTAATGTATATGTGTTTTAAGTTTTAACTTTTATGTATTGAATTTTTATTTTGCAGTATCCTTCCCCCAGGAGTGGGGTGGGAATGGGGATTTTGCAGTATATGTCCCCTGGAGTGGGGAGGGAATGGGGATTTTGCAGTATCCTTCCTCCAGGAGTGGGGTGGGAATGGGGATTCAGTATCCTTCCCCTGGAGTGGGGAGGGAATGGGGATTTTGCAGTATCCTTCCCCTGGAGTGAGGAGGGAATGGGGATTTTGCAGTATCCTTCCCCCAGGAGTGGGGAGGGAATGGGGATTTTGCAGTATCCTTCCCCCAGGAGTGGGGAGGGAATGGGGGTTTTGCAGTATCCTTCCCCCAGGGGTGGGGAGGGAATGGGGAGTATCCTTCCTGCAGGAGTGGGGAGGGAATGGGGATTTTGCAGTATCCTTCCCCTGGAGTGGAGTGGGAATGGGGATTTTGCAGTATCTTTCCCCCAGGAGTGGGGAGGGAATGGAGATTTTGCAGTATTCTTCCTCCCAGGAGTGGGAAGGGAATGGGGATTTTGCAGTATCCTTCCCCCAGGAGTGGGGAGGGAATGGAGATTTTGCAGTATCCTTTCCCTGGAGTGGCATGGGAATGGAGATTTTTTTTTTTTAATTTGATTTATCTGCCGACCTTCTCCGGAGACTCAGGGTGGCTTACAATGCGTTAAGCAATTTGCAGTATCCTTCCCCTGGAGCGGGGTGGGAAGGGAGATTTTGCAGTATCTTCCCCCAGGATGGGTATGAATAAAGATTTTGGAACATCCTTCCCCTGCCACGCCTATCAAGCTACACCCACAGAACCGGTCGGGAAATATTTTGGATTTCACACCTGCTTCAAAGTCCCTTCCAACTCTATTATTCTATATTCTATGTTCAACCGAAGTTCAACGCAGGCCACTACCCCACCAGGACCAAGAGCGTGTGACACAAGCATTGTGGACCGAGGCAGATGCTGCTTCCCTTTGGGGGAAAGGACAGGCCTGAAATGGTATATGGGGGCCTCCTGGCTTGATGAATGGGGTTGGACTAGACGACCTCCAAGGTCCCTTCAGACTCTGTTGTTCTGTTACGGACAACATAGCACCAGTTGCCGAATGAGGTCCTGATGGACACAGGCTCCTAAGAGACCCCTAAAGAACCATCTCCAGGGCATCTGGGCCAACCTGCTCTCACCTGTCCCCCGCCCCGCCCTCTACCTGCCCAGGTTTACCCACCTCGTAATGGTTGCGGAAGTGGCTGATGCGGACGTGCTCGTCCATGTAGGTGTGGTCGAAATTCTCCTGCAGCCAGCGGACGTCGCACCAGTAGAAGTCCCACTCGCCCTCGCTGGGGAGGAAGGCCAAACGGGGAGGGGTCAGCCAGCAACTCTTTTAGCTTTCTCAAGGGGGTTGTGCGCCCCCACCCCCACCCCAGATACCCAAAGTCATCATCATCATCTTCATTTAACAACCCCCATAATCTCTTGCGGAGTGGAGTCTGGGCAACTGAATGGAGCTAGCAGGGTGTTTTAATGGCCGGATGCCCTTCCTGTTACCGACATGGAGTTTAATACAGCAGATATATTCTCAGTCTTCCCAGAGAGAAAGAAATATTCCCCGTTACCTAGGATCGAACTCACACCTCCTGACTGTGAGGCGAGAGCGCCACCTCTAGGCCACCGCAATACCCCAGACATCCAAAGTCATCATCATCATCTTCATTTAACGACCACAAAATCCCTTGCAGAGTGGAGTCTGGGCAATTGAATGGAGCTAGCAGGGTGTTTTAATGGCCAGATGCCCTTCCTGTTGCCGATGCGGAGTTTTGTTCAGCTAAAATTCTACAGTCAGCATCACAGGCCCCAGAACTTCCCAGTGTGTGCCGATGGGGAACAGGAGCCTTGGTGGAGCAGCAGACTAAAGCGCTGTTAAAGTAGCACTTAGCTGCCAGCTGCCTGCAATTACTGCGAGTTCGAATCTCACCAGGCTCAAGGTTGACTCAGCCTTCCATCCTTCCGAGGTAGATAAAATGAGGACCCGGATTGTGGGGGCAATAAGCTGACTTTGTATCCAAAAAGAACACCATTTAGGGGGGGCCGAAAGCCCTACTAAGCAGGTAGATACAAAAGTATGAAGGCTATTGCTTAATGCATTGTAAGCCGCCCTGAGTCTCCGGAGAAGGGCGGCATATAAATCGAACCAATAAATAGATAAATAAATAAATAAACAGCAGCACCCCAGAAGCGTGAGAAGCATCATTTCAGGGGAACAGGTTTTTAGAAACAGCGAGCAAAGGCCAGGGAATTCTGGGAGTTGAAGTCCAAACATCTTGAAAGTGCCCAGGCTGGGAAACACCCCAGGCTAACGTTCAAAAGCAAAGAATTTTGCATTAGCTGTGATTTCTCAAATGGCAACGTTGATAAGTTTAAAATTTACATCTAAAACCAAATGGGGCATTAATAACCAACTGTAAAGTAGATTGCATTTTTATTAGCATGTATCGGGGTTCAATTGCCAGCACAAGAAAAGAAGGAGCCTTCTACAGGCTTCGTTGTTTTCTTGCAAGGGCGTTTCACAACCCAACTAGGTAATAGCATCCATTCTGGAAGGGAGTGGGGATTGCAGGGAGGAGGAGGAGAACGATGACGATGGTGGGGTCCTTGATGCTCTCTTCCTGCAGACATTCCGTGACCCAACTAGGTAACATCATCAGTGTTAGAAGGGAGGAAGGGCTGGAGGAGGCTAGAAGGGAGTGGGTTTGTTCTCTGTTTATACACAAGAGGCTTGCCCTGTATATATAAAAACAGGGAGCAGATCCACTCTGTTCTAGCACTGATGACGTTACCGAGTTGGGTCATGAAACATCTGCATAACACCAAGGGACCAGCAAGGATCCCACAATTCTCCGCTTCCTCCTCCTCCTCCTCCACCCCCGAAACTCCCCTTCCTTCCAGCACTGATGATATTACCTACTTGGGCCATAAAACGCCTACAAGAAAACCACCAAGCCCACAGGGAGCACCAGGGACCCCTCATTTCAACCCCGAGCTACAAATATTCTCCTTTATCTCCTAAACTTTGATCCAAAGGAGCAGCTCTAATCCTTGATCTCAGATATAACCCCGTTTCAGAGGAAGCTCCAGACCTTCTGAATGTGTCCACCAGAAACCAGAAATTCTGCTTTTCCCCTAAGCTCGGGATGGCGAACCTATGGCACCTGTGGCATTCGGTGCCATATCGGTGGGCACGCAAGCTCAGTTCCCGCCACCTGATCTTTGGGCCTTCTGGGCCACCAGAAGTAGGGAAACAGGCTGTTTCCAGCCTCCGGAAGGCCTCGGGAGGGTGGCGAAGGCCCATTTTTCACTTTTCCCAGGCTCCAGAGCCTTTCTAGGAGCCTGGGGAGGGCTAAAATGGCCTTCTCCGCACACACCCAGAGACCCTCCAGAGGCCGGAAAGTTGGCAAATGGGTCATTTCCGGCCTCCAGAGGGCCTCCATTAAAGTGGGACCGTTTGGATGACCACTGGATAACTTTATATTCACTATATTCTAAAAGATATTCTAAAAGCAACTATATTCTGAAGACAGGAAATATCTCCAGCTAGAGAAAATACATCGTCAGCAGGAACTCCCTTGATACTCTAACTTGTCAGAAGAAAAGGGAGCATCCTCATGAAACATAGTCAAGGGTGATTAGGCCAGAGAATAGCACCTGGACGGGAAGCAAATATCAAAAGAAGAATTTGTACTTTAGCCAGTTACAGAAGAGTAATGATTGTTTGGCAAGGATGAGGTAAAATCTTAGTAATTAAGAGATGTCAATTAAAAATAACAAATGTATGTTAACCATATATGGAAAGTTGCTGTGTTAGCAGAATCCTTTGTTTAGGAAAGTATATAAGTGTCATACAAGCATGGAGAAGTTACTCAGAGCCAAGATTGGCAAACATGGCTTGAGTCTTGCGCAAATAAACTCTCTCTCTGACTGACCCAGGAATGTGGAAGGCCATTTTCACCCTCCCCAGGCTCCTAGAAAGGCTCTGGTGCCTGGGGAGAGCAAAAAAAAATGGGTCCACCGTGCCATCTCGTGCCAAAAGCGGGGGGAGCATGGGGGGGTCATGCACGCATGCGCAGGGGGCATAGAATTATGGGTGTGGGCACGCGGGCGGGCGGCCCCCCCCATACTCCCCCCGCTTTTGGCACATGATGGCAAAAAGGTTAGCCATCACTGCCCTAAGCTTTCGTGGGAGAGAGAAAAAGCGGACCCTGCCAGCTTTTATCGTCTCCATCATATTAAAAAAATAAATATAAATCTCACTCTTTGAGCTTAATTCTCAGTTAGTCTTGTTTGTTGTTCGATTTTAGTCCCGTGTTTAAGTGTTTCTATGTTTTGCTTTTTTATATTGCTTTTCAATTATTATTGTGTATTAATTTTATTGTAAATATTTAATACTCACTCTTTCACTTCCACCCATCCGGGTCGCTGTTGAAGGACATCTAAAATGGTGTTGGTGAGGGCACACTTGAATCGGATGGAAGCTCGGGGTTCCCTGTTTAAAAAAATAAATGAAATGAAATTAAATTAAAAATATCTTTTCTTTCAAAATAGCAAGCACACTTTATATATTGGAAGCAGCAGCCCATTGGTTCTTTTCTTATAGGGCCCGAAATCAAAAGAGGACGAAGAAAGACGAAGATTGCTCCATTCGTGGGTTTTACGGCTGTTTGGGTCTGTTTTGACATGTCGCTAGACCTCATGAAGCATAAGTGGGATAACGTACAGGTATTCCTTGACTTGTGACTGGTTGCTTAGCAAGGATTCAAAGTTACGACAGACCTGTATGATAGACCTATGTTTGGTTAATAGAAACAGAAGTTAGAAACTGAAAAGGTTTACGAGAATGATCAACTATATACAATAAAAGTTTGTTAGTGTGGATAAGCAAATATTATTATGTGATTATCATGAATGCTATGAATATTGTTATTATTACTATTATTATTTTTCAAAATTAACTGTACCCAGACAACACACTGTTCATAAAGATATTGAGTTTTTATGTGTTCTAAAGAAAAATGTATAAATTAAATATATAATAATATAATTTAATATAAAAATTAAGTTTAGCTTGGTTTTTTCCTCTGAAACTGGGATTTACTTCCAGTTTCTGGCAAAAAAAAAAATCACACCCCACCCCATAGCAAACAGTGGATTTGCTTAACAACCTCAGGATCACTTAACGACCACCACGCTATAGCTATAGCGCCAACCATTTTTGTGATGACGTCAAGAGATGTCACACACGGTCATCCTAGCACAAGCATTTAGCATGTCACATTGTGTCATGCTAAATGCTTTTTTAGCCAATTTTTTAGCACCCCAAATTCTACACAGGTAGTCCTTGTTCAGCGACTGCCTCGTTCAGCGACCGTTCACAGTTACTGCGGTGATGAAAAAAATAACCTGGTGGTCATTTGTGGCCTTTGACAACTTTTGAGGGTATGTGAGACAAAGGCCGTAAGCAGAGTCGTGGTTTCACTTAGTGACACCTTTGCTTAACTGAGGGGCCGGCTTTCGTTGTGGTCACTAAACGAGGACTATCCCTAATTTGCTTCACATGTGCATTCATGCATGGCATGTCACATGCCCTGTTCTCTTTTGGGAAGTCCATGAAGATACACCAACACACCAACACACACAAAGATACTTCTTAGCAGCTTTAACAGTAACACAGTTGGAAGGGACCTCGGAGGTCATCTAGTCTAACCCCCTGCTCACGCAGGAGAATCCCTGTACTAGGGATTTGAACCGCCGAACTGCCGACCTTTCTGATTGACAAGCTCAGTATCGTAGCCACTGAGCCACCTAGTTTATACTTATGAATAGAACGAATGAGCTGAAGGGACCTTGGAGGTCTTCTAGTCCAACCCCGTACTTGAGCAGGAGAACCTATACCATTTTAGACAAGTGGCTGACCACTCTTTTCTTTAAAACTTCCAGTGATGAAGCACCTATGATTTCTGGTGGCAAGCTGTTCCACTGGTTAATTCTCCTTACTGTTAAGAAGTTTCTCCTTAATTGCAGGTTGCTTCTTTCCTTGATGAGTTTCTAACCATTGTTTCTTGTCCTGCGTTCAGGGGCTTTGGAGAATAATTTACCCCCCTCTTCTTTGTGGCAGCCCCTCAAATACTGGAAAACAGCTATCCTCTCACCCCAATTCTTCTTTTCTCTAGACTAAGCGAACCCAAATCCTGTAGCCGTTCTTCGTATGTTTTAGTCTCCAGACCTTTGATCATCTTAGTTGCTCTTCTTTGCACTTTTTCCAAAGTCTCAACATCTTTTTTTTGTAATGTGGGGACCAAAATTGGTTGCAGGATTCCAGGTGGGGCCTTACTAAGGCTTTACAAAGCGGTACTAACACTTGATTTTGATTCTATGCCTCTGTTGATACAACCAAGGATTGTATTCGCTTTTTTTGGCAGCTGATCTTTCTTTCTTTCTTTCTTTCTTTCTTTCTTTCTTTCTTTCTTTCTTTCTTTCTTTCTTTCTTTCTTTCTTTCTTTCTTTCTTTCTTTCTTTCTCTCTCTCTCTCTCTCTCTCTCTCTTTCTTTCTTTCTTTCTTTCTTTCTTTTATTTAGATTTATATGCCGCCCTTCTCCGGAGACTCAGGGAGGCTTACAATGCGTTAAGCAATAGCCTTCATACTTTTGTATATTTATACAAAGTCAGCTTATTGCCCCCACAAACTGGGTCCTCAATTGACCTGCCTTAGAAAGGATGGAAGGCTGAGTCAACCTTGAGCCTGGTGAGATTTGAACTTACAGTCATTGCAGACAGCTGAATGTTAATAACAGGCTTTAGTCTGCTGAGCTATCCAGGTTCCTGGTCTTCCTTCCTTCCTTCCTTCCTCTCTCTCTCTCTCTCTCTCTCTCCCTCCCTCCTTCCTTTCCCTCTCTCTCTCTTTTTTCTTTCTTTTCTTTCTTCCCCTCCTTCTCCTTCTTCCCCCTCCTCTCTCATTCTTTTTGGTTGCTCAGTTGCTCTTCTCTGAACTTTTTCCAAACTCTCAACCTCTTTTTTTTTGTAATGTGGGGACCAAAATTGGTTGCAGTACTTCAGGTGTGGCCTTACTAAGACTTTACAAAGTGGTACTAATATCTGATTTTGATTCTATGCCTCTTTTGATACCACCCAGGATCGCATTGGCCTTTTCGGCTGCTGCCGCACACAGCTAGCTCACGTTTAAGGGATCATCTACTAGGACTCCAAGGTCCAAATGACAGTTTTTGAGCCGGGTTTCACCTAATCTGTACTTGTACCTTTGGGGTTTTTTTTCCCCCTGCCTAAAACTTTTTTTTTTAAAAAAATTGAATGTTAAAAAGAAAGCCACTCACCGTTCTTTCAGCTTCTGGCAACCGTATGGTCCTTTATGGTTTGCATTCTGCAACGAGATCAAATTGACATATTCAAAACAGTTTCAAAATAACTCTCTGCTTCTTTGGAACGATATTTTTTTAAAAAGGCATTTTAAGATGGGATGAATTATTGAGCAATGAAGATGATATTTTTACTCAAGATGTTTTTTTCCTGTTAGAGATTTTATCAATACTTAACAACCTGTAACTCAGCAATTCACTTAGCAAAAAAGTCTGTAAAATCGGGCATGACTCACTTAACAGAAGCGACAGAAATTTTGGCTCACATTGCGGTCATAAGTCGAGGACTACCTGAAATGGATATTTTTATCTCTTCACGGCATTGCTATCCTGCTGCAATCCAACTAGATTCACTTAACAACCGGGTTACTAACTTACAAACTTCAGTAATTCGCTTTGCGGCAAGGGAGGTCGTAAAATGGGGGGAAATTAACCACTGCCTCACTTAGCGACAGAAATTTTGGGCTCAGTTGCGGTCGTACGTCGAGGACCATCTGTAGTGATATTTTTATCTCTTGGCCACATTTCTATCTGCTGCAATCCAACTACTTGTGGGGCACGGGTAATCCTCAATTTACAATGGTTCATTTAGTGACAGAAATTACAAGGGCACTGAAAGAAGTGACTTGGGACCGTTTTTCACACTGTTGCAGCATCCCCGTGGTCACGTGATCAAAATTCAGGCGCTCGGCCATTGACTCATACTTACGACGGTCGCAGTGTCCCCTCAGGTCATGTGTTCCCCTTTTGTGACCTTGCGACGAACAAAGTCAACGGGGTGGTTAAGATTCACTTAACAACCGGGTTACTAACTCAGCAACTGCAGTGATTCGCTTAGCGGCAAGGAAGGCCGTAAAACGGGGCGAAGTTAACCTCTGTCTCACTTAGCGACAGAAATTTGGAGCTCAGTTGCGGTCGTAGGTTGAGCACTATCTTTACAGATGGTCTGAGAAATTCTGGGAATTAAAAGCCCACCCCTCTTAAAGCACTCAGGTTTGACAAACCCGGATCCAGTCCTACCGTCGGCCCTCGGTTTCAAACCAGCCCTGATCAGAACAAGCCACGATCGATTCCTTTCAATGCTGCAAGCCGCGACCTGTTGCCCATCCCACATTGCAATGCCAACTTGCAAGGTTCAAAAGGGTGGGGCATCCCTGTCTTTTCCAACCAGGCGCCCCAGGGATGAGGGTCGAAGGGTGGATTACAAGCCCCATCATCCACTCTCGTGTGATGCTCAACGACCACGGTGCCAATTGGGCAGGAACGGACCCTCCATCATCCCCAGCCGGCTTTATTCCGTCCAAAACCCGCCTAGCACGTATGGCTGGGGACGATGGGCTTTAGAAGGGGCTGGAGAAGGCGACGCTCCCTCCTCCGCCCCGGTGTTGGGGATTCCCGCCCCTCCCGCCGCCCCACCTTGTTCTTGGCCATGCTGGTCCTTCCTCCGATGCGCGTCCCGTCGCCAGGGCAACCGGGGATTCTATGGGCGGGGCTTAGTGGGGGCGGGGCTTATTGCCTGCCAGGTAGGTGGTCTCGCCCCGCTTCGTCTCTTTTGCAGAGCGGCGTCATGCTAAAAGAGGGGTGGTCCTAATTTTGGAGTGGGGGGGGGGAGAGGCTTCTATTTTGGAAGCCCCGGGCTGGCTTCCTCGGGAGAAACGCTCCGCATCTGCAGGGCATCCAAGCTGCGACCCCCGGATATCTTCCAACAGCCCCTCCCCTCCCCTCCCCTCCCCCGACCTGTTTCGGAGTTTCATCAGACTAGATAGCTGGAAGGGACCTCGGAGGTCGTCTAGTCCAGCCTCCTACTCAACGCAGGAGAATTGCGAAGTAACAAGAGGTGGAAAGGGACCTTTGGAGGTCATCTAGCCCAGCCCCCTTCCGAAGGCAACTTCTGTTCCATCGGTTGATTGCTTTCAAATGAAATGGTATATATTAGGGTCTCCTGCTCGAGCAAGGGACTAAAAGACCCCCAAGGTCCCTTCAAGCTCTTGGATTGAAAATCAAAGGAAGATTCCAGATCCTCAATCTCCGCCTGCCCCTCTTCCTATCGCCCAACAGATTCCCAAGGGCCCTGTGTCTGGAAACGGGAACTTGTGCCCCTCCAATCACCCCACCCACCCACCCCGAACGAGTGGGGCAAGGTGGCCTTGCTCCTGGAAGACTCTATTTTGGGCAGCCCCCACAAAGGTTTCAATTACTTCCCGTAAGCAGTGCCAGCTTGGCACATTCCACTGGCTTGGGAACATTGCATTCCCCTGTTCTCCCCCTTCCCTTCCCTCCCCACCCCCACGCTTCTTGGAATGACTCATGTTCGGCCCCAGAAGGGCAACCCCCCCTCCTCCCTCCCTTGCCTTCCGCTTGGCACTGCTCACTCTGGGCCAGCCCTTTTTACCCATGGCTGCCCGAAGCACCAACATATCTGGTGACCTCCCAGAAATGGGGTGGGGGTGAGGGTTTTTGGGGGGGGGGTTTGCTTTGCTAATACAGGCTATTCTGGGGTCCTATTCCCCCCCCCCTCACCCCGCCATCCGGTGCCAAAGCAAAATGCCACAGCTGCCTTCTCTGCAAAACAAAGGAATGCATTCTCTTGCACGCCACAAGCTTTGGCGTTGTGCGTTCGCAACAGCCACGCAACCAGGCTAGGGTGATTCTCTCCCCCCAGCCCAGCCCAGCTCCCCCCCCCGCCCCCCCATATTTGCAAGGAGGTGGGATTTTTCCAACCCTGGAAAAAGGCATTTTGATAGGAGCAGCTCCTTTGATGAGCCAGCGAGCAACTCGGGGCCTCTGCAGATTTTATTCCATGCCACAAAATACGCAGCTGTCACACACTCACACACCCCGGGAAGATTGCTGTTTTGGGGACGGGCCAAGGACGGGGAACGAGGGGCTGCCAGCCTGGGGGGTGTAAATCTTGCCCCAGAGCCTGCCCCAGGGAAGTGGCCATCGCTGGACGTTTGGATAAAGAGCGGTGGGTGGCCGGAACATTCAATCTGCCTTGGGAGCTGTAAGGTCATTTAGAAAGGTTATGGGCAACGGCATGAATAAGGTAGGAAATCAGATATTTTAATTTTTTTTTTTTTAATAACATCTTGGTGAAGTTTGGACCTCCTGCCTTCAAAGCAAGACAGAAAAGGGGAGGACAAAGCACGTTAAAAGTGCCCCTTCCCCAGTTTACATCCAGTTTGTATTCTAAGATTGAGGGGTTTTTTTTCCTTTCGGCTTTCGAGAGAAGTTGTCAACTTTTCTTCGAGGACGGCGATGTAAAACCGAAGGTTTGGTTCACCTTGATTGGGGCGTTGTGTGTTGTTTTCTCTCGTGAGTCACTGGGGGTGGGGGTGGGGTTGTAGTGGGGAATGTTCTGGACCACCAGGAATCGGCAGCTGCGAGTTCTAATTCTGCCTCGAGGCATCAAAAAAATCAGCAGGATGGCTTTGAATCTGTCACTCTGAAATTTATTATTTTATTGTTCCTGGTTGTTTCGGGTTTTGGGTGAGATTTTAAACCCTAAACTGGGGTTTTAACTGACTCATGTGATATGTTAGGCCTGAAGAACTAAATTACCTGTAGTTCTCGACTTACGACCGTTCATTTAGCGCCCAAAGTTACAGCAGCATTGAAAAAGTGACTTACGATCGTTTTTCATACTTAATGACCGTTGGGGCATCCCCCGTGGCTACGTCATCAAAATTCAGGCACTTAGCAACTGACTCATTTTTTTTTTTAATTGAAAACGTTTTACAAATACAAATTCCTCCCCCCTTTCCCCCCCCCCACCCCCCCTGCCCCCTACCCCTCCGAATCCATCCCTCCCCTCCCTTGGCTTCCCTTATAACCTTAAAAATTACTATTCATATTAACTCCCCAGATATTAAAAAAAAGGTGAAGTCCAAATCACATCATATCATACAATTTCCTCATCTACTCTATCCCGTCAATACTAAAAATTTCTAAATAACATCCAAGTAATAACTATCTATTCCTTCTTTATTTTATAATATCTATACATAATCTATCCCAAATATTACAAAATAGAATCCAAATCGTATTTCCTCCCAATTATTATACCCCCTGTATATACTATAACTTTCTATTTAGCATATTCTACATAACATTCTACATCTAAATAACAACTTTTGTTTAATCCAAATCATAATTCCCCCCAATTGCTTTACACCCTATATACTATAACTTTCAACACAACATAACATTTTCTATATAGCATTCTACATCTTTATAACAATTCATACTTAACATTCAACTAAACAACTGACTCATATTTATGACGGTGGCGGCATCCCAGGGTCACATGATTCCTTTTTTGCGACCTTCCAACAAGCAAAGTCACTTAACAACCACGTTACTAACGTAGCAGCTGCAGGGATTCACTTAACAACTGTAGCAAGAAAGGTCGTAAAATGAGGCAAAATTCACTAAGCAGATGTTTTGCTTAGCAACAGAAATTTTGGACTCAGTTGGAGTCATAAATCGAGGACTGCTTGAATTGGGCCTGAAAAATCAGCCTAAAACCTCAGTTTAGGGTTTAATATGTCAACCAAGAACAGGAGAAAAAAAATAATAAATTTCAGAGTGACAGATCCAAAGCAGATCCCCAGGGCTTTGGATCTGTCACTCTGAAATTTATTATTATTTTTTCTCCTGTTCTTGGATGACATGTTAAACCCTAAACTGAGGTTTTAGCCAGCGTAAATATTGACTTCAGGTGGCACATGTGGCCTGAAGAAATGAATTATATTCAGATTTAATGTGATGCCTGAGAGTTGGCTTTGACTGCTAGGGTAGGCCAGCTAGAGTGTGGTGTGAATCATAAAAAATATGTACACTAATATTTTTTTTTTTAACTTTTACAGATTCTTCCTGGTCTCTTTCTTGGGAACATTGTAGGTAAGTGAAGAGTGAACCTGCCACAGAGGTGGTGAATCGAGCTACAATAGTGGCCAAAATTGTGGAAACCTTTTTGGGAAAAGTGTATTTTTGAGGTTTGAGGGCTAATAGTACCACTTTTTTTTATTTGGAGTTTCCAGATAATCCGATTCCACTGCTGGAATGGCCTGGGAATAGCCCAGACCTTCACCCAATGGAAAATCTAGGGAGCCGACTAAAGAAACTTGTTAGTCAGAAGCGACACAGCAATAAAACCCAGTTAATCTAAGCCATCATCCAATCTTGGCTTTACCTGATAACAGTTGCAGAACTCAAAGACTTGGTTCACTCCATGGGAAGACATTGTAAGCCATCATTCATGCTAAAGGTTACCCAACTAAGGATTAACTGACATGGGGATAATTTATGGATATCTCGTTTTTTTCTACGTGTTTCACTTTTCTTCTTTATCCTGTAACTGCGATTCTAGTAGCAAATCCTTCATAAAAGTTATTGCATTACATTCTTGATTAAATTATCTTTCCATGGATATATAATTTTATGGCACTACTCAGTGGTGGCTTCTAACCAGCTTTATTACCGGTTCTCTTTGTGCGTGGCTTCGCGATCGATCGCCTCTTCGGATTCAGCCATGTGGCCATGTCTAGAGATAGTCCTCGAGTTACAACCACAAGGAGTCCAAAATTCCCATTGCTAAGCAAAGCAGTTAAGGGAGTTTTGCCCCCTTTCTTGCCACAGTCGTTAAATAAATGGCTGCAATTCTTAAGGTTGTTAAGTGAACCCGATTTCTCCATTGACGTTGCTGGTCAGAAGGTCGCAAAAGGGGGATCATGTGACCCCGGGACATAGCGACCGTCATAAATATGAGTCAGTTGAATTTTGATCACGTAACCATGGGGATGCTACAACAGTAAAGAGCCTCAGATAGCTCAACCGGCTGAATAGCCTGTTATTAACATCCAGCTGTCTGCAATTACACCAGTTCGAGGCTCAAGGTTGACTCAGCCTTCCATCCTTTCTAAGGTAGGTCAATTGAGGACCCAGTTTGTGGGGGTAAAAAGCTGACTTTGTATAAATATACAAAAGTATGAAGGCTATTGCTTAACAACTGAATACATTACAGTACCTTTCTTAAATACGTTGCTAAATTACACCTAATTATAGCATGACTCAGCATTACTGGTAGCAGAGGATGGTTTCGATCCATCGACCTCTTAATAAGCCGTCCTGAGTCTCCGGAGAAGGGTGGCATAGAAATCTAATTTTTAAAAAAAACAACGGTTGCAAGTGTGAAAATCTGTCCTAAATCACTTTGTACAGTGCTGTCGTAACTTCAGACGGTCGCTAAGCGCAATGTTGTAAGTCGAGAACTACCTGTAATTTTTATTTATTTATTTTTTTGCATGAAAAGCGTCTCAGAGGCTGAGTTGCAAAACAGAAAAACGTACCCGGAGGCTCTGGATAGTGAGCCCACAGCTGGAATAAATAAACCACAGGTTTGATCAACTGGCTGATTGGTGCATTTCAAATGACGCTTGGAATTAGGATTTGGCGAAGGAGCGTTAGGGAATTTGGGTTTCTTTAAGAAAAGGCTGGACAGTCACTGATCTGAAAGGATATAGTAGAGGGCAGAGGTCTTCAGGCTTGGCAGCTTTAAGACTTGGCCAGAATTCTCCAGCCTATGCTGGAACATAGATGCCTATGCTGGCTGGAGAATTCTGGGAGTTGAAGTCCACAAGTCTTAAAGCTGCCAAGTTTGAAGACCTCTGGTATAAGTTCTCCTGTCTGAGCAGCGGCTGGACTTCAGGCTCCCTCCCAGGTCTGTTCTGTTCTGTTCTGTTCTGTCCTATTCTACTTTGCTCTATTCTAATTATTTCAGATTTCTATTCTATTCTATTCTATTCTATTCTATTCTATTCTATTCTATTCTATTCTATTCTATTCTATTCTATTCTATTCTAATTATTTCAATTTCTATTCTATTCTGTTCTGTTCTGTTTTATTCTATTCTATTCTGTTCTGTTCTAATTATTTCAAATTCTATTCTATTTTAATTATTTCAGTTTCTATTCTATTCTATTCTACTCTATTCTAATCATTTCAAATTCTATTCTATTTTAATTATTTCAATTTCTGTTCTGTTCTGCTCTGCTCTACTCTATTCTATTCTGTTTCTATTCTGTTTCTATTCTGTTCTGTTCTGTTCTGTTCTATTCTGTTCCTATTCCTATTCCTATTCTTATGCCTGCTTTAGGACGTCACCGTGGGCTGAGATTTGGCACAGACGCCAGAGGCCTCTGTGCACATGGGACATTCCGTGTACTGGTGTGCGTCAGTGTTTCTGCAGGATGCGCGCCGAGAACATCTGCATAGAATAGGGAAGGACATCTGTAACAATTGCTCTGTGTTCCTCCTTCTTCTCTTTTAGATGCCAAAGACCTCGATCAGCTGAGCAGGAACGATATCACCCACATCGTCTCCATTCACGAGTCCCCACAGCCCTTCATTCCGGTAAGGGGAGGGGGGTTCAACTGGGGGAGGGGGAGGGGTGTCTAGCATGACAACCCAAGATACTGCATCAAGCTGGAGGCAGCAGAATGGATGTTGGTCCTTGGAACTCAGCCCCACTGGAAGCTGTGGGGCTCGGGTCTAGTGCATTAAATGCTCAATTTACAACCACAGCTCATCATCATCATCTTTTAACGATCCCATAATCCCTTGCGGGGTGGAGTCTGGGCAACTGAATGGAGCTGAGTGTTTCCTGGCCGGATGCCCTTCCTGACGCCAATGTGGAGTTTTGTTCCGCAGATATATTCTCAGTGTGCCCAAAGAGAGAAATATTTGCCTTACCTAGGATTGAACTCACAACCTCCTGATTGTGAGGCGAGAGCTCCATCTCTAGGCCACCGCACCGCACCACTCCAACTTACAACCACAACTGAACCTCAAAAGTTCCCTTGCTAAATGAGACAAGTGAGTTTTGCCCCGTTTTACGGCTTTTCTTCCCACGGTTGTTAAGTGAATCTGGCTTCCCCATTGGCTTTGCTGGCTGAAAGGTCATCAAAGGAGATCCTGCGACCGTCGTAAATAGGAGCCAGTCGCCAAGCGTCCGAAATTTGATCACATGACCATAGGGTGCTGCAACGGTCGTAAGTGTGAAAAATGGTCCTAAGTGACAGTGTCTTTGTAACTTTGAATGGTCACTAAATGAATGAATGGTTTTAAGTCGAGGATTACCTATTTGTCTCCCTGTTGCATAGAAAGGGGTTGGAATTGTCTTGAATCCTCATGATGGTGTTCTCTGATGGGATCATGCTTCCCATCATCCCCAGCCCCTGCACTAATGCTAGCTAGAGGTGACAAGGTAGTATTGAACTCAGAGATACCTAAACACGGTCAAAGAGAGAAGATCTGTAGGACTTGGGAAGTTGACTTCAGGTTCTGGAGATGTTCCTCAACGATATTCATGGTCTTTTCTAGGGAATCACTTATCTTCGGATTGTCCTACCAGACACACCTGAGGCTAACATGTAAGTACAATACTTATTTATTTATTTATTTATTTATTTATTTATTCATTCATTCATTCATTCATTCATTCAGCCATGTTTTATTCTTTTTAATGAAGAACAGATAGCAGGGGTCTGTTAAAAGATAATGTAGACTCATTATCTTCTTTTAATAACCCCATAGTCCAGGGGTGAAATGCTCTTTGTTTGGACCGGATTGCCCGATCCGGTAGCGATGGAGACGGGTGGTTCGGAGAACGGGTAGCAAAAATCCCTGCCCCCACCCCGCTCCTCCCCCCCCATTGCCCAGCTGAGCCGCACAATCATCAGAGGCTTTTTTTTTTTAACTTTTGAAAGCATTTTTTCTACAACCTCTGGCCGAAAAAATGCTTTTAAAAGTTTTTTTTTAAAAAGCCTCTGATGATCACGCGGCTCAGCTGGGATCATCAAAGGCTTTTAAAAGAAAAAAAACCCCTTTTTTTCTTTTAAAGGCCTCTGACGATCCCAGCTGAGTTGCCTGCATCGTCAGAGGCATTTAAAAGAAAAAAAAAAAGTCTTTGCCGATCAGGCAACTCAGCTGGGATCGTCAGAGCCTTTTGGAAGCATTTTTTAACCGCCGAAGAGGTTGTAGAAAAAATGATTTTAAAAGTTTTTTTTTTAAATGGCCACGCCCACCCAGTCACATTACCCCCACCACCACCAAGCCACGCCCACAGAACCAGTAGTAATAAATTTTAGATTTCACCACTGCCGTAGTCCCTTGCAGGTTGGAATCTGGGCAACTGAATGG
Organism: Masticophis lateralis; assembly: GCA_030761175.1. NCBI lineage: Eukaryota > Metazoa > Chordata > Lepidosauria > Squamata > Colubridae > Masticophis > Masticophis lateralis. The sequence goes on along the minus strand of JAUDYJ010000003.1, from coordinate 212,370,475 downwards.
AGCTGGCAGAGTGTTTTAATGGCCGGATGCCTTCCCCATTGCCAATGCAGAATTTTGTTCAGCAGATATATTCTCAGTGTGCCCAGAGAGAGAAGTATCTGCCTCTACCTAGGATTGAACTCACAGCCTCTAAGCCCCCATACTACTCCTAGAACATAATCCAGATTGATTCCATCATCATCCAGGTAAAATGGAGGTAGAACAGATCGGAGTCTCTGGTTCTTTGCGCTGTTCAACCTTCTTGTGACGGATGTCGCTCTAATGCAGTGTTTCTCAACCTCAGCCATTTTAAGAGGCATGGACTACAACTCCCAGAATTCCCCAGCCAGCATGTTGGCTTTTAAACATGGAGGACTTGAACTCCCAACTTCAAGATATGTGGACTTCAATTTCCAGTTCTAAGATGTGCGGACTTCAACTCCCAGAATTCCTTAGCCAGCTTGGCTGACTGGGGAATTCTGGGAATTGTAGTCCTCACATCTTTAAAGGGGTCCAGATGATCATATGACTCCTGGACACGGCAACCGTCGTAAGTCCATGCCAGTTGCCAAGCATCCAGATTTGGATCACGTGACCACGGGGAGGTTGCAACGGTCATAAGTGTGAAAAAGGGGTCGAACTGTCACTAAATGGATAGTTGCAAGTCGAGGACTGCATATAGCCAGAGTTTTCTTTTGAAGCGTCATAAACCTTTTAAAATATCTGGGGTTTTGCTTCCTCCCAATTCTCTCCCCATCCAGCAAGAAGCATTTTAAGAAATGCATCAATTTCATCCATTCCTGTCGGCTACAAGGAGGAACCTGCCTCGTTCATTGGTAGGTAGAAAAATTGGGGGGGGGGGGGGAGAGGGGGGAGGTTTGTGGGTCTGGGGGCAGAATATGTCTGGGACCCTCAAAATGGGTTCATGAAATAGGCTACAACAGTTTCTCCACTTTGAGATGGGTGGACTTCAACTCCCAGAATTCCCTAGCCAGCCTTGCTGGCTGGGGAATTCTGGGAGTTGAAGTCCACCCATCTCAAAGTGGAGAAACACTACGCTAAATCCTAAACTGTGGTTTTATTGTAGTTTACGGAACAAACCCAAATAAATTTGCCCTTCAGGCTAAACCATAAGACGTCATTTACAAACCTAGATAATTTTTATTCTTTGTACTAAGCCATGATTTGCTACCAAAATGGGTGTAATCTCTAAGGCATAATAAAGATAGGCTGGTTTAGACTTTATGCTAAAATATAAACCACGATGTATGAACAAAGGGGTTGTATATTCACTTGACACTAGCTGTAATTCTGATGGCTGGGTTAACATATTTTACTAACCGATAAGCCATGATTTACAAATCTCAATGGTTGGCTTTCTCATTTCTATTAAGCCATGATTTATATGCTAAAATGGGTGTAATCACTAAGGGATAATCCAGAATAAATAGATTCAGATTTCATGCTAAATTATAAACCATGATATATGCATCAAAGTAGCCGTATTCATATGTGACACTAACCATAATCGAGACGGCTGAATTCACACTGAATACTAAGCCATAAACTATGATTTATGAAGCCAAATAGCCAAGCTCACATTTGATATTGTTGCAATGCAGATGGCTGGGTGCACATTTCCTACTAACCAATAAGCCGTGATTTACAAACCTAGATCGTTGGTTAATTGTGTAATATTAAACCATAAACCACATGGCTGGATTCATACATTCTACTAACCATAAGCCATGATTTGCAAGCCAACAAGACTGCGTTCACACATTACGCCAAGCCAACATCAACTAATACGAAGTGGGAACACCCAGCAACTCGGAGACTTTTGGGGTGCCCTGTCACTCAGCCTCTGCGGGGAAGCTGGCAGAGAGAGAGTGGCCAAGGGCAAGAGGGCTCCGGGTTCTAATCCTGTCTTTCAACTCGCCTTCCAGCCTAGCTGGGATCTCCCGCAGCACCACCATCGTCCTGGCCTACCTCATGGCGGTGACGCAGCTGGGCTGGCTTGAGGCCCTCGAAGCGGTCAAGGCCGTCCGTCCGGTGGCCAACCCCAACCTGGGTTTTCGTCGGCAGCTGGAAGAGTTCGGACATAGCCGGTCAATGCAGAAGGTGAGGAATAAGACTAAGGCATCTCTGGCCTTGTAATGGTGCAGCTAGTCCTCAACTTATGACAACTGTCCCTGGATCGTCCATCGCTAAGCCAAGCAGTTGTAAAGTGAATCACTCACTTTTACCGTTTTTTGCGGAGGTTGTTAAGTGAATCATACAACTGGCTTCTCCATCGACTTTGCTGGTCAGAAGGTTGCAAAAGCTTGACTCCGGGACACTGCAACCGTCATAAATATGAGTCAGTTGCTAAGTGTCTCGATTTTGATCACGTGACCACAGGGACGCTGAAATTTTAGGTTTACAATTAGTTTACCTGGCTGTGTTTCTTGTCTGGTCTACCAATACAGGTGGTCCTCGACTTACAACCATTCGTTTAGTGACTGCTCAAGGTTACAAAGGCACCGAAAAAAGTGATTTATGAGTCTGTTTTTCACACTTATGACCTCTGCAGCATCCTTGTGGTCCAAATTCAGACACTTGGCAACTGACTCATATTTATGAGGGGGGAGAAGCTTCCCGGGGGGGTGGGGGGCAGACCTGTGATCTCCTTTTGCGGCGAGCAGAGTCAAAAAGGAAGCCGGTTTCACTTAACAACCCCGTTACTAACTCAACAACTGCCGTGTCTCACTTAACAACAGTGGCTAGAAAGATCGTAAAACGGAGCAAAACTCATTTAACCGCTATCTCGTTTAGCAACGGACATTTTGGGCTCCATGGTGGTCATAAGTCGAGGTTCTACCCATAAAACAGGCAGCCCTGAATAAAACCACCCGTACTGCTTTGGGGTCAAACACAGAAAAGCCCTGGGACCCCCTTTCTGTCCCTGGGGATTGCCCCCATGCCCTGCTGGGAGAGCTTAACCCACCCATGTAGAGGGCACCGGGTTGGCGAAGGGATTTCCCTCTTAAGAAGCAATGCTGCTAAGGAACTCATCAGCAGACAGGTAGACTCCTCACTTCCTGAATCGTGGATGATGATGATGATGATGATGATTAAGATTGGTCTCTTGGACTGTTTTTCAAACATGGCCACTGTAAAATATGTGGACTTCAATTCCCAGAATGCCCCAGCCAGACATGCCAGCTGGGGCATTCTGGGAGTTAAAGTCAACCTCTAACTTCTAACCTCTGGCTGGAGAATTCTGAGAATTGAAGTCCACCTCTAATCTCTAACCTCTAACCTCTGGCTGGGGAATTCTGGGAATTGAAGGCCACCTCCAATCTCTAATCTCTAACCTCTGGCTGGGGAATTCTGGGAATTGAAGGCCACCTCCAATCTCTAACCTCTAACCTCTGGCTGGGGAATTCTGGGAATTGAAGTCCACCTCTAATTTCTAACCTCTAACCTCTGGCTGGGGAATTCTGGGAGCTGAAGGCCACCTCTAATCTCTAACCTCTGGCTGGGGAATTCTGGGAGTTGAAGGCCACCTCCAATCTCTAACCTCTAACCTCTGGCTGGGGAATTCTGGGAATTGAAGTCCACCTCTAATTTCTAACCTCTAACCTCTGGCTGGGGAATTCTGGGAGCTGAAGGCCACCTCCAATCTCTAATCTCTAACCTCTAGCTAGGGAATTCTGGGAGTTGAAGTCCACCTCTAATTTCTAACCTCTAACCTCTGGCTGGGGAATTCTGGGAATTGAAGTCCACCTCCAATCTCTAACCTCTAACCTCTGGCTGGGGAATTCTGGGAGCTGAAGGCCACCTCTAATTTCTAACCTCTAACCTCTGGCTGGGGAATTCTGGGAGTTGAAGGCCACCTCCAATCTCTAACCTCTAACCTCTGGCTGGGGAATTCTGGGAATTGAAGTCCACCTCTAATTTCTAACCTCTAACCTCTGGCTGGGGAATTCTGGGAATTGAAGTCCACCTCCAATCTCTAATCTCTAACCTCTAGCTAGGGAATTCTGGGAGTTGAAGGCCACCTCCAATCTCTAACCTCTGGCTGGGGAATTCTGGGAATTGAAGTCCACCTCTAATTTCTAACCTCTGGCTGGGGAATTCTGGGAATTGAAGTCCACCTCTAATCTCTAACCTCTGGTTGGGGAATTCTGGGAGTTGAAGGCCATCTCCAATCTCTAACTTCTAACTTCTAGCTAGGGAATTCTGGGAGTTGAAGGCCACCTCCAATCTCTAACTTCTAACCTCTGGCTGGGGAATTCTGGGAGTTGAAGGCCACCTCCAATCTCTAACTTCTAAACACTGGTTGGGGAATTCTGGGAGTTGAAGGCCACCTCCAATCTCTAACTTCTAACCACTGGTTGGGGAATTCTGGGAGTTGAAGGCCACCTCCAATCTCTAACTTCTAACCTCTACCTGGGGAATTCTGGGAGTTGAAGGCCACCTCCAATCTCTAACCTCTGGCTGGGGAATTCTGGGTATTGAAGTCCACTTCCAACCTCTAAACTCTAATCTGAAAGAGTCTGTCTCGTTCTCCTCATTCATAGAGGTGGAAACGTGCTGGGAAGGGCGGTTTAAAGGCAGATTTGGAATTTGCACCTTTTAAAACGAAAATCGGAAAGTCCCAGTTCCACCCTGGATTTCCCCCAACTCTCATCCGTTGCCTTGTGTGTCCTTGCCAGATCCGACGGAAGCTTCAGCCTCCACCCCGAGGAACCCTTTTCAACGACCGTGAAGCTCTCCGGGGTCTTCTGCCATCTGGCCGAAAGCTGGAGCCCCGCAGCCCCGAGCGGCCTTGGCCGGCCCCGGGGCCCAAGACCACTGGCAGCGGAGTCAAACACATGGACTCTTTTCTGATACGGGTGAAGGACACTTTTTCCTGCTTGCCCAGCTGTCTTAAATGAAACTTTCCAAAGTTTTTTGGGAAAATGCAAGGAGATTCTCATGATGGGGAAAGAAAACCAGGACCAGGCAACAGGGATCTTGTCCGTTATCATCCCTAAGAAGAAACAGAGCTGGAGATGAGGAACTGGAAAACGTTGGCAGTGCCAGGCAAAGTTGGCATATTTTCCACTGCCCCGATCACCTATCGCAACCGAGAGGCCGTTATACACTCCGAAATTCCCCTCGGAAGGATTTTCAACTCAAAGCACCCCAGAAATGGTGAACTGGGTTTCCAGGATGTACTGTTTTTATTTTATTTGAAACATGTTAAAATACAAAACTCCAAAATTAAAAAAGAAAACCAAAGAAAAAAAAACCCGCAATAAAACATTTAAAATGTGCATTAAAGAGAAGAGCCAAAACATACTGTATATACATTCAATTCCATTCAGTTTATTACAGTCAAGGGACTAGAAACCAGAACAAATAAAAATAAACATTTTTATTAAATGTTATTAAATATTAAATATTGAATTGAATTAAAACATATATACATATTATCCTGCCTAATTCAATCTTGATTAGTACAATACTACAATATTGGTTCCCATCCCTTGAGAAAAAGCTCTCCCCCCCAAAAATTTTTAAACTAGTAAATCTATTTGCAAATTATTAACCTTTCATCTATATATTATATTCATGACAAACTAGATAACAGGAAGAGCAATAATAAATTAATAAAGAGAAGATTAAAGTTTCAAAAGCCTTTGCTAACAAACTGGTATTGTAGTAAACTGGTAGAAAATTTACCGTGGCATCTTACCTATCCCAAACTGGATCTAGAGGATCTGGAGATCACTTAGACTAGCCGGCAGGAAATCAAAGACTCAACTGTTTTTAATAAAAAAAAAAAGAGAGAGAAGCAAATCCAAATTTAACTCAGATGATTTTTTTTTTTTTTACATTGAAAACATTGCTAGACGGGACACCAGAGGTGTAATCCAGCAAGTTGACAGGTTCTGGAGAAGTAGTAGCAGAAATTTTGAGTAGTTTGGAGAACCAGCAAATATCACCACTGGCTGGCCCGAGAGTGGGGTGGGAATGGGGATTTTGCAATATCCGTGGGGTGGGAATGGAGATTTTGCAGTATCCTTCCCCTGGAGTGGGGTAGGAACAGAGATTTTGCAATATCCTTCCCCCCAGGAGTGGGATGGGAATGGAGATTTTGCAGTATCCGTGGGGTGGGAATGGAGATTTTGTAGTATCCTTCCCCTGGAGTGGGGTAGGAAGGGAGATTTTGCAATATCCTTCCCCCCCAGGAGTGGGGTGGGAATGGAGATTTTGCAGTATCCGTGGAGTGGGAATGGAGATTTTGTAGTATCCTTTCCCTGGAATGGGGTGGGAATGGGGATTTTGCAGTATCCTTCCCCTGCCACACCCAACAAGCCACGCTCACAGAACCAGTAGTAAACAAATTTGAATTTCACTGGAGTGGGGGGGGGGAATTTCACTGCAGGGGGTCTCCAAATTTAGCAACGTTGACTTGTGGACTTCAACTCCCAGAATTCCCTAGGTGGCCATGGGGAATTCTGGGAGTTGAAGCCTTAAAGCTGCCAAGTTTGAAGACCCCCTACTCTACAGCTCTATTCAGACAACCTTTAGAATCAGGATTAGCCTTTCATCCAGTAGTTTCATTGGCACCAGGAACAAAGCCTTATTTTACGGCATATGAGATTCGTGGATGGGCGGATATATTTTGCCCATTCAGAAAATCGGATTACTTCCAAGAGCAAATTTAGGGTGGCGGATGCCCTCAAGTCTTTCTGCCTGCCAATTTCTCCCCCCGGCCAAATAAAAAAGCTGTTTTATTCATTCTCAAGTTCAGAAAATTGGCTTTGAAGCAAGGAATAATTTTCACTTTCTTGACTGCCAATCCCGGTGCCTGCCACGAGCCTCGTGCCAACGAAGCATGCTGATAAAGGCTTAGTGACTAGGATTGGTCACTGTTTCCACTCATCAAATGTGACCAGATGATAAGGATGCATCAGTCACTCTTGTTTAGAACATGAAAATCATAGGACTGGAAGGGGACCTCAGAGGCCATCTAGTCCAACCCCTTGCTCAGGGCAGGAGAGCTTATACTGTACCATCCTTAACAGATTAACAGAGTTGGAAGGGACATTAGAGGTCATCTAGTCCAACCCCGCAACAAACGGTTGTCCAGTCTATTATCGAAAACCTCCAGTGGTGGAGCACCCACTTCTGGTGGCGGGTGGTTCCGCTGATTAATTGTTCTCACTGTCAGGAAATTTCTCCTTAAATCCAGGTTGCTTCTCTCCTTGATTAGTGTCCATCTGTTGCTTCTTGTCCTGCCCTCAGGTGCTTTGGAGAATAAATTGACCCCCTCTTCTTTGGGGCAGCCCCTCAAATGTTGGAAGATTGTTATCATAGTCCTTAACAGAAGAACAGAGTTAGAAGGGACCTTGGAGGTCTTCTAGACTAACCCCCTGCTGAGGCTATACCAGGGGTCTGCAACCTTAAACACTCAAAGAGCCATCTGGACCCACAGAAAAGAAAACACCGGGAGCCACAAACCCCTCTTGGTGACTGACTATTTCTTGAACGGCCACAAAACTAGCATAGGTAGATGAATTAAACATCCTGAAACTTTTCTTTTCTTGGATTTATCCATGATTGGTCTACCGGGGGTTGAAAAGCTCAATAATCATGTGCCGACAGGTGTCACACATTGGTGGTTGTGATGCATATTTTGAGTGACAGGGAGCTGCAGCAGAGGGGTGAAAGAGCCACAGGTTGTTGGTATAACCCTATACCATTCTGGATAAAGGATTGTCCAATCTCTTCCTGAAAACCTCCCACAACTTCTGGAGGCATGTTGTTCTCACTGTCAGGAATTTGTGAGCACAGCCTTATTTCTTGCATCCAGAATATTCAGGCGGGATTTTACACCAGATCAGGAGTAAAATTAAAACAACGGTCATTCTCGCCTGACGTGGGAGATTAATCTCTCAGGGTATTCTGGGCAGTTGTTAATTTTAATGCTTCTATATTTATGCTTTTATCTCATTGTAAGCAGAAGTGGGCTTAACATACTGTAGCAACCAGTTTGACCAGCACCGGAAATGTGAGTGCGCGCGAGCTTGTCATCTGCGCAAGTGTGGGGCATCACTAAAACAAGGCAATTCGCTCGCAGGTGCCATTCGTGTATGGGTGCAACGTCAAACAACGCGGTAATTCGCTCTCGTGCGCCATCCGCATAGGCATGATGTGCAGTGGTGAAATGTAAGATTTGTTACCACCAGTTCTGTGGGCGTGGCTTGGTGGGGGGGGGGTGTAATGTGACTGGGTGGGCGTGGCCAACTTTTTTTTTTTTAAACTTTCAAAAGCATTTTTTCTACAACAAAGAGGTTCCAGGAAAAAAAATGCTTTTAGAAGCCTCTGACGATCAGGCAACTCAGCTGGGATCGTCAGAGGCTTTTCAAAGAATTTTTTCTACAACCTGTTCGGCCGAAGAGGTTGTAGAAAAAAATGGTTTTAAAAGCCTCTGACGATCCCTGCTGAGCCGCACGATCATCAGAGGGGTTTTTTTAAAAAAATTTTTATATTAACAAATTTTATTTCATAATCAACATGCAAACATATAGGCATATAAACAATACACAGTCAGTCATCAAAATATAGCATCTAATACATCAAAGCTTGAAAAGATTTTTTAAAAATTCCCCCCCCGCCTCCCCCCTCCTATCCCAACCCCCCTCCCAGACTTCCCAGAGCAAATACACGGTATAACGTTTAATAAACACACACCAAAAAAACAAAAACACACACTAACTATCTATCTATAGATTTATCTTTAAGCATTTTTTTGGCTGAAGAGGTTGTAGAAAAAATGCTTTTAAAAGTAAAAAAAAAGCCTCTGATGATCATGCGGCTCAGCTGGGCATGGGGAGGGGGGATGCAGGAATTTTGCTATCAGTTCTCCAAACCACCTGCCACCATTTCTACCGGATTGGGCGATCCGGTCTGAACTGGGAGCATTTCACCCCTGATGCTGTGTCAAAAACACATGGGATTGCGCCCCGGCAGATTGTCAGAACCGGCTGAATCCCAGCTCTGATTGTCAGCCACCCAGAGTCACTCTGGATCGTGAAACGGGTGGCGGATACAATTCATACATAAAGGAAATATTTATGCCTTTATTAATACTGTCCAATTGCAGGCCAGGTGTCCAGGAGACAATCTGTCGCAGGTCCAGATAAACGTCTGGAGTCCGGAGAGATCCATGACAACGCAGGCTTGACCGTTAACGCAAACATGTTGTGCACCGATGATCTTGTGACCGTTTCGTTGCACAACTCCAGCTGAACCTGGTTTGCTGGTGATCAGGAGGATCCACCAACGGTTGGCTGTCCATGACATGATAGACCTCAACAGCTGCCTTCACACTACGCCGTTAATCATGTCTAGCTAAAGATCTGACAGTTGAGTTTGCAGGACACGCTGACCCCCCCTGAGAAAGTATCCTCAGATAGATGGGGTAGTTTATGGCTGCAGGGGTTTATTTTATGTCACAGGTAGTCCTCGATTTACGACCACGATTGATGATGCTGAATGAGACAGTTTAGTGAACTTCGCCCCATTCGATGACCGTTCTTGCCACCGTCGTTAAGGGAATCACTGCAATTGTTAAGTTAGGGACATGGTTGTTAAGTGAATCTGGGACATTGCGACCGTCATAAATATGAGTCAGTTGCCAAGCTCCTCAATTTTGACCATGGAGACTTGCGATGGTCGTAAGTTTAAGAACGATCGGAAGTCACTTTTTCCAGTGCGGTTGTAAGTTTGAATGGTCACTAAATGAACTGTTGCAAAATGAGGACTACTTATATGTGTACACCAGCGAGGAGTCAGAGTGGCTCTGATAGCAGAAGACATCTTTAAAACTTGGAAATTCATAAAAGCGTGGTAAGGCAGAACATCGTAATATCAAAGGAAACAGCCCTTAACCACGATTCCTGGGCTATTGCAGCCTCTCTATTAACCCAGAACGGAAGATTAGAGAGTGGATTACCTTGTTATTAAAATGATAAGAGGAATAAATAGCCGTACAAGTTGTTATTCGTTTATTCAATTTACACCTTGGTGACGCTGGCCTCCCTCCATCAGCTGCTCACAACAAGACAAGCAGCTACATCAACACTCAACCGGCAGCCAAGATACAAGCTAAACAATGATTAAAATAACAATCTCACCAGCTTTAACTGACATTCTGCCCCCCCACTCCTCCCCCTTCTGCGGGCAGGAACACAAACCCATCTTGACAGCTTTGCAAAAGGGGGGCGGGGGGGGATCAAACTCATCCGGGGGTGAGAATGAAATTTCAAAGAACAACAGAAGGAAGTGAACTTCCTGGTTCCTGCAAGATTATTTCATTTCATTTTATATTTTATATGTTTTATATTTTATATAAAATATAAATTGAAATGAAATTGGTTTATAAATGGAAACAAATAAATAAATAAAATAAATAAATATTATTTTATAGTATTTTATATTTTATATTATTTTATATTTTATATTTTATTATTTATTTTAGTTTTTTTTAAAAAAATGATTTATATGCCACCCTTCTCCGGAGACTCAGGGCGGCTTACAATGCATGAAGCAATAGCCTTCATACTTTTGTATATTTATACAAAGTCAGCTTATTGCCCCCACAAACTGGGTCCTCAATTGACCTACCTTAGAAAGGATGGAAGGCTGAGTCAACCTTGAGCCTGGGGAGATTCGAACTTACAGTAATTGCAGACAGCTGAATGTTCTTTCTTTCTTTCTTTCTTTCTTTCTTTCTTTCTTTCTTTCTTTCTTTCTTTCCTTCCTTCCTTCCTTCCTTCCTTCCTTCCTTCCTTCCTTCCTTCCTTCCTTCCTTCCTTCTTCCCTTCCTTCCTTTCTTCCTTCCTTCCTTTCTTCTTTTTTTTTTTAATTAGATTTCTATGCCATCCTTCTCCGGAGACTCAGGGCGGCTTACAATGCATGAAGCAATAGCCTTCATACTTTTGTATATTTATACAAAGTCAGCTTATTGCCCCCACAAACTGGGTCCTCAATTGACCTACCTTAGAAAGGATGGAAGGCTGAGTCAACCTTGAGCCTGGGGAGATTCGAACTGGTATAATTGCAGACAGCTGGATGTTAATTACGGTGCTTTAGTCTAAACTAAAGCAGAGCTAAACCAGGCTCTGATAAACCAGTTTATTGGTTTATATGTAATATTTTTATTTTAGTTTATTATTTTATTTTATTATTGTATTGTATTTTATATTTTAGTTTATTGTATTTTGTTGCATTGTATTTTAATTTAATTTAATTTTATTATTGTATTGTATTGTATTGTATTTTTCTATTTCATTTTGTTTCATTTTATTATTTTATTTTATTGTATTATTTTTCATTTTATTGTATTATTTTTCATTGTATTATTTTTCATTTTATTGTACTTTGTTGTATTTTATATTTTAGTTTATTTTAGTTTATTATTGTATTGTATTTATATTGTATTGTATTGTATTTTTTTTTATTAATCTATAAGTAACTCAAAGCACTGAATATATACTCTTTCTTGCTCTTATTTTCTCTCAACAACCTTGTGAGGTGGGCTGGGTTGAGAGAGAGAGGGACTGGCTCAAAGTCACCCTGCTGGTTTTTGTGCATAAGGCAGGACTGGAACTCAGAGTCTCCTGGTGAGTGGGCCAAAGTCTCCCAATCAGCTTTCATACCTAAGACAGGACCAGAACTCACCATCTCCCATTTACTAACATTGTGCCTTTACCACTGAACCTTATCCAGAATACACTGGAGTTGCATGATCAATACATTGAAATAATATCATCATTCATCTTTTAAACTGACCTTAGCTCCTCGTAAACTCACAGATATTTTGTCAATGACATGATTTGCCACGAACATCATCCAGGATGTTTTCCCCTTCTCTGGAATCTCTTGGTGGTCTCCTATCCAAGGATTAACTCAGACACACCTTACTTAGCTTTTCTCAATATCAGACAAGGAAACCTAATGCAGTACAGCAAATACAGAAGAGAACCAATTTCCTTCCTCCCTCCCTCCCTCCCTCCCCTCTCCCCACTTCCCTTCCTCTTTCTTTCTTTCTCTTTCTTTCTTGTTTCCTTCCTCTCTTCTCTCTTCTCCTCTCCCCCTCCTCTCTTTTTCTCTTCTTTCCTTCCTTCCTTCCTTCTTTCTTTCTTTTTCTTTCTTTCTTTCTTTCTTTCTTTCCTTCCTTCCTTCCCTCCCTCCCTCCCACCCTCCCTCCTTCCCTCCCTCCTTCCTTCCTTCCTTCCTTCCTTCCTTCCTTCCTTCCTTCCTTCCTTCCTTCCTTCCTTCTTTCTTTCTTTCTTTCTTTCTTTCTTTCTTTCTTTCTTTCTTTCTTTCTTTCTTATCTCTCTCTCTCTCTCTCTCTCTCTCTCTCTCTCTCTCTCTCTATTTCTACCTTTCTTTCCTTATTCAATTAATTATGCTGACCATCTCACTGCTGCACAACTCTGGGCCAACCAGCTGTTGTTGGACAACCCAGGACCAAAGTTCAAAGAGTTAAGTTCAGTTGGCACAATATAGTGAACCAGATGTGTTCCGAGAACACACTATATATGGCAGGCTGATTTCCCTGGTTATTTTTTGCTTCTTAATAAAGGAAATCCAACAAGAACAAAAAGCATACACAAAGAGCAAACCACCCACAACTCTAGGCACCGAGCAGCATTTAAATTTACTACCGTATCATAAACAAAAACAACAACAACTATTATTATTATTATTATTATTATTATTATTATTATTATTATTATTATTATTATTATTATTATATTGGTTAATCTGTAGTGAGAGTCACAGCTTTGAGGCTGGTTAATAGCTCAGCAGCTCAAGTCCTAACCAAGGACCTAGGAACTGTTAAGGTATCGTCAAAGGACGTAAGCTGTTCCGAGTAAGGTGGTTTTTTGTAGAGTCAATATAATAATAATTATTATTATTATTATTGGTTAATCGGTAGTGAGATTCACAGTCTTTGAGGCTGGTTAATAGCTCAGCAGCTCGAGTCCTAACCAAGGACCTAGGAACTGTTAAGATATCGTCGGCGGATGTAAGCTGTTGCGAGTAAGGTGGTTTTTTGTAGAGTCAAAATGTTCAAGTCCGGTAAATTTAGAATTTCTAAATAGCGGGGTAGCCCTTTGGGTATTGCTCCAAGGGCTCCAATTACAATCGGAACAACACATGATTTCTTTTTCCATAGTCGCTCAACTTCAATTTGCAAGTCCCGGTACTTTGTGATTTTTTCTTGCTGCTTATCTTCAATCCGTGCATCACCAGGTATTGCAATGTCAATGAACCATACTTTTTTCTTTTCAACTACCGTTATGTCAGGTGTGTTGTGGACCAAGTGCCTGTCAGTCTGAATCCTAAAGTCCCACAAGATCTTGAGTTTCTCATTCTCTAGAACTTTCTCAACTTGATGTTCCCAGTGGTTTTTGCTGTACTCAAATCCAAACTTCTGGCACAATTTCCAGTGAATGATCTTAGCAACATGGTCATGGCGTTGTAGGTAGTCGGTTTGTGAAATTTTGCTGCATCCACTGATCAGGTGGTTGACTGTCTCATCTTTCTCATTACAGAGGCGGCATTTGCTGTTGGTGGTAACATGTTGAATTTTTGCCTTCATGCAGTTTGTGGCTAGGGCTTGTTCTTGAGCTGCCAAAATAAAGCTTTCTGTTTCTTTTTTCAGTACTCCTGATCTTAACCAGTTCCAAGTTAGTTTCTGGTCACCTTTGCCTTCAATACTTTTCAAGTATTGGCCATGCAGAGCTTTGCTTTTCCAATTTTCAGCTCGCTGCTCAATTACTTCTTTCTTATATTCTGCTTTTGTTTTAGTTGTCTTTAAAAGGCCTCCTTTATTTACTTCCTTAACCATTGGTTCTTCACTTTTTTGGATGTAATCATTCAAGCTGCATTTTTCTTCTTCCACAGTCTGCTTTACTTGTAGGAGTCCTCGACCACCCTCTGCTCTTGGTAAATATAATCGGTCAACATCACTTTTAGGGTGCAAGGCATGATTCATTGTCATAAGCTTCCTTGTTTTTCTGTCCAAATTGTCTAACTCCATCTGGGTCCAGTCAATTATTCCTGCAGAGTATCGAATCACAGGTTTAGCCCAGGTATTTATGGCTTTTATGATGTTTCCTCCACTTAGTTTGGACATTAATATCGTACGAATTCGCCGAATGTACTTGGCTGAAGTTATTTCCTTGATTTTTATTATGCATTAAGTCAGAGGCCTCTAAAATCCCCAAGTACTTGTAGCCTTCTTCTGATTTTACTGCCTTTATTGTTTCTTCATTCTCTAGTTCTATTCCATCCTCTTCTATGATCTTACCTGCTTTGATTGCTATTATTGCACATTTGTCAATTCCAAACTGCATACCAATGTCTTGGCTGAATTCTTTTGTGTGTTCAGTTAATAAATTCAGTTCAGCTTTTGTTTTACCAAACAGCTTCAAATCATCCATGTACATCAAGTGAGAGATTTTCAGTCCTTTCTTTGCAAGTTCGTATCCACAGCTTAGATTTTTCAAAATGATTGTCAGTGGTAGCATTGAGAGTATAAAAAGTAGGGGGGAAAGGGAATCGCCCTGGAAAATGCCTTGTTTAATTTCAACTTCACCTAGTTCTTCTTCATTAGCCATAAGTTTTGTTTTCCAGAGGTTCATTGAATTTTTGTATGTTTCTGCTGATGCCAAAGATTTCCAGGCATTTCTTGATCCAGCTATGGGGAACTGAATCAAACGCTTTCTTATAGTCTATCCAAGCCATGAACAGGTTGGTTCGTCTTTTCTTTGAGTTCTTTAGGATTAGCTTGTCAATCAGCAGTTGATCCTTTGTTCCTCTTGAGTTTTTGCAGCATCCTTTCTGTTCTACAGGAAGCAAGTTATTTCTTTCCAGGTATCTATAGATTTGGTTTGCAATGATACCAGTAAGAAGCTTGTATGTTGTTGGCAAACAGGTGATTGGCCTATAGTTTCCAGGGTCCTTTCCTTTTTCTTTATCTTTTTGGATCAAAAATGTTCTTCCAGTTGTCATCCATTCATCATTTTCAGGTGTTTTTAGGACCTGGTTCATGTGGGTTGCCAATCTTTTGTGCACACTTGTAAGTGCCTTTATCCAGAAGCCATGTAGCTCATCTGGCCCAGGTGCACTCCAGTTCTTCACTTTTCTTGACTGTCTTTGCACCATTGCTTTTGTTATTTTCATGTCTTCCATTTTATGCACTTTAATAGAGTCCTCAACCTGTTTGATCCATTTTGCATTTCTGTTATGCTTCTTGTTGTTTTCCCACAAATTCTTCCAGAATTTCAGAGCTTTCTCTTTATCAGGCTTTTCATTTGTTATTATTCCTTCTCTATTTTCTAAGCTCTTATAAAACTGGTGCTGATTTGCTCTGAACTGTGAGTTTTCTTTGAACTGAATTACTCGGTTTTCATACCTTTTAATCTTTTCGGCGATGGCAACAACCCTCTGCTTCAGCTCTTCAATTACTACCGCAATCTCCTTATTCCTCAGATCGTATCTTGCTTCCAGGCTGCTTTTGACCTGCTTGTTCTTTAACTGACCTTGCCTTAGGTTCTTCAAGTTGCTCAAATCTCCACGTAATTTTTTTATCTTCAATTCTAACCGAATTTTCCACTTAGGCTTCCCTTTCTTGTCTCTTTGGTTCTTTTGTATTTTCAATCCCAGTTCTTTGGTGGTTATGACGGCTGCTGCATACATCAGTTGGTTTGTTTCGGCTAATGTAGTGGTTCTAATAGTTTGCACAGCCTCATTGACCTTTTTTAGTACATTTCTCAATTCTTTCCGGTTCACTTGGTTCAGTTTTGGCAAACGTGTTCTTTCAGCATCTTCCATTTGATGCTTTATTTTTCTAGCTAATTGAGCACTATCTTTTGGTATTTGTGCTTCAGTGCTTCCTTGTTCTATATCTTCATTCATTTCAGTATCCTCTTCCTCCCTTTCTTTCTCAATTTGCTTTTGAGTCTGCAAATCATTCTTGATGTTACTCTTCTTTGTTGATGTACTTAGACCATTAGTTGTTTTCTCTTCTATTGCTATTAATTCTTCTGCAGTGAAAAATTTGTGGTTTAGGATTACACGTCGTTGGTCCATTAACCTTTGTTCACTGGTGTCACAGTCCGTATGGTTCATCTTCCAAATCCGATACATTCGTTTTTGAAATCCACGTTTTGCTGGCTTAGACTGATAGTAAGCTTCCATAATAAAGGTGTTTTCTTCCTTAGTCCAGATTTTTCGCTTTTGGGGTTTTTCTTCCAGTAGCTTGTCGGCTCCATGCCCTGGTTGCCTAGCAGAGGGAGCTGAGCCCTGTAGCTCATTTTTCGTAGAATGCCCAGGAGCCATAGCATCCAACGGAACCCTTGTTAATCCGGGCGACGGTTCAGCTGGCATAAATTTCATTTTTTTCGTATTCACCATGTTTGAATGGGTTGTGGAGCAGATTTTGTCTGGCCCTTCACCTAAGATCTGTCTGATATGGTTGCACCTGTTCAGCATAGCTCTTAGGATCATTAGAGCACGCAAGCCCCTCCACCACGACAAGGTGGAGCTCCTCGGAGGGGATAATAATAATAATAATAATAATTATTATTATTATTATTTAATCTGTAGTGAGATTCACAGCCTTTGAGGTTGATTAATAGCTCAGCAGCTCGAGTCCTAACCAAGGACCTAGGAACTGTTAAGATATCATCGGAGGATGTAAGCTGTTCCGAGTAAGGTGGTTTTTTTGAAGTCAAAATGTTCAAGTCCGGTAAATTTAGAATTTCTAAATAGCGGGGTAGCCCTTTGGGTATTGCTCCAAGGGCTCCAATTACAATCGGCACAACACACAATTTCTTTTTCCACAGTCGCTGAACTTCAATTTGCAAGTCCCGGTACTTTGTGATTTTTTCTTGCTGCTTATCTTCAATCCGTGCGTCACCAGGTATTGCAATGTCAATGAACCATACTTTTTTCTTTTCAACTACCGTTATGTCAGGTGTGCTGTGGACCAAGTGCCTGTCAGTCTGAATCCTAAAGTCCCACAAGATCTTGAGTTTCTTATTCTCTAAAACTTTCTCAACCTGATGTTCCCAGTGGTTTTTGCTGTACTCAAATCCAAACTTCTGGCACAATTTCCAGTGAATGATCTTAGCAACACGGTCATGGCGTTGTAGGTAGTCGGTTTGTGAAATTTTGCTGCACCCACTGATCAGGTGGTCAACTGTCTCATGATAATGATGATGATGATGACAGTATACACAGCAAACGAGATGACCATGCTGGATTTTGTATCCCAAATCACTAGTCGAACACTTCCCAAGCGTTTAGGACTGAGTGATGTATCGGCGGATTATGCGAGCAGATCCCAGTAAGGTAGCCTTCTGCAGCTGACCAATGGTGATCTTGTCAGTGCCAATTGTTTTTAAGTGCTTGCCTAGGTCTTTTAGGCACAGCACCCAGTGTGCTGAGTACCACTGGAATCACCTGCACTGGTTTATGCCAGAGTCTCTGCAGTTCGATTCTCAAGTCCTGACACCTGGTGACTTTTTCAAGTTGTTTCTCATCGATTCTGCTGTCACCAGGCATGGCAATGTCGACAATCCACACTTTTTTCTTCTCCACAATTGTGACATCCAGGGTATTGTGTTCCAAAATTTTTGTCAGTCTGTATTCAGAAGTCCCATAGTAGTTTTGCATGCTCATTTTTGACCACTTTTTCAGGCTTATGATCCCACCAGTTCTTTGCTACAGGCAGATGGTAGTTGGGACACAAGTTCCATCTGAGCGACTGTGTTATGGTGTTGTTTGTAGTCAGTCTGAGCTATTGTCTTGCAACCGCTCAGTATATGACCGATGGTTTCATCTGCTTCTTTGCAGAGTCCCCCAGGGGGAGAGTCTTCTCTGTGGGGGAACCCACCTTGTGGAACGAGCTACCTCCTAGTTTACGATTGATCCCAGACCTTTGTACCTTCCGTAAGGTCCTGAAGGCCTACCTATTTCAACAAGCCGGCCTAGCCCAAAGGGTTTTTTAATGGGGTTTTTTTAAATTGTCTGGATTGGTTTTTAAAATTGGAATTTTATGAATTCGGGGTTTTAAATTGACTAGGCAAGGATTTAATTCATTTTAGTTTTTCTTATAACTTTTGTATTTTATGTATCTTAATTTTGGCTGTTCACTGCCCTGAGTCCCTTCTAGAAGAAGGGCGGTATACAAATCCGAAAATAAATAAATAAATAAATAAATTTGGGGTCATCAGCAGATTTTTTTAATTTTGGTTTTGATTACATTCGTTCTGATGGCTTGTTCCTGGGCTTCAAGAATCAAGCCGTCTGTCTCTTTCTTCAGTGTTCAAGAATAACAATAATTACTATTATTACTATTATTACTATTATTACTATTATTACTATTATTACTATTATTATTATTATTATTATGAAGTTAAAACTGGGCCTCTCAAGAACAGTTTGCTGAGATAGGTAGCTATAGAAATCAAATAAACAAACAAACAATATGATTTATGAAAATTTTTTTTTTAATATTTCAAAAAGCAAAACAAACCCAGAAAAAGATTTTTTTTATTTTTAACCGTACAGAGCACTTTGTAAGAAACTCACTTCCACTTTCTCTTTACTCCTTTCTTCAAAATGCGCTTGGCTGCAATCAACCTCGAGTAGCTTTGTGTAGCTTAAACAACTCTAACCCACTGGATTAATTTACAATTCAATGTAAACACACCAAAGAGATTAACGGGAAGTCAAATGTCCTGTGCAAACTAGTCTAAAGCAGTCTAAGATTTTACAAAGGGCAGGCGGGAGTTTTCCTTGATGGCCTCCCTCCAACTGAGTCAAAGAAAGCTGACGGTGGCCTTCACACAGTGGGAAGGACTCGGTGGCATGGAAGCATCATCAGGGTGGCAGGCTTCCTCTCCATGCCTTAAATAAGCCCCAGTAGCTTTAACCAGAGGGGGCCACCAAATACAAGAGGCTGGTTCTACGTATTTTGGGTGACACAGATGCAGTATCCCCCAGCAGCCCCCCCCCCACCAAACAAGTCAAGATTTCTAGAAGAGAGACAGAGAGGGAGGGAGAGAGGGATGATGGATGGATGGATACATAGATAATAGAGAGATGATAGACAAACAGATATATAGAAAGATAATTATCTATTTATCTAGATAGATGATAGACAGATGGATAGGTGGGTGGGTGGATGATAGATAATAGAGAGATAGGGAGGGAGAAAGAAAGATGGATATATAAAAGATGATTGATAGATGATGGATAGATAGATAGATAGATAAGATAGATAGATAGATAGAAAGTAGGTAGGTAGGTAGGTGAGCTAGAGAGGGGGAGAAAAGGAGGGAGGGAAAAAGGGGGAAGGAGAGAGAGAGAGAGAAAAAGAGAGGGAGGCGAGAGGGAGAGAGAGAGAAAGAGAGAGAGAAAAGAAAGTGAGAGAGAAGAGGGAGAGAGGAAAGAGAAAAAGAAAAAAGAAAGAAAGGGAAGGAGGGAGGGAGAGAGAAAGAGAGAGAGGGAAGAGAGAGAGAAGAGGGAGAGAGGAAAGGGAAAGAGAGAGAAAGAGGGAGGGAGAAAGAGAGAAAAAAGAAAGTGAGCGAGAAGAGGAAGAGAGGAAAGTGAGAGAGAGAGAAAGAGGAAAGAGAGAAAGAAAGAAAGGGAAGAAGGGAGAAAGAGGGAGAGGGAAGAGAGAGAGAAACAAGAGAGAAAGGGAGAGAGAAGAGGGAGAGAGGAAATGGAAAGAGAGAGAAAGAGGGAAGGAGGGAGAGAGAGAAAGAGGGAGGGGAGAGGGAGAGAGAGAGAGAAAGAGAGAGAAAAAAGGTGAGAGAGAAGAGGGGGAGAGGAAAGGGAGAGAGAGAAAGAGGAGAGAGAAAGAAAGAAAGGGAAGGAGGGAGAGAGAGAAGGAGAGGGAAGAGAGAGAGAGAAACAAGAAAGTGAGAGAGAAGAGGGAGAGAGAAAGAGTGAAGGAGGGAGAGGAAGAGCAAGGGGAGAGGAAGAGAGAGAGAGAGAGAAAAGAAAGTGAGAAAGAAGAGGGGGAGAGGAAAGGGAGAGAGAGAGAGAAAGAGGAGAGAGAGAGAAAGAAAGAAAGGGAAAGAGGGAGAGAGAAAGAGAGAGAGGGAAGAGAGAGAGAGAGAAACAAGAGAGAAAGTGAGAGAGGAGAGGAAAGGGAAAGAGAGAGAAAGAGGGAAGGGAGGAGAGAGAGAAAGAAGGAGGGAGGGACAAAGAGGGAGGGAGGAAAGAGAGAGAGAGAGAAGAGAGAGAGAGAAAGAAAGAGGGAGGGAGAGAGAAAGAAAGAAAGAGAGAGAGATCTAGTCTAGAGAAAAGAAGGACTAAGGGTGACATCACAGCAGTGTTCCAATATTTGAGGGGCTGCCACAAAGAAGACGGTGGGGGGGGCGGGGTGTCAAATTATTCTCCGAAGCGCATGAAAAGCAAGAATCAGCGGCTGGAAACTGACCAAGGAGCGACCCCACCGAGCCCTAAGGAGAAATTCCCCGGCCGTCAGAAGACTGAATTCACTCGCGGAACAACCGCCGGCCTTGGGAACTCGCGGCTGCCGCTCCCAGCCCTGGAAGAGGCTTTTTAAGAGCTTGGGCAACTACGACTCCGTTCCCTCCCGCTGAGCCCCTCCTGGGGTTGGGCTAGAAGACCTCCGAGGTCCCCTTGCAGCCCTCGGATTCGACGAGGCCCTCCGGCCGCCCTGCACGCCAAGGGAAGCGAGAGCGAAAGAGAAAACGAAAGTGAAAGTGGCGCCGCCGCCGCTCGCCTTTCGCTTTCCCCGCGGACGGTGCTGGTGGCCGCTTTTCCAGCTCGCTCGCCTTTTTCAGGAGCGGCGGGGACTTTCGGCTCGGCCGGCTCTCAGCCCTCAATTCCCCCCGAGGGGTCCTCCCGAGGAAGGGGAGGCGAGGCACCAGCGCCACATGGCCGGGGCGCCGCAGCCCATGCGGCTGAAGGAGTGGCTGCTGGCCCAGGTGGAGAGCGGTCGCTATCCGGGACTGCGCTGGGTGGACGGGCAGAAAACGCTCTTCCGCATCCCTTGGAAACACGCCGCTAAGCAGGACTACCGCGAGTGGGAGGACGCGGCGCTCTTCAAGGTACGACGCGGTCCGAGGGGGCTGCCGCCTGGGTCAACCTCCCCTCGCCCGCCCCGGGTATCCAAGAGGCGCCCTTCCCCGGCTGGCTGGGGAATGGAGAGCAGTTGCAGAGAGTGGGGTGGGGTCTTGGCGGGGGTCTCTGCCTGCGCTGTCTGACAGCCCCTTCCTCCCCCTTTCCTCCATCCCCCTCTCCCCCCCCCCCTCCCCGCAGGCCTGGGCAGTCTACAAGGGCAAGTACCGGGAAGGGTTGGATCAAGCCGACCCCTCCGTCTGGAAAACGCGTCTCCGCTGCGCCCTGAACAAAAGTCCCGATTTTAAAGAGGTGCCCGAGAAAAGTCTCTTGGAGGCCTCCGAGCCTTACAAAGTCTACCAGGTGGTCTCTCCCGAAGCGGCCCAAGAAGACACAGGTAGGACAAAAAACCCCAGGGGAGGGGGCTTGGGAAGGGAGTTCTTTCCCCCCCTCCCATCCCCAGCTGGAGACAGGAGCATAGGCTCAGGACCTTGGGGGTGTGTGTGTGTGTGTGTGTGATGGCTCCAAGGGTCTCCCTCCTGGGGGTCCCCCTGAAATCGGCCGGATCAATTCTGCATGCTAGTCTATCTCCTATTTGCAGTTGCCTTCCCCCCCCCCAAAAAAAGAGGCTGAATCTGGAAATAAAAAGGGAGTTTGGCTTGCTTTTGGAGTGATGGGGGGGGAGTGCCCTCCAGGAGATTGAGGGCTGGGACCAAAAGGTAGTTTGATAGACTAGAATAGCATTCTTTATTGGCCAAGTGTGATTGGACACACAAGGAATTTGTCTTGGTGGATACGCTCTCAGTGTACCTAAAAGAAGATACATTCATCAAGAGTCATAAAGTACAACACTTAATGATAGTCATAGGGAAACAGTTAATATAAATCCTAAGGATACCAACAAGGTTACAGTCATGCACTCATAAATGGGAGGAAATGAGGAACAATGAGAAGATTAATAGTAGTGCAGATTTAGTGAATAGTTTGTTGAGGGAATGAGTTGTTTAGCAGAGTGTTGGCGTTTGGGGAAAAAACTGTCCTTGTGTCTAATTGTTCTGATGTGCAGTGCTCTATAGCGTCCTTTTGAAGGTAGGAGTTGAAACAGTTTATGTCCAGGATGTGAGAGGTCTGTAGATATTTTCACAGCCCTCTTTTTGACTGGTGCAGGATACAGGTCCTCCATGGAAGGCAGGTTGGAAGTAATTGTTTTTTCTGTGGTTCTAATGATGACATCTGATGGGAATAAAATTGAATTAATTAGTTGTGAATTTCTCCCTGTACATCCATCCATCATCTGTCTGTCTGTCTGTCTGTCTGTCTGTCTGTCAATGATTTATCTTATTTATTTATTTGTTTGTTTGTTTGTTTGTTTATTTATTTATTTATTGGTTTGATTTATCTGCCACCCTTCTCCGAGACTCAGAGCGGCTTACAATGCGTTAAGCAATAGCCTTCATACTTTTGTATATACCTGCTTAGTAGGGCTTTCGGCCCCCCCAAGCGGTGTTCTTTTTTATACAAAGTCAGCTTATTGCCCCCACAATCCGGGTCCTCATTTTACCTACCTTGAAAGGATGGAAGGCTGAGTCAACCTGGAGCCTGGTGAGATTCGAACTCGCAGTCATTGCAGGCAGCTGGTGTCACCTAACACCATTGGATGTTTTCAAAAAAAAAAAAACCTGGCCAGCCATTTGTTTCAATTGATATAAGATCTCCTGCTTGAACTGGGGTTGGACTAGAAGACCTCCAAGGTCCCTTCCAGCCCTGTGAATCTATGTTTTATCTGTCTGGCTGCCTGGCTGTCTCTCTCTCTCTCTCTCCCTCTCTATATTTTTATCTAATTTGTCTATCTAATAGCCTACCTATTTTATCTCTCTGTCACCTATATTATCTGTCTGTCTATCTGTCTTCCTACTGACCTATCAAATTTTAAAACCGTTCAGCTCCCTCATAGGGGATAATGTGCATATAAAAGAGTTAAACATGAAAGTAGTATATTAGATTTAGAATTCCAAAAGGCAAGGATGAAGAGCAACCAGGACGATGAGGGGACTGGAGGCTAAAACACACGATGAACGGTTGCAGGAACTGGGCCTGGCTAGTCTAGGGAAGAGAAGGACCAGGGGAGACAGGAGAGCATCTTCTAATACTTGAGGGGCTGCCCCAGAGAGGAGGAAGGGGCTCAAGCTATTCTCCAAGGCACCTGAAGGCCAGTCAAGGAATAAGGGATGGAAACTGACCAAGGAGAGATTCAACCTGGAATTAAGGAGAAGTGAGGACAATTAATGAAAGGAACAGCTTCCCTCCAGAAGCTGTGGGTGCTTCAACAGTGGAGGTTTTTAAGAAGAGATTGGGCAGCCATTTGTCTGGAATGGTATAGGGCTGTGATAGCGAACCTGTGCATGCAGACCCATATCCATGGGCACTTGAGCCCAACCCAGCTCCAGCTGGCCAGCTGATTTTTGGCCCTTCCAGGCCCACCAGAAGTCGAGAAATGGGCTGTTTCCGGCCTCTAGAGGACCTCCGGGGTGTGTGGGGAGGGGGACGGCCGTTTTCGCCCTCCCGAGTCTCTTAGAAAGCCTCTGGAGTCCAGGGAGGGTGAAAAACGGGCCTTCCAGTCCCACCAGAAGTTGGGAAATGGGCTGTTTCAGGCCACCGGAGGGCCTCCGGGCGGGGGAAAGGCCGTTTTCGTCCTCCCCAGGCTCCTAGAAAGCCTCTGGAGCCTGGAGAGAGCAAAAAACACACCTATCAGGCCCATCGTGTGCCAAAAGCAAGGGAGGAGCAGCTGATTGGCAGTTGGATTGGCCTCCCGGAATACTGCCAATCAGCTGTTCCAAGGCTGGGGGGATTGCCGCCACCCATTGCCGCCTATGCGCGCCCCGTTTTTGGCCTCTGCGAGCCTCATTTTCAACCTCCGCATGTCCTGTTTTTGGCCTGTTCCAGGCGGCGGGATCACCGCCAATCACCTCTGCCGCCATTTGGCGGCGATAGGCAGTGCCGGCAAACCTCAGGGCCTGGAACGAGCCGAAAATGGGATGCATGGAGGCCTAAAATGGGGTGCGCGTAGGCAGTGGTAATGGGCAACAGCGATCCCTGCAGCCTGGAACAGGAATACCTCCTGGCGGTAATCGAGGAGGCCGATCTAACTGCCAATCAGCTGCTTGTGCTAAATCAGGCTGTGCTGAAGCTGACAGGCTGTTTGCTATGAGGCAGAGGCTGAGGGTGGGGGGGGGCAGGTGGGGGGGCTTCGGCAACATTAGCTTTATAAGGTGCACAGACATTTCCACCCACTTTTGGTGGATGGGGGGAGAAAGTGCATCTTATATGCCGAAAAATACGGGTTTCTATCTGATCTCCTTGTCCTGCCCTCAGGTGCTTTGGAGAATAGCTTGACTCCCTCTTCTTTGGGGCAGCCCCTGAGATATCGGGACACTGCTATCATGTCTCCCCTGGTCCTTCTTTTCATTAAACTAGACCTACCCAGTTCCTGCAACCGTTCTTCGTATGTTTTAGCCTCCAGTCCCGTAATCCTCTTTGTTGCTCTTCTCTGAACTCTTTTCTAGAGTCTCCACATCTTTTTTACGTCATGGCACCTAGAGGTGACTAGAGGCAAACTGGTAGCGGAAATTTTAACTGGTTCGCCGAACTGGCAGATACCACCTCTGGCTGGCCCCGCCCTCTCACCCGCCCCGCCTGCCCACCATAAACAAAATATTAAACCTACTCTACTCCAAGTTGGTGTTAGCTTAGTCGGGGTGGTGGTGGTGGTGTTTGTGCGAATCTACCTTTTGTCTCTTTGCTATCGTCGTTTCCAGAAAAGGAAAGCGGAATGGAGACTCCTCTGCAGTCGAAACGCCCCTTTGCACCAGCATCTGAAGTGGCGGCAACCCATGGCTTGTCAAGCAAGGTAAGCACCTGAGTGGGATCTCTTCAGATCCTGTAAACATCATCCGAACAGATTCCTTCTCAAAGAGATCTCTGCTCACCTGCACCAAGCAGTTGGGGATGATGGTAGATAATGGGGAGGAATATTTGCATGCTTTTGCTTTAACTTGGTTTGGCAAACAAGCATCGATCGGGGTTATGTCTGTCTGTCTGTCTGTATGCATGTATCTTTCTCAAACTTGGCATCTGGAAGGCGTGTGGACTTCAACTCCCAGAATTCCCCAGCCAGCATTTAGGAAAAGGTGATAGCTGGGATGACATTTGGGAGTTGAAGTCCACAAGTCTTAAAGTTGCCAAGGTTGGAGACCCCTGCTTTAAAACATAAATAGCAGCCGTTATTTTGCAAAGTGGGGGATGGATGGGATGGGACTTTTTGTCTCCTAACAACAGAGCCTTCCTCTGAGATTATTTCTGCCTCGAACGGGAAGTTTCTGCTCTGGATTTTTCTTTTAAAATTCAGCTTCCCTAATTATGAAAATAGCAACTTTAAATCTGGAACTACAGTAGTACCAGCACAAAAAACCAGAGTTGCACTGTGCTTCTCTATTGCTGCTTGCATGTTGACAAGAATCCTCCCAGACTGTCTCCCTTTTCAAGGGAACAGCCAGAAAAAGCCTTCATCAGATCTGCCAT